>JAGXOD010001379.1:3882500-4527500 GCA_020368025.1 Brachyhypopomus occidentalis | reverse complement strand
AAGCTCCGTGGGGACGAGGCGTACTACAAGCGGGGCGAGCCTCCTCGCGACTACGCGCTGCCCTTCGGATGGTGCCGCTTCGGCCTGAGGTCAGCAGCACCACGCCCGCCCACGCCCAGCGCGTGTAAACATGGACCCAAACAAAATGCACCTTCAGTGGGGAATCACCGCTGCCCAGTTACAGTTTAGTCCAAAACTAGGTATAATCCGCTTCCTGGAAACCACCCCTAAGATTTAGATGGACTCGGAAAGACGAAACGCGTCCCATGACCCAGTTCTTCTAGTCTGTAATGTTGGGAGTGTATGAACTTTTTACTCTGTGTTGTGTTGCTGTGGGTAGCATGTAAGTGTGTTGGTGTGACCTTTAACCCCCAGGATCAAGCCGCACTGCGAGGTCCCGAACGCCTTTAAGAAGTGGCACATCGCGTACCATGGTACAAGTGTGGGGGCTCTCCGACGCACCCTGGACCAAAGCCAGCTCATGACAGGTGGGTACAGCCGGCTTCTCGGAGCACTCAGCTCACTGCTACTGGCTTTCTAGAACGTTCTGAGGACAACCTTTGGCTGCTTTACAAAATAAACAAACAAAAAATAACAACCTGATTTAACATTAGGTTTTATGATGCTGATGAAGTAAATGATTAAAATAACGTCCCACAAGGTCTAACTGCAGTGACTAGAAATGCGTGACTGGGTGAAATGCGAGAGGAGTGACTCACTTGCTGACGCTGGTCCTTTTAGCAGAGTCGGCCTCCGTGTTCTCTGCCTCTCCGCTCAAGGCCGAGGGTCACGGCAGCTACGGCGAGCCGGAGGAGAACAGCGCCCCCGAGTGGGAGGTGCCCTGCGTGCAGCTCTCACCCACCATGCGCTACTCCGGCCTGGAAGCCTTCGCCCCTAAAGTGCAGTAAGTCCTGGCCTGCCTCCACCAACCTGTACTCACACACACACACACACACACACACACCGTCTCTCTCTAAAAGTCAATGGATTAATCTAACATAACTTTGATATTTGAAATATGGATTATAAATGACTTGGATATTTGGTGCTGTGATATGATGCTGAAATTTCAATTAATATCAGTTTTATGTAAGTAAATATTGTGATATAGATTAGTCACTGAAAATGATATTGGCCTAACGAGGACACAACTTCACTGCCTCTGTGTCCATGAGAAGTTCACATTTTACTGGATAAAGGACATGTCATTCAAGAACCACTGATCACACAGTGAATCAGACAGAAAGCTATGAAAAGGAAGTCCAAAGAGCGTTTGAAGGAAATCAAGTTCTAGACATAGAGGTTGAAAATTTACTTTAAGATAAAAAAAAAGATGTACAATTAGCGTGTGATTGAAGATATTTGTACTTTACTACTTTAACAATACCTTACACACTTTCCTAACGGCGTTTTTAACACAAGTCTTCCTTTTGGCTTTTCTCCACCACGCCTGCTGTACGCCAGATTCCGAGACCCTCGATCTCTACGCTGCCACCAGGCCCAGGTGGGCTTCCAGGTGTGCGTGCGTCCGGGCTCCTACAAGGTGGGCCCTCAGACGCTGGGCGTCAGCGAGCCTCTGGACCCCAGGTTCAGCAACTCTGAGATCGAATGGATCACCAAGGAGAAAGGGGGCACGCTGCTGTATGGCCTGCTGGTCCGTGTGGAGTGAGCGGAGCGCGGTGGAGAGAGAGGGAGGGCAGGTGGGGGCCATGGGGATCCTGCTCCACCTTCCCTCCTGTGAACGCCCCTCCCCTCAGCAGTCCTCACCCTCTGAGGGGGAGGGGCTTTCTCTCTGGAGTAGTCGATCGTTTCATCTCTGGGCTTTCTCCTCTCTCCGAGGGTTTTATTCGTTTTGGGTTGGTTTTATTTCAGACTGATCGTTTATGGAGACACTTCCTGCACTTTATGTTCTGGACACCAGTCAGTGATTTTCTTAATGATTGCCTCGTCTTTGTCCTGGATTCTAAACTGCATGTTATTGGTAGTTACTGTTGCTGTCAGACAGGGGGATTATCTGTAACATAGTTTAGCTCCCAGGATACTCTCTTCTCTCCCTCTTTCCATCCTCCATCTCTCTGTCTGTCAGTCCATTTGGTAAGACCCCTCCCCCCCCAAGCCTGAGTCAGCACACACACGTCACCTCCTCATAGCACTGGATCCTGTGAATTTTTTTTTAACTTTTGCAAGGGACAAATCAACCTGGAACTAAACAAAGACACCTGTTTCAAATGAGAAAATACAACAAACAACAAAAAAAAAAACTTAACAACCCCAAAGTGGAAAAAAGACTTGAAACCAGGATCAGGAAGAACCTGCAACAGCCTGTGATTTCATCCGTTTGTGTGTTTTTTTACTTTGATTCCACTTTACATCGGGTGTCTATTGTATCTGTTTTCACACAATCAAAACACAAATGTAAATACAATGTTTTAAGGCTTACACACAGTATTAGATTTTTACTATCGAAGTCCTATTTAAGGGCATGCATGGACCCAGGTCACATCTTTCCAATGTGTGTGAACAGGTTTCTCTTGTGTGGAGGGGATAGTTTGTTGCCTTTGTGTTTTTCTGTTCTGTTGTTTGGGGCCAGCCAATCACGGCAGCAGTATAGGAAACCCTGTCATGATGCATCTTCAAACAAATCCATCTCCCTAAACTTCCAGACAATTGGATGCGTCAGAATTGGATGCGTAAAATTACTTGGAAATCAGTGCACTTACCTCCTAAACTGGAACTGCAATGGTATATTAGGTCTAATTTAGCAAATGCAGTTAGTCAAAATAACATCTGCCAAAAAAGATATTTTGGAACTTCACAAGAGGCAATGGAGCCATATATATATATATATATATATATATATATATATATATATATATATATATTGAGATGGTGTTTTTCGCACAGCTGATTTTGATTTTCTGGACCCACTGAAGTAAGAATTGGGAATTCCATGTGTTCAGCTGGCCTGTCCCTTCACAACGGTGTTGACAGGTGACACTAAAGCAAAGCTCTACACACAAAGCATTAGAGTGCAGAAGAGTGCTCGTTCAAGGCATTGTGGGAAATGAAGGTAACGGTGTTCTGAGTTTACACTGGGTGTGTGACTTTCTTATAGATTGTTTACCATTCAGATTTCTTTTTTAGGGATTGCCTAGATCTTTTGATTGTTTAGGAGCTAAAATACGAGTGCTGTTCCTTTATCTCTGAAGGCAAATTTGGGATTTCTGTTCATTTGCCAAGGCGAAGTACCTGAGCGTATGTTCTACACGAGCTAGCCCACTGTTGCCAAGGGCCACATCTGGATGTGTGCTTGTTGTGGAGATCAAAACGTGAATACACGGGGTTCGTGCTGGCCCACTGCTGCTCGTTTTCTCCTACTCATACATTTGTATTGTTTGTTGAATTTTGTTTTTCTTTCATTGTGTTGCACAGGCTGTTACATAACACTAACATCTTCCTGATTTTTAAGAAAATAAAAATACAGAAAAAAAGACAGTTATGCACAATATGAAATCTGAGGCCTGCTGTCCGGTGTTCATTGAAAGTTTTTTCTTCTACTCCGTCCTACTACATTGAGTTTGTTCTGTTTGTTTCTCTGTAATTCATAGTACTTGGGGTCCCTCTTATTTTCACATATTCTCTTGTTTTCCACCCACAATGTCAAGACAACTGGAAAATATCCCTCTTGCACAGACACAAAAAGCAGAACCACTTCTCATTGTCAATTACTTTTATTTGGAGTAAGAAAATCCTCGGGCACTGACATGTTCTTTCAGTGTTGCATATTAACTTAATCAAATGTCCAAAATATCCTATGATGCGTACTGCTTAAGGCCGACAGTGTTACTATCTGTGGTTTCCAAAAAATTCACCCAGCTACAGACACACGGCACATTCACGCGTTACATACAGAAGATCAGGAGTCTACCAGAAGAGTGTGTTTAAGATTCGACAGGGACGCATCACAGAAGAGCTCCACCAGGGGCTGGGGCTGGCTGGGGTGCGCTGGGGCCTTTCCTCACAATAACCTCATCATTCCTTTAAAACATCAACAGGTCACGCTGGTTTGCGGTTTGACAGTTGTCGTACTGTGCTAATCACAGTTTAACTGAGACGTTAATTCGCGACTAGCTCTAAAGACATTGTTGATCTGTTTTGTAATGGGATTAGTTCAAGAAAAAATAAAAACTAGTCCCGAAACTAGATTCAAAACTGGGAGGTACCTACTGTTAAAATCACAGCTAAGGCAAAGCAGAATGTTCTACCTGGAGCATATCTTCCTTCACAGGGGAGGTTTTCATGTTTCAGAAGACAGCCAGGAAAAGGCAGGGACCGTCTGGGCACGTGGTATGAGAACCCAGCATGCCTTGCATGAAGAGCTTGGAACAGCTGTCTCATTTTCACATTACAAAATGTCACTACAGCACAGTGCCACCAATCAGCAGCATTCTGTTGTTGTCATGGTGAAAGGGTTAGAATGGACAATTGGGACCAAGGAGGGACTCACCAACTAAACAGCTGTTTACTACAAAGCAAACACAAAAGCATTGTCATTGAAATCATGTAGAAACATTTAGAAAAGACGTTTTATGGTTCTGTGAAGCAAAAGCCCCCTTTCGCTCACTCTGACCACCGTTAGAAACCTCACCTCTGAGCACTGTACCAAGGGTTTCGCTAACTCCAATTCACAGAATCAAGAGAAAAATAAATATATATTTACATACATTTGCAAATAAATACACAAATAAATATGAAATATATAAAAAAGAGACAATATCTCCATAACTATACTTCACAGGTATCTCCAAATAAGAATATGTGGAGTGCTACGTTGTTTCTGATTGAAAGAACTACAAATCCCATACATCCTCTCCTTTACAGTAAAGAATGACCGCTAAAAGAACCAAGCCCTTTTGGAGCTTAGAGAAATGTGCTCGACTGGCTCAGACTTCAGTAGAATTCAGTAAAAACCATCAAGGATGTTTTTAAAAAAGTAAACCTCCCACACAGTGAACTTATAAAAGAAACAAAAGCAACATTTTGGTGGAAGTCTTTACGCTTCCATTTTCCTCAATTGTTTACTACTCATAAACCCAAAATGTATTCTCAAGTATTTTTGGGGTTTTAGTAGAACTGATGCAAATTCTACATCTTTTTTTTTTTTAAATAGTTTGGAGCAACTCACAGAGCAGTCAAATGTAAGTGGTTGATAACCAAGTAAAATGTACAAAAAATATAATAACCCTTTACAATTATCCTAAGAATAAGAAACACGGGCAAATTTTGGTGCCTGTTGAAAGTAAGACTTACACATTAAAAATGACTACAGAGAAGCTGTCTGATGGACAGCGATACTGTTACTTTGAACCTTTCTGACTGCAGATTTCTTTTGAATTAAACCAGAGAACAACCAGAGAGTACCCAGGAGTGCAGCATAGCTGACTTCAGATCAGTCCAAAGCGTCCCAGGTGTCCAAACAGAAGGGCGTAAGACGGCACAAGAGCAGGTGGGAGCGCTACACACCCTGAAGGGACCAGTGACAGAGGGACAGAAGAGGAAACAGGAGCTTCTAATGTCTCGTTAGAATCTCTAAGAACAAGGATGAGAAGGAAAAGTAGAGAGAGAGAGAGAGAGATCTAGCCTGGAGACACTGTAAACAGGGAGAGGAATTCCCCATGTTTCAGAACTTTTTAGGGCCCCAGGCAGATGTCTGTTTTGGTGCTACTCCTGATCCAAATGTGGGGAAATCCTCCGCACTGCTCATGTCAGGAGCCTACACACACACACACACACACACACACACACACACACACACACACACACAGAGTAGGGATGACCGCAATATCAACTCAGTCCTCCCACTAGTGCAGAGAGACAGACACCCTATGCATGGGCTTCAGCATGTATGACCTGCAGCCTACCTTGCCGCCCGTCACGTTCCAGGGGGCGTCCCGCACCACAAAGCCTTTAGTCGGGCCTCTGCTCTCCTCGTCCCCTCCCCCGAAGCCCGATGTGCGGGACGGAGGCTTCATGTAGGCAGCCAGCGTTTCAGTCTCAGTCACACTCAACATCTGGGAGTGACAGACACGGTGAGGACACCATAGAAAATGTTTTAAAATATTAAAAAATGTTAACTTTCTAAAATAGGTTGGAATAGCGAATTTGCTAATCCTGACATTAAGGAATTAGACATTAGAATTACATATTCCACTCACATATTCCTCCTCCAGATTTAGAAGGTGATCAATGGCTTTATCAACGTTCTCTGGAAGGCCTGTAATTGTCACTTTGTCTGGGTTTTCTGAAGCTGGCTGAGGAAACCTTATATCAACCTGCAAAAAGACCACAGTAGAAAGACCATAGTAGACACTGTTGTGCGTGATAAGCAGTGCACATTCCACTAACAGTGTGTGTGAGTGTGTGTGTGTGTGGAAGCACAGTGCATGCTGGGAGAAGCCGAATCCACACAGCGGCTGGGCGTATAACTGCCACTCACACTGAAGTCCTCCATGAGCTTGCGAACGGCTTTGCCGCGTGCGCCAATGATGCGCGCGTGGACCCGGTGATCCAGCCGGACGTCCTCGCTCACCATCTCCTGCAGCGCCGCCACCATCTGCTCGATAGCTGCCTTAGCCACCTCCACGTTCCGCTCGTAGCCCCAGATCACGATCGTATCCTGCTCACAGCCCGGCAGGGAGAGGGAGAGGACGAGGGAGGAAGAGAATGAGGGAGAGAAAAAGAAAAGGTGTGGAGGCCAGAGAGGGAAAGACAGACATACAGCAAAGTTAGAGAGGGAGGGGAGGAAACGTTCTCTCATACAGTGCACAGCATAATGGCTGCTGTATTGGCTTTTACAGTAGTTACTAACTTCACCCAGACCGTAGCAATCCAAGGTGTCCACACCCTCCCTTCAAAACCACACCCTCCCCTCAGTGACACCGCCCAGCTCCTCATTAACATGCCCTCCACCCAAACCGCCCTGACCCACACACACACCTGCTGCTCATCGCCTTTGTCAGGGAACTGCACGTTCACATCGTGGTGTCTGCGAATCTGGGAGATGACGGCCCCTTTGCGGCCGATGATTTTAGGGTGATACTTGGGGTCGATGGCAAGCGTGACCTTGTAGCTCCGCAAGGCCTGCAAGTGCACCAGACTCTCAGACATGGAGAACACCACATGCTGTGTGAGGCTGTGTGTAGCGCTATCACCGTGTACTGGTGTTTCACCAGTGTGTGTACTGATGTGGTATGCTGGTCTCCAGTAGGCCGTATGGGATGGCTAATACAGTGCGTGTGTTCAGTGGTGGGTGGGGCTGTGGGTGGGGCTGGGGGCGTGGCCTGGGTACCCGGTCCTCCTGCTCCGCCTGCAGCTCTTTAACTCGGTCCAGCAGGGCCTGTCTGGCTCTCTCCACGCTGGCCTTCTGCCCCGTGACTTTAATCACGTCTAACTGCTGCTCCGGCTGAGGAACCCAGATATTCACCTGCACAGCATCAGTGTGGTTTGCATTACACTCTGTAGGATCCAGTCATATATATTAGCCTTGCAGAAAAGACTGCACACTCTCGGCAGTTACAAACAAACTCTGAACACTGTATTGTAGCTCCTGTTGGCAGACAGTCCATTAACTTCCTAGACCACAGACAAAAGCCTGCCACAGAGTTATAGTCCAACTAGCTGTTTACCATCAATTTTTGGCTGTAAGGTCTGGTTCATTTCTGTGTACCTCATAGTCCTCCATCATCTTTCTAATTCCGCTTCCCTTCTGGCCGATGATGTATCGGTGGAGGTCATAGGGCACGTCGACGTCAACCGTCACTGGAACCAGAGCCTGAGGGGACAGGGCAGGTGGAGGACAGTGGGGTGAGTGTAGTGGAACCCAGTGGGGTTGGGATTGAGGACGGGGGACTGAGTGGAGCTCAGTGGGGTTGGGATTGAGGATGTGGAACACAGTGCTGAGCTCAGGACAGCAGGCTCCTACCAGCAGGGCCGTGCGTGCCAGCTCACACTTCTCCGGCTGCCCCGTCACACAGATGACATCACACCTGCGAGGCACCGAGTCCGCCTCAGGGCTGGGGCCACCGTTCTCCATGGGAGATGCTTCTGGGGCTGGGAACCACACACACACACACACAAACACACACACACACACACACACACCAACGTGTGCACATATGCCCACAAACAAGAGTGTGATATGTGAGAGGGCCATGCAGACAGGCTCAGCAGGTCCTGCGGTGCTAAGCAATGGCGTGAGAGACGTGTTGAGAGCCACACCTGAGGACTCGTCTCTCTCTGGGAATTTGATCAGGACATCGTGATCTCGGCTGATCTGCTGGATCCTGCAGCCTTTAGGCCCCATCACGGCTCTGTGGTAACGCTGTGGAACAACCACCTCCACGCTCACCTGAGACTCCTGTTCGAACACAGAGCAGAGCCACTGTTCGACACCGCACTCCTGCACGACACACCCGTACACAAGCCCTGAGCACACTGGAAATGTCACGGGCGCTCAGCGCCGGATCACACACGCGCATCAACATTATTTGCCGCACAGCCACCTAAAAGCAGGCGCAGGCCCTCAAAGTGCATCGGACGGTTCCTGCTGCCAGCGTCTCTCTGGGCTTAGACCGTCATGTCAAGTCAACCCAGGTCAAATCTCACAATAACGAGGGTACGCAAACACTGCTCAGGTGGGCCGCCGTATACAGTGAAGTGGAAATCGCAGGAGGAAACGACGAGGACAGTGTCAACGGCAGGACGAGCCCCGCACAGCTCTGGCAGATGCCCACCAGGTCCTGGATGATCTCCTGGATGCGTCTCTTGGCTGAGTCCACACACTCTCTGGCCCCTTTGAGCGCGATGCTGTCGCTGTGGGTGCCCGTCCGCGGGAAGCTGACGGCCACGCCTCCAAACTCCTCCGCCAGCTCCCTCAGGACCTGCCCTCGCCGACAAACAAAGTGACGATGGTGGCGCGGGTCAACAACCATGCTGTCCTCGATCACGTCCTCCTGAGGACACGGAGAGGGACAGGAAGAGGGACACGTTACTACGGTGGAAGGCTAAAAATGTAAAAAAAAACAAAGTAGTGTGTGCAGTCAGACCACTAATGCTGTAAGTAAATGTTATGACACTCGTCTGTACAGGAGAGTCTGAAGAGGTAAAAGACAGACTGTTGTCTGACTGGGCATGTCTGTTAACTCCAGTAATGCCCCCTGAGCAGGAGCACAGGAGGAGACGTGGAGGTACCAGGTTCTTGATGAGCGCCTCCAGCTCCCTCTGGGCCTGCCGCACCGCCTCCTCCCGCCCCATTATAGTGATGCGCTCCTGGTCGGGCTCGTCCGCCGATGGGAAGATGATGCGCGCCCCCGTGCGATCGCGCACGCGACGGATGTTGGCCCCGCCCCGGCCAATCAGAAACTTGTGGTACTCGGGCTTGGCCTGCAGCTCCACAGAGAAGCTGTGGACTTGCTGGAGGAAAAGAAACAGGCCAGAAGCTGAAATGCGTGTTTGGGCTATTTTACAGAAACATGTTACTGAATGACACGACACTGAATGACACGACACCTGGACTAATAATCCATATTCCACTTGTGCTATCAAATTTGACTTTGATACTGAACAGTCATGCTCCTTGTTTTTTTTATCTTTACACCACACAAAGACACAAGGAACAAAGCAGGGAGGATTGACCAAAGACCCCAGCCACCATAACCACAGCCACCGTAACCACAGCCACCGTAACCACAGCCACCGTAACCACAGCCACCATAACCACAGCCACCATAGCCACAGGCAGCGCAACCACAGCCACCGTAACCACAGCCACCATAACCACAGCCACCGTAACCACAGCCACCGTAACCACAGCCACCATAACCACAGCCACCATAGCCACAGGCAGCGCAACCACAGCCACCATAGCCACAGCCACCGTAGCCACAGCCACCGTAGCCACAGCCACCGTAACCACAGCCACCGTAACCACAGCCACCATAGCCACAGCCACCATAGCCACAGGCAGCAGCCGCAACCACAGACACCATAACCACAGCCACCATAGCCACAGCCACCGTAACCACAGCCACCATAGCCACAGCCACCGTAACCACAGCCACAGCCACCATAGCCACAGCCACCATAGCCACAGCCACCGTAACCACAGCCACCATAACCACAGCCACCATAGCCACAGGCAGCGCAACCACAGCCACCATAGCCACAGCCACCATAGCCACAGCCACCATAGCCACAGGCAGCGCAACCACAGCCACCATAGCCACAGCCACCGTAACCACAGCCACCATAGCCACAGCCACCGTAACCACAGCCACCGTAACCACAGCCACCATAACCACAGCCACCATAGCCACAGGCAGCGCAACCACAGCCACCATAACCACAGCCACCATAGCCACAGCCACCATAGCCACAGCCACCATAGCCACAGCCACCGTAACCACAGCCACCGTAACCACAGCCACCGTAACCACAGCCACCATAGCCACAGCCACCATAGCCACAGCCACCATAACCACAGCCACCGTAACCACAGCCACCGTAACCACAGCCACCGTAACCACAGCCACCATAGCCACAAGCAGCGCAACCACAGCCACCATAACCACAGCCACCGTAGCCACAGCCACCGTAGCCACAGCCACCGTAACCACAGCCACCGTAACCACAGCCACCATAGCCACAGCCACCGTAACCACAGCCACCGTAACCACAGCCACCGTAACCACAGCCACCGTAGCCACAGCCACCATAGCCACAGCCACCATAGCCACAGCCACCTTAACCACAGCCACCTTAACCACAGCCACCATAGCCACAGCCACCATAGCCACAGCCACCATAGCCACAGGCAGCGCAACCACAGCCCGCGCAACCACAGGCAACATCTGAATGTCATTCCAACACTCTGCAGAACCTGTTGCACATCATCTTTTTCTTGGTTGGTGTATTTGTTTTGCTTTGCACATCCTTAACAAGCCTCTAGACAATCTGGTAACAGTCTGCCGTCTACAGAGGCTTATTAAGGGTATTTTGGTGCTTACGTTCACACACAGCCGTGTGTGCAGCGCCATGTTGCCTGTACGTGGCAAACCTGAACTTGCTTCTTCGACCTGGTCCCCCCCTCCCCCTCTCTCCCCCCTCCTCCATCCTCTCTCCCTCTCCTCCTCCATCCCCCCTCTCTCTCTTCACCTTCTCCTCTGCGAGCTGCAGCAGCTGCCTCCGTGCTCTCTCCACCTCTCCGGCGGGGCCGCGGATGGTGACCCTGTCCACCCCTGAGCCCTCGGCGGGGAAGTGGATGTGCACACCGCCGCACTCCTCCATCACGGAGCGCACCAGGCAGCCCTTCGAGCCGATCAAAGAGTTGTGCAGCTTAGATGGGATGGTCACCTCCTCTTCCTTTAGATTTGCCTGGAGAAGAGAGACCGAAAAAAAGGCTTGCAGACAAAAAAAAGCATGTGGGGGGGGGGGGGGCGGTGTCCCCGTTGAAATACGATTCCACTTTTAGTCCTGCTGCTCGACGGTGCTCTCACCAGATCTCTCTGGATGGACAGGATCCAGTCCCGGGCAGCCTCACAGCTGCCTTTCTTGCCAGTGATCACGATCATCTCAGAGTCACTGTTCTCGGTGGGGAGGTCGATCTTGGTGTGGGTCTCTTCACGAATCTGCAAGAATCACAGCCCATCACTACAATCCGTCATCAACATCTGATGATCAACGTTAAAACACCCTCCCTCGCAAAAGATAATGACAACAGTGAGGCTTCAACTGCATATGGTGGTAAGCAGATGGTCCTACTACTAATAATCATAATATTAATATTCACCTCATCAGGAACATCTTTCCTATAGTAGCGCACAAACACAGAATGCAGGAAGTGTTTTCCTCACCTTTTTAATGTTAGCACCTCCTTTGCCAATAATATTTTTGTGGAATTGTTTAAAGATGGGCACAGATATTGAGTAGCTGCTCTCAACCTGATGGAAATGAAATAGCAAAAAACACTAATGAAATCTGCTTTTTGACACCTGCTCAGTCACCATGTGGTGAGACAACACAAAGCATCCAGGATCCAAAAACTACAGGACCTGAAAGACAGCAGGTACCAAAAAGACAACCGCTACCAAATCAGCGGCACTGTTGGGATATGTGGACTAAATCTTGTTCAGAAAGCAGAACTATCATATGTATCATACCAGCTCAGTGAGGAGTTTCTGCAGGAATTTTGCACATTTCTCCACCTCGTTCTTAGGCCCACGAAGCTGGACGATGTCACTCTTCTGTGACTGGTCTGGAAAGTTGATAATAACCTGTACAAGACTCGACTGGATTAAAATACCCAGGAAGCATCGTGCATCCACAGCCATGTTCACCTTGGCGGTTCACCAGAGCACGACACCGTACCCGTTCTCAGGGAGCTTGCTCGTGGCGCAACTCTTACGAACTTGATCTCTGTGCGTTTACACTTTCAGGAAACCGGATCCTAAATTGCTGCTAGCAGCTACCGTGTTTCAATAAACACCTAATGCAGTTTTCATGAATATGAACTCGCATGCCGTAAGCTACAAAAGGATACAGAAAACGACACATTACACGACACAGCGATCGCCGTTTGTACCTCGGGAAACTTCTCTCGCACACCTTTGATCTTCTCTCCCTTCTGGCCAATGACGGTGCGGTGAAACCTCTGCTCTATGATCACGTCTTTGGTGCGTTCATTTTCCTGAGCAGACACACGGGGTCGCACTTACAACCCAGCATAGAGTTCCTTCCCAGTACAGGTCGTCTATTCCACTCCCTTGTCCCAGTCAGCAGAAAAGGATGATCAGGCAAGCCAGAGTTGACCCCTAGCAGTTTGACCCCTAGCAGTTTGACCCCTAGCAGTTTGACCCCTGGCACTTTGACCCCTGCGCTCTTAGGCTAACAAGCGACCCCCGATCCATCTCTGAACCTCACCATCCGCTGGGCCAGGTCCATCAGCTCCTTGCGAGCCAGCTGCACGCCCTCGGGGTCGCCCTCAATGCGGACCAGCCCGCACCGCTCCGCGTCCTGAGGAATCCGGATCGACACCTTGTACTGCTCCTTGATCCGGTTTACTGTCAGATGCAACACAACACCCAATTGTCAGTGGCTCTTTTCTACTCTTGCCAGACTTTCAAACATGCAGACGCAGGCACAGAAGGGCACGGGATATCACCGGTGTATTTTTAAATGACATTTGTTCATGAATAGCTGGTTGGCCCTGTCAGGGGAACGCAGTCAGGAGCGGAGCTTATGTTTGAGGAAACACTCACTGTTAGCACCGTTCTTGCCAATAAGGTGCCTATGAAAACGCTGCTCGATATTAACCTCAGTGTAGTCCATCCTTTCCATCTGTAAAGAACAGAAACGTACAAACAAACAAACATTTCAAAAATGACACAAACAACATTCGGTACCGTTAACCAAAACATGTCAGGTGACTCTGCGCTAACAAAAACACAGTTCCTTTCCTGACCAGGTCTTTGATGATGTCCTGTATCTGGGCACGGGCTTGTTCCACCTCCTCCGTCGGGCCTTCCACACTGATCCGCTCCTCCCCGTCCGTAAACTCGATGTGCACCTATCCAGCAGGAACATCCAGGAGCGGAACGACCCGTTACTGCACGCGTTTCGCACTGGCCGTCAACGTGAAGACACATAACCCCAGCGTACATGTGTGTGTGTGTGTGTGTGTGTGTGTGTGTGTGTGTGTGTGCTCCGAGTCCTGCCTTACCCGCGGGAGCTGCTGTGTGATGCGGCCAATGTTTTGTCCTTTCTTCCCAATGATGAATCGATGGAGCCAGGCTGGCGCCGTCACCTCCACCACCATCACACTCTTAGCCTTCACACACACACAAACGTATGGACACACACATGCACAGACATATCCACACACAGAGCACAAGTCAAAACCTAGACATTCCAAGCAGAGCTCCCACACGCCTCAGTCAGACCCAGTCACATCACCGTTCCACGTCCTTCTCACCTTCGCATACACCTGCGTCAGGGCCGGGCCCAGCTTGTCCGGTTCCCCTCTCAGAATGATGGTCTCGGAGCTGGAGTCCAGCGGTGGCATCTCCACAGACACTCCCGTGCCCTCCATGATCTCCTGGAGGGTGTTGCCCTTCGGCCCCACTATGTACTTGTGTTGTGACTTCTTCACCTCCACCGAGATGGTGGTCGTTTTCCGCTTCTGTCACAGATGTAAGGCCAGGGAAGCTTACGAGCAGAACAAGTGTTTCAAAACTGGGAAATCTGTGTGCAAAAAAAAAAAGAAAGAAAGAAAGAAAAAAGCATCCATCTCTGCTTGCACCCCACACCTGGACTAACCCACCTTCTCCTCATAGATGGAGCGGATGCGTGCAATCGCCATGGCGACCGCCTCCTTCTCCCCAGTGATGACAATCTCGTCTTTGGGGAGACTCGGGGGTGGGATGCTGATGCGGGCGCCTGTCTCCTGACTTAACTCCTGCACAAGCCGGTTATGCGCGCCGGCGATGAACGGGTGAAAGGCCTTCTCCAGAGACAGGCGCTCCACTGCACGCTTGTCCTGGAGCAGAGAAGCAAACGAGTTTCTCCTTTTTAAAATTTCGCTTACTGCATAAACGAGCCGCGTGTATTAGGTTACCCGCGGGAAAGTGCATGTACAGTCTGTATTAGCATCCCCACCACTGGCTGAACGGTTACGGATGACAACCTGCTCTGCGGAGATGAGTAGGACCTCGTGGCGAGCCTTCTCTATGCCCTCCTTGGTGCCGGTGATGCGTATGTTGGCGCTAGGGTCGTCGGGGCGAGGGATGGCAATCTTGGTGGCCGTCTTCAACTCCAGTTCCTGCAGCTTCTCCCCATTCTTCCCAATCACAAAGCGATGGTGCTCCTTCGGAATGACAACCATGGACGAGGCCTACGCACAGGGGGTTGGGGGGAGGGTGGTTAGGCATTAACACATCCAGACACAACCTTCAAAACGGACTCTCATAAGTACCGAGTCTGAATGGAAAGTTCAGATGAACAGTATCCGATCATCTCACCTGAGTTTGGAGTCGAGCCACGATCTCTTTCCGTGCCTTCATGACAGAGTCAAGTTTTCCAGTCACCATGATGGAAAGGCCTTGGTCTTTAGCCAGGGAGAGTTCAATGTGAGCCCCGGTCTTCTGCATGATGTCTAGGCACACCTTCGCCTCCTCTCCTTCTCCAAACTGACCGTTGTCCTTATATCGCCGCTCCTCAAGTGGAACATGGAACACCTACAGGTGGGGGACACGTAGTTTGATAAGTAGAGAAGAAAGATAAGGAAGGAGGTGGAAAAAGAGAACAAAAGGGAAACAAAGAATGTTTACAACAACGCCGGAGCAACAGCGCCAAAAAAGATGACAGATAAATACTTCAGGCAACAACTCTAATTAATCGGTCTAATCAGTGATGCAATGATTTCATATGCAGTAAGCATGTTGTGTACCTGCGTGATGACAGAGGCTTTGATGGGTGGGGTTATGTTATGTACTTGCATTATGACAGAGGCTTTGATGGGTGGGGTTATGTTATGTACTTGCATTATGACAGAGGCTTTGATGGGTGGGGTTATGTTAAGTACCTGCGTGATGACAGAGGCTTTGATGGGTGGGGTTATGTTATGTACTTGCATTATGACAAAGGCTTTGATGGGTGGGGTTATGTTATGTACTTGCATTATGACAGAGGCTTTGATGGGTGGGGTTATGTTAAGTACCTGCGTGATGACAGAGGCTTTGATGGGTGGGATTCTGCTCCAGGCCCCTGCTGGCCCTCCTGATCTCTCCCCCTGAGCTCCCTTGTCCGGTAGAGGGGGAAAGGCCTCCAGGTAGGTGGGAATGTATGCCTCGTCCTCGGGAACACCACCTAACAGGAGTGAAAAGGAACACACACACACACACAAGCTCTTATCCAAAAATTAATATATTATTAATAATATAATTAATATATAATATATTATTTCTATTCAATTTGTTTTTATTTTTTACTTGAATTTCTGATTAATATTATACACTTCATATTCATTTAAAGAGAGCAAAGCAACTTGCTACCATCTCCCGTATCCATTTTTAAAAATACGCCAGAGTTTATAGACAAATCTTTCTCATCTGCTAAAAAAACATTTACTCCTACGCTGTGACGTCATCACTTCTTAGAGTGGAACAAAAAAAATCTGTATCAACAGAAAATTCATCATTTATCAAAATGTAATTAGAAGTGATAGAAATGTAAACTTGTCTGTACAAGGCTGTGCATTTGTTATTGGTGTGGGCGCACCTGTGATCTCAGTGTCCTTTAGCCCACTCCGGTGCTCAGCAAAACTCTCCTGAGTCAACACAGCCACCGAGCTCATGTTACAAGAGTTGATCCGCTTTTGATCCGAGAGAGAAAGGTGGACAGGAAGAGACATATAACAGGCTGAGTTTCCATGTTACATGATGCACATTTTAACATGTCTACTATTGACTCACGCTCCCGTTCAATGGTCTAACCGTTCATTTAGTTCTTTCCGAAATGTCTGTGCATTTGTGCTGACAAGCGGTCCACAGCGGTACAGTCAGGGCTGCGTTGCCACTCAACACAACAGAACGCTGCTCTCTATTCTCTTTAGTCTCTGTAGAGCAGCAGGGCCCCTGAACACACCGGCATCTCCCAGAGACCTGCCCCAGCTCACAGCCCCTCAGCACCCCCTCCAAGACCAAACACACCCTGACAGCAAAGAGCTACTGTGCAAATGTACTATAAACACAGAAATGCACACAGCTCAGAGGACAGGGCTGTCCATGGGAAGAGTCAAACTGCCCACATTCCTGTCATCATGCAATACAGGGACATACTCATATTTGTTTACTTTATTGGGGCTTCCATAAGAAATGTCTCTGCTTTTCTAATTAACAAACACAACTGTTTGTTGTGAAAGAATACTGTCTCTAATACATGTCTAGAAAAAAAAATTGTTTACAAAGAATACATGCCCAGGCATTTTGTGAGACAATGATTTTGCATTCAATATCCATGAACATACATCTGCACAATATTTGCTGCACCAGGATTTCCTGCTCATAAAAAGGCCATTACTCCTTAACACTGCAATGTGCTGAGGACTCTGTTCACTACAATCTCAATATTATGTCTAGCCTGCAACATGTGCAGTGTTAAGGCAAAAAAGAGCAAAAGAATAAAAAAAACACAAGGTATGAAGTCATTTACAAACCTGCAAAGGGTCGAGAACCAGAGAGTCCGTCCTGAGAGTGGCTACTGTAAGCTCTTCAGTGTTAGTCTGCTGTCTTCAGTCCTGTGAGGATGCAGATATCATCAGCAGAGCAGTGAAAGCTTCAGCTTAGCACCGATGTTTTGTCAGATGTTTGACAGAGTGCAGACCTTTTCACACACTATCTCTCTCTCTCACACTTTCTCTCTCTCTCTCACACTCACTCACACATACACACACACACACAAACGCACAACCAGCCCAGCCCCCTGAGACTGATGAGAAACAAGGTGGAGACATAGTAATCTTAAGGGAGCCAATCCTCGACATACTATGTATATCCCCTGCCTTACACACCAGGGGACACACTGTCTAATTGGTGTGCAAAAGAAAACCGCAGCACGTGAAAGACTGCCTGACTTAACGAAAACAGACACCTCCGGAACTGCATTCAAGGACTTCACGTGAAGGGTCACATCAGGGCTGCACTTCCCACCGGGCCGAAGGGAAACACTAGAGAGTTCCTATTTAGTTTTGTCAGTCGTGTTGTTAAATACATGTATTCTACTGATAAACACAGTGTTAAAGCAGGCAACTATGGCTGTTTCTCTGTAGAAAAACAGAGATGAACACAGAAAGATAGTTATTTAGTGCAACCAGGTATAATCTTTGATCATGCAGCCAGGCCTGTATTTCCAAGTACCACCGCAGGTTGCTGGAGGTTGTGTGAAATCATCTCTCCGATCACGTCTAGACGCAAATCCTAACCTATCAATCTGGGAAACACCGAGCTGTCTAAATCGTTTACTTTTACGCGCAGCAAGCATTCAGCTGGATATAATAGCTAAGTATTTAACGTTAGCTAGCTTGAGAAATAAGAAATCTGCACAAATAGTATGTTTGACTTTATCACCAAAACGTAACAACGTAACTAAACGTATATTAGCTAGCTAGGTAGCTCAACTGCGAGAAGATTTCTTCACTGGATAGCATTCTCATCCTAAAAGGCAACGGGCTAGTTAAGTTATGAGGAAAAACCACTCAGCTAGCTAAATATCGTCTGTTATCACCGAGTAGCTAAAGTAAAATTGATTATCCTGGTTGGGACTTTGTGATCGTGCAAGAAATTAAAATTCTAACAAAGCCAGTAACATCTCAGTTGGTAAACTTGTGAGGTGACAGTGTACCAAGGTGCATAATTTTTAACAAAGCTAGCTAGCTAGTAGTTAGCTAACTCGCGAGCTTGTAAATAGCTAGGTCAGCTAGCTAGCTACCGGTAGCTGGATTGCTATCCATTTCGTTAGCAAACAATAAATGTTTTTTTTCTTTATAAACTAACTATTTTTAACATTTAGACCGAAAATGTTGTATGTCGAGTTTAATTTTATCATTATGATTAAGCAGAAATGATTGGCCAACCTTATCAGACGAAAAAGGACAGAAGCGGTTGCTTTAGGTGACAGCTGACGGTGTGAACACTGATGCGGATCCAAAGAG
Source organism: Brachyhypopomus occidentalis (assembly GCA_020368025.1). Lineage (NCBI taxonomy): Eukaryota > Metazoa > Chordata > Actinopteri > Gymnotiformes > Hypopomidae > Brachyhypopomus > Brachyhypopomus occidentalis. Next base: position 4,508,740 of record JAGXOD010001379.1, on the reverse strand, counting down.
TCGGTTCCAAATGAGTCAGGATTCGAACAGTAAAACGAAGAGCAGATTCGTATTTGGAAATTGATTCACGTATTTGAAAATTGACTCCCAGTTAGGTTGACTAATTTAACATGGCTTCGTATTTACATAATATGTACTTTATATTTAGCTACTCTGAAAGGTGGGGCATGTGGTGAGGATAGTTGTTTGACCCGCTAAAACAGTGGAGACAAGGTTTCGTGTGCAAGCACACAATACAAAGCAAGTTAAGCTCCTTGATGTTCTTCCTGTTTCTGTCATGCTTAATAAGATCGCTTACCTTTTTAACGTGTAACTTCTCTAAGGCAATCTTTTCCCGACCATGAAATAGTTGTGCTTGCAAGCGCAGGGGATACGGGTCACGGAATCAGTGATTGTTACAATAATTTAAAGAAAATTGACATATATATAAGCTATACGCTTATATAGAAAAGAGAAAATACTTAATATAATGGTACAATTAGTATATATAATGAGCAAAAAAAGCCAATTTATATAAGTAATATATAATGAGCAAAATAATTTATTTCAATTATGTCTACAGGGCTAATGTTTACGAGGTTAGACTTGTGCAACAAGAAAACTTGCCTCAGGGGGGCGCTCTCGTATCATGGTGCAGTGCAACATAAAGGGACTAGATGGAGGGGGGAGTGTAAAATGGGAGGGGAGGGGACAGCGGTATTCAATTCGGTGTCGTCTACACGGCTTATTTCCCTCACCGGCTATTCGTCAGACACACACGAGCTGGAAAACAAAGACCAAGGGATGCGCGTGGAATTAGGCTAGCCTTCCACGGAATAAACAAAAGGTTCGTGCGCTGAAGGAAAGATCAAACCTTGTTGGATATGAAATTTGGGCTGTTGGGACACGCTGTCGCATGTTAAATAAATATTTGCTTTGGAGCTACACGTGTAAATTAATAGTTTTTTCCCCCACACTAACCACGGATACGTTTTTGTCTAACATAATAGTAGTTACTTTATGAATGTGGTAATTTAGATTAGGATTCTTGAAATGAGCTTTTCTGTCACCGGAGTTTGTTTCAATGCACCTTATGGTCAAAAGAAGGACTGAACACACCGGGTGAGTATCTGTTGATTACAAATTATTACAATTGCCATGCTTTGAGATGTGTATGATTTTAGACATTTCTGTTGTTTTGTCAACATAGAATATATTAAGCAGTAATTATTTTGCAAAGCAAATAATTACTTGCAGTTCCACCTACTTATCTTGAATCACAGACGCATAGAAGAAGAATCTTAACATATTCATAGACTCAGCAAATCAGTCTATGCACATTTAAGCATTGTAACATTGTCCTTCTAACCTGTTTTGGCTGACCAAATAAATAAATACAACCCCCCCCCAAAAAAAAAAAACTGATGTGAAAGATATTGGAAGCTAAAAGCCAGGGACATGCATAAGAGGCTACTTGGAAACACTCTGGAATCTGAGAAGCAACACAAAATCCAGAGCAGTAAGCAAGGCGGATATTCCAGGGCAGTGTTCCAAGCATGTTTTTCAAAAATTGCATCAGGGAGTGGTTGTGCATGGGTTCTAAGAAAAGGACAGGTACAAAGGAATGTAATGTTGTGCCTTCATATGGAGATATACGAGTGGTACATGTATCTAAATATGAGAAGAAGGTAGAAAACGAGGAAATGGGAGAGAATTCCTTTTTCAGGCATTTGTTTTCAAAGGAAACGTAAAAGAAATCCTTTGCATCTGCTTGGCTGCATGGTTTTGAAAAAGCGTTGCACCACACAGGAACCTGTTAGGCCTGCTGAGTCTGTTTGAGAAATGAGTAGGCAGAGAAGGAAAAATTCCAAAGTGCAGTCTGAGGAGAGCTGTTGACGTCAGAAACGATAGGTGAAACACGCCTTTCCTCTCTCAAAATCCCTTGAGTATGGTAAGCTAAACCTGGAGAACCAACTTGACAGACTTTCCATGCTGTCTGTGGTGTTGTGTAATCTCCTGAGACCCTTAAATGGACGTATACCCAATGTGTAAGAGTAAAGTTCGGTGAAATGCTGCTGAATCTGTATGTCTGCTTCCTCAAGCTTTCTGGAAAGGTAATTGACATGCAGTTTATGATAATGGTCACAATGGAATGATTTTAACTATAGTTATTATACCAACATAATTAGCCAAAGTGTACCTTCATGGAGGTCGATGACTATAAAGTGTAACAGACCAAAATTATAGGCACTGTTAAAGGAGAAATGTAATTTATAGCACACAATATTTATTAAAGTGATTATTATTGTTATTATTTACATCTTTCTGCAGATCACATGATGAAGAATTAAATTGCTTTGTAGTCCTCAAATGAACCAATATATGCTTCTTACAGCAGATGCCCTACATGTTTGAAATGGATTTAGTACAGAATATCAGAAACACCCAGGATCACTAGATGTCCGTATAATAGGCTGTTCCATAACATGAAGAATCATCAGGAGGAAAATGATGAAGAACAAAAAAAAAACCAATGATGAAGACCTGAGAGTGAAATAGAATAGAAATATAATATCTAATACCACAATGTTGACTACTCCTTTGCTTTAAATGTTTTGCTTCAGCTGTATTTTGTCTTTCACTGAAACGTTCGCCTCTTGCAGGATGAAGCTAGAAACCCGCAAGTGGCTCCATCGTCTGGCCTGATGCTGACCAGGTCTCACAGCACAGTCCACAGCTAGAGAGATGTCCGCTCCACAGACTGTGGAATCTCCCCCAAAACCAGAGGGCAGACAGAAGCCTCCTCTCCCTTCAAAATCCTCCAATGGCACCTCAGAGAGCCCTCCCATGGTCAGGGCCACACAGGCTAGGATTTCTGGGAATATACTAAAGATAGTCAGCAAGTTCAACCAGCCAGACGCACAGGCTTCCAGCGACGCCACAGGCAGTAGAGGCTCCAGAAGAAGGTCAAAAAGAGCCCCGACGGTCAAGCCCAGGACCAAAGTCTCGATCCCCCCCAAGAGCAGGGCTGACCAGGCACCCCCCTTGCCTGTGAAGCGAAGGCAGACACTCAAGAAGGAACCTGAACAGGAAGAGAAGAGCGAAACAGTAGCAGCTGCCAAAGGACAAGAATGTGCCTTCATCCCTGTTGTCAAACATGACTCAAAATTGGGTAGGGTTTTTTTTCCTTTTGCTAATTACAAGCTGTCTAGACAGAAGGCACCAAAAACATATTGTGTCTGTCTAATACTGCTTTCATGTCTTATTATTTTTTAATGACATCACAGTGACATCACATGTTCTAGTCACTTTACATAATTGAAGAAAACGGGAATCTATTTTGCTATGCACTTACTTATCTAGACCTATCTAGATGCTGTTGATTCAGGGTGCAGCAAACATTCAAGGTTCGTCTCTACTTGTTTCTCGATGTAAAACGGAGAGAGCAAGTTTTCTCAGAGAGATAAAAGGAGGGGGTGAGTGAACGGATCCCAGTTCTGAATAATGTCGACATAGATGACGCCCTATAGAAAAGAGCAATATGAACTTCATGCAAATGCATATATTTTTTTTAAATATCACTTATTCAGCCGTAGGTAGATTTTGCAAATTTGTCCAATGAGCAAGATTTTGGAAGTGGGGGGTGTGGTTGTTGTGTAGTTGGCCTTATGATATTTGTCAGGTGCTGGGGGAGGAGGCTTGGCTAATCTAATCATCGACACGTCTCATTGGTTAATCTATAATTAATGTGGTGAAAGGGCTCAGCTATTGTCATTTAGATTTTAACTTTTGTTGTGGTCACAGCAACAAATCAAGTGATTTGCATAGTGAAAGCAATAACATCTATGTCAGCTATTATGATGGGGCTTTTTGTGATGCCTGAGATTTGATTGGTTGGGCATGAGATCTGTCCCTAATTTGTGATACTTACAGGCAATGTATGAGACTTGAGAGGTATGATGCCATCCTGTGGGCTTGTTTTGCAGTCTGCTTGTGGATGTAGTTCTGAACATTTTTTAAAAAATTGTTTGTGTTTTTGTTATCTAAAACAACTGTGGGACCTCAGCGGTATAAAGTATAGAGCATAGATAGTGCAAGCGTAATTTCATTGTACCTGTGCAAAGACAATAATGATATTATATTCTGATCTATGAGAGAGCTGTGCACAGTTCACAGTGACATTAGCCAAGGAATTCTCAGAAAGTTCCAGATTACATCCAGATTTATAATGCATTTTCTATAGTAATTTGACTCAATCTGAGTGTCAAACTATAGAATCTATATGTCAAACTATAGAATCTTGGAAATTTGGCAAAAAAAGTGCACCGGTTGCTTTAGAGTCTGTACTTAACCAAAATCTCATGAGTCTAAAACCCTAAAACATGTCTAAGGTATGACTTGTTTACTGTGACCTCTAACTGGTTTGTGATGGGAGTAAACATGGTGAGCGTTAAAGAACGTCTCTGAAGGACTCTGTATAGCTGCACCATGTTTTCTCTTCTCTAGGTCTATAGGTTTATTGGTGTGACTTTAGCCTAGAGAGTTTGAATCCTGGTTTAAATACACTGTGTCCCACCTACAAATATTTAGACTTTGTGGCTTTTGTAGCTCAGCAGTTGTAAACTCAAAAACAGAGAAGCCTGTCAGATAACCGGTGGATTTGGTCCTCTCTGCTTGGCTTTCTACCTACATGTTTGTTTTTAAAGAAATGGTTTTGCAAGATCAGACAAAATGTGTTTGATGCTGTAGCTGAAGACAGATCATCACAACACAGTGGATCAGTGCAGCAGAAGGTAGCAACACTGATAAATAGCTCCAGGAGCACTGTGGGACAACAGCCAAACACAGCTAATCAGAGGGAGGAGATGTGGAGTGGTAAACGTGAGCTAATCAAAAGAGGTGAGCAGAACTTTAACCATTTTGCTTATATGCTGGGGAGGTGGAGTCCAAATTTGGTAGATCATGGGGTTAACGCCAGCTGGCTAATGTCTTGGTTGAATCTAAATGTAAATGTTCTTTCTTGCTTTGGTTTATGGTGGTATTTTGCAGATGATTGAGAGCTTCTTACTTTGGGATGTTTGTATGTTTTATATTTTGGTATTTATAGGGTGTTTTTTTTTTTTTTCCCTCCTGCGCTCCTTTCCACGTTGTTCTTTCTATTTCCTTCAGAGATATCTGATGATTAATTGGTCGGGAACGGGAGCTCCCATTGGTCGGGAACGGGAGCTCCCATTGGTCATGAGAGAGGGTGGAATTCCTTTAAAGTCATGTCATTAGATCCCACAGTCTTAAGATATGTCAGACAAAGCATTCAAAATTTCATCAACTTTTTTTATGTTTTGGGAGTGGCTTGCCATAAAATGCAATAAGGTTTCATGTATGTAAAGCTTCATGACTTCCACATTGTTTCTTTGGTGAATTTGTGAAGTTTGCCTTGACACATTGGACTCATTTGGTGACTCATTGTTTGCAGTGTCGTCAATCAGATAAAATGTCCTGATTTCTTTATAGAAGTCTTGTCTCTACATCTCATCTTGAGCTGGCTGCCTGACCTTGAGTGTTGTACCTGGCTGAACTTTGTCTTCTGTTCTTGTTCTCGACTCGATTAGTCAGACTGCTTTCAACAGCAACTTGCGTTTGACCAAAGGAGCTGAATGTACTTAATATACATTTACATACACCTGCTTTTTCAGTGATGTCCCAAAGCTGCCGTATATAAAAAAATATAGCTACAGCTCTGGAGCGGGTAAATAAGGTAACTTCTGAGTAAATGTGGATGGGTTTATTACCTCAATTGACCAGGAGTAAATAACAGAGCTTTTACATTTAGCTCAGTCTCTGAAATTGATTATTAAGCCTTTCTACAAACGTGATCTGCTAATGCTGATTTGACCTCAGTATATTTTACCTCGGTGTTATGGAATGTAAAGTACTTTGGATCATTGAAAGCCTTCAGAGTAGGCTTGCTTTTGTTTTACAGTGATATAGATCCTATTGTAAGCCATGAAGGGCTATAATGGCTGTGTTTAATGTTGATGTAAGTGAAGTGATGTCTTTCATGCTCATTTCCAGCTCCTGATGGCAGACAGGTGGCGCTGCAGAGTGCAGGGCCCAAGCCGGACCAGCCGGAGCAGAAGCCCACCCCTACTGCCGAGCCACAGTGTGCCCGGGCCTGCGGATGCGTGTGCCACCTGCACCGGCCTGGCATGAAGCTGGTGTGGGTGCCCATGTCTGACGAGGAAGAAGAGGGTAAGGAGAAGGAGATCACGCAGGACCACCAGGCTGAGCCGAGGCTGGAGGAGGACTGCGAGGAGAGACCAGAAGAGCGCGACAGTGAGACAAGCGACCCGGACGAAAATGACGATGCGTACGTGGAGACAACGAGTCAGTCCTCGGAGGAGGAAGACCACGAGGAAGAAGCCCCGGTTACAAATAAAGAAAAGTTTCAGGCAACGTTAAACCTCATAGAGGGGCAGCTGAGGAGGAGGTCTGACCCTGGTTCCGACGTCACCCTGACCTCTTTCAGCCCCCTCCCCCAGACCAGCCTCAGCAAGGCCCAGTCCGTTTCTGAGGAGGAATCCATTTATGAAGCCACTCTAGATGTGCTTGCTCCCCCCAGAGAAATCTGTGACATTACTCTTCAGGTCCCTGTAATCCTACCTCCGCGGCCCTCCAAAGCAGCAGCAGACTGCTCTCCTCCCGCCATTCCGCCCCGGGTGCCGCTGGATAAGTCCAAAACGCCACGCTTCCAAAGGAGCGTACCTCAGCTCCCCCAAGTCCCCGCACTGCCCCCAGCCAATGACAGCCCACCATGCAGCCCTAAACCACAGAGGCCAGCCCTGCCACCTCCAGCAAAGGCCAACGGGAGACGCCTCAGCAACCAGTCCTCCAGTTCTAAAGGTATGACACGCCACCGCGGTGACGTGATCACAAAGCCAACGTGTGGTGTGTTTTTTTTTTTTGTTTTTTTTTTTTTTTTTTGTTTTTTTGGTTTGCGATGTCTAACTCTTGTACTTTCTCTTTTAAAATTAGACGAAGGTGATGGGGGCTCAGCGGGGGATGTGGAAAAGCAGGAGCAAAAGTAATTCACTTCTTCTCCGTCATTTCCGCCGCTCGGCATTCTGAGCCAGGGCCATATGTGTGCCGTCTGTGATATGCGGTGTGTGTTAACTCGTTGAAACTTCTCCCTCTCCCAGACCTGCCCTCACTCGGCAGAAGTCCCTTGACATGGAGGCCCATATGCCAGAGGGTATGCGTCATGATTCACAGTGTTCGAAATATGATGGGTGATGTTGGAGAAAGGGTGGATACCGTGGATAATGGCACATAATTTGTGCAATTATGCAATACAAAATAGACATAATGAGTTTACCAGATTGCTGTCATTCACTTATGTCTGAGTCTCATTATAATAATTTAGGGACTTGACTGGTGTACGGATTAGTATTGTCTGTAGAACATGAATGCTAAAATAAATTAGTTAAGAATAGGATAATAATAATATTAATAATGGATAATATTAATTAGTATTCACAATTTGATCCTTTTTTCCTCCTCCCCACCTCTGTTGTCCACAATGCAGATCTTCTGTACCAGATGTATACTGAATCATACATAAGTAAGGAGATCCGTCGGCAGACGGTGTGTCGCAACATTAGTAAGACCAGCGTGGACTACCAGATGGAGCATCCGCGTGTCACAGCCAGCTCGGGCACAGGAGCAGGGGGTCCCAGGAGTAGCCCTGTCCCCTCTCTGATGCAAAGCACGTTGTGGCAGGATCTGCCCGCCGTCCGAGAGAGTGGGATCCTGCAGACTCTCACCCCAGAAGAGTGCAAGTACCAGGAGGTGGGAGAGGCAAAAGGGGCTGCGGGACAGGAAGTGGGAGGGGCTGAGAGGGTCAAGAGCAGGAAGTGGGAGGGGCTGAGTGGCTGAAGTGCTGGAGGTGGGAGGGGCTGAGCGGCAGGTTACAAAGAGGTGAATGTGTTGACAGTGTGGGGGAGGGTATTTCTACTATCTTTTATACAGCACTGCTACTATGCTGGACCTTATAAGCATAAGGAAAACACTGATGGTCAGAGAAGGCAGACTTAACTAAGCTGGGTTTCAGTTAGAGAGGCCTAATTTAATCTGCTTTGGCATGCTGTGTGGGTTTATGCATGGAGTAAACATTGGTGTGCATTGTGTTGCATGTTGATCTTGCTTGTGTGTCCAGAGCATATTCGAGGTGTTGACGTCAGAGCTGTCCTATCTGCGTTCCCTACGTGTTTTGACGGACCATTTTCTGGATTCACGGGAACTGAATGAGACTCTTATTAACCGAGACAAAAAAACCCTCTTCTCCAACATCCTTCGCATCCGAGAAGTCAGTGAGAAGTAAGTGAGAGGCTTCATTTCGATTTTACGGTACTCAAGCACTTCATATTCACACTGAATATATCTGCCTTTGTGTTGTACTACTTTACACTGCAGTCATATTGTTGAAGTTGCCCAGTGGGCCCTGCTGTGTGTGCTATGAAGGGTGGGTGGTCTTTAAAATGTAGCTGAATTTGTCAGGTTTCTTAAGGACCTGCAGGACCGACTGGATGAAAGTTTATTAATCAAAGACATCTGCGACATCATCAATTACCACGCACAGCACAACTTCCCTGCATACATCGACTATGTCCGTAACCAGATTTACCAGGAGAAGACCTACAGCTCACTCATGTGAGGATGTCCTCTGCACTCTGCTCACGCACACACACGCACCACCCAACCAGCAGCTCTACCATCCGTGCATGTCTTTGCATGTACAGTTCCATCCTGTTGTTGTCCTGAACATGTTCACAATAGAACCTGAAAGTGAATGTCGCTGCCTCTTAGCTCGGATATTTCGAGCGGTGTAGGACAGTTGGCTTTGACATCAGTACATCCTTCTTCCAGTAATCTGCCGTGTGTGCTCCCACAGTTAAATACGCGCTCTAATGAATTATGGGTGACTTCCTCCCCACAGGCAGTCCAATGTGCAGTTCGCCTCTGTGATTGCCCGTCTGCAGGAAGCCCCTAAATGCCAACGGCTGCCGTTCGTGTCCTTCCTGCTACTGCCCTTCCAGCGAATTACACGCATCAAGATCCTTATTGAGGTAGATGCTTCACCACATTCCACAAACGTAGCCCGTTGCTGGGCTCCTCTTGCAGGCCTGGCCTAGCAGTGACCGTGATGTGTGCATGTGACTGTGCAAGTAATAACTAGAAACGGACCACATGTCCTGTGGCACTTTATCTGCGACCTGCATGGTTTCACTTTGGACAAACAACCCAATTTACTCTTTGTTATTAGAACATCCTGAAGAGAACAGCCGTGGGAACAAAGGAGGAAGAGTCTGCTTCCAAAGCCCTGGCCTCCGTGTCCAAGGTAAACTTCCGCCTCCTGGTTCCGGTGTTCCCATGACAACCAGTGGAGAGCTGAGCCAGTGTTCTGTTCTGCACACCAGACCGTTGTCCACTCTATCCATACCGGCCCATTTCAGCGGCTGATGGACAGTACAGAGGGAGGGGTTGGGCAGAGCTTAGGAAGAAGCAGAAAGAATGTAGTATACTGATGAACCTAAATGGAAAATATTCTCAGAGACAAGTAATGATACTGTAGGAGTTCAATATTGTGTGCAAGTAATAGATGGGTGAATATGCATAGAAGCAAAGATGTACTGTCCTCTTTCAGGGTTAATTATAGATGAAGACATCTGGCAGTGTGAAATTCAGACTTGAACCGCCACTGCTACGCCCAATATATCTTGCATGAATGCCCAATTTCTCTTCTCTCTTGCTTTCCTTTATCACACACACACACACACACATTCTCATAATACCCAAACATGTATACAAAAATAAATGAAAACACACACACACACACACTAACAAACATAAATGACAAAAACACAGATTATATCAGAGTGCAACACCCAGGTTGGAAAGATGAAACAGATGGAGGAGCTCATTGACATCAACAAGGTGCTGGAGTTTGACAAGCTGAAGGTGGGTAGATGTTTCATGAGATGGTTCTTTGATGCCAGTGCACTTGCAGCAGAAAGGTGGAGACCTAAACGGAGATCATGGGACATATTTGATATATTTATCTTTCCTGTCACAGTTTATTTATTTGTTAAGCTAATTAATACAAATGTTTAATTTCCCATGCATTATAACAAGGCTCTGTTTTAAATCTGCTCAGGCAGTGCCAATTATCTCCCAGAACCGTTTCCTGGAGAAACGAGGAGAGCTACAGGAAATAGCAAAAGGCGGCACCCTCTTCAACCTCAAACCCAAATTCAGCCCCATCTACCTCTTCCTCTTCAACGACCTGCTCGTCATCGCCAACAAGAAGGGGTAACGCGCTTCTAACGGTTTATATTTCCCCCACAATCATTCATGGCACGAGGATGAATGGTGGTACAAGGATCACCTGAACCTAGTAAAGGGCTTCTGTGTTCAACGCTGCCCTTCGTTCGCATAAGCAGGTGTTTAATGGCAGCCGCCCGTGTGCTGTGTGCTGCAGGCCAGAGCGCTACGTGGTGATGGACCACGCCCACCGCTCCCTGGTGCAGGTGCAGGAGCAGACCATGCGCGAGGACGTGGCCAACCCAAACTTTGAGAACTGCTTTAGCCTCACGCTCCTGGAGAACCACCAGGGACGCATGATGGACAGACTCCTGAAGGCCCCCTCGCAGTGAGCATGGCGGTGGCAACACACCCTCTCGGCGCCGACATTCCAATCATTAAACTGAAATTTTCTTTCGTATCGACAGATTTTTCGAGAGGTGGTAGTAGCGTGGGTATTTTTAGGTGCCGTGAGCACAAGGCTGTATGCAGTTGGTGGAGTGGTATGTGTTGTATGAGGCTGGCTTAAGTGGGCTGCTCAGCGGCGCCGTTTGATTGGACGACACGGGATGCTCAGCGGGGCCGTTTGATTGGGTAACATGAGATGCCTAGTGGGGCCGTTTGTGTCTCCACCCAGGTCTGACATGCACAGATGGCTTGCAGCATTTCCCAATCCTGATGATCCACACAGAGACCAGGATGAAGTCATATATGAAGACTGGGGTAAGTATGTGAACGTGTGTGTGTGATTAGATTTGTTCGTGCGTAACATCTAAATAATATTCAGGTGTTTAGCCCAGCAGATGTTTGCTGACACAGCAGTTACATTTTCTTAGACATGTGCATGTTTTCCATGCTCCTAAGTGTGTGTGTGTGTGTGTGTGTGTGTGTTCATGTTCAGACTGTCCCCAAGTGCAGTGTGTTAAGCAGTATGTGGCAAAGCAGACCGATGAGCTAAATCTGGAGCCCCCAGAGATTATCAACATCATTTGTAAGACCAACGAGGGTGAGCATCACTCCACCTCCAATACCAGTGCAGAAGATCTGATGAACTTTATACCCCCTCATAAGGGATTATCCTCTGTCAAGCAGAATTATTATTGCTCTATAATCTGTTCATTGTTACACTAATGATTTTTTATAGGTCTTTTTATATATTGTTTAGATTTTGTACTTTCATATCCATATAATAATACTATTTAGATTAATATTTGTGATTTTGTGAGATAGTAACCTTCTCCTGAATAATAATTACCACTAAGCTCCTGTACGGTGTATTTAAGTGACTAGGGTTAGGGTTAAGATATTAGGGTTAAGATATGCCACATTGTTTCTTATATTCGGATCATATCAGATTTTGAAACTGATCTGGCCTTATGCTAACCTTTGTACAATTCCCTGTGTCTTCCTACTTTCATTCTCTGCTCTATCAGGGTGGTATCAAGGCATTCGGATGTCTGATGGTCAGAAGGGCTGGTTTCCTGTTGCAAATGTTTTGGAAATCACCAACGAACATGTGCGGCGACGAAACCTGCGGGAACGCTACCGTGTTATCCAGGCTGCTAGCAATGTGACCAATAAGATACGGACCCTTTCATAATTAGACATGGACTCTTTCAGAGCCAGTCATACATAGACCATTAACAGCTACATTAGGCGTTCTCAGCAACACACAGAACTTTGAGCCTCTACTCCTTACGGTGAAAGTGTAAAACCACAACAGACGTTTTACTAAGAACTGTTTGGAGTCTTCAAGACCATGTTCTAGGTTCTGGAGAACAGATGTGCTAGTTTTGACCTGAGCTGCCTTTCACAGACAACTCCAGTCTGTACTGCTGCCACACTAATGCCCCTTAGCCAGGTGCTGGCCTCGTGTGCTTACTGATTTTCTACTGAAATGTTTAAAAGACAAAGTTATGGATGTCTGCTCTCACCAACAGTTTCAATTTATACAAGTGTGTATGTGTGTTTAGTTGTGTCTGCTTTTGTATGTGTGCAAGGTGTGTCTATACTAATACTGATGTAGCTTATTTACATTTTATTTTGTTGTGATATACAGGTTATTTTTTCCAGGTTTAGACATTTGGTAATTCCCGTCAGACTTGTATCTTCATATTAAAAATAAGAACACTGCTTCAAGAATGTGATTCATTTGAGGGTGGTGTCACCTTTGGGCACTGATACTGGAAGATGGAGCTTACCTTTGTCTGTCTCCTGGCTGAGATCAGGAGATAATTAATATGTGGACATCCAATTTTAATGCTGAAACGGTGATCACTGTCGTCGTAGCGTGTTGTAAAAGGCCCATCCTGAAGGTATCCCAGAACAAGGACTTCGGCATTTTGAAACCCCACTGATTTCTCATTATACAGGCTGGGTGGAGTTTGTTATACCCAAATGATGGACAGCACTTTGAGCACCAGAAATAAACCAGTGTTCTGAATCCATTGTGACTTCCTTTCTTCAATTGAGGCAAAAAAAAAAGGTGAAAATACAACAGGGAACTGCAAGCATTGAAAGACCTGTTGAGTCCAGCATGAATGAATGTTCAATTTATATAGCGCCTTTCAAGATACCCAAGGTCGCTTTACAACTTTAACACAGGTTACACGACCACAACCAGCAAGAAGCAGCAGCCAATTGTGTACTCTACCAGAAACCACAGCCCTGGGGGACTGAATTGGGTGCAGGAAGGGGAGAGAGGACAGACACTAGTGACAATGCACCATCCACCACTGGGCATACAAGCACACACACCTGTTTTTCTTGAACATGAAGAGAGACACAGTCACACACTCAGGGAGAATTTGTCAGGGACTGCCAATTTACCTAACCTCCATGTTTTTGGACTGTGGGAAGAAACCAGAGACCCTGGCAGAAACCCATGCAGACACAGGGAGAACATGGAAATTCCACTCAGATAGGGTCTTGAACCCAAGACCCCAGTGCTGAGAGGCAAACGTGCTAACCACCAAGCCACCGTGTTGCCCGGTGCTTCATACAGGACTTCTGCTCTACAGAGCTAGACATCAGATCAGTCCTGCTGGAGGTCTAGTCAGTCTGCAATGGTGTAAAAATACCAATGTGTGGTTAGGGCATCCTTTCAAAGAATTCAGTTTCATGCCTTGTGTACACTATGTCCGACTTTAAAAACTGCAAGAGGGTGCAAAGTTTGATGGCTAAATAATTTTATATTTCAGACTACTCGACCAGATTGTTCAGCTCTGTTGCCTATCTAGACTTTGGTTAAGGTTGTAATGTGTACTATTTCTGTCCCCCATATGTCCTCCTTTTAGCATGTATTGAAGTGGCCACCCTGTGGTAAGCTTAGCGTTACCATCCGTCCATCCTGTTTGTAATGATGAAAAACACTTCTACACTTTGACTATTAGAAGGTTAAATAAATATATCCTCATTAAGGACCTTGTATAATGATACCAATTTATTCAAACTCTGTGCTGAGACATTATAGCCATTTATTAATTCGGGGGAAAGATGCGCCTAAGAAAAGGTGGGTGGGGTGAGATTTCAAATCCACCTGGCAAAGGTTTACTTGAACCGAGTTCGTCTTACAACTGCACATGTGTTTCAGCCTCCTCAAACCTGAAGGGTATGCTAAAAAACACGATTAGCATATTCATTTTAACAAATTAATATTTGCTGCAGAAAGCCAGCTGCAGAAAGCTAGACTTCGAGTGGCATCACGAACCTGGATTACAGTGTTAATATATAAAGTCAGGTTTCTCCAATCCAGTAAAGAGCGCAACCGTCTCCTCAGACCTGGTCTTAACACAAAAGCAAGTACACAAAGACATACAATTTCTCACAGCAGGATTATCAGCACTGCCATCGTCCGACTACATATATATCTACCTATTACTATATAAATAAAAGTGATTGTTTGTTTGGTTATGGACAAAAGTTTTATTGTGACTAAATGTGATTAAAGACATGCCATTAAGCACGGATTATTTATCCGTTAATTAAATACTGAATATTTCAATTATGTAAATATTATTTTTATTGTCATCATAGTTAACAACAATAATAACTTTGCTTTGAGTGGCATATATTTTGGTCAGTTTCCTTAACTGTGAATTCTGCCAGCGTTGATGTAATGTAATTGCCCCCGTGCTCCGGTTTAGTGTGTCTGCGCAGGTCGTTAAAATAGCAAACAACATTTTTGCATTTCCTGTACATGCCTGCGTCTTCTGATGGTTATCTGCACATGTGCAGTATTCACGAAACTAGAGCCCAAATTGACGTCATTGCAACGCTACTTTTATTTTGGTAGGCAATTGGGACCTGTTGGCAGAATCAACGTCACGACTCACCGGTCCTACAGACTCTCTACAGCGCCGCCCAGTGGCTGAAGCCGTTGTCATTCAATACTAGCTTGCGTGGTATTGCTGTTGATCAGCGAAAACACGCCAAGATGGCTGGCCTGGTGCGTATAATTTTTAAAGTTACTTTTGATCAAGTGTTTTCTACTTCGCTACTTTTCCAGTACAGCTGTAGACGTGTAGCGTTACCGAGCTGCATTGCTAGGTTAGCAGCTGCCGTGCGTCTCATGCCGGAAGACTGGCTCTGTGACTCGTTAATCTCATGACTGTTTACCTCTCCCTTAGCTAGATAGCCAACTTTGTCGTTTTAGTACAACAAACTTAGTATGACAATTTTTTTAATCAGTAGGTAGTGAGGCTTAAGGTGCCTCGCTAGATACCGAAATGTCGGCAGCACAAACTCCAGCAATGACCGGTGTAATTGACTAACATTGTACTTGCTAGCTGACTTAGCTAAGTAGACATAAAACTGGCCTACATCAATCATACAGTGTACTAACTGACAAGTATAATGTAGCTGGCTAGCAGTCTTACAAGGCGCCTTCGGAACCGAGCTCTGAGTTAACTGAATCATAATTACAGCATTGGACTGTTTGGTTTTGTTTATAAGATATGGAATAATGCAATAATGTTTAATAAGGCTCCATGTTATTCACCAAGATTACCACTGATAATATTTCTTCAAGGTGGTCGCCCGTTTATAGTTTTAATCTAACTAATATAGTCCTATCTAATATTTTTTGAGTCCAACTTTGCTTGCTAGTCACATTGTGCCACTGGCACATTGATGTTCTTGTTCTATGAGGTGAGCTACAGGACCTGGTTGAATACTGTTCGTAACAGTTGGAGCTTCTCTGATGGAGTAGTGTGTGTTCTGATCGGTCAGAAGTGCCTGAAGATGTTCTCAGAATAAGAGCAGTAATAAAGCAATTCAAAGCAACTGAAAAGTGCCTTTCCTTTAAAAGTTAGATGCATTACTTTAGACTCTCAGATATCTGCTGCAAGTCTTTAAGGCTCTATTGTGTGTGTGTGTGTGTGTGTGTGTGTCTTTTTTTTTTTTCTTGTTCTTCTTCATGGGCTTGAGGCCTGTCAGAGACTTCAGTCTCTGTCACATTCGGTACAAGTGACAAGCAAAATATGCTGGGAGCCTTTCGATTGTGGATTCACTGTAGTTCATTCCAATACAGTTAGAGCAGAATGGTTTGTAAGGGGCCTACCAGCAGTGAGATGTTACAAAGACTAACCCTCACACACACTGAGGTAGTGATGTTCAACCATTGCCATGTCAACATCTCCCTCCAGCATTCTGGCACGGGGCCGTGGGAGAAACAAAAATGGCAACAGAGAGCTATTCTTGAATGTGAAGGTGTTGAATAGTGGTGCTCACCTCCGGAATGTTCTTTTTTTTGTTCTTTATTTTAACGTCCTTGCCTAAAGACCATGCAAGCAGCGCGTTGTCCGACGGATGAACTGTCATTGACTAACTGTGTGGTAACTAACGACAAGGACTTCAAATCAGGACAGTGAGTATTGGGTGTGTGTTTAAATAATATCACTCTGTCCACCTGGTCGAATGTCTCTGCTTCTTCTGCTCAATCTCCTTCAAACTCTTTACTTTGCAGGCATGTAATGATCAGGACCACACCCACACATAAGTATGTGTTCACGGTGAAGACCCATCAGAGTGTGGTCCCGGGTACCATCGCCTTCAGTCTGCCTCAGGTAGTGGAGCAGTCACGGTTTCCCCCTGGGCCACACCTCCTTGGATTGAAAGGCCGGTGTAAAACTGTTCTTTTTATAAATGCGGGCTAGACTGCGTAGCACACTACATGCAGTTTTAGGTCTTCGTCGTTTGCCTTGCAAGGCTTTGGCGTTGTTTCCCAGCGGAGTAACTTCAATAGGGTGAAATTGCTGTTTTATAGCCATAACAAAAAGGGGGCCTGCTGTCAGTATACACTACATGGTAGAATGTGTGATGATGTTTATGCTGCCTACCCAGCATGCTTTTGTTGTTGTCTGTTACTTGCCTGCCTGAGCCCGCCTCTCCTGCGTCTGTAACCATGACAGCCGCCGGGCCACTGAGGTACTGCTGGAACTTTCTCAGTCTGGCTTAGTTCTGCAGCGAGATGTTGCGCTCTGTTTGAGAGACTGCTGATGCTAGCTGATGCTAGCTGATAGCTGATAGCTGATAGCTGATGCTTACAAAGACCATGACTTCTCCACATTAGGCGTTAATGCCAAAAACTCTCCTCTGTAAAACAAAACGAAGCATGTTGCTGTATAGTAAGGCCAGTTACTACGAGGAAGTTAACCATGTCGATTGGTAGTAACTTTTAGGATTTTACAAAAACATGTAGAATCGTTTGACTTCATTTGATTATTTAGCTCCTTATGTCCTCTATGACAAGGACCTTTTTTTTCAATTTATTTATTTATTTATTTATTTATTTTACAGTGTAGGTGTAATTAATCTCATTTATTCTCTTTCCCAGAGGAAATGGGCCGGTCTCTCCCTCAATCAAGATGTTGAAGGTAAAAAATGATCTGGATTGCACATGGCAGGTGGTCAACATTATTTTAGTGAATTTGTACCAGTGTCCGCCAATAAAGCTGTATACTATACACCAGTACCTATAGTACTAGGGGTCCGGTGCATTGTAGATTGGGTGGTGGGCGAAGGCTGGGATCCTCAGTTACTGAAGCTGGCTCTTGGGACATGGAACGTAACCTCTCTGGTTGGGAAGGAGCCTGAGCTGGTGTGCGAGGCTGAGAGACACCAGATAGATATAGTTGGGCTCACCTCGCTGCCTGTGTGTTGGGGTTTTCCCCGGTAGACAAGAGGGTTGCTTTCTTGCACCTTCGGGTTGGAGAACGGGCTCTGACAGTCCTTGGAGGGGATACTGGAAGGTGGCCCTTCTGGGGATTCCATTGTTCTGCTGGGGGACTTCAATGCTCACGTGGGCAATGACAGTAGGACCTGGAACGGCCTCTCCGATCTGAACCCGAGTGGTGTTCTGTTATTGGACTTCTGTGCTCGTCACAGTCTGTCCATGACGATCACCATGTTTGGGCACAGAGGCGTCCATAAGTGCACATGGCACCAGGTAAAGAGCGGAGCTGAGCTGTCAACCCTTCAACACCTGGTGGTGAGTTGGATCAGATGGCGGGTGAGGATGCCGGACACACCTGGCAGACCCAAACGTATTGTGGATCAGCTCTAAAACTGAGACCATGGTGCTCAGTTGGTCACGGGTGGAGTGGCCTCTCTGGGGCGGGAGTGAGTCCTTAACTGGAGGAGTTCAAGTATCTATCAAGTTCTTGTTTACGAGTGAGGGAAGGATGGAACGAGAGACTGACAGGCGGATCGGTGCGGCGGCCGCTTTGTTGCGGACGTTGTACCGGGCGGTTGTGAAGAGAGAGCTGAGCAAAAGCTCTCAAATATACTGGTCAGTCTACGTTCTGACTCTTACCTATGGCCATGAGCTCTGGGTAGTGACCGAAAGAATGAGATCACGAATCCAAGCGGCTGAAATGAGTTTCCTCCGCAGGGTGTCCGCCTCTCCCTTAGAGATAAGGTGCGGAGTACGGTCATCTGGGAGAGACTCGGAGTAGAGTCGCTGCTCCTCCATGTAGAGAGGAGCCATCTGGTCCAGATGCCCCCTGGGTGCCTCCCTGGTGAGGTGCTTTGGGCATGTCTAACTGGGCGGTGACCTCGGGGATGACCTAGGACATGCTGGAGAGATTATATCTCTCGGCTGTCCTGCGGAAGGCCTTGGTATCCCCCTAGAAGAGGTGGCTGGGGAGAGGGAAACCTGGGCCTCTTTGCTTAGGCTACTGCCCCTCGACCCAGACCCGGATAAGCGGATGGATGGATGGATTATACAAAATAACAATAATATTAAGTGTTTTCCTGCTGGGGTACACATTTGAAGGCACTTCTGTTGCTATGGTCAGATAGTGATGATAGTATGTCAGGTTAAAGACACAGGGAGAACAAATAAGAAATCAGTGAACACTGTCAGAATAACCATCTAGTTACAAACTTGTTTTAGCTGAATAAGAAACGAAAGCCAAATTGTCTGGAAAGCTAAACTTATCTGATCTAAATGCAGAAGCGCTGCTGGAAGGACGTTTGTTGCACATTGGTGTGAGATCTCATGTAACAGAAAGCAATGTTATGCTTTAGTCTTGGATACGTAACGGGTGTTCCTCCTTTCTTCTCTCTATCTCTGTCTTGTCCCTCTCTCTCTCGGATTTCTCTTTATTGCAGTGAGCATCTACAACTTTGACACATCCAGGCAGTATGTGGGAACCGTTTCTCTTGAGGTTGACTTTCTACAAAAAAAGAGCGCAGACAGCAACCCTTACGACTCCGACAAGATGGCCATCGAGTTCATCCAGCATTTCAATGCGCAGGCCTTTTGCATGGGCCAGCAGGTAGAGTAGACTGGACTGGCGAGTAGGTTGGCTGCCAGAGAAACCTGCTGTGGGGCCAGTTCTGTAACTAAGGCATAGCTACAGTTCCCCCCCCAAAACACAGGAAACGTGACCCACAGCTTGGCTTCTTTTGCAGTTTGTGTTCAGCTTCTGTGACAAGCTCTTCCTGTTGGTGATCAAAGACATCGAGGCGATGGATCCAAGCATTCTGAAGGGGGAGCAGGGCCCCAGCAAGAAAAAAAAGGTACTCTGTGCTCCTCTAGCTCCATCAGCATCATTTGCCCTCTCCTCTAGCTCCATCAGCATCATTTGCCCTCTCCTCTAGCTCCATCAGCATCATTTCCCCTCTCCTCTAGCTCCATCAGCATCATTTCCCCTCTCCTCTAGCTCCATCAGCATCATTTGCCCCTCCCCTCTAGCTCCATCAGCATCATTTGCCCTCTCCTCTAGCTCCATCAGCATCATTTGCCCTCTCCTCTAGCTCCATCAGCATCATTTGCCCCTCTCCTCCATCAGCATCAGCTCCATCAGCATCATCAGCATCATTCCCCCTCTCCTCTAGCTCCATCAGCATCATTCCCCCTCTCCTCTAGCTCCATCAGCATCATTCCCCCTCTCCTCTAGCTCCATCAGCATCATTCCCCCTCTCCTCTAGCTCCATCAGCATCATTCCCCCTCTCCTCTAGCTCCATCAGCATCATTTGCCCCTCTCTTCTAGCTCCATCAGCATCATTTTCCCCTCTCCTCTAGCTCCATCAGCATCATTCCCTCTCCTCTAGCTCCATCAGCATCATTTGCCCTCTCCTCTAGCTCCATCAGCATCATTTGCCCTCTCCTCTAGCTCCATCAGCATCATTCCCCCTCTCCTCTAGCTCCATCAGCATCATTTGCCCTCTCCTCTAGCTCCATCAGCATCATCATCAGCATCATTTGCCCTCTCCTCTAGCTCCATCAGCATCATTCCCCCTCTCCTCTAGCTCCATCAGCATCATTTGCCCTCTCCTCTAGCTCCATCAGCATCATTTCCCCTCTCCTCTAGCTCCATCAGCATCATTTGCCCTCTCCTCTAGCTCCATCAGCATCATTTGCCCTCTCCTCTATCCATCAGCATCATTTGCCCTCTCCTCTAGCTCCATCAGCCCAGCATCTCCTCTAGCTCCATCAGCATCATTTCCCCTCTCCTCTAGCTCCATCAGCATCATTCCCCTCTCTAGCTCCATCAGCATCATTTGCCCTCTCCTCTAGCTCCATCAGCATCATTTGCCCTCTCCTCTAGCTCCATCAGCATCATTTTGCCCTCTCCTCTAGCTCCATCAGCATCATTTGCCCTCTCCTCTAGCTCCATCAGCATCATTTGCCCTCTCCTCTAGCTCCATCAGCATCCATCTAGCTCCAGCATCATTTGCCCCTCTCCTCTAGCTCCATCAGCATCATTTGCCCTCTCCTCTAGCTCCATCAGCATCATTTGCCCTCTCCTCTCAGCTCCCATCAGCATCATTTCCCCTCTCCTCTAGCTCCATCAGCATCATTTGCCCTCTCCTCTAGCTCCATCAGCATCATTTGCCCTCTCCTCTAGCTCCATCAGCATCATTTGCCCTCTCCTCTAGCTCCATCAGCATCATTTGCCCTCCTCTGCTCTAGCTCCATCAGCATCATTTGCCCTCTCCTCTAGCTCCATCAGCATCATTTGCCCTCTCCTCTAGCTCCATCAGCATCATTTGCCCTCTCCTCTAGCTCCATCAGCATCATTTGCCCTCTCCTCTAGCTCCATCAGCATCATTTGCCCTCTCCTCTAGCTCCATCAGCACGCCACTCCCCACTCACTCAACCACTCAGGGGCTTCCTATAAGCTTTTCACACAAAAAGTCAAATAATTATTGGTAAAAGGAAGAGACTGGTTATGTAATCCTTAATGTTGGGACCTGTTCTTTGGTCTTTTGTTTTTTCTCTTTACAGATCGATGTTGGCTTGTTGCATGGTAACAGTCAAGTGATTTTTGAGAAGGCAGAGAGCTCTTCAATCTGTCTAGTTGGTATGTGTTAACTCAACACAGCAGTAACAGAACACACACAGTTTATTGTGGTGAATCTCCCTTCAGATATCAAATGACATATGGAACACTGTCACATGTCGCTCTGCATACATGGAGACCAACAGCAGGAATAAATAAAAACTTTTTGTTATTCCAAAGTTGAAATGGCCAAGGGAAATGAGAAGATAGACGGTGTGATTACTACTACTACGGTGTGATTAATACTACTCTTAAAGAACACCTCCGCTCGAGTGCTGCATATTTTCCCTTTTAGAGGAATCTTCAGCTCACTAAATGAGTCACTGAGAAAGGATGGCTAGATATACATTTTTGCATGTGTGGTTGGTTGTGTTGTAGGTTGTGTGATTGGTTGGTTGTGAGGTTGGTTGTGTTGTAGGTTGTGTGATTGGTTGGTTGTGAGGTTGGTTGTGTTGTGAGGTTGGTTGGTTGGTTGTGTTGTAGGTTGTGTGGTTGGTTGTGAGGTTGGTTGGTTGTGAGGTTGGTTGTGTTGTAGGTTGTGTGATTGGTTGGTTGTGTGGTTGGTTGTGTTGTAGGTTGTGTGATTGGTTGGTTGTGAGGTTGGTTGTGTTGTAGGTTGTGTGATTGGTTGGTTGTGAGGTTGGTTGTGTTGTGAGGTTGGTTGGTTGGTTGTGTTGTAGGTTGTGTGGTTGGTTGTGAGGTTGGTTGGTTGGTTGTCAGGTTGGTTGGTTGTGTTGTAGGTTGTGAGGTTGGTTGTAAGGTTGGTTGTGTTGTAGGTTGTGTGGTTGGTTGTCAGGTTGGTTGGTTGTGTTGTAGGTTGTGTGGTTGGTTGTGAGGTTGTTTGGTTGTCACATGGATGGCCGTATTGTTTTACCCTCACGCTTGCACCTCATACCAGAGGTATTTTCACTATTTTCACTGCAGGATCTTATCTTGCGTGGTTCAGTCTGAGGGTCCTGCAGGATCTTAGCTTGCGTGGTTCAGTCTGAGGGTCCTGCAGGATCTTAGCTTGCGTGGTTCAGTCTGAAGGTCCTGCAGGATCTTAGCGTTGCTGTTTTCAGCCACACTCTGTGGCTCCTCCTGTTTGTCCCGCTCTTTCATATGTTGCTGTACATGATCTGTGACGTTGAGTTTTGTCCCTCAGTGTGTAACTGTTCCCAGCCACTTCCACCCTGCTACGATGACTACGTGCTGCATTGTCCTGCAGGCTTCTTTGTATAGTCTTTGCTCTTGTCCATTATAACCCCCTCCACACCCACCCCCTCCACCCCCACCCCCCTTGTGGCTGATGTCAGCCTTTGGATGTTTGATCTTGGGTGGAGAATTCCATGCACTGTAAGGAGTTTTTTGGTCTTGATGTGGGCTGCTGCCAGGCTTTGATCTTAAGACTCCCATTCAGCGGACTATTGATGACCTGCCTTACCCTGTGGGACTGATGCTTCATGGTTCTCATGTGGAGAATGACCACATTTTTTAAACTGTCCTCTCAAGTCCCTGTCCTGAAAACATTTGTTCTTTTTACTATTAGCTCATCTCACTTCTCCATCCTAAATGATCCTTTGTTAGTTCATGGTCAGGTGTATCAGACGGTGTCCTCCTGCCTGATCTTGGCATATAGATTGATGCCATCCATGTTGTTGATCTCACTGAGGAGATTCATGCATGTACAGTATCAATCTATATATCTGGCTATCTAGATATTTATCTATCTGGATACCTATACAGGATTGATATTTGGAGAATTCAGAGGCCAGGTTAACAACTTGTGTTCTTATAGCTTCGGAGCAGTTTTTGTAGTATGGCAGGATGCCCTGTTCTCCCTGCTGATGTATTCTACTGCCAATAGGGGATGACTGTGTAGCTGGTCTGCAGCATTTAGGTAGGGGGTACAGATGAATGGCAGGACCATAGCAGAACATAACACGGAACATCACATGTCCTCCGGCACACACACACACACACACACATGCGCACGCGCACACACATATTCATGATATAGGTTCAGGTACTTCACATCTGCAAAGAGTTCTGTACTTACCAATCTCTGCCACAAGGTGGCAGTCCTAACATATTTTTGTTTGACCTCTTCAGGAAGGTAACCTCCCTCTGTACACTTGTCCTGAATATACAGGCTTGATTATGAACAGTAGTGCTGTGTGTGTGTGTGTGTGTGTGTTTAAACATAAATAAATAAATGCTAAATTTCACCTGCTGTCTTTGCCGTCATTTCCTGTCAGGTAAAGCAAAAACCAGGGGTGCACGGCAGTCTATCATTAACCCTGACTGGAACTTTGAGCGCATGGGAATCGGAGGCCTGGACAAGGAGTTCTCCGACATCTTCCGTAGGGCCTTCGCCTCTCGAGTCTTCCCACCGGATATCGTGGAGCAGATGGGTAAGGAGCTCTGCATCATGTTTGGAGTCCCTCTACCCGTCCATCACACTGATGGCCGCTGTCTTCTTTGCTCTTTCTCCCTACTCCCTACTCCTCTCTCTCTCTCTCTCTTTCTCTCCACGTCTGACTGCCTCACGCAAACGTCCTCTTGCGTACCGCCTCTCGCGCCACATACACACACGCTTCTCTCGCACGTTCTCTTGCTAACGTGTCCCGTGTTGAGTGCTTGTACAGGCCACCACATCCTCCCCGGGGCTGTGAGCCCAGCTCTGCGGCCAGACTGACTCTGCACGGGGAAGAGTGGAGTCTGCACCACTGCAAACCGTGGCTGCCACTGACCTCTCAGCTGTCCGTGAGCAGACGGCCGGAGATGCCGTTCTCCTTCAGCAGCCGCCGCCTCACCACTGCAGAGCTAGTCTGTTTCCTGTGTGCTTCCCTGAACTCTGACTAGACCTTCGGTTTAAACGGCTCATCGTTGCAAGGCGCATGGACCGTCCACACGAGCGCTGAACAATACGTCCTGAAGGCTGGCGGCCCCGTGGCGCTGGTGCCTGTCATGGATGTGTAGTGTCACCACTCGCCGTGCGAGACGTTCGTCTACGTGTGTGTGTGTGTGTGTGTGTGCTCACTGTTGTCTACATTCCAAGAAGTTCTCATCTCCCATCTCATATCTACCCTTAAAAATTACAAACCCTAAAGGTCATCAGGCACCCCGAACTCTGTGACGCGCTTGTGTGTGTGTGTGTGTGTGTGTGTGTGTGTGTGATGACCTTTCTGGGTGGAGTGGCCCTGGCAGCTGCATGCTGTAATGAGATGTCGGACCCAGATAACGCAAAGGTGAGCACCTAATTGGGGTGTGTTAAGGAGCCCAGGTGCTGAGAGAAGGAGTGTGTGTGTGTGCGTGCGTGTGTGTGTCAGAAAGCATTGAGGACCAGCACTAGTATGTCCCTCTGAGAGGTCAGGGTGTGGGTGTGGACAGCACCCAGCACTGCCTGGTGGACCCACAGGTCTCCGCCCCACTCTCCCTCCTGCGGCGTCTGTCAGCACTGCCGAATGGCTGCGCTGATTCTCATCTCTGGCCTGCTGCTTATCTGCCCCGGCCTGCCCTCCGCAAATGGCACCCAGCAGGTGCCATCGGCCGCCAGCAGGTCACCGTCTGCGGGCCTGCCCGGTCTCCAGTGAACCCTCCGCCCTGTTCCCGCACTCCTGCGGGGACATCTGCATGGGCGAGTACGTCTGTCGGGCCAAACAGCCGTCGCTCGTATGTGACCTTTCCCTTAATGGAGGTGGGGTGGGGGTTGTGGGGGGGGTGGTGGGGGTTCTCCTGCCTGAGCTGAGCTCCTGTCTCCATCTCTCCACCCACACCTACCCTGTCTCTCCCCTTCTCAGGCTGTAAGCACGTTAAAGGGATCCTGCTCTTTGGGCCCCCGGGCTGTGGTAAGACGCTGATGGCCCGTCAGATCGGGAAGATGCTGAACGCCAGGGAGCCCAAGGTGGTCAACGGCCCTGAAATCCTCAACAAATACGTGGGGGAGTCCGAGGCCAACATCAGGAAGCTGTTCGCCGATGCAGAGGACGAACAGAAGAGAGTGAGAGAAACCTGAGGGAGAAACGCACACACTCCTGTACCCTCACACACACACACACTCACACTCCTGTACCCTCACACACACACACACACACACACACACACACACTCCTGTACCCTCACACACACACGCACACACACACTCCTGTACCCTCACACACACACACTCCTGTACCCTCACACACACACACTCCTGTACCCTCACACACACACACACACACACCTGTACCCTCACACACACACACACACACACTCCTGTACCCTCACACACACACACACACACTCCTGTAGCCTCACACAGACACACACACACTCCTGTAGCCTCACACACATGCACACTCACTCCTGTACCCTCACACACATGCACACTCACTCACTCACACACACACACACACATACGCACATGCGCAAACACACACGTAAATGTGTATACCCTTTGTATTGTGTATTGTATTGTGTATCGAGCTGTTTATGTTGTAATGTTGTATATGTAGACGCCTCCCTCCATCCTTCCTTATGAAGTGAGCCAGTGTGGCTGTGTGTTTACTGAGCGTGCAGGGCGGGGTCTCGGGCGGCCGAGTGTGGCTGACGCTGAGGGCCTCACTCCTCACCTCCTAATGAGACAGCCCTGCTATCTCTCGACCCTTCGCCTGAGATGTGGGAGGCCACACAGAGGACCCTGACCCCGCCTCCTCTCTCCCCAACCCCCCCTCGCATACTCGTCTACGACCGCACCGATGATGATTAGCTATGAGCTAGCATTTATAATTAGCTTCATCAACAAAATAACACTGTAAAGTTGGAGGAATTATCTGGCTTTATCTGGAGTTACCATTTGTGGTTGGAAAGAGTTTTTGGTGTTTACGGTGTTTTTGATGTTTATGGTGTTTTCTGTCTTTATGGCGTTTACAGCGTTTTTCAGTGTATTGCTAATGTAATGGTGAGGGACACTAATCACCCCCTCCCCCCACCACCACCCTGCAGCTGGGAGCCAACAGTGGGCTGCACATCATCATCTTCGACGAGATCGACGCCATCTGTAAGCAGAGAGGGAGCATGGCGGGCAGCACCGGCGTCCACGACACCGTCGTCAACCAGCTCCTGTCCAAGATCGACGGCGTGGAGCAGCTAAACAACATCCTGGTGATAGGTGGGCGTCCGGGTGTTTACAGCCTGGCCTTGGTGTTTGCATCGTCATTAGGCCCAGTTTGTATGTTCTTCCCCTCCCACTCAACCAGTCCCTGTGTTTCAGGCATGACCAACAGACCTGACCTGATAGATGAAGCTCTCCTGAGGCCTGGGAGACTGGAAGTCAAAATGGAGATCGGTAAGGGTGGAGGCTCCTGCGGGTCGGGCGGAGGTCTCTCGTGTGAATGCAGCTCGCAACCGGCACCATCCACATAACGACGTCCCTCTCCTCACCACCACCACGCCTCTGTTCTTCGTCAGGTCTGCCGGACGAGACGGGTCGAGTTCAGATCCTCAACATCCACACGGCCAAGATGAAGCTGTCAAAAATGTTGGCGTCCGACGTGGACGTTAAGGAGCTCGCTGTGGAGACCAAGAACTTCAGTGGGGCTGAGTTAGAAGGCCTGGTCCGGGCCGCCCAGTCCACGGCCATGAATCGTCACATTAAGGTGTGAACCCACACACCACCCCACTGCACCAACTGCCTCAATCTGCCCCACTGCACCAACTTCCACCCCCCCACTGCCCCAACTGCTTCACCATTCCAGCCTCTTGCCCCACTGCTTCTTGCCCTGCTACCCTCGCCTCCCAAGATTTGACATAACATTCAATATATGTAAGTACGTCCAACTGGTGCAAAAACTCCAGTTGAATTCAAAACACGTTTCGCCTTAATGAGTTCCTTGCAGTGTGTAGTATGCCACCATTGTAGAGGTTAGATCAGCTCTCCTTACAGAACCCTGTATTTTATCTGCAGTTTCCTCTGGTGTGTGTAGGAGCTGTGTGTGTGGGTTGGTGTGGGGCTGTGTGTGGGAGGGTCTGTGAGTGTGTTGGGGAGCTGTGGAATGGGCTGTGTGTTGAAAGGTGTGTGGTGAGGTAGTATATGTGAATGTGTGGGGTAGGGGCTTTGTGTGTGTGTGTGTGGGGAGAGGGGCTTTGTGTGGGGTAGGGGCTTTGTGTGTGTGTGTGTGTGTGGGGAGAGGGCCTTTGTGTGTGTGTAGGGCTTTGTGTGTTGGGGGCTTTGTGTGGGTAGGTGGGGCTTTGGGTGTGTGTGGTTGGGTGGGGCTTTGTGTGTGGTTGGGTGGGGCTTTATGTGTGTGTGGACGGGGGCTTTGTGTGTGTGTGGGCGGGGGCTTTGTGTGCACAGGAGGGCCTTTGCATGTGGGGGAGGGGTGTGGGCGTGTATAGAGGGGCTGGCTGGGTGGTTGGATGGGAGGAGCTATGCAGGTGGCGAGCTGGTCCACCAGCGCTGTCTCCTGCCTCTGCTCTCTTCACACTCTCCATGATGCATTTTTCTTCTTCCTCTCCCTCATTCTCTTTCTGCTGTGGTCTTTTAAATGCTCTGCTTTATGAACTGGGCTGAATTCTGTTTGGGACTTTACAGAAGTTGAAGCTGGACTTTTGCTTTTTCAGCTGTGCTGATTATCTCTGACACAGCCTGTCATATAGACAACTACTGAAAGGGTGCGTGTGAGAGACAGAGAGAGAGAGAGACAGAGAGAGAGACAGAGAGAGACAGAGAGAGAGAGAGACAGAGAGAGACAGAGAGAGAGAGACAGAGAGAGAGAGAGAGAGAGAGAGAGAGAGAGAGAGAGAGAGAGACAGAGAGAGAGAGAGACAGAGAGAGAGAGAGAGAGAGAGAGAGAGAGAGAGAGAGAGAGAGAGAGAGAGAGAGAGAGGTCCAGGCGCCTTGTGATGTCGGGCGCCGTGCTGGGCTGCAGCGCTGAGAGGAGTGTGCGTGCGTGCGTGCGTGCGTGCGTGTGTGTGTGTGCAGGCCTTCGGCACCAACCAGGAAGACTACTCCAGCTACATCCTGAACGGCATCGTGAAGTGGAGCAACGCCGTGTCCGACATCCTGGGAGATGGAGAGCTGCTGGTGCAGCAGACCAAGAACAGCGAGCGCACACCGCTAGTGACTGTGCTGCTAGAGGGTACCACCAACACACGCATGTGCATATGTACACACGTGAGGCACGTGAGGCGCGTGAGGCGCGTGAGCCCTGACGTCTGCGCGTGCCTCTGCTCTCCCAGGTCCTCCTCACAGTGGTAAAACCGCTCTGGCTGCTCAGATCGCAGAGGAATCGCAGTTCCCCTTCATCAAAATCTGCTCTCCTGACAAGATGATCGGCTTCTCCGAGATCGCCAAGTGCCAGGCCATCAAGAAGGTGTGTGACGTCCCTCGGCAGGTCGGCAGGTCGGCTCGCCCCGCGGGGGCCCGTCCGCCCTGCAGGCTCTCACGGCTCGTTTGTTTGCACAGATTTTCGACGATGCCTACAAGTCGCAGCTGAGCTGCGTGGTGGTGGACGATGTGGAGCGTCTTCTGGGTGAGTGCTGAGGGGCCTCCAGCAGGAGGGCCGCACCTGCACCACACTGACCCGAGTGCTCACACTGGCCTGTGACTCGCTTTTCCCAGGACATTCGAGAAGCCTGAAATGGTAAAGCTGCTGCTTGTGTGTGTGTGTGTGTGTGTGTGTTGCCTCTGCTGCCTCTGCTCACTCCAGATTTCGTGCCCATTGGACCACGCTTCTCTAACTCGGTCCTGCAGACCTTGCTGGTGCTGCTGAAGAAGGCCCCTCCTCACGTGAGTCCATGCACATCCGCCGGCACAGTACCGGCTCCCCACAGACAGGGGGCAGCAGATTCCCTCCTCAGGGCACGTCTGTACTTTTCCGTTGCAGTACTGCCTCGTCGTGAATGTTAACAGCATGTTTGCTCGTTTGGGTTAGATGTTGCTACACTTCCCTTTGTGAGTTGGGGCTGGGGGTAGGTGGAAGGGCTCTGAAGGCTCTTTGTTGTAAGGTTTGTGGTCCCTGTCTTTTCTGTGGGCAAACGCTAGCAGTCACCTTTAGGTTTAGCCGGTGTAGAACGTTCTCAGCGGCGACAGTGTTTTGCAGTGAAGTGTTTTGTGCGAAGTCTTTTGTCTGTTAAAGCATTTGCCAGCTTTGTGTCCTGCGGGCCTGGCTTCTACACCTTCCAGCTCCCCGAGCAGCTCAGGACACAGTGGTGCAGGTTCTGATTGTGTTTTTTGTATTTATTGTAGTTCTGTGATGAAGGCGCACCTCGGCACATGATGATGCTTTCCTGTGTTGTGGGGAACCTGGTGTTTGTGCTCTTATCCCTAGCAGGCCTGTGTGTGAGTGTGTGAGCGTCTCAATGGCAGTGAGGCTGGTCCTGGCCTATGTGTGTGCCCAGCAGGGAGTCTGTGAGCAGTAGAAGCAGGAGTAAAAGGCTGTGTGAGAGAGAGGGGATGTGTGTGTGTGTGTGTGTGTGTGTGTGAGAGGGGACCTGCCTGTGTGTTAGCTCATCTGCATGCTCTGGCACAAACCCCAGCGCCACAGGAGGGCGACCCATAATCCCCTCTGCTCTCTGGGGCCTCTGGGAATGGCCCACCTCCTTGCCTGGCTCCGTGTGGAGGTGCCACGGGAACATTCTAGAAAATCCTGGAGCATCACAGCTGT
The DNA here is from genome assembly GCA_020368025.1 of Brachyhypopomus occidentalis. Lineage (NCBI taxonomy): Eukaryota > Metazoa > Chordata > Actinopteri > Gymnotiformes > Hypopomidae > Brachyhypopomus > Brachyhypopomus occidentalis. The sequence continues at coordinate 4,478,987 of JAGXOD010001379.1, read as the reverse complement.
GACTTTTGCCGAAGAGCTCGTGCTGTTCATTGGGTGTCATCCTGGTGTTTGAGAATCGGTTCTTTTAATGTGTCTGAATATAACGTATAAATATATTATACGGAACTCTTTTTGGTTATTACTAGGTATGTCCAATCAAACAGGATAATATGATAATAACATGAATTGAAATGATTCTATTACTCTGTATATGGGGTCTATGCTGAACAACACTGAGGTGTGTGTGTGTGTGTGTGTGTGTGTGTGTGTGTGCAGGGTCGTAAGTTACTGATCTTGGCCACTACCAGTTGTAAGGACGTGCTGCAGGAGATGGGCATGCTGGACACCTTCAGCACGACCATCCACATCCCCAACATCGCGAGAGGAGAGCACCTCATGGAGGCCCTGGAGGTCTGGCCTGAGAGAGCCGTCTGGGGGGTTGGGGGTGGAGGGGGTCCACTTCAGTGATGCATTGCCCCAGTGGGATGCTTATAAGAATGTTTCAAATGTTCTTTATGCTAAAATTATATGTAAATATGTAAGTAAATATAACGGTGATGAAATTGTGGTGAACATTAAATGTCTGTGTGCTACAACGTTTAGCCATAGCCAGCAACTAATGTATGTACATTCAAATCAAGTGTTAACATAAATTGGCTCATAATTTGTTTATACTGTTCTGTATGTTGAATACTGCGTGTGTGTAAATGTACGTGTGTGTGTGTGTGTGTGTGTGTGTGTGTGTGTGTTTAAAAGTTGTTGGGAGGCTTCCAGGAAGAAGAACGTGCTCACATTGCTAAGGCAGTCAAAGGCATACCAGTGTGGCTCGGGATTAAGAAACTTCAGATGCTCATAGAGATGTCCCTGCAGGTGAGAACAAGAGTACGCGCTGGAGAGCGGAGAGGAGTGAGAGAGAGAGTGAGAGGGTGAGGAAGAGGGTAAGGGGGTGAGTGAGCGAGGGAGAGAGAGAGCGAGAGAGAGGGTGTGTGCCTCTCTCCCTGTGTCTAGACAAGGCCCTGAGTCAGAGCTGGTGCTATAAATCACGTGTGGTTGGACCCACTTATCAGGTTTAATTATTTTCTGCCCGGTGCCAAGAGCTAATGAGAACGAGGCAGTGCAGATGTGTGCTCTGAGCTGGGGCTTCCAGCTCCTGCACGGGAAAACCAGGAGCTCCTCTCCCTCTCTCCCTCTCTCTCACTCCCTCTCTCCCTCTCTCTCACTCCCTCTCACTCCCTCTCTCTCCCTCCCTCTCTCTCACTCCCTCTCTCTCACTCCCCCTCTCTCCCTCTCTCTCACTCCCTCTCACTCTCTCTCCCTCTCTCTCACTCCCTCTCTCTCACTCCCCCTCTCTCCCTCTCTCCCTCTCTCTCACTCCCCCTCTCTCCCTCTCTCTCACTCCCCCTCTCTCCTTCTCTCTCTCTCTCTCTCACTCCCTCTCTCTCCCTCTCTCCCCATCCCAGACAGTGGAGAGAGCTCCTGTCTTTACATGCTCCCTTATCTTTCCTCAATATCCACATTTTACCATTACCCCCTACTTTTACCAACTGAACCGTTTATCAGATTTTTATCTGTCCCCCAGGCTCCTCCCTACCTCCTACCCCCTACCTCCTACCTCCTACCCCCTACCTCCTACCTCCTACCCCCTACCCCCTACACTTTCCTCCTCTTTCCTCTTTGCGAGCTCAGTCCCCCTCAGGCGTTGTAGTTGGGAAGCCAGTCCAGCGCCTGCACCTGTTCCTCACCGCCGTGGTCTTAGATCTCCCCATGCGTGTGTGCCGATAGTTGAAGTGCAGGTGTGGGTCGCGTGTGTGTAGGAGGGAGAGCTGACAGCCGCTGCTCCTCTGGAGGGCAGTCAGTGACTCAGCAGCACAGCCAAGTCACTCTATCTGCAGAGCGGTTCAGCCCCGCGCAGTCCTGACCCATTACTTACCATTTAGTTGCTGTTCTGACACACACACACACACACACACACACACCTCTAAATGTGCTTGTCATCATCATTGTTTTATTACCTCCTTTTCATGTTGTGTGTTCTCTTTTGTGTGTGTGTGTTTTAGATGCCCCCTCAGTACAAAGTGAAGAAGTTCTTGGCACTGCTGACCGAGGAAGGCGCGTAAGTCTGTTCTTCTCTTAGTGGTGACTCTGCTGTGTTCAGCCTGAGGTTCCTCAACGCTGTGTTCAGCCTGAGGTTCCTCAACGCTGTGTTCAGCCTGAGGTTCTCCCCTGTTTCTCCCTAGGTTGGGTTCTGAAAAGCATGTGGTTCTGTAGACCTGGCTGCCCACGTGTACTCACACACGCTGCTGCCAGAGGTGACCGTGACTCCGTCTAACACTCTGCTGCCTTTGCTGTTTTTTGTTTGGCATGTCAGTGTTTGTCCAAACAACTCAGTTCTGCTGTCCTGTGTGTGAGGCTGTGTGTGTGTGTGTGGGGTGGGGGGGGGTGCCTGTGTGTCTGTGTGGGGCTACCTCTGTGTGTGTGTGGGGGAATGCCTCTGTGTGTGTGTGGTGCTACCTCTGTGTGTGTGTGTGTGGGGGGGGGGGTGCCTGTGTGTCTGTGTGGGGCTACCTCTGTGTGTGTGTGGGGGAATGCCTCTGTTTGTGTGTGGTGCTACCTCTGTGTGTGTGTGTGTGGGGGGTGGGGGGGGTGCCTGTGTGTCTGTGTGGGGCTACCTCTGTGTGTGTGTGGGGGAATGCCTCTGTTTGTGTGTGGTGCTACCTCTGTGTGTGTGTGTGTGTGTGGGGGGGGGGGTGCCTGTGTGTCTGTGTGGGGCTACCTCTGTGTGTGTGTGGGGGAATGCCTCTGTGTGTGTGTGGTGCTACCTCTGTGTGTGTGTGTGTGTGTGTATCTGGGGCTGCCTCTGTGTGTGTGTGTGGGGGGGGGTCTACCTCTGTGTTTGTGTGTGTCTACCTCTGTGTTTGTGTGCCTGTGTGTTTGGTGCTCCTCCTTATCTGTACTTCACCCTTCTGTCTGCCTTGTGCTGACGCAGGAGGCCAGAGGAGGCGTGTCCTCATCTAGCACATTGAGCACATTGAGATCCCTCCTCTCTTCCACCATCACCCAGAGGAGGCGTGTCCACACAGCACATCGAGACCCCTCCTCTCTTCCTAATTCACCCAGAGGAGGCGTGTCCACACCCAGCACATTGAAACAGCTCCTCTCTTCCTCCATCACCCAGAGGAGGCGTGTCCACACCCAGCACATTGAGACCCCTCCTCTCTTCCTCCATGACACTCCCACCACCCCTTGTCTTATTCAGCCGAATGGCATGCTGTGTGCTGCCGCGGCGACGATCTCACTGCTCCGTCCTGGTCGACACTGGTCCTGATGCTGGGCGACTCGCTTGGACACAGGTTCCCAGTATGCAGTGTGTGATCTTACCGTGTCAAAGACTGCTAGAACTCACTCCGGCAGTGCGAGATGCTTGTATGGAAAAGGTGTTGTGTGTGTGTGCATGTGTATCATGGCCTTTTGTGTATATGTGTATGTACATTCCTGAAGGTCACGCCTCTTCCCCCTCTGCCTTCAGTTTGACTGTGTGTGAGTACCATACTGATTTATTTTGAATTACATTTTTATGGCTAATTTGCAATGCTGATTGTTTATCTGACCAAACTGTCCAGAGGTTTCCATCTCACTCTTGTTCTTTCTTTATAAAGTTGGTTTTGGTAAATATCGTCTCGAATTTCACTGTTGTGCCTTTCGGTAATGATATACTGTTTTAACTAACACTATGTCCTAATGGGCTGAGTGCTCGCACCTGTTAAAGCACAACGTTCCTGTTTGGCCCGTGAGTTGGTAAAGGCCTTGAGATCTTGCTGGCACACCCCTCAGCCCTTGTGATGGACCTCAACCGTCCGCCAGTCCACCAGCGACGGCCAACAGGCGTGATGGCTGAAGACCTGGGAAGGAGCAAAAGCATGAGCAGTGCCAGCCCCTCTAAGGGCTTACAGGCTCGCTGGTCCACACCTTCTCCATGGGCAGGAAGACAGTCCGTTAGGCAGAAGCAGGACAGTCTCTGACCGGAGTTTGCATCGCTTACGTTAAACTCTCTCATTGGGAGCTATGTGCACTCTCATTGGGAGCTACGTGCACTCTCATTGGGAGCTACGTGCACTCTCATTGGGAGCTACATGCACTCATTGGGAGCTACGTGCACTCTCATTGGGAGCTACATGCACTCATTGGGAGCTACGTGCACTCTCTCATCGTGCATGCTCTGATTGGCAGTTAATTATATTATACTTGCACTGTGACCACTGTGCTGTAAATGAGGTGATTTATCAACTGAAATTAACTTGAGATTCAAACTTGATATTTGTACGAGAGTCCTGTTTATTTTCGATGTACAATTTGTATGGAACTTGAGGGTAAATGCATGACTATGTGCATTAAATAAGCCGTTTGAATCCTACAGGAAGTGGGTGTCCTATATGTGGGCTTGTGTCCTGCACACCCGTCTCTCACATGTCATTTCCTGCTCAGCGCAGTTTGCAGTTCAAAATCGCGTTTTTCCCGAACACTCTCCACGTGCAGCGTGTGCAGCAGGCCAGAACACGCCCCCCCAGCCCATCCGCGGGATTCCTGGCATGCTCACTGTGTGTGTGTGTGTGTGTGTGTGTGTGCGTACTCGCACCTCGGTCATTTCCCATGGGCTTTCTGGTTTCCACGGTTTCCTGCACTAGAGTGAGTGCAGGAGTGACAGAGCGGATGCAGACATGGGCGTGTAAGGAGCAGCTGAGGAGGTTATTACCCTTCATTAGTGCTGGCAAAGTGCCAGCCAATCGTCTTACTAGGGCTCATGGGTATTGGGCTTTGATTAGGAATGGAGGCAAGTGCAATATCTTAAAAACAACATAGTGTATAGCAATGTGTCCATAAAGTACAAACATGGCAACGCTGCATGACATTAACGGGGCGTTCAGAAGCAAAAGCAAGACACAGTTAGTTGTTGTTCAAATATATAATCTTAGTTCAGTCATACAGATATATACATTGTGTAATAAATAATATTTATAAAAACATAACATTTTCAAGATGATAAAATAAAAAGGGAATCAATAACTTTAAAACTTTTTGTACAGAGCTTTGGACGTAGCGGAGGGAGGAAGGAGCTGCTAGAATGGCGGCTGATGGGCTGCTGGGGCCTTCCAGGCATGGCCCTCAGGCTCAAGGGACTAATGTCTACCTTCTGCTTGTGGGGTTAAGCGTAATGAATGGGACGTGTGAAGGACTGTTGGAACATGCATGGAGTCCTCTGTTTGCTGCACCATTGTGAAGCCTGCCTTCCCTCCCAGTGTCAGTGTCAGCCGTCACACACACACACACACACACACACACGCTCGCGCACACACACACACACACACACATTTTTTTTATCTGTGGTTTCGTTGGTGTTTCTACCTGGAAACACTTTGGCGTTGTTCAGACAGGCAGTCCAGTTGCTTTTTACACACTGATTTTGTCCTTAATGTCATTTCATTGTCATCATCATCGTTAAAAACAAAGTGGAACACATCGCGGTGTGTCTCCCCGTGTGGCACAAAGCCACGTGCCTACAGATTCAGTCCTTATTGCTCCCCGTGACGCCATGCAGCGTATGGAAAACACCAGCCCAAGCAAAGCCTGGTGCCCTGCGGTCCAAACACGGCGTGGCTGCTTCCGGCCAGGGGCACGTGGGATACCGTTTACCTCCTGGGATTCTAAATATGACGCTTCTGATGCATCTTTCTGTTCGGTGCTGTTGTGGGCATTTTTGCTAAGAATAAGGGACGTGCATTTCTCTCGCTATACGACATGACACGTGAGGCGTGGCAGACGCAGGTCTCGAGTGGGGTGGGTGGGTGGGTGTTTGGTATTTGGGGTGGGGGGGGTGATTTGAGTCTTCTCGGAGCCTGGTGTTCATGGAGCAGATCAGAGCGATGCGGGCCTGTGAAACGCACAGCGCTGCCGTTGGGCGTAAAAGGCGCGGCGGGAACGGGGAGAAGCGCAGAGATCACGTCGCTTTCAGTAGTCGAGCAGCACAGAGAGAGCCAGGCTGCAGTTCTGCTGCAGGCTCTGAAGAGTTCAGTAGTTAAGGAGGCGTGCTGCCCAACCCTTGGCCTCCTGCCCCCCCCCCCTCACACACCAGCCCCCTCCAGTGCTTTCATGTGTGCGTCGTGTGAGAGCGCGTTGGGCAGGTAAGGTTTCAGCTGCCGGGCCTTGTGGAGAGATGATCAGAGAGCTATTATGACAGGCAGAGTCTATTCGATACCAGAAGACATCAAGGGTTCAGGTAATGCGGTACACACTCTTTCACACATCTCTTTTGTGTGACTCACCGACTGAAATAAATAAAAAGGAATGCAGCTGAAATGAAAATGGTAATCGCAGTGGTAATTGTGATTCTCCCACGAGCCTTTGCTCCTGTGAGAAGGGGTTGGTAGTTGTTGAAGAATATTCTAGTACAGAAGTGCCGCTACCCACTGTGTGTGTGTGTGTGTGTGTGTGTGTGTGCGCGCTCGTGTGTTTGTGTATCTGCGTATCCAGTCCTCTATTTCACCAGCTCTTGTGCCCTCTCTCTTCCATATTCAGAGGCTCCGCCCCACCCCCAACGCCCTGCCCCTCATTTGCACGTGTGCACGTCGTACACTCGTACGCACTCCTGGCAGCTGACGTAGCAGCACCAGTGGAAGATGCAGTGGCACTTCTCTTTGCGCTTCTCCGTGCGGGTGTTGTGTCCGCGGCCACAGCACAGCAGGTCACAGCCCTCGATGCCGTGCGATGACACGTTGCACACGCGGTCACGTGTGCCGAACGAGCCCGTCTCTGGGTTGGGCTCGCAGAAGTTGGGCGAGCCCTCGTAGTACACCAGGTCCCTCTCCGTCGGGTGTTTGAAGAAGGCATACTTGGCCCGGAGGGTCTCCACCCAGCCGCGTGACTCGCGATGCTTCTCCACCACCATCTCGGAGGCGCTGTCGTACTTGTCCTTCAGGTAGTCCCCCAGCAGACGGAAGTCCGGCTGCGCCCACCAGCAGGTCTTCACTTCACAGCTGCCCGACAGGCCGTGGCACTTACAGCGCAGGTGCATGTTCTCCAGGATGGTCTGGAGGGGAGGGGCGAGACACAAGAGACAAGCTGTCAATCACAGTAAGGTCGTTCCTCCTCCCATTGTGATGCAACCACAGCGACAACCTGAGAAGTTAAACGTTTCATTTAAGTTCAGAAATTATAATGCAGAAGAGGTAAAAACAAGGTCAAGGCACAAACTAAATCTAAACTAAAAGTTGCGGTGTCGTCGGGGAATAATTACTGGAAATATTTATAGTCTTCACTCTAGACTCTAGGTTTAATCTGGATCTGAGAAACTTGGTTTCTGGTTCAGGTGAACTTGAGCCCTGCCGGGCACCATGCTTGCAGACAGGCCCTTGCAGGAGGCTTCATCCCGAGATCACGCCAGTGCTGCTTCTGCCTTTGTTTTCTGTTTGTTTGCCTTAATTCGCTGGCTATATTTAGCCACAGAATTCCCCAGCTGCAGCGGAAGGCAGGTGTTTTGCGGCCCCCCAGGGGACTGTGAACGTCTCTGACATCATGTCCTCATGAACACCCCCACGGGCTCCTCGGGAACAATGGCGTGTGAGAGGCAGGTGGGGCGGCCCGGGGCTCAGAGCCCTGACAGGGCCGCCTGTCTCACTGGCCGACCCTGTGGTCTCCCGCCGCTGAAGTCGAACGCAGATCAAAGGCGGCGACGTGCCTCGGTGTGGTCTCGCCCCTGAGCCAGCCGTTTGCTAACACACTCCAGCGCCGAGCGCAGCAGGGACGAGCCAAATCCTCACTGCTGCCACCCGCAAACACTCCACCGCATCTCCACCTCAGTCGCGGAATCCAGCGGACGACGGGAGACACGCGAGGCATGAAAGGATGAGGGAGGTAATTACCAGCAATTTCCAATAGAAATGCTCCTCTTTGGGTTAAAAGGCCCTCAGAAGGAGAGAAAAAAAAAAACCTGTCAGGCGGTTCCTGACAGTTAATCTGTCATGCGTAAACAACTTGAGCTGCGGATGAGACCCACCCGGGGACACACACAGGCACGGCTTTGTGCATTGTCTTAGTGCTTTGGTGCCATTTTGTTCTACTTTATATTTGGAATAAACAGGTTAACCTAATTCTTGGCTCATTTTGAGGCAGGGAGCATGTGTTGGATGAAACGGTAGACGCGCACCTGGGCGGGTTCTCCTTACCATTCTGCCGGCCTCGTTGTTGTGTCGGTTCATGGCGGAGCGGGCGTCCGGCCGGTTCTCCCGGGCGTCAGCGAACTCCCGGGACACCAGCACCCCGAACTCGGCGTCCTCGCTGCAGCCCCCCCACTTCCAGCCCTCGCCCGGCGGCCCTTTGTGGTGGGAGTCACAGCCGCACATGGTGGAGGTGCCCTCCGCACAGGAGCGCGTCACCGCGAACGCCACGCCGGCCGAGGCGATGGCGTGAACAAACGCCGACTCCCTGGTGGCTTCAGAGAGACAGAGAGAGAGAGAGAGAGAGATGAGGAATGGAGATGGGTGTATGAGACAGAAATAATTAGTTCTTGGAAGTCCATGACCCATAACTACTTACCAACAGTAAAAATAAAATAAAAAAACCCAAAAAATGAAAACAAGCCCGTGTCCTGAGGCTTCTGGGTAATGTGTAAAGGTTAGGCCTGCTCCGCACTTCCAGCCAGACACAGAGAGTCTCATATCACACAGTATCTCAAGGGCATAGATCATTTTCCCGTGATGAGCTCTGAAATATTGATGGGACTCGGAGCCGTAAGGACAGGGACTCCTTTGACAGGACGCTCTCAATTGTTTGGCCTTGTCATGTTTGTCTAATGTTGGCAGAGGTTTCGGTGACACCGTGTCATGATGAAGGTGCGCTGCTCCCTGCCTGGATCGGCTTTCTGGAATGGCCTCTCCAGCTCGCGCCCAGGGGGAACGTGGGTGAAAGGCAGCGATAAGCCTGCATGCCTGATTTCTAGAGACATGTGCTGAGAGATGGTGTTACGCCTCCTTTGAATGCAACAGCTTATTATGTAACTGGAAACCATTGTTTCACAATCACAGCACACTTACTGAGACTCCCCTGGTTCTTCAGGGCTTCACAGAGCTCCTGTTGCCATAATGTACAAACGTGGGCAAACCCAGACAGCTCCTCTGTGCTGCTGATCACACACACACACACACACACAGACCCAGATGCCCTTCCCAGCATCTGCTGCCATACACAGTCCAGACACACTCGTGAACGCGGCAGCCTACGCTTCTGGAAACGTCAGGGTTTCCCACCTTGGCTCCGCCTGGTGTGGCATGGCCCACCATGGTGGAACATACCACATTAGCTATGGGGGGGAGGGGTGAGGCTTAACACTGCGAGAGAGGAACTGTTTTCGGAGCAACGGATCTACATTGCGTCAGTCCGTGTGTCTCTCTCTGGAACGTTTTTGCCCTATATGAAGGTTGCCAGCGTTGCATATGAGAGAAAAGTGAAGCTGAGCTGTCATTGGCCAGACTGGGAGCACCACCCACAAGAGCTCTGATCCCTGATGATCCCAGTGTGGAATCATACAAGGGTTCCAAGGGTTCCAGAGCCCTTAATTATGCTTATTTCCTTCAAATCTGCATAAAAGGGTAGGGGCGGAGCCTGTTGGGGGTAGAGCTGGAGCTTGCATATAATTTACAGAAGGTTTTTGTCTACACCATTTCATAAATTTTAATCCTCATGCGTTCGCAGAATGCGCAGACCTCTCTCCAAAAGTTTTAGCATTTTAGTGTCCCTCAGCATACATGCGCACACACGCACACACACACACACATGCTGCTCCTTTTCTCCCAGTGCTTGTGTGTTTGGTCACACACCTCTCAGTGTGGGAGGCCAGAGTGAGGCCCAGTAGGTTCTGCCAGGCCCGGCCGGGTTCCTGACAACAGAGCGCTGTGAGCCCAGGGCCCCGGGAGCTCTGGCCTCGAGCCAAGTGGGGCACTGCTTCTGCTACCTGCTGGGCCCATGAATCCGCCTTTGTCTCCCTGGTGTCACACCGTATTACCCGCACAAAAGGACCCAGCGGCCCACACCCCCACCCCCCCCACACCCCCACAGCCCCACACCCCCACAGCCCCACAGCCCTGCTTAACTCTGCCCAGAGCGGGGCTGGCATACCCCTCCCCCCTCCCCTCCGCGGAGACACGCACACACCACCCCCCACCCCCAAATCTTCCCCTGTCGCCCCAGTCGAATCATTGCTTAAAATGAAATTTCTCAAATTCACCAAATGTCATTCATAACAGTATCAAACACCTCTGGCTCCAGTGTGGTCTGTGTCATCAGACTGGTCTCCCTCTCTCCCCTCTCTCTCTTGCTTTGACCTCTCCCCCTCGCTCTCTGGGGCTAACCTCCCTCTGCCCATCACTGCACCCCCCCCCCACCCCCCCGTGATGGGGAAGGATGGTCGATTCCTTTTCAGCCCGGTTTCATGACACAGTCAAAAGGGCGTGTGAATGGGGGTGTTTGTGGGAGCAGGGCTGGAAGAGGCGCACAGAGATGGCCCATCCTGGCCTTCACACACAGTAGGGGATGAGCAGAACCCAAACCCTCCCCCACTCAGCCCTTTTCTATTGCTTGTAATCTCATTTGGTCTCCCCTCTCTCTCTCTCTCTCTCTCTCATTCCCTCTCACACCCTGCAAGGCTCCCTCCTGGCACAGGGGGTAATGGCGATCGGGGGCTTGCACGTCTTCACCTTCAGTGACTGAGATGGCCAGGCCCCGCCCTCTCTGCTCCAGACTCCACCCTCTCCCCGGTCTCCCTTCTCTGCTCCAGACGTGCGCTGGTGAATGACGTTCATCACCATTCCCCATTTCACCAGACACAGTTCTGGCCAAGCAGAGTGAGTGCATATCTAGAGAACGCTCACTGACAGACCAAGCATCAGCTCACAGCGCTTTGTAATTATAGCAGGAAGCAAACGCACACTGAGTCAGTTGCACATTTGCAGGCACCATTTTGAGGCTGACACTGATTATAAAATATTTATTTGTGACATAATTCATGTGTTTTCTCTGCATAATGCAACCCAGATATAAAAATCTGTGCGCAATCTCCAAAGATCCTCCTTAGACATTTGAAACATTTTGTCATACCAGTGGTCACGGGTAAACGTCCCAGAAGGTTTTGCAACAGCTGTCGCCATGGGGACAGAGAACGTGAGGTGCTCGGAACAGGCGTCGTCGGCTCCTGCAGGAGTGCGTGGCCGTGGTGACGACCTTCTCCACTTCTATTACGCTCACACCCACAAGTCCAAACTTCATCTGCTTTACACTTAGTATGTACTGCAGTGCTGAACACTCAGCCGTTGGCTGTCTGACAGTGACTCAGCTGTGGTGTCCCAGTGCAGAGTAATATGCACCACTACCAGTGCTGCACCAGTGCTGTACCAGTGCTGTACCAGTGGTGTACCAGTGCCGCACCAGTGCCGCACCAGTGCCGCACCAGTGCCGCACCTGTGCCGCACCAGTGCTGCACCAGTACTGCACCAGTGCTGTACCAGTGCTGCACCAGTGCTGCACCAGTGCTGTACCAGTCCTGCACCAGTCCTGCACCAGTCCTGCACCAGTCCTGCACCAGTGCCGCACCAGTGCCGTCCCAGTGCCGTCCCAGTGCTCTTACCTTTATCCAGCACAGGCCCAAAGATGGCCAGGTTGTCGTTGACGGTGGTGCAGTTCCAGCGGCGGCCGCGGAACTGGTGCTGGCACTCCTGTATGCCGAGCTTGACGCCCTCGGCCACGCTGGGCATGATCTCGATGTAGTTGCGACAGAAGCGCAGCTGCTTGGGCACCAGGCCGGGGATGGAGCCACACAGGATGGGCTGCGTGCCCAGCAGGGAGTACTGCTGCCCCAGGGCCAGGGACCTGCAACCAGGGAGAGCAGGGCACACGCGTCAGAGCCCTCCACCTCGCAGGGGCGCACGTGTCTCTGCGCACGTGTGACTCCGACAGAGACGGGGAGTGTGTGTGCGTGCGTGTGTGTGTGTTTGTGTGTGTGTGTGTGTGGGTGGTTTGGAACCTTGTGGTGTATGGATGTTAAGGACAGGCACATCTTAAGCTGAGAAGATTACTGGTTATGAGAAGATTACTGGTTATGATCAAGGTCGCCTGTAAACCTGACTACGCCAGAACCGTGGCTCACCTGCAGCACATGGTGATATTAGAGTTTCATTCACAGTTTTATCTGAAGCTTTTGAAGTGAAGTGCCATCATGCTAATCCATCTGTTTTATGATCTTGTATGAACTGCTCATTCTCACATTAACTCAAATTTCATTGAGTGAGTGGATCAGTTCTTGGGTTTCCTTCACCGCACTGCCTCATGGTGTGCGTGATTGTGTGCATATACATGTGTGTGTGTGTGTGTGTGTGTGTGTGTGTGTGTGGGGAGCTGAATGATAGCTGATAGAAAGTGTTTGAAGAGGGCTTCTCAGAGCTGTGTGCTGAACCCAGCCTAAGTTTGGCGGTGAATACCACCACATAGACACAGCCATGCCAGAAACCATTAGACATTCATTCACCTCATTCCCTTTTAATTGCCTTCTTTTTCTCTTCAACATGAGGACACAGAAAAAGAGAAGCCATTTGCCCCGTCCGTGTTTGAACATGCTTGACTGTTATGACAGGCTCCAACACAACTGGCCCTCCACCCTCTCCACAGTGTTGGTGTTCATGTCATGAAATATGTGAGATCTTATGGGCTTACTGTTTAGTCATTAACATAGGCTAAATAAACACACTTTCGCTCTCTCTGTCTCTCTCTCACACACACACACACACACACACACTTGTTCGGTGTCATAAATCAACAGTATGTGTGTGGCAAAAGGTTTGAAAAACAGAAAGGCCCCAGAAGCCATCCTCTCTCTAATTTTACACTCCCTCCCTCCTAATCACAGACACTTTTTCCTGCCGATGACTCTATCAGTGTTTGTGTCTCCTTCCATAGCTTTGATTTCATGTCAACATTTGTGGGACCTTGCATTGTGTATTGACCATTATCACTGGCATGTCATATACAGGTGTGTGTGTGAAGTCCACAGAGATGTCTCTGAAATGCAGTATCAGTGCGTTTGGAGGCTCTGTGGCCCCAGGTATGTCCCAGAGTCCCCGTAGTCCATCAGGAGTAAACAAGCCCGCTGATCAGAGAGCCATGGCTCAGCATGATCTCACAGCCCTGTGGCGAGGAACCCTAGCAGAGGCACGGAGCCCGGCCACCACACAAAGACCCCCGCCGCTGAAGTCAGGAGAGAAGAATCCCACCTCCGAGGCATCTCCACCTCCTCTCCCCCTCTCCACCACTCCCGCACCACCTCCACCTGCGTGGTGTCACGCGGTCTGACCACAGAGCTCAGCATGGTTACCGTGCTGCTGAATATAAGAGAGAGACACAGAGATGGAGAGAGACAGAGACAGAGAGAAAGACAGAGACAGAGACTGATAAAGATGGAGAGAGAGCAAAAGAGAAAGACAGAGAGAGAGAGAGGCTTTGTGTTTTAAAAGCTGCTGTTTCCAGGGAAACTTTGATACCTGAGACAGACCTGTGTCAGCTGGGTGTGCCAACAGCTCTGGGGCTGGTGCAGTGGGTCAGTATGATCGTGTACACGGGACGTGTGTGTGAGAGAAGGAACAACAAAACCAAAGACAGAGAAGGAGACCGAGTGGGCGAGATGAAGAATCCAGAACGCTTGTGTAATCTGAGTCCTGCTTTTTAGGAACATGTTCACGGAATCTGTTACTGACACTTTTTAACCTAGTGAACCTTGTCTGTTTGCCAAAGAGTGAACCATGCACCCATGAGCAGGAGCAGGAGACGCCTTTGCCATGTTTCATCGTGTCTTTAATGGTTATCTGTGATCATTTTCTCGGGCCTTACAGGCCTGGCAGATCTGCCCTGCAGTTCTGATTACTGGAAGCAGAGTTCCTTCCCATCTGTGTCTGCTGACTGCCTGAGCAAGGACCATAATTATACAGTCTGCTAAGTGCGTAACTGTCCATTAATCTCTCACCCATGTGGATGACTGCTGTAGCTGCGTGTGCATGCTGAGCTAAACACACTAAAGAACAACATTAAATAGATACCAGGTAGACATCCCAGGTTTGAGGTGCACTGGTTATTCGGGGCAGTAAAGGCACATGTGATTCGCTGGACTGAGATCATTCGTTGTGGCTTTGGCGTGGACGGGGGCGTGTTTGGGATCACTGCACCCTGTGCTTGGGTACTCCACGCGCCGCTGCTCCTGAAGTGAGGAAGGGTGGGGTGTCCCGCTCGCCTGTGGCTGCGTGCGAACCAAAAGTTGTGTGTGTGTGTGTGTGTGTGTGTGTGTGTGTGCGCTGAGGGAGGCTGCCTCACATAAGCGTTCATGCACAGCAGGTTGCATGTACAGACTGTGCTGGAAGCGTGGCATGCGGTGGGAGAGAGGATAGCTACACAGTGGCCAGGTGTGTGGCCGGGGCGGGTGGCTGGGGCAGGTGGGCAGTGCTAGTGTGGGCAGCTGGGGCAGAAGGATTGTGCACTCCAGAGTCTAACAGGTGCTTGTCAGAGGACCAGTGCTATCCCCCAGACCCAGACCAGTGCTATCCTTCTCTTTCTCTCTCCCTCTCTCCCTCTCTCTCTCTCTCTCTCTCTCTCCCTCTCCCTCTCTCTCCCTCTCTCTCTCTCTCTCCCTCTCCCTCTCTCCAGCGTCTGCTCCTGGGAGAGCTGCAGTTTTGGTTTCTCTAAGTTCTGCCGAATGCTCATAGGTCACCGTGAGCCGCAGAGCTGACGCTCATGAAGAGGACGTGTCCTGTGTACACTGAGCAGACCAGCATGTGCAGGCCAACACCGTCACGTCCGCATTACGCGCAGGCTCGTCGCCCACAGTAGCGCTTACAACATGGAATTCCCTACACAGAGAGGGGGAAACACTTTTACCATGGCAATGAATTACACAGAACTGTTTGGACTGAGCGTCTAGTGTCTTCCACAGCCACACTGGCCACTGCCCAACCGTAGACTCGCATGTATTCCAGGCTTTCACAAACTATGTGCATCACCATGTGATTTTGAATCTGTGCCTGATTTTACATTTTAAGTTCATTTCTGGATATGTACGTGCGTATATTAGGGGTGGTTGTTAAATTGCCCATTTTCCTGTGTTCAGTCATTCAGTCAAACGTGTGTGTATGTGTGTGCGTGTGAGGGGGCCATTTAACTCTTTGTGTCAGGAGAACTCAGTAGCCCTTTGAACTTGCGGATTGGATTTATGACATTTGACCCTTGCCGCTCTTGAAAAGGATGCCTTGTTAAAGTAGTGCTTAAGTTCATTACAAGGGCATGGATTGGCCCTGATGCCCCCGGCAACAGACAGGTCAAAGAACAGTCAGCACTTACCTCTGGACATCTCCTCATACACACATACACACACTGCTGCTTAACTGGATGGATGTATGTATGGATGGATGGATGGATGGATGGATGAATGGATGGATGGATGGATGTATGTATGGATGGATGGTATTTGATGTATTTCAGAAGTACAGTAGATTGTTTTTGGCTGTCAGATGGAAATATTCTATGTCTGTGATATAATTTTCGTCTTTGTGAGGGCGTTTGAAAAGAAGCCTGGGGACAAGTCTTCATTTCACACGTCTGCTGTGCTGGTCTTGCCCTCTCCCATGGTCCTGTCTGAAATGTTCAATCATGAAAACACTGAAGGCAGTGCACACCGACAATATGCAGAATCAGTGGGTTATATGAGCGGGTTACCTGAGAGCTGTATTCACCTCTCACTAGAACTGAACATCGTATTCACACTGCTCAATAATACAGCAGTAGCACAAGCCTGTGCCACTGTGGAACACATTCCCCCTGTGCACCTTGTGACTGATGTTGGAAGACAAGATATAGAAGACATTTTTGGACAATAAAGCAGCTCTCTGTGTGTTAAAAGAGAGGAACGCATGTTTGCCCTAGGCTGCAGGACCAAGAGGAGACCCAGAGAAAAAACGGAGAGAGAGAGAGAGAGAGAAATAGAGGAGAAACTGAAAAGAAATGAGAGGGATTAGAGAGTGAAGCAGCCTGTCACAATTCATTTCTCTCTCTCTGTCTCTCTCTCTGTCTCTCCCTCTCTCTCATTTTTCCTCAGGCACTGTTTGAAGCTTTATGGAAAGTGGGATGATGTGTTGGGGCTGATGGGGAGGGGCTTGTTCTGTCGCTACATGCATTCATCGTCCACACTCCCCAAACTCGCAGTGCAGTGTGGAGCAGAGTTCTCAGTCAAGCCTCCCACCAGCGCCCTGCACACACCACCCTGCACACACCGCCCCGCAAACA
Organism: Brachyhypopomus occidentalis; assembly: GCA_020368025.1. NCBI lineage: Eukaryota > Metazoa > Chordata > Actinopteri > Gymnotiformes > Hypopomidae > Brachyhypopomus > Brachyhypopomus occidentalis. The sequence goes on along the minus strand of JAGXOD010001379.1, from coordinate 4,462,649 downwards.
CTGCTCCACACACACCACCCTGCACACACCGCCCCGCAAACACTGCTCCACACACACCACCCTGCACACACCGCCCCGCAAACACTGCTCCACACACACCACCCCGCACACACCGCCCTGTTCGCTGCGCTCCATGCATTATTAATGCTAATAGCAATAATCTTTTTGGTTTTACCATAATCACAGCACATTGTTTGCTGGCCTTTAATGAGTGTGCTTTGTATGTGTAATGCAGGATGGGTCCCAGTGTTAGCAGGCAAGCACGACTGTAACTCACTCCACACAGTATGTTCGCATATCGCCACCGGCAACATTTTTCCATGCGGAAGGACTGCAGAGCGCAAGAGACCTGCGACTGTACTCGCACTTGGCCTCCTGCTAATGGATGCCAGTCATTTTTTAAAAGCATCTCACATGACTGCACTGGTAATTTAAGCCACTAACTCAGCCCAGTGCTGGAGGTTGCTGGCTAATAATTCAGATCTATTTCCTAAAGGGGAAATCAATATGTAGATCGTGACAGGCTTCACAGTGAAACGTTTCTTCACATTTGTGACATTGGGTGTCAAACTGTCACCTGTGCACTTTATTTTGTCATTTACGCTGTTGTTAGTTATATAAGAACAATTGTTTAGCTACTAAGCAATTAGCTACTGTTACATTCATTCTTGTCTTTTAATGCTGGTTTTGTGACTGATTTACCCATAATTGTGTGTGTCTTTGCTGGGTGAGTGAGTCAGTGATCGTGTGATTGGGTGGAAAAAGAGTGAATGAATGAGTGAGCAAGTCATAACTGCAACCTGCAATGCAGTCATAATCTGTGAGTGAGTGGGTGGGTGAGTGAGTGGGTAAGTGCTGGGTTAGCTTTACCATTGTGAGTGTGTGAGTGTGTGAGTGTGCGAATCATTGAGTGAGTGAGTGAGTGAGTGGTAGAGACAGTGTGAGTGTGTAAGTGAGTGAGTGAGTAAGAGAGTGTGTGAGTGAGAGAGAGGGAGGGAGAGTGTGAGTGAGTGAGTGAGAGGTAGAGTGAGTGGGAGAGTGAGTGAGTGAGTGAGGGTAGAGAGAGTGTGAGTGTGTAAGTGAGTGAGTGAGTAAGAGAGTGTGTGAGTGAGAGAGAGGGAGGGAGAGTGTGAGTGAGTGAGTGAGAGGTAGAGTGAGTGGGAGAGTGAGTGAGTGAGTGAGGGGTAGAGAGAGTGTGAGTGTGTGAGTGAGTGAGAGGGAGCTAGAGTGTGACTGTGAGTGAGTGAGTGAGTGAGTGAGTGGGAGAGTGTGTGATTGAAAGTGTGAGTGAGTTAGTGAGTAGGAGAGTGTGTGAGTGAGTGAGAGGGAGGGAGAGTGTGAACAGGAGAGTGTGTGAGTCAGTGAAAAACACAACCTCTCAATTTAACATGTTGTGTTGCAAGTTACATTTTTTTAATTTTCTTTTCCTGTTCTTTTGATTTACAGTTCAAGAACTCAGACTGGATTGGATCCACAACCTTCCCCTCCGGGCCCTGACACCAGGCCCCTGACACCTGGCTGATGTGGGCCGTCAGCTCTGGGGATGGCGAACCTCTCCAGTCTCAGCGGGAGGTTCAGCCTGCGCATGCTGCACCCCTCGTCGGCCCCCAGAGGAGCGGTCGCCCCATCACGCCTGACTGACCCTAGAGAAGGCGGGGCAGGCGTGTGTGGTTGAAACCCCACACTCTCACCACACGCATGCTGCACAATGCATCTCCTCACCCGAAGGAGGAGCTTCAGCAGAGAGAGTCTGTCAGAAGGTGTGGCCTGCTAATATTCCTGCATTCACACCATTTTCCTATGCGCTTTAACTGGAGAGTTTGTCTTAGGGTTGTAGTGACAGGATGTTTTACAGGCGATATGTTACAGATTTTGGGGCAGGGTGTATGCCAGTCTGTGTTAGGCTGCCGACTGTGCTGCCGACTGTTATATTGTGTTGTAAGTTATATCGCAGGCAGTCCAGCGGTCTCTGTTACAGACTGTGATACAAGCTGTGTGATTGAGTTGATTGCAGGCTGTGTTACAGGGTGAGTTACAGGCTGTGTTACAGGGTGAGTTGCAGTCTGTGTTACACGGTGAGTTACAGGCTGTGTTAGAGGGAGAGTTACAGGCTGTGTTACAGGGTGAGTTACAGTCTGTGTTACAGGGTGAGTTACAGGCTGTGTTAGAGGGTGAGTTACAGTCTGTGTTACAGGGTGAGTTGCAGGATGTGTTACAGGGTGAGTTACAGTCTGTGTTACAGGGTGAGTTGCAGGATGTGTTACAGGGTGAGTTACAGGCTGTGTTACAGGGTGAGTTGCAGGATGTGTTAGAGGGTGAGTTACAGTTTGTGTTACAGGGTGAGTTACAGGCTGTGTTAGAGGGTGAGTTACAGTCTGTGTTACAGGGTGAGCTGCAGGATGTGTTACAGGGTGAGTTACAGGCTGTGTTGTGAGTTGTATAGTAAGCTGTCTTGCAGGCTGTTACAGGCTGCGTGACAGGCTGTGGTATGGAGTAGCATGGCCCAGGCTTGATTATCAGTGTGGTCACTGGGACTTCTGGGATCTGAATACCTGATCATGAGTTAGCGTTCATATTGGACTGGCTACCGTGCTGAAGGCTCTGAGGAGGGGAGACCTCTAACAACTGTTCAGGTTAAATCCCTGGGTTTAATCCCTGGGTTTAATCTCTGGGTTTAATCTCTGGGTTTTGATCACATCTGGGATGATGGTTAAACCATCAGATGTTGATTTGCCAGGACATAGAGTGGCCTGCTTAAAGTTATGACAGAGCATGTGATTACCTGCTCTCTGTCCCTGAGTCTCTGGTCAGTGTGCTGTTCACTTACTTATGTCCACTCCTGTCTTGCTCGCATACTTAGTTTCTGTATCCTGTGTGTGTGTGTGTGTGTGTGTGTGAGGATGACCTGAGAGATAACCCTGGGAGGTCTAGATGATGCACGGTGTGCAGGTGGAGTCAGTCATCATCCCCTGAATGGGCATCTGTAAGAGTGGGTCCTCTCACTGTTACTGACCTGCACCACTCCTCATGCCTCTGTGTGAGCTTACGTGTGTGTGTGTGTGTGTGTGTGCGCGCACGTGTGCATGTGCTGGAATATATTCTCAGAGATTTCATTCTTTATCTTTTACATTGAGGGTAATAAAATGGTGTATTCTGCTCCAATATCAGGAGATTCCTCAAGAATATGGTACAGCGTCCATATGTGTCTGTTCAACCAATTTACAGCGGAAATGGGCTGTAAATGTGGATTAGTGATCCAGCCAAAATGCAGTGAATCCAGCCAACCCCCCATTACTGATCCAGCCAACCCCGTTACTGATCCAGCCAATCCCATTACTGATCCAGCCAACCCCGTTACTGATCTAGCCAACCCCGTTAACGTAAGGCTTGCATTACCCTACGACTGTCGTTAAACCTGTGTCTTTCATCCCCAGGCTTGTGGAGCTAATATCTGTGCGTGTTAATCCCTCCTCTCCTGCACGCTGGGCTCTTTCTGCACCTCAGTATGCAGATAAGCGGCTCAGTGGCTGTGAGCCGTCTGAAAGCTTTACCCCGCCGAGCTTTTCACCCGCTCCCTGCTGCCACCCCACTCTCCACAACCCTCCTTATTGATATCGAACCAATAAGTCTGGAGAATAGCCGTCTTTTATTGTGGCCTATCTGTTTGCGCTCAGCCTCCCTCTCTTAAGTGGCCGACTGCTCCCCGAGCATCCTTGATCCTTTTCACACCGGTTTGCAGACAGAGGATTTGCCTACGCTAAGTATCATTAAAGTGGGTCCCGCTGGCTGTTGTGCAGGGCGAGTTGGGAGGATAATCACATTCCTGAGACCCAGAGATGAGTCCTAGAGTCTCTTCAGGGCACCAGGAGCAGGTCGGTGTCCCCCCTGACTTCTCCAGGCTATCTCAATCGCTTTCACATTCCTACGAGGAAAAAATTAAAATTGCAACTTGTAGAACTCTCCCTCTCTCTGTTTCTCTCTCTCTCTCTCTCTCTCTGTTTCTCTCACTCTGTCTCTCTCACTCTGTCTCTCTCTGTCTCTTTCACTCTCTAACTCTCTCTTTGTCTCTCATATTTTCTTTATTTTGTCTTCTCTCATACATGAGGACAGATTCTGTGACTATTCCTTTAATTCTCCTGTTATATATGTTGTACAACGAGACAATTCTGGACTGAAGGATAAGTAAGCACATTTGCTAAACTACTTATATTGACATTCCATTACTAAAGTAAGTATAATATTGCGTAATATCTTTTGTTGCTTATTTCAGTCTATGATATATTTAGTCTATGATATATGATAATTACATAGATTCATGTAGCACTGCATGTCAGATGAAATGCCATTAGCACCAGTTCACTGGTTTCCCGTGAATGTTGCCTTAGTCGGTTTACAGACACTAAGACCCTGAAAACAGACATGCTCTCAGGTCAAGCCCTGACTTGATTCTCTTGGGTCAGCTTCCTCTGTTTGGTTGTGTGGTAACTGTGCACTAATTGTGATTGATAACAGATGACTGATCGTTTCACAGGCCAGCTGGATTGGAGCTTCTAGCAGTTTCGAGGTGCTGTTGTGGGAGAAAGCCATGAATGTTCCTGTCTGTCTGGTATTTGGAGACATTTTGGAATGACTGCTTGATTGAGCGCTGGCGTGAAGGTTCACTCTGCAGTCGTAGAGATTAACTTAATTAGCTAGTTCATCTGTGTGGTAGAGACAGTCTGCTCTGAGCTTAACATTATGTGTTTTTATTATATATTTCCCCCTGGTTATAAATATTTATTTAGAAAGACAATGGTCGGATAATCAAGTTATGTACGAATTATCCTCAGGAATAATCTATTAGTTTACTAATTCATTTTTCAAAGAGTAACACAAGTCTTATACTCAACAAACAATTGACAGCTTAGAGGTAGTTTATGTTTCAGTTACTGGTATCACTTCACAAAATCCATTCCCACATTACCCAGTCTGTCTCAGTCACTGGTATCATCCATTCCCACATTACCCAGTCTGTCTCAGTCACTGGTATCATCCATTCCCACATTACCCAGTCTGTCTCAGTCACTGGTATCATCCATTCCCACATTACCCAGTCTGTCTCAGTCACTGGTATCATCCATTCCCACATTACCCAGTCTGTCTCAGTCACTGGTATCATCCATTCCCACATTACCCAGTCTCTGTCTTGTGCCTTGTAAAAATGACTCCAGCATCCTAATAGTTTGGGTCTGGTCTGACAACAGTCAATCACACCCTGTCCCATCTTGCAAGTGTGCAATTCCCGCTGCAAAGCCTCAGATAAAGGATTTGTGTAGCAATCAAACCATCGACTCAGTGCACCTTTCAGACAGAGACTATGGGTGTGGATGTGGGTAGCGTAGACATTTCTCACTCACCGTCTCATTGCATAATCAGTGTCACGTAAGACTGCATGGCAGATGAAATCTAAATTACTAACAACTCAAGTGCAAAACAGATGAACTTCCCAGTGTCGTGGGAAGCAGAAAGAGGACGGCAGCAGGTCTCTGCACATGTTAGAAGGTGCTGATCCAGTCATGAACCATGTCTATGATGTTTTTGTACAATTTTAGGAATTTTGTGGCTGGGGAGAGATTTAATTTCATTTAATAAAACCCAAACATTTACATTCTCTGAATTTAATGTATTCATATGCATATGGTCTCAATGCTTTAGAAAAAAAAATAATTTTGTATTTTATGAAGCATAGGCTTATCCAACATTTTGAGAGGTCCTGTAACACCAGACTCACATACTTCCAACACCACACTCACCCATACCACTCACACACACACACACACACACACACACACACACACACATCACATACCCCACTCACTCACACAGCCCACTCACACACCCCAACCATGCACCACACACCACACTCACTCACATTCCACCCATATACCACACTCCCTCACACACCTCACACACCTCAGGAGAGCTGACAGAAGACTGACTTATTCTCCAGCACCTGCTCACTCACCTGCAGCCAGGTACCTCCCCTCTCTCTCTCTCTCTCTCTCTCTCTCTCTCTTTGACTCTCTCTTCTGTCTATCTCTCTATCCCTCACTCTCTCTTTCTCTCTCTCTCCCCATCCCTCTCTCCCTCTCTGTCTCTATCCCTCCCTCATTCCCCCTCTCTCCTCTGTCTCTCTCTTCCTCTCTTTCTCCATCTTCAGTCCATCTCCCTTACTCTCTCCCTCCTTCCATCTCTCTCTTCTCTCCTCTCTCCCCCACCCTATTTACTCTCTACCTCCATCTCTCTCACTTTCTCTCTCTGTCTCTCTTTCTTTCTATACCACATGTCTCTCGTGTTTCCTTCTCCCACTTCATTTGTGTCACCCACAACACAGAGATAGCACTGTTGTTTTGTGTTGTCTTGTGTTATGTGGGCTGGGCTTGTGGTTGTCATTGATGGTTGTCATGGCGGTGGGCTTCAGAGGGTGTACAGCTGGAGGCTCACTCTTCTGTACCTTACTGCTGTCTGTGTGTGTGTGTGTGTGTGTGTGTGTGTGTGTTTGGCAGTTCATCCTCAGTAAAGAAATCAAAAGAAGATGCTGATGGTTTGGAATAGCACAGGAGTGAGGATCACATGCTAACTGGGACCTCTAAGGCATATTCATCCTGACACGTATTATATTGTCAGCCAGTCAGGCTTTTGTCATACACCTACGCAAATATATTCGCAAAAAAAAAACAAACAAAAAAACAAAACACTGGTAGGCTCAGTAGCTCCGACCCCCGGGAGCCATTCATCTGACAATGCATTGTGTTAGAGACCGCCAGCGATTTTGTCATCTGCACAGATATTTAAGCAAAAACCTCATGAGAACAGTAACATATACAGAATATGGCAGTGTACAGATCTTCTGTTTGCTAACATTAAATATGATGCTTGTGTTAAGGAAATACTATGGTAAATAACTCAAGTATGTGGTATCCAAGGGTTGTTCGTCATTAGCCTGATGAACAATACCATATATGACACTAGTAAACCATTTGGTCATGGATCTACATTAATGGTTTCATCTACAAATTCAGCTTTGTAATGCTCTAAAAATACGAAGTTTACCTATTAAACCAGCTCAGTCAGAGAGTCTGAGTCTTGACATCCTACAAATCTTTTTTTATATTTGACCTTTTTCCTCTAGTCATGATAAATTCTCAATACGGCTCAGTTTACATTTGCACACATATACTGCAGGTTTGAGAGGCAAAATGTAGGAGCAGAGCTGTAACCGTGGAGCACTGAAGGATGCGCTGAGTTCCACTGAAATTGTTGACGTCCAGAATTCCTGGAGCCTTAAGGGGGACGACTGCACCTCCTTCAGCCGCCTCACACGCCAGCTCGACACACAGCCTTCCCGCTCCTCCTCCGGGCAACTCTCACCACAACTCCGCACCTACATCCTCACGAAGTGACACTTTTCTTGCCCCGCACCCTTCGTATGTAAGAGAGTCAGTGGTGGGAGAGACACTGAGCTGCAGGGAAGAGATGGGGCAGCCTGTTCCGCTACCTCGGAAGCTGAGCTCAAGATTCCTGAGACTGAGCAGAAAACATTTTTTTTTTTCTCCACGCAGTAAACTGAAAATGATCACTGATGACTATTCTCTCCCTGCAGGAGTAAGTGATGCAGAAAGTGAAGACTTTAGCTACTCACCACCAGATAGGATAGCCTCCATGCACCCGAGAACTGGACAACCACATGCACATTAGATATCCAACAAGGTACAAATCCATGAGGTATGTCTCGTGTGGATGGAAATGTCTATTGATCAGTACATAGGATTTCCAGAGACAGGGAAAAAAAATTAAATCCCCATAGATCTTAAGGAAAAGCTTGTCGTTTCGAATTTTTTAATCTAAAACAAAACAAGGAAAGATCCTCTTGGTTTATTTAATTTTCTGAAGTGAAGATAGAAAAGAGTGTGTGTCTCCCAGTAGTTAAGGGAGTAAATGTCTCACACACTCACACACACACTCTTACCCGTCCTCTCTAACCCTCCCTCTCTCTGAGGTTCTTCCCTAAGGTACATATCTTCTTCTCTCCCCACTTTATTCCCCCTCAGGATGTCTCATCCACAGGGCCAATATTAGAGGGAGAGAGAGAGAGAGGGTGAGAGAGAGAGAGGGGGTAGAGAGGGAGAGAGAGAGAGGGGAGTGAGAGAGAGAAAGAAAGAAGATGAGCGAGGTTTGGAGATGTCAGCTGGCAAGCCAATCACAGAGCATGGCCTTAGGTTACGCAAAAAGAAAAAAAATTATTATTCCTGCCCATCTGTCAATCACCCACCACCCCCTGGTTATGTAGCAAAGAAAGAAAAAGAGAGAGAGGGAGAGGGAGAGGGAGAGAGAGAGGGAGAGGGAGAGGGAGAGGGAGAGAGGAGGGAACGTATAAGAATGAAATTATGGCAATGACTGAGTTTGAGAAAGGTAGATTTGTTACATAAAGATGTGTGAATGTAAATGAGACTTTAAATATGTGTGTAAATGTAAAATAGACTTTAAGTACGTGTGTGAATGTAACTGAGACTTTAAATACGTGTTTAAATGTAAAGTAGACTTTAAGTACATGTGTGTGAATATAAAGGAGACTTTAAGTACATGAATGTGAATGTAAAAGAGACTTTAAGTATGTGTGTGTGAGTGTAAAGGAGACTTTAAGTACATGTGTGTGAATGTAAAGGAGACTTTAAGCACATGTGTGTGAATGTAAATGAGTCTTTAAGTACATGTGTGTGAATGTAAATGAGACTATGTACGTGTGAATGTGGAGACTTTATGTACATGTGTGTGAATGTAAATGAGACTATGTACGTGTGAATGTGGAGACTTTATGTACATGTGTGAATGTAAATGAGACTTTAAGTACATGTGTGTGAATGTAAAGGAGATTTTAAGTACATGTGTGTGAATGTAAAGGAGATTTTAAGTACATGTGTGTGAATGTAAATGAGATTTTAAGTAGATGTATTGACTAAGGCCTGGTTGTTTTCCATCATGTTGCATTCTCCCTTTATAGTACCTTGTGTATAGATTTACTGATCCTGATATGTACACACACACACCTATACAGGGACGTGGATGGTGAGCCCCTCCCTGTATGAGGATGGGACACAAAGGGGGCACAATAAAGTAATAAAAGGTGGCAGCAAGTCCTGCAGGTGCACCCCCCCACACACACACACACACACACACACCTCTGGTGGCCTGAGCGTGGCATGTTTCCCACACACACACAACCCTGGGGCCAAGGCCTGGTGCTGCGTGAACACACCGCACTTAAACGTTCCTCGGCCCGCGGGCCACCAGCACGCCTCCCGTCTCACGGCAACAGGTTTTGTCATCACAGCTCAGCTCAGATCAGGTTTGAAACTGAACCTGTAAATGTGTGATTCCTTGGTGCAGAATAAATCAGTGGGTAATGGATATTTTCCCATTGACATACATGTGTTTGGCTGGCCCTGGGCATGCCAATGACCTCAAATTGTATCAGTCGTGTCAGCTACTTGTCAATAACGTCACGGCTTGTCATTGACCTGATAACGCAAACATCCCTTACAACTCCCTTCAAAGGAGTAGAGAGGTCCTCGTTTGATCCTGGAGATGATACAGCTGAGGCTCAGACTGAGTACAGCCCATTCTCAGTGTGTCTGTGTCTGCTGGGTGTTGCTGGCTCACTGACCCAGTGTGGTTAAGGGCAGCAGAGTGGTCTTGTGTGGTGAGTCCCCAGCAGGGAGCTGTGCTATGTGTCGGCAGTTCAGGGGGAGAGAGAGAGAGAGAGACAGAGACAGAGACAGAGAGAGAGAGAATGCTCTGACCGCAGCCTAGAGGTCACTTTCCCAATGCCCCACATTTTTCCCCACACTGCCTTTATTCTGCACATCAAAAGGGCCTGAGCTATAGCTGCCTGTGGATGATCTTCTGCTAATAGGGTGGGGGTGATTACTGCTACTAGGGTGGGGGTGATCACTGCTACTAGGGTGGGGGGGATCACTGCTACTAGGGAGGGGGTGAGGGTGATCACTGCTACTGGGGTGGGGGTGATCACTGCTACTGGGGTGGGGGTGATCACTGCTACTGGGGTGGGGGGTGATCACTGCTACTGGGGTGGGGGGGGTGAGGTGATCACTGCTACTGGGGGGGGGGGTGATCACTGCTACTGGGGTGGGGTGATCACTGCTACTGGGGTGGGGGTGATCACTGCTACTGGGGTGGGGGGGTGATCACTGCTACTGGGTGAGGGTGATCACTGCTACTAGGGTAGGGGTGATCACTGCTACTGGGGTGGGGGTGATCACTGCTACTAGGGTGGGGGTGATCACTGCTACTGGGGTGGGGGTGATCACTGCTACTGGGGTGGGGGTGATCACTGTTACTAGGGTGGGGGTGATCACTGCTACTAGGGTGGGGGTGATCACTGCTACTGGGGTGGGGGTGATCACTGTTACTAGGGTGGGGGTGAGGGTGATCACTGCTACTAGGGTGGGGGTGGGGGTGATCACTACTACTAGGGTGGGGGTGATCACTGCTACTAGGGTGGGGGTTATCACTGCTACTAGGGTGGGGGTGATCACTGCTACTAGGGTGGGGGTGAGGGTGGTTACTGCTACTAGGGTGGGGGTGGGGGTGGTTACTGCTACTAGGGTGGGGGTGGGGGTGATCACTGCTACTAGGGTTGGGGTTATCACTGCTACTAGGGTGGGGGTGAGGGTGGTTACTGCTACTAGGGTGGGGGTGAGGGTGGTTACTGCTACTAGGGTGGGGTGATCACTGCTACTAGGGTGGGGGTGTGGGTGGTTACTGCTACTAGGGTGGGGGTGAGGGTGATCACTGCTACTAGGGTGGGGGTGAGGGTGATCACTGCTACTAGGGTGGGGGTGGGGGTGGTTACCCTATGCCCACACCACATGCTGGAGGATCACATCTCTGTGGTGTCATGATGCAGTAGCTGCAGATGAGAATCAATATAAAACAGGAAGGCTGTGTGTGTGCGTGTGTTTTTCTGCACGTGTGTGTATATATGTGTGTGTATGTATGTATGTGTGTGCTGTGTGCATGTATTTGTGTGCATGTGCATGTGTATGTGTGTGAGACAGAGAGATATTCCTAACACAGAGTGCAGGTCTGCTTTTCATCAGATGTGCTGTCCTAATGTTATGCTGCTGTTTTCCGAATATGCCGAGATCAGCGGATCACCGGAGCAGCCAGCATTCCTGGCGGGTGACAGTGAGGGTCCCCCGCGCCAGAGTCACTGGGAGAATGTGGCAGGACTGTGGAGAGGGCCGCATGCCTGTAGCGTAGCGGCCTGTATCCCACACTTCACCTCTCCACAACATCGCAAGCCTCCACCGCTGCAGAAGGTGTCCAGCACGGGGACGCGTCCCCCAGAATAGGACAGTCCAGGCCAGACTGAACTCGTTACACCCCGACACTGCGCTTCAGCTCTGCTGAGGAACAGAGGAAACCTGCCTTCTCCTATCAACTGCACTTAATCAATTGCCGGGAGTGGCAGCCCCAGCATGGAAATGAGAAGCTGACTGATCTTTCAGGCCTGTCAGTGAGAACAGAGAGACAGGGATGAACTCTGACCCTGGGGTCAGGGGGCCCTCGTCCTCCCTCATTTAGCTGTGTTTGTGGACACTCCTGCCTTTAATCAGACGAGGGCTAATACATCACTGGCCACACTCCAGGACAACCCCCGCAGGATGGGAAAAGAAGGGGTTAGAAATCCCTCGTTTAGCTTTTAGGATCCAATATTCATCGCTGCCGTTTGTTAGAGGTGGTGAAAGCCGAAGACGAGGTGTAATGTCAAAGTATGAAAGAATAATGAGTGTGAGTCTCGCTGACACTACAAGGCTGCCAGTTAGGCATGAACACTAGGCATGAACACGAGGCATGAACACTAGGCATGAACACTAGGCATGAACACTAGGCATGAACACGAGGCATGAACACGAGGCATGAACACGAGGCATGAACACGAGGCATGAACACTAGGCATGAACACGAGGCATGAACACGAGGCATGAACACTAGGCATGAACTAGGCATGAACACGAGGCATGAACACGAGGCATGAACACTAGGCATGAACACTAGGCATGAACACGATGGTGTTTATGTATAAAATGAGAAAAGTATGCGATATGTTTTGGCCTGTGGGGAATTATTCAGATGTTTGAATGTCTGTGAGTAAGAGTGTGTGATGTGTGTGTGTGCGCCTATATGTGTGTGTCTGTAAATGTGTGAATGAGTGCATGTGCACGCGAGTGTGTGTGTGTGTGAGAGAGAGAGAGCATGTGTGTGTTTTTGTTTATAAATACATATGTGTACTAGTCTGTGTATGTGGTGTATTTCGGGTATGTTGATCCATATAGGAGGCAGCGACGCACAGAGGTTCCCTGTGGTGCAGGTTTCTACGGCGACCTTGGGCAAAGCGTAACCAGGTCCAGCCCTTTCAGCAGCCCCATCAACACAGCCACAAAGAGACATGTCCCTCACACACACACGTACAGACACACACACACACACACACACACACACACACACACACACACACACTCACACACATGCACACTCACACACACTCACACACACACACACACACACACACACACACACACACACACACACACACACACACACACACACACACACACACACACACACACACACACACACACACACGCTCTCAATACGGACTGGTGTGGCCGGACATAGGCAACCAATAAAACCTGGATTAGTAGGGCATCCACACACTGCAACACAGTGAGAAAGTTTCTTAACCGGCGTGGCCCGCCTTCTCCTCCTCTGTGCTGCTCCTCCTCCCTGCGTCTCCTCTGTCGTTCTCTCACTCTCTCCTCCTTTTGTATCTATTCCTCTCCCCTCCTCTTCCTCTGACCTCTTTCTCCTAAGAATTTCATTATTTGTTATTTCCACATAGGGGATAAAGAGGATCTGATGAATTAGATTGTTCCTGCAGTTGTATGGGAAGTCTGCTTAACTCTGTACCCATAATCCCCTCTCCTTTTTTGAGTCAGTGTCCTCTACTCAGTCCTGCCACCCTGGTAAAACACAATAAATTGCAGCTAATGTTTGTAAGTGTATGTATGTCTGTGTGTGTGGCTGTTTCTATGCTTGCTTGTGTTTGTGTGTTTTGTGTGTGTGCTGGTGTGTATGGGTGTGTATTTGTGTGGAGGGTAGTGTTATGTATCAGCAGGTGTTAGTGTGCACAACATCGCAAGATCAACAATGTAGAGCTGTGAACCAGCAAAAACAAACATGTTGTGTGTATATTGGTGGTTCAGGGTGTCTAAATGAGTGTGTGCAGGTTTTACAAGGTTCTAGAAGGTTCTAGAAGGCTCTACAAGGCTCTAGAAGGCTCTAGAAGGCTCTACAAGGTTCTAGAAGGCTCTAGAAGGCTGCATGGAAGCGTTTTAGGAGCCAGCTGTAGGTCTCTACACCAGCGCCATGTCCTGGAAATGGGGGCATTTGGATAATATCACTGCTTTTGTCCCCACTTTGTAAGCTGGGAACAAAGCCTCGTCTCTCCCCTTCCATCCCCCCAAACAAACCTTTTTCATTAGGGCAGCAAACACTTTCTTCTTCCACTGCCAGACGGCGGGTGTGGAGGCCGCCATTGGTGAGCCCAGCGTCTCCACTGGCTTGCTGCTCCTCAGGACCCTGTTCTGCTCTCAGGCCGCAGAGCTGCTTAATTAAACCTCACTTAAGCCGGACAATACACTTTCGAGCAGGTCTGGGCTTGGTGGGTCTCTCCATGGGCCAACCCCGAGTATTCATGACCCTCGTAAACAAGAAGCTCCGCGAGAAAGAGAGGAGGGAGTGTGTGTGTGGGTGTGTGTGTTTGGGGGGGGGGGGGTATTGTGCCAGAGACTTTGTTCACACAAGATGAAGAGTCAACAGCCACCCCCTCGCCATCTCTCCCCTAATAACCACCTTTAGAAATCCCCCCCACCCCCCCAAAACACAATGCCCTCCGCCCCCACCTCCTCTCACTCTCAGCCAGGCTCCAGGACAATGCCTCAGGCCCATGGCCCACCTCAATACCCTCGGCCTTCCAACACACACTTCTTCTTTTATTGAAATTCTTTGGTGCTCTAATCCTCAGTTTCCTCTATGGGACAACAATGGCGTTTCAGCCATTTTCCAGCGGGGCCGTCGGCGCTGGCCAGGGTCATGAAGTCCACCACACCTCTTCTCCACCTCTACTCCACCAGTCCTACTCCTCTCCTCCACCAGTCCTACTCCTCTCCTCCACCTCTCCTCCAATGGTCCTACTCCTCTCCTCCACCTCTCCTCCAACGGTCCTACTCCTCTCCTCCACCTCTCCTCCAACGGTCCTACTCCTCTCTCCTCCACTGGTCCTACTCCTCTCTCCTCCACCTCTTCTCCACCGGTCCTACTCCTCTCCTCCACCTCTCCTCCAATGGTCCTACTCCTCTCCTCCACCTCTCCTCCAACGGTCCTACTCCTCTCTCCTCCAGTGGTCCTACTCCTCTCCTCCACCTCTCCTCCACTGGTCCTACTCCTCTCTCCACACCTTAAGATCCAGACATTTACAGCACATTTACAGAGGGCATATAACAGTACAACTGTGGTCTACAACTGAACAATGAAATTCGTTTGGATTGGCTGCTTGGAATGTTACAGAAAGGACAGAAAATAAGAAATTGCATGGCAACTTGCACAGAAGATATTTCACTGTCAAAAAGTAGCAGTCCAAGATGCGTGTCATAAACATTTCCGAGTCTCTGTTGTCGCGCAGACAAGATTGACAACCAAGCCAACCAACAAGCCGAAGACAGAATCTATATGGATAATGCACAACCGACTACAACACACGCAGCCTTAATTTATCATACTGCCTTAATGATTTTAAAATACTGAAATACTGGTGTTACATGTGTAGTGCAATAGATACTTCGTTTAGGTCAAATATGTGAAAGCAGTGTCACTGATGTGTCAACAGTGACATCTGTTGGTTGCTTTGTGTACTGTACAACGCCGATATATAGATATATATATATATATTTATTGTGTTCACCATGATTACAGATGCATCACTGGGGTAAGATAAGAAAATCTTTTGTAGAGATTTGTATCATCAGCCTGAAAATAATGAAATAATTAACAAAAAGCCCTAAAGACTTTAATTTCGAATGCAGAAAGAAACATTTGTCTCTCCATCCTTCTCTCTCTTTCTCTTTTTATTGATCTACCTCTCGCTGAGATTTGCGCACCCGGTAGCTCAGCAAAACCTAATCTGATCCTGGTTGAGATTAATATAACACAGATTATATTATACACAGATTATACACAGATTAACATAACACATAGTGCTCTCTGAGATTGTGGCCCAGTTTATAACTGTGCTGCACTGAGAATCAGTTACAAAATGGTTCCACCATTTTGCAGCCAGAAGTGAAATGCATTAAACATTCATTGCGAAACCTTGGACGAAAGGAAAGCTTGGTACTGTGTGTTCCTTAAAGGTGCTTGATAAAGGCACAACCTCAGATTTCACCTGGAAACACAGAGCCCTGTGCCTTAGGGCAGCAATGGTGTTCTGTGCTCTTAGACATAATTAAACAGGTTTTAAGATGTAGTAGCTCTTTGCCAAGAGGGCTGAGGAATGAAACGGGAGAAACCACAAGTCTTTGAAGTCATGTGGCCCCACCGGAGTTTTATTCTCAGTAGCAGCATTCAAAGCTATTCTGAACTGTGATTGATATTCCCAGTGGCTATGAAGTAGGAGTCAGCAGAACACAGAACACCACCACTGCTGACAATAGGTCTCTGTCCTGGACCTTAGAAGCAATGACTCATGTTCAGTTTTTAGTCTAATGTTCATAAACTGTATGGACGACTGATCATTTTAAATAGCCTCATTATTAGTCAGTGTCACCCATTTAGATAGTAAGAGCTGTTACGTACAGGCCTAGCAAAGGTCTAGGACTTCTTCCACAGCATCCCAGGGATGATGGCACTTGAGTGACATGCTACAGATTTGGTATATCAGTCTCAGGTGCATTAGTTCTATAGTGCATGTGGCTGCTGTTTGAGTCTTGAACACGACACTGTTGGCTTTGTATCTGATGTTTGGAATAGCACCTAAGCAGTTTCTGTGAGATGTTCTCGGAAGCTGAATAGGTAACCAATATACCTTCTGATCTGACTGATTGCTTTTCAGATTGCGACTTTGAAACTTCTTCTCAAATTGAAATTTCCAGCTCGGTTAAAATAAATCTTAATTTATGATAGTCTTAGTCTGACTATTATTTGTATTTTGTCATTTATAGATGAAACTAGATGAAATTACAATGCTGTGGTAAAACAGAACTACAATTCCCATTCGACATCTCGTGCTTCATTGGTCCTTTCCGTGACGTTAAAAATGGGCGTAGACTTTATGTCAGCAAATGGTTAACGCATCCGCCGTTGATTGGTCAGTGCTTTCCATGTGATTTAACGAAGCCAATTACAGATTCGTTTTGTTTGTTTTTTTCTTTTTTTCAAGCAATGTTTCTCATTCCTGTAACCAAGAGCTCAGCAAATGATGATGTTCAGCTATGAAGTCCTGCTGCGCTGTCACCAGCTGTTTTTATGGGGACCAAAAAGTGGTTCAGCGTGAGAATATGATAGATATAAAGCTTTCACGAATTCATTATTAGAGGGCGTTGGCAAAGAAAACCAAATATATGTCGAGAATAAATACGGCGAATGCATGCACTATATAATATAGCGGCTTTTATAAAAACAATACCGGTGCAAAAGAAACAAATATGACAGCGAACCAGTCTTCATAAGGAGTTTTCACACTGTCGCTGGTAGTTTCCAAAGCGAGGATCTGGAAGCTTATTTGTAAGTAATTCATCAGTTGTGCTCTTTCCTTACTTTTCAAACCAACCGACCAACATCTAAATTTCTTAGATGCTGAAAACTTTAAATACTAAACGTAGACTGAATTGCGTAATAGAATAATCTTATTACGTAATGTTTCCTTATTTTCCACGATGGTTGTTTATGATCGCGTAACTAGCAGGCAACCTGTTTTTTACTGTCAAATATCTAATTATTTCTTTGTTTTTGAATCGCAGACAGCTGTCAGTTATCCACCTTTTTATTTGTTGACATATAAAGATCTGCATTAATAAATCATCTAATGACATTAATATCTTATTATTTTTCATTTCAGGGTTTAATTAGCAAACTACGCAAACTTGCTCTGGCTTGCTTTTACACCTTATTTGCTCCAACCCAGTCACGTGCGCGCAGGCGGTGTGACTTGCTGGTGTAGAATGAACGTGGGCACGGCGCACAGCGAGGTGAACCCCAACACGCGGGTAATGAACAGCCGGGGGATATGGCTCGCGTACCTGCTGGGCATCGGTCTCCTCCACGTCATTCTGTTAAGCATTCCGTTCGTCAGCGTGCCTGTGGTCTGGACTCTCACCAACCTCATCCACAACATGGTGAGACACACACACACACACACACACACAATTTTTAATATGGCAAACACACTGCAGCTCAACTGCTTTAATTCATATTTAACTTGAACGTGTAGTGTAACACCCAGTGTGGGCCCAGTTACTTTGAGTTTGGCATGTTAGAGTGGAGAAATTCTGTAACATGGACATTTTCTTGGCCTGTTTGAGAACTGACTCATGTCTGTGGCTGAAGATTGAGGGCCATTTTGGATTTGTATTCCAGTCCTCCTGTTGCCCAGTGCATGTTGGTTCTCCTCGCTGTACTGACACGCCGTGCACACAGGACCTTGCGTGTGTGCTGAAGGAGGAGACCAGCTGAGAGATGAACTTACCTCCTGCGCACGTGTGTTTTGTCTAGTGTATGTATCTCCTCCTCCACACGGTGAAAGGGACTCCATTTGAGACGCCCGACCAGGGTAAAGCCCGCCTCCTCACTCACTGGGAACAGATGGATTATGGGGTGCAGTTCACCGCCTCCCGCAAGTTCCTCACCATCACTCCGATTATACTGTGAGTGTGCCCTCACACACACACACACACACACACACACACGTTTCCTTTGGTTCTGGGCCATCCTCATCGCGGGAGTGCATGGAGACCTCCTCACGCTCCCCTCCTCACGCTCCCCTCCTCACGCCCCCCCACACGCTCCCCCTCCTCACGCCCCCCCCACGCGCTCCCCCTCCTCACGCCCCCCCACGTGCTCTCCCCTCCTCCCCCCACACGCGCTCCCCCTCCTCACGCCCCCCCACGCGCTCCCCCCTCCTCACGCCCCCCCACGCGCTCCTCCCCCCCCACACGCTCCCCTTCCTCACGCCCCCCCACACGCTCCCCCCTCCTCACGCCCCCCCACGCGCTCCCCCTCCTCACGCCCCCCCACACGCTCCCCCCTCCTCACGCCCCCCCACGCGCTCCCCCTCCTCACGCCCCCCCCACACGCTCCCCCTCCTCACGCCCCCCCACACGCTCCCCTCCTCCACCCCCCCCCCGCCCCCCCTCCTCACGCCCCCCACACGCTCCCCCCCTCACGCCCCCCACGCTCCCCCCTCCTCACGCCCCCCATGCTCTCCCCCCCCCCCACCCGCCCCCCCCCCCCCCTCTGCCAGCACAGAGAGGTGAACTTGCCTTCATGTACTGCTGTATATTTCACAATTAGCCGCCAGCACATGGACTCCAACTAGGATTCTAACACACTAGTGCTCTGTTGCTAAGATACTAACAGGCTAGTGCTCTGTTGCTTATTTTACAGAGGCCATATGAGAATCACTGCGTGACCATAATGTTTAATAATATCTTAAGAGTAAGCATTGTCCCCCAATCATCCCTCATCTTGTTATGCTTGCTTATTATATTATTATACCATGGTAAATGTCGTCCGAAAATCGTACAGCACCGTGTTGTTGGCCTGTGGCAGCCTGTGAGGTTTGTGTCTCGCTGACGTCTGCTCTGCTCTGCTCCTGTCCTCTGTAGGTATTTCCTCACCAGCTTCTACACCAAGTACGACGGCGTGCATTTCGTCATCAACACGCTCTCCCTGCTCTCCGTGCTGATCCCCAAACTGCCGCAGCTGCATGGCGTGCGCCTCTTCGGCATTAACGAGTACTGAAGCCCTGCGCGCTCGCCGGCAGCCATGTTGATGAACCACGCGCCCTGCGACCCCAGTGTTGAGGACTGAAATGAATACATTCTGAAATGCCCTATCCCCATCTCTCTCTCTCTCTGTCTCTCTCTCCCCTTCTCTCTAGTGTCAGATTTAGTTTTTGTAGGGAGTTAAATCATGTAGTGTTTTTATCATTTGCAAGTTTGTAACAAATCTCTTAGGTTCCGTGACTGTAAGCAGCCAATGGTGGCTGCGGTCCTGGGAGGTTGCCACGGCGCAAACTTTTCAGCCCGACAGTGGCTCCTCCCCCAGATGGCTGGGGCTCAGGCCTGGATATGGCGCCGTTAGTGAGAGACAGCAGCGGTTCTGTTGCCTGCCTGTTTCCAGCATCGTTTCTGCTTAACTGCGTCGTGTCTCTGGTGTGCAAGTCCAGATCCTACTGCTTCTGAGCAGAACGAGAAAGAAATGCAGTATTTCTAAATGGGGGTGGAGGCAGATGGCTATTTTTAGACTGAAGCACTTTGCTGTGTCATTGGTCAGAGCAAAAAAAAGAAAATCCACACAAAAAAAATGATATGATGCCTTTCCTACCATGTTCAGGAAAGCTTGCTTTGTCCGGTTTGTGAGGTGAAACAAGCTAGCCTTCTGTCCTCCGTTCCACAGAGCTGGCTCGACAGGGTGACTGTTACAGATGTTAGAGGCTGAACTGACAGAGAACTAGTGATTATATGACGGATTACTTTTGGTTAAGGATGAGATTTCCGCCCTCAGCAAAAATGGAAGAAAGACTAAAAGTTGGCTTGTTTTTACAGAGGACATGAATAGTGTTTTACTATGTTGAAATGATGATTTATGTGATTCAGATAAACGTCCCTTGGTAAGACTGAACAAATGGTAATGTTCAATCTTATTAGTATTTCAGACATCTAGGATGCATGCCCACACAAGCCAAGTGCACTGAGATAGACTATGTGCTCAGGTTCATCCACTCCTTTGCCATGGAAACGGAATAAGTTGTGTGGGTTACACCGTTATGAGCTGTAAGGTCTGTAGTGAATGCGACATTTATGAGCACATTGGTCTCTTTGAAGTTTCTCTGCTCACAGCACCTCCAAACAGGCCTACATCCTTTTGGACGCACACACACACGCACACACACACAGACACACACACACACACATAACTGCTCAAGTCAGATCCAAACTCAGTGGATGGACATTAGAACAAAATGTTTTTCCTGCCCTGAGAGTTTCCTCCTCCTGATTCTGATTTTGTTGCACTATGGCAGAGTGGAATCGCTGCTTCCTGATGTCACTGTGGAACGTGGATGGAATCTTGCATGAAATGGAGACTAGTGCCTTTGGAACTCTGGAACACAGTTCCTGAGACTGCCTGCACAGAAGCATTGCTTCTAGAGTGTGTCGTCAATACTGTATAGCAGCCCTGTTTAGGTGCTTGTTTAGTGTTGCATGTTTGCGACAGGGTGAGTTTAACTGCTCAATCTTTTTCTGCTAAACACGTACCTCATTTCCTTCCTAGCAAGGTTATCACAGTCCCTTTAAATGTGCTTTCGGACTGTTTCAGAGTCCATTTTGTTGTTCATGCATTACAGTCTTAATTATTGCATCACTGCAGATTTAATTACGTACTCTTGTCCACCTGGTGCAGCAGGAAGAGCAGTGTACTGGCACATCTGAGGTCATGAGGTCAGTTCCCAGGGGTTAGTTCCCATGGAGCACCCATGCTGTCCTGAGGAGAAGTAAATATGCAAATTGCTCTGGATAAGAGGGTC
Source organism: Brachyhypopomus occidentalis (assembly GCA_020368025.1). Lineage (NCBI taxonomy): Eukaryota > Metazoa > Chordata > Actinopteri > Gymnotiformes > Hypopomidae > Brachyhypopomus > Brachyhypopomus occidentalis. Next base: position 4,441,726 of record JAGXOD010001379.1, on the reverse strand, counting down.
TGCCACATGCTGAATATGTAAAGTGGAGTATACATGGTAGACATTGTGGAGATCAGCAAATGTTATACAGAAGCACATTAATGCAAATGACCTGTTGAGTACAGGCTGAGAGGTTTTGTAAGAAAAAAATGTACTCAGAATTGCTTAATTTCAGATACTGTGTTATGCCTGTTAATGTCATATTTACATATTTATACTCATTTTCATATATATCTTCATATGATTGCAATCTTTTCAAAATGGTGAAGTGCAGTTTCCTGAAGGCCAAGGTATATGCAGTGCAACTTTAATGACACATTAATGAAAGCATTACCAGCTTGTAACCTGTAGTTAATATTCTCAAAAATGTTCATCTTAATTCTAAAGACCATTTTACACTAGGCCATCCAAACTCTGCACTAATGGCAGGACTTTCTCATGTCAGATTTTGAAGGGAAATACATGAAAGTTTTTATTTTCAAAAATAGTTTTCTACTTAAAAGAAATAGTTTGACTAGAAAATAGGAATAGTACAAAAATTAGTTTGGAGGTGGTATAACTTAGGTAAGCACACTGCAATGTTAGTCTACATGTTTGGGTCATGTGAGGCTACACAGGAACACATGCAGGAAAAATGATGTGATTTTAATGATTTGGAGCAGGAAACCCCAAATACTCTCAGCACATGACCAAGTGTGGTTGTTCAAAGGTACTCAGAGCAGATTATTAGTTGTAATGCTGCTTTGTCTGAAAGTTGAGATCATCTAAATCCTACGGTGCTTTTGAGAAGGTGCGCCCTGATCAATTAAAGTAAAGAAAAAGCAAGTATGGATCATTGTTTGAGTTAATCGACTGTTGTGTAAAATGTTTACTTGCTCAGCGGTTAAATAATGGCATGTTTGAAGAGGGCTGTGTGTTGTCAGTACTGTACAGTGCTCTTTGCCCTTAGATGAATCCACCAGCTGTGTAAATGTGGAGCTGTGGAGAGGGAAATGGAGGTGGAGAGATGTGTGGTTTATACCAAAGTGATGATGAACTCCCCCCACTGCTGTTCTGCATAGGCGTGAATCTTCATCCCGATCAATATGACACAAACTATCCATGAATACATCCAAGCAACGGCCCCCAAGGGTGAGCTGAAGAGGAAGAGCCTCGGACAGATGGAGGATGTGGTCACCATGGAAGTAGAGGGGGAGCAATGACAAAATAAGCCCCTCCATGGAATGTACCACAAACAGACAGCAGGGGTGACATAAGCCGGTTCAATCAATGGCTGGAAAAGCCAGGACTGCAGGATAGCACAGATAGCACTAATCACGACTACACAAGGTGCACTAAGCACTATAGATCCATCTAAGCAGGGGTGAGTCACACCATAGAAGATGTAAAGCACAGGCAGTAGCCTCGTAGACAATGGTACAGCACCTACTAGCATGATGGGAGACCTACACATGGGAGGAGCCATGGAGTGAATGAAGACAACATGTCTGAGATGCTATGGGACCTCCAGATCCAGACAGAGAAATGTGGCAAAGTATATGAAAGGTTAACACCAATGTTGTCCCAGTGGTGATAGGAGCACTTGTGGCTATGACCCCTAAGTTGAAAGAGTGACTCCAACAAATTCCAGAAATGACAACATCAGTCTCGGTCCAGAAGAGTGCTGATCTAGGAACAGTGAGAACACTGCGTCGTAACCCTGAACTCCCAGGCCTCTCGTAAAGAGCCAGAGTGTGTGGAAAACAGATATGACCACACACTGAGGTGCTTTCTTTTTTTTTTTATCTTGCTTGGCCAAAGACGTTTGATGTATAAAAGCTATGGGCTCATGAATGTTTTATGCATGTCAAATCAGTTTCAGCTGTGTGAATTAACAGTTAGAAATTTATCTAACACCTAAATTCTTCTTTATTGTTATTTTAATGTTGTGTGTGTGTGTGTGTGTGTGTGTGTGTGAGGGGCTTAATCCAGGCCCGTGCTCACATGCTGTCTAAGAGGGATAAACAATTCGCTTTCTTGCTAATGAGGACTTTCCTGGCTTTGCCTTCTGTTTAACCTCCTTTGCAACACACACTGTAGACTGAACCATAGACACTGTGGTTGATTTCAAACTGTTTGAAATATGCACTGTATTGTAGGCAGCTAAAAAATGTAATTAAAAGATTTGGCTGAACGTCCATATGATTGCAGGGCTCATTTTGTAGTGACTTATTGTTACTTGCCGTATTATTGGACATCGGCGTGAGTCTTAACGCACAAGTTAAGTGTGTTCATGCTTGGTGGGGTTGGAACAACTACACGATGGTGACACTAGGTGGCAGCACAGCCCCAGTTCTGAAGGGCTTTGGTTTATGCAGCAGTTGTATTCAATGAAGAGCGGTCCTTGAATTTCAGTGAGGATGTTTTCCTATATGTTGACCAGGCATGGGGAGGGGTGGATGGTATAGACAACACTGTAAGACGCATTCCAGCCCTGCATGGAGAGCATGCAGAAATTACTTTAAGGTTTCTGTCAGTCATCATTATGCAAAGATCTAGGCTTTCATGGTTACTTTTGTCAGACTGAGGCTTTACTTACAAAGTAATGTGCAGTGTGTTTGCAGTGTCCCTCCCAGACAGCAGGGGGCACAAAACACCAAAGGCTGAGGCTAATCTGAAGTGACATTCGCCTCCTATAAATAGGAGCAGCCTCCAGGTAAAGACTGTTGGCCTGTTTATTTCCGTTCTGCACTGCAGGTTGAACGAAGTTTGCGGTGCTCTGTGTCCTCAGCCGCGCCTTCGGCTGCAGAAGTGCTGTCTCACTTTACTGCTGTGGGGTTTGAAGCGGCCTAATGGGTTATGTGATCTCTGTGGTTTTTCATTTGAAAAATAAGAAAAGGCATCTCATCTTCTGTGTCACAGCCTTCACGATATCACTCACTCTCTCAGACCCTCTGTGTCCTTGAGGACAGCTATACTTCTCTCCCATATCTCTCTATCTATTTGCCCCCCTCTCTTTTGCTCTCTTTCTCTCTCTTTCTCTCTCTCTCTCTCTCTCTCTCTCTAGCTTCAACCATCAGTTCAGTCAGCTGTGGAAGAAAGCAGTATGAGTGTGTGTGTGTGAGAGAGAGAGAGAGAGAAAGAGAGAGAGAGAGAAAGGACAGAAGGTAAACCTCATAGGTTTTACAGTGTCACTCCCCTTCAACATTGTGCCGCCATTTGAAGCTGCTCCTCTTACAGAAATTGGATCTCTGTGATTTAGCAGAGCACGGCTTTAGAAGCAGACGGCGACTTAAGCTCCACTAAAAACGATCCTCTTTCAAAGTTCAGAAAGTGAAATATAGATGCCCTGCGGCGTCCTATAGGCCCCTGCACTCTCGTAAAAAGGACGAGTGACTGCGGGAGGGATTACATTTACACATATTTGAATAACCCAACAAATGAGCGCTGTCTGATCAGCGTGTCCCCTAGTGTGAGGCTGTGCGCATGGGGACTTTACGACACAGTCACCCTGGATATGTCACCCCACAGGCCGAGGAGCAGATGTACCGGTCGGCCTGGGCGGGGGGGAGTGCGGGGTGGTGATTATAAATAGCCGGACCCCTGATGAGACGTATTTTACATGAGGGATGGATCCCTTCAGGAGCTGGGAGATGGAGAGGACAACTCTGGTCTGCAGGAGGAGAAGGGCCCGAAGAGCCTCTCAGTGGAGCCGGCCTGGATGTGCTCACGGAGAAGGGGTAACTCGGTCTGTGAGTTGGGTCTAGCTTGTGTGAAAGAACATGTATAAGGAGGCGAGTTAACGGTTTTGTTGTATTTTAAGTGTTCATTATGCTTTTTACTGTCATACACTTTTGTCTCCTTTTTCACATCAGTGTATTTCTTTAGAATTATGTATTTTTCTTGTCATGTATCTTTAGAAATGTGAATTTTTGTTACTCTGCAAAGTTGTGTTTTAGTGTTGCTTTGTGATTTCCAGTTTTGGCATCCTTTTTTTAATAAAAACATTTTGTTCTTCATAGACCAGGCTTGCACACCCCAGAGAGCTTGTAAAACCACATCGCTTTATTTTCAAGGTTATGGAATATGAAGAAGTATTTTAATATCATCTTGATGGGAAGGAGGCATTTCACCTCGAGGTGTGAATTTAATAACTCCATATCAACGAGAATCATATAATCGCATGAATATTCACATGCAATTTATTCCAGTGTTATTTGTATCAATTATTCTTGTCACTCATCTAACCTAGATGAGAGATTCGAACATCTCAAAGGATATTGTGTCTCACATCCTCGGATCAAAAGCAATTACCACTGGTTTGATAAGCACAAAGATAACCTTTCTTTAAGTACACTTTACAGACTAATTAGCACTGTGTGTGCGTCTGGGATTATGAGGGGGCCTTACCGGTCTGTTAGGAGTCCTGATGGTGTTAATGGGAGCTTCAGTCTCCTGCTCCTGTCACATGTTTTACTGCTGCAAATGACCGTGGTCAGCACACACACAACACACACACACACACACACACACAAAACACGCACGCATGCACACGCTTTGCATTGTGTGTGTGTGACTCTGGGGCGTGTGAAAGCCAGCGAGTGTGTGTGTGCTGACAGATTGTGTTCCGACACATGTTCCCACCATGTTGCTACACACTCCTCTGACAGTAATTACCCTGCAGTACAGCCCCAGAGCTCTCCTTAAGAGACTGCATGCGCTGCGTGTGTAATCACATTGATTTTCAATGCTTTTAGTGGCACAATGAGTGGAATCGTGTGTAGGACTGGCGTCTCTTTAGTGGCGCTCCAGTGTTGTTTCTGGGGTCTGCTTGGTGCCAGTGGTTCTGTGCTAGTATCTCTCTGACCTCTTTATCCTTTCTCTCCTGGAAAGAGTCCAGAATATCCCCCCAGAGTCCATGTCACAGGCCCCAGCCCAGCACATGCTCAATTAGGCTGCCCTCTAGAGGCTTAAGGCGGTATTCATCAGCCCAGGCTGCAAACAGCAAATGGGGTCATGGTGATGAGAATTCATTCGTGGATTTCAGGTGCCTTACAAAATGCTGCAAGTCTCTGGTATTTTGTTTGCAGTGTAAGGTATTTCCGATACAGGCAGTGGTGTTCTGGCCTCTAATTTGCATATCTTTCCCTGAATTGCTCCAATTAGAGCCATGCCCCCAGGCCTGAGGGGCCGAGTGGGTAATAAGCATGAGATTCTGCAGCTCTGCCTAATGGGTTCAGGGTCTGGGATCAGTTTCTCAGGATCATGCTGCTTTTGGCCACCAGTGTTCTAGGAGCCGTGAGGAAGACGTGAGCAGTATAATAAGTTCCATGTGCAACACGGTGAGGTTCGTGAAATCATGCTGAAGGCCACAGCGCCCTATGCCCTTTGACCCCATTCGTCTCTGGAACACAGAAAGCTCGCGACCTCTTTCTAATCGGAGTTAACCCTGCTCTCCTGCCCTCTCTCCGTCCGACCGGAATGGAGGATTTGAATAATTAATCTCAGTGGGCGGCACGGACAGTAGGAGAACTAGGTGGCTTTCAAAGTCACCCTGGATGAAATCGCTATGGTGATGAATTATAGAGGGCAGAGCAGGGGCTTTATGGCGTCTGGGGGGAACTGACACATTATGCTCTGTGTGAACAGCGAAATTATCATCATTGCATTCTCTTCCACATATCCCATCAGTCACCTGACCTTACCCAGACTCCGCCCTCTCGCAGCGGCGCGTGCCCAGTTTTGGTGTGTAACTAAGGTGCCGCAGTGGGCGTGTCGGTTGCTGTGCGTGGGGTTGTCCTGCCATAGCGCTGGCTGCCTGTTGATTGCCCGTAACAGAACTCCGCCCCCCATTGTCAATCAACCCTGCATTCGGGGTCTTTCACCTCGTGAGTCACTTATTTCTCTGACCAGCGCTTGATTTATTTGGCCTTTTATTTTCTGGAGTTTTGCCTCTTTTGCTTTGATGCAGCAGATGGGCCCTCCTGTGGAGGAGGGGTCGGCTGGCCCTTCTTACCACACGGATCTCATTCTCTTCTGAGTCTTGCCTGGTAGAAACCCAGTCTTCCCTTCCCCTCCGCTCTGTCAGCTACACAGACTAAAGTCCTTCACAAGGCAAGGTTTGAAAGGAAAGACAAAGACATGCTTAAATCTCATATGAAGTACCCAGACCACACTGTAACCACAATGTACTTACAGCGGCAAAAATCTCAGCATATTCATCTCTGTTCTTATTATAGTGTGTTGATAAAATCTGGTCTCTATTCCCATTATAGCACAGAGAATGCTGATAAGATCTGTTGACTGGACAGGTTAAAGGCAGTTATCCTGGGTCTGTTACTGTCTCGTGGTGGGTGGGGCAGATGATTACCCCTTGGACTGGTGTGTTTTGCAGCAGGGACCAAACGTGCTCAGGTAGGGCAGAATGTTACTGTTAAGTTTTCACATAGAGTCAAACCATGTGTGAAGAGCGCCCCCACATGGCGACGCACAGAAAGGATCAGTGAGTCGCCCTGCTGTTGCGTCTCGTTAGGCTGGAGAAACACTCACTCTGTGACTCATCTGCCTCCTAGCACTTATGTTCCCAATTTGTATAATTTGCCGCTAATGGCTGTGTGAGTTGCACAAGGCCTAACGATGCGTTATGAAGGCATCGCACGGCTTATTTGACTACATGAATCCTCATCATGACCTTGACTGAATGTGTGAATGCAATGTGCTAAAACTCTTGTAGGTTACAATGAGACCATTTACTGGCAACCATAATTTCTGTAATGCACATCTTCAAGAATGACCCTGAAATGCCAGTCTCTCTCTCTCCCTCTCTGTTCTTCTCTCTCTTTCCGTGTCCTGCAGACAGTCGGCAGAGAAAAGGGCCTGCGTATCTTCTCTCCCAGCATGCATCACTGTGACAGGCGGAGCTGGGCTCACATTCACTGTCCCATTATGGGTAATTTACAGGCCTGTTTCGTAAGGCTGGGAGAAGGGGAGCCAGGAGGCAGCGCAGGAAGCCCGTGTGCTGGCTCTGTCTCTGGTGTGCCGGGGGACGTCAGAGTGCTCGCTCCGTATTGCAGTGCAGGAAAGCAGTGGTCCTGCTGGACACTCCTAAGTGATGCTCATGAGTCTGCATTGATTAGCTACTAAGGGAGAATTGCCCTCATTCTCCTGTTCATTAACCACCCCCCCCAGCCCCGGCAGCTCCATCATTCTTATGGCAGAGAGGAAACCTGGGCTCTCTGGGCTGAATGCACAAGGATGAGATCCTGCACTTTAAAAGCTTTCAGTGATTTTTCACAAATCCTCAATCCAGACCAGCACATTTATACAGACCAGCATGTGTGTATAGACTAGCACACTCACACAAACCACCATGCTCGTACAGACCAGCATGTGCGTGTAGACCAGCACACAAAGACGTTGACATCTACATGGCTGGGGTGATTGACTGTACTGCCTCTGCCTCTCATGAAGATCTGACATAACTGACTGCTAGGTCTGTGGAGACTCATTAATGTCTGATCAGAATCCAGACATGCGAATCCTAAACTGACATGCTTATTCCTAGATGTATATTTTCTATATATGTATGTATATATGTATGTATATATGTGTGTGTGTGTGTGTGTGTGTGTGTGTGTATGTACAGTGCCTCCAAGTACTAATCAACCCCCTGCAGATTTTTCCAAATTTAACAAGTTGCAAATAAGTTAGAGCCTTCAAACTTTGAACAAGACCAGCATTTATTAACATATGCCTAAATATTACAAGCCAAAAATATAAGTAGCTCAGTTAAATTATAAAACATTTTAAAGACCTGATCAGGCCAGCACAGGTCTCTGGAGTAATCTTGGACCACTCCTCCATGCAGATCTTCTCCAAGTCTAGGTTATTTGGATATCTCATGTGGACTATGATCTTGAGCTCCTTCCACAAGTTTTCAATTGGGTTAAGGTCAGGAGACTGACCAGGCCACTGCAACACCATGATCTTTTCCAGTGGTGGACAGTAAGGAAGTAAATGTAATTCGATACTGTACTTAAGTACATTTTTTTAGTTTTTTTTTACTTTATTCAAGTATTTCGTTTTTTTGTAACTTTTACTTTTACTCCACTACATTTGAAAGTGAAATATCTTACTTTTTACTCCACTTTCACTCCAGACACCATCTCCAGTTTTTACTCCATTATGCGAAATCTGTCGTTACTTCAGGCTTCATGTGTTCAACAAAGTAACATCAACGAAAGAAGCGCAAAGCACGCGCACCATTCAGCATTCGGTTCAACGGTAATGCAACAGCATACAAGTTAATACCGTAATACAACAGCATGAAAGAAAATATACCTACTTAAAAATTGATGAACCTACCTATTGTAACGCGCCACACAATCCATGGCCTTATTTGAGCACCTTTTTGAAGTAGTCGAGGAAAAAAAAGACCATTCGTTTTCAAGTTCCTTCTCTGCCTGCCTCAGTATCAGTACGATTTCTTCCTCCAAAAATTCCCCATCCAATTTAAGGAATCAAGTAGACGTAAGATAATTTCATAGGCCTACTGGTCATTTACCTTAATGAGAAATCTAACAATATTTTGCAGCAAACCGTTTCTTTGTGTATGTTAAAATAAGTCCGACATTATTGTATACATGGTTAGTTAGCTAACTAGCTAAGTAGGCTATTGCTAGTACACAACCGAAAACTGCCTTAGCAACGCACTTGGCGTGAAGCTAGCTAAGCTAGCTAGCTAGTTAGTTGGTTTACCATAGTTCATAGTATTTGGAGCTTCCAGCTAAATGCATTGATTATATGAAATAATAAACATTTGAACATAGCACTTTATGTTAGAAAATAAATTCTATTTGGTTTTACATGCAGAGCATGGTGCTAAAACAGTTAGCAGGTAGCAGCTAGTTGATATTTTGTCTTAAAGTTTGTGCTTTTGCCTATGCTAAAACTATCTAAAGTATTCTGCAATAACTAAATTATTCTGTATCCTATTTGTATGGTGCAGTAAATGTTTATTTTATTCGTCAAATAGAAGCAGATTGATATCTGGATTTGCAATTGCAAATAAATCTGTTTTCTGCTCATGATCATTTTAATAAACAACAAACCTAACACTATAAACAGAATTAATAATGCTAAAATATTTGTGTACAAAGAGTCAAGTCTGTTCACATAAATGAGTTCATTATGCAAGAGTCATGGTATAGAGATAACAGGACATTAGAGCCATATTAACTGATGGTACGTTACTTTCAATACTTAAGTACATTTGAAGGCCAATACATTTGTACTTTTACTCAAATAGAAGTTTAAAGGGAGCACTTCTACTTGTACTGGAGTAATTTTTTACCTTGAGTATCTGTACGTGGTTTGTGTACTTCGTCCACCACTGATCTTTTCCATCTTAAACCAGGCCTTGGGGTCGTTGTCCTGTTAGAAGATGAATTGACGACCCATCTTAAGATCCTTGATGGAGGGGCGGAGATGGAGGTTCTTCGCCAAAATCTCCAGGTAGGCTGTGCTATCCATCTTCCCGTGGATGTGGACAAGATGGCCAGGCCCCTTGGCTGAGAGGCAGTCCCACAGCATGATGCTGCCACCACCAAACAGAATTCTGGTGGTTTGAGGGGTTGAATAATAATTGACCATCTGATTAAACTTCACAATTTAAAAAAATTATAAACAAAGAAATAAAAAAGAATTTTATGCTGCAGTGCATTTCATACATCCAGGCTGATCTACAGTCCAAATGTCACAAGGCCAATGTAACTGCTGTGCAAGTTAGCTCCAAATGTGTAAACCTGCAATATCTGCAGGGGGTTGAATATTACTTGGAGGCACTGTGTGTGTGTGTGTGTGTGTATATATATATTATTCTGAAACATAATTACTTTTTGTTTACATGTACATGTAGATAAAGTACTTGAATTCAAATTTCACTGGCATACTGAGACTACGTTAACTTCTTGTATTGGAAAATTCAGCCCTGGTGCCCAGACATGTTTTGATATTGTGCCCATAACCTTTATGCCTCTCTGAGAAAAACTTGATCTTCTCCTCACCTCATCACTGACATCATGTTAGTCCAGGACTATATCTGTCCCACAGGAACACCAGTCAGAGGTATGTGTGTGTGTGTGAGAGAGAGAGAGAAACAGGAAGGCATGACAGGAACTTGACAGATGACTTATGGACATGAGATTGCATGTTATGAGTGTCTCCTCAGGGAGCCCACCATGATTATCATTTGCCCTGAACTTTGCGGAAGTAGCTAACATATAGGTTAGCATATAGGTTAGCAGAGGACATAACATGGCTGTCAAACGAACGACTTTCTCCTGACAGAAAGATGCTAGGGGCCAACTCTTTCAGACTTGGGGTGGGGGGGCTTATCCACATTCAAAATGTAACCCTGTTAAACACTGGCAAACAGTAAATGGAAGATAAACATTGTGTGCTATAAATTTCAAGTCATGTAGACATTGTGTGCCTGGGTGAACCAAGATGGCAGGTGTCACAGCAGATTTTCACTTGCACCTGGATGCACAAGGCTTTATATGACAGGGGTTTGAGTGGCTGTACTCAAAAGAATGTGCTACTTATTGCAAAGACAAATACCTGCTCTGCACTGAATGAATGCTTTAGCTTATTGACGGGAGTTTCTCGTTGCCGCTAGCGTTCAGCACACGCGCAGGCGGAGAGGCATCAGCAGTGCTCCCCAGGGCCACGTTTGGCTTTGGAATGTGACTGTATACCCAGAGCTGCAGGGTCACATCCACTCTCTGCTTCCTTCAGTATGTTCACACACGACATTCTGTGCTCAGATCAGAGATCGGAGGGCTTATTCTTCCATACGATGTAATGAGAGATGCAAGAAACGCAATTGGATTCAAGAAAACACTCCTTTCTCATTCTTGTTTTTCTGCCTTTTTTGCTTCACAGTGGAGAGGTGTTGAAGAAGAGCCCCAGCTTTTGTTTAATTCTGCTTTGCACTAGAGAGCCGTGCACACAGACAGGGCTGTGGAAAGTGGGCGATGGTGCTATGCAGTATGCAGTGTCCATGTTGAACAGTGATCTGACAGCAGTGTGAGCTAAACCATTTCAGTATGCAGATTTTGGTGCTGGATCGCAATGCTTGTGAGATACACCACACATCTCAATGCTAGTGATGTCTACCACACATACACCACACATCTCAATGCTAGTGATGTCTACCACACATACACCACACATCTCAATGCTAGTGATGTCTACCACACATACACCACACATCTCAATGCTAGTGATGTCTACCACACATACACCACACATCTCAATGCTAGTGATGTCTACCACACATACACCACACATCTCAATGCTAGTGATGTCTACCACACATACACCACACATCTCAATGCTAGTGATGTCTACCACACATACACCACACATCTCAATGCTAGTGATGTCTACCACACATACACCACACATCTCAATGCTAGTGAGGTCTACCACACATACACCACACATCTCAATGCTAGTGATGTCTACCACACATACACCACACATCTCAATGCTAGTGATGTCTACCACACATACACCACACATCTCAATGCTAGTGATGTCTACCACACATACACCACACATCTCAATGCTAGTGATGTCTACCACACATACACCACACATCTCAATGCTAGTGATGTCTACCACACATACACCACACATCTCAATGCTAGTGATGTCTACCACACATACACCACACATCTCAATGCTAGTGATGTCTACCACACATACACCACACATCTCAATGCTTGTGATGTCTACCACACATACACCACACATCTCAATGCTAGTGATGTCTACCATACATACACCACACATCTCAATGCTTGTGATGTCTACCACACATACACCACACATCTCAATGCTAGTGATGTCTACCACACATACACCACACATCTCAATGCTAGTGATGTCTACCACACATACACCACACATCTCAATGCTTGTGATGTCTACCACACATACACCACACATCTCAATGCTTGTGAGGTCTACCATACATACACAACACATCTCAATGCTAGTGAGGTCTACCACACATACACCACACATCTCAATGCTTGTGAGGTCTACCACACATGCACAACACATCTCAATGCTAGTGAGGTCTACCACACATCTCAATGCTAGTGAAGTCTACCACACATCTCAATGCTAGTGAGGTCTACCACACATGCGCAACACATCTCAATGCTAGTGAGGTCTACCACACATCTCAATGCCAGTGAAGTCTACCACACATCTCAATGCTAGTGAGGTCTACCACACATACACCACACATCTCAATTTTTTTCATATTTGTTCATTTATAGCAGGTGCTTCTAGATCATAAGATGAAATGGTCCTTGTGGAAATGCAATGATATACTGTATATCACTAAAGAATTTCTTGCATGACACTGGCAGGACCCAGGAATAAGGATATGTTTCTTTTCTTTTTTCCTGAGAGGTATTCTGGCAGCAGTCCCTTGGTTATCTCCTCTCACATTTTTCATCTGCCTGTCCTCATGTCTAACCACTCGTGGGTTTAATTGGTTTCTTTTTCAGCCAACAGGTACAGACTGCAGAGATGTGGATATACCACATCTTTTTCTTACACGTTCAGTTCGACTGAAATTCCACACTTCTTGTGAACCGTGACCAAATGTTGTATGAGGTTCGTTGTGAATGCTTTGCATAGCCAAACTGGGAAACTGAGTCTATAGTGGTAGAGGATCCTCAGAGGAGTGATGTCCTGTGAAAAAGGAACTGGCTAATGTCCAATTAAGAATGATCACTATTTCACGTTTAGAGCAGCAAATGCTACTATAATACTACAAGGGAATTTAACAATAGGCAGGCTTCTTAAATCACTGTGCACAATGTGCATTCCTGATGGAAAGATTTGAATGTCTTGGTAAGCAGTTATTTGTATTACTGTGTTAAGATGATTATTCCTTTATCAGTATAGAAGAGAGGGATTTCTGTTACCTGTTTACTGATGTTATTAATGAGAACTCATCTGCTAAATCCAGCAGAGCATGGGCTATTATGACATGTAATTGGAGAGAATTACTGCACTGGCGTGTTTTAAAGCCCCAGGGAACCTAAATCTAGGTTTTCTTTCTAATTAGGTTAATCTACTCTCCTGGGCACACAAAGTACATATACAAAGTGTCCTATGAATATCATTCCAATGTCCAGTAAATATACAAAATACTTTGACTGAATCTGTCCCCACGTGAAACGTTCTCAACGTTGGGCTGCACTGACATGACAGAAGAACGTGAAGGTAAGTCAGTGCAATAGGCTGAATACGTTTGCAGTGAGGTCTGTGCAATATTTCCACCATCCCTGGAGTTTGCCCTCTGTGACCAAGACAACAGTTTCATTTTCATATTCAAAGAAAACACGAGACCCTAAAACACAGTCTAGTCCTAAGGTCAGGATTGCATGCTATAGATTATTCTTGCTTGCACTGTTCCATTGGGATTAACTTGAGCAGATTGAGTCAGCCTGTCAATCAGAGCTCTTCACTGGAACGTTAAACCCTTTAATTGCTGATTTGACTCCATCACATTAGTTACAAGCAGTGGGTAATATTTATGGAGAAAACTGACTAATTATGTAAAAATGCAATAAAACCTCTAGTTAATAATTCATTTTATGTAGTGATTTTAAAACTTTTGGTACATTGACAATAGGTCATGTATTGCGTATCATCCGGTCTATTCATGTATTTCGGGTCTTTGATTCTATAATCACATGAGCTAGCTGAAGGTTTGGCTTGTAGTTCGGGTGCTTTCCTGTGTTTTAGTGCCTTTTCAGCAATGCCATCGGTTCCATGGTCACATTGAGAATGTTGCTTAAAGACTCTGACATTTCTGTGTCTGGTCGTGAGGAGAAGGTCAGGTGCTTAAATGAGATCAGTCCAGCTTTTGCCTGGAAGACTGTGGACATTCCATCTCTAATGACATTCGAATGGCATTATATCTGGGGAGGGAATATTTCTGTGATATTCTATGTGTTTGTGTGTGTGTTTGTGTGTGTGCGCGTATGTTCACATATGCGGGTGTGCCTTTCAGATCAGAAAGAGTTGAAGGGCCCGTCTTCCTACCTGAAAGTAAATTTGATGGTATCTAGCAGCGGCCAATCAGAGAGCTGAGACCTCTCTGTATAGCTTATCCTATTAGCATGCGTCTATGTATATGCACAGATGCTACTACCATACACAGGAGCACAGAAATCATTGCCACGGCAACAAAACACCCTTGTGTGCACTATCCTTGCACTTACGGTTGGTGTGTTACTCTGACCTAATGCGCTGGATTCATCTTCTGATTGGTGAACCTGTGGCCTAATGCGCTGGATTCATCTTCTGATTGGTGAACCTGTGAGCAAGTGCAGTGACTCACAACGTCAAAGCAGACTCCTTTTTCCTCTGTTTATCTATTGCTCTCACTTTCTTGCACTCTCTCCCCCCATCTCTGTTTCTCTCTCTCTCTTCCCTCTCCTTCTATTCCCTCTCTCTCTGTTTCTCTCTCTCTCTGTTTCCCTCTCCCCCTTTCCCCTCATCTCTTCCACTCCCGGTTAAGTTTGTCCTAAGCTCTCCTTCGACCGTGTCCTAATCTCCCTCCATTCTATTTTGTGTTTTCTAATGTTCTTCAGACTCGGGATTTACAAGTTCATCTTTCTCCTTGAGATGTCTCGCCTCCCACACGTTCCCAGTGTCTGCGTCCTGTTCTTTAACACACGCTCCGTGTAATCACCTCTCCACACAGCTCACCCCCACCACACCCCTCCCCCCACGGTCCCCATTCCTCACTTTTATTTATTGACTTTCTCCCTGAGGACATGGCACAGTCACATGTTCCTGCCCTTGAGGATGACAGAGCGGCAGAGGGCCTGGCGGAGCACTCGCGCAACAGCCACCATTCATATTTAATGCTTTTAACCAACCCCATACCTCCTCATCTCTGCTACCCCTTATCCTCTCTCTCTCTCTCTCTCTCTCTCTCCTCTATCTCTCCCTCTGTCTCCCCCTCTCTCCCTGTCTGTCTCTTTCCTCATCTCTCTCTCCTCTATCTATTTGTCTCTCTCTCTCTCTCTCTCTCTCTCTCTCCTATATCTCTGTGCAATCATGGGCTCTGTGTTTCTGAACTAGCTGTTGTCCATCGTGAGCCCAAGTCTGGTCTTAGCATTCCCATCTTCCCTCTTCCCCACTGTGACTCCTCCAAGCAGAGCAGATCGCCCTGGTGTGTGTGGCCGAGGGAGGAGCAGGAGCAGGAGCAGTTGTCCCGGTTAGCTCTGGCCGTGAATGCTGATCCTGGGTCAGGTATATTTACCCGTCAGTAGTGCCAACACTGAGCCATAGGGCCATGTATTGATTTGAAAGTCTAACTGGTATGCAGCTCAGACTTAACACACAAGAAGCTTACAAAAATGAGGGTGTGTTTCCCATCGCTTTATAATGGACCTCACACTTGTCCGAGGCGATCGTTAATCTCCTTAATGTACATCTCAAACGTCTGTGGGCGCAGGCGAAAGGGCCATGTTACGGGCTGACAGATATGCACTGGTCGATGACTTGGTGTGTTCCCCCATAATACACTGTACATCCAAGACATCTTTATCTACACTATGTCAAGCATCTGAATTTATGTTCAGATTATGATGAAATAATTGAAAAGGTTAGCTTTAATAGTTAGTTATCTTGGGATATTTGCCAAAGAGTCACCCCAAATTGAAGTCATGGTAAAGAAATACAGCAAGAGGACACATAAATAAATAATAATAAAAAAAAGTGCAATGTAATGAATATTGTAGGCTGTGGAAGCGCCAGGGGGAGCTGGAGGGTGTGAGCCCACGTAAGCGCATGCAGAGTTTAGTTAGAGTGTCGGACGAGGCCTTAATTACTCAGAGCCATGGCAACAGCAGTGATTACCCTGCTACAAGAGTTCAAGGAGACTAAAAGTTGCTCTGGGTGTTCACTTTGTCATGCGCCAATTCGCTTTGATGGGCTTTGCATTTTTCAGCATACTTGAAAGTGCGATGCGGGGAGAAGGGTCGACATCGATGTGCAGGTTTCAGATAGCTGCTGTGCAGAAGAGAGAGCCCTGCAGGTAGCACCACATGCTCGGTGAGAAATGATTATATGATTATTTCAGCCCACGAATGAGGTGGAAGGATGGCAGATGTGTGAATCTTTTTAACCTTTAGTGGCACTCACCACCCCCCCCCCCACTCCACACACACAGTCCACACACACACACACACACACACACACATATTGGTATTCTCACCAGATGCCATTAAGACGATTACATTTATCATTCCGTTTTGTGCAGCTGTCCTGACATGTTCCTTCTTCTCCCTGGCCTTTACCTCCAGCTGTTGCTTTGATATTAGCTTTATGAAACCTGCATGAACAGCATATAGCTCCCTAATCTGCCCCTGTGTGCTCCGAGCACTGCTGTGCATGTGTGCGTCTGCTTTCTTCATCTCTCCTCATCTCTCCTCATCTCTCTTTTCTTTCCACCCTAATATTTGATCCTGCCTCTTCTGTCCTCTTTTTGCTCTGTGCCTTTCGTTCATGACTGAAGCAGGTGTATGAGATTCTCCTCAGGTGGAGTCTGCCCCCCCGGCCCACTCACACTGTTTATGGTGTGATTAAATTTCTGCTTCTCCTGAGGACCAGCCCACCTCCATGTTTACCTCAGTTAAACCACACTTGCCCAGTCTTCCAAGCAACGGCGAAGCATCCAGTCCTCTGACACTCCTCTCACTCCCTCTCTGTCGTGCTTTACCATCTTCACAGAGAATGCATCCTAGATAGTATAGGAGATACGTCATGATTCAAGATACCCATGAACCAGACTACTACAAAACTACAGAAGTCAATACAGGAAGCAATTGTCATGTCTAGCCATGCCCCCACCTGTCATTCAGGTCTTTCATGCCTCATGTGTTGTCTTTTCGGTTGTTCCCTCCTTTTAATTTGTAACTCCACCCCTTGTTAGTTCTTTCACCTGTGTTTGGTTAGTTTCCTTGTTTTCTCCTGTGTATTTCACTTCATCACTGCTGGTTATTGTGATATGTAATCTTGAATCCTTCTAGTTATTGTTTGTGTATGCAGCCTGTTAACCTTGGACCGTAATCATAAACAAAAAAAAACAAAACTGGTTTTGGATTTGCCTATAATAAATCTCACTCTCCTCAGCTTTTGCATCCGCCTCATGGCATCACACCAGTGCCTTGAATTGGAAATACACATAGACAATAAACAATATATCAGTAACTACAGGAATCCAAAACTGATTCCTAGAAGAAATAAGCATAGGTGCTATAATGTAATATACAAGGACAACATAATGCAATATGCAAGTGCCTTATGTAGTGTTAATGGTCATTTAACAAACAGGTGAGTCTTCAGTCTACGTTTAAAGACCACAAGGGACTCTGCAGTTCGAACAGCCAGTGGAAGATCATTCCACCATCTTGGAGCCAGGACAGGGAATTGTCTTGAGGTTTGTCTTCCTTGAGACTTTAAGCATGGCGTTTCAAGTCCACCCATACTTAAGATTCGGAGTGCTCGGGGTACGCCCCGAACTTTGACCCTAAGCATCATGTAGGGAGGGGATAGTCCATTTTTGGCTTTGAAGGCAAGCATTTTAAATCTGATGCTGCAGATACTGGCCTATATGACCTGTAGAGGAAGACCCACATATAGAGAGTTGCAGTAGTGTAGCTTTGAGATAACGAGACTGCACAAGCCCCTGGGAAGCTTCCTGTGAAATGAAGGGTCGCATTCTCCGTATGTTGCAGAGGAGAAATGAACATGGGGACTTCTGATCACAGGAGACTTGATCTGAGCAAATTTGTCCAGATGACCGATTTGAAGGCTGGCATGCTCTCAGACAGACAATGAGTGATTGAAAGCTGTGAATTCTATAGCCAGTATGAATTTTAAATTCTGCAACTAGTTTGAAATTTGATGTCTTAGCTCAGGAGAATCTACTTGACAAGTTAATTGATGTCAGGCATATACGTAATAGAGGGCCTCTGCCCCTACTTCAGGTGTTGTGGCCTGGCATAATAAGATAGGATAATTAGTCATTATCATTAACACTTCTCATTGGGGGTGGAGTCAAAGGAAGCCCCTGGTGTTTAGGCCTTTCTCATTGGTTCGCTAAAGGCCGTCTCTCATTCTCTGGACAAGGTTTGCTCTCTGCTCATCCTCAGAAAACCCCACGCTGCTGATCAGTCCCTGATGACAGGACCCTTGCTAAATTGTAACTTGGTAAGCTTGGTGATGTATCTTTTAGCAGGACTAAGTCACAGATCAGTCATTTGTGTTGGTAGTCGACATGCTGCGGCCTCGTTTCTCGGCTGTGGCTGTGTCCTCCCCTGGCGTGGTCTCATTCTCCCTCAGTTACGCGTGAGCCTTCCTGGTCCTCCTCACTCTACTGTACCTCATTTTCTTTCTTCCTTCAGCATCTTCAATGCTGAAGAGCCTTTTGAATGAATAAATTACTTTTGAATGGAGATACAAGTCCAAGTCCAATGTTGGGTTAATATAATATTAGTTTGATATTTGTGTAGGGTAGGCAAAATAAGTATTGGCTTCAGCCTACACCTTTTTTTGTCAGAAAATAGCTTTGGTAAATTATGAAATGTTGTTTATTGGTGGGTTTGACCAAAATAAAGTATTAAATCAAATCAAATAAATAAAGTCATGTCACGGGTCTTTAGGCTGGAGTCCAAGTCAAGTCTCGAGTCATTACCAGGATAAGCTTGGGGACAGGAGATGGAAAATAACTACTGTATTTTAATATATTTCCTTGGTACCTCCTATTGTCGGCTTCCCCCATTATCGCCCACTTCCATGTATTGCGTATTTTCTGTGTCTCTTATCGCCAATACCATTGACAAAAAAAAAAGTAAGCTCCTGTCTTAGAGAGACATTTAAAGACACTTTATTGTAGCAAAAAATCACATCTGAAAACTATTTTAAAAAATCACTAACAACGGTGTAAGTTTGTGTGTTCAAAACCGTATAGAACGCGTCACTCATTTTCGCCGGTTGCGTCCTTCGGTTTTATCCACGGATGCAAACTCAAACCTACAGCCAAAGGCGATGTACGGTAATCCAGCCGTAGCCATGGCAACCTCGTTTGTTTACATTTAACGCTTCTCTCCGATTTCCCGCTCACGATAAACGATGTTGTGATGTCATTAGGTCATTAGCTTCAAGTCAAGCCTGAAGTCTTTTTGTAGGTGATTTAAGTGCAACTTCGACTCGGGTCGCTCACTCGAGTGCTTATCTGTTTGAATGAATAAACTACTCTACTCCAGTCAGATTGTCACCCGGTCAGAAAATGTAATCCCTTTCTTAGTTCAGACTTTTGAAAAGAACTTCTGGGTACTCTCATCCTTCACCACAGTGCTCCATTTTCCATGAAGGATATTGCAGGAAGTTTTGTTTAGTGAGGTCAAGGCATGAGGATGATAATAATAGTAATGGTGCATTTTCCACGTGTTCCAGTTGATGCATCTCTGCTGTTTCATCATCAGAACACGTTAGCCCATGGGACGGTTGCTTTGGGAAGTTCGCCTGCTCCGCTGCTCTTGGCTGGCTCCACCGGCTAGTTATGGATTCGGCATTATTTACACCCTCATGACCAATTCCCGTTGTCCCAACACGCAGCGTCAGCGTGGCTGCCTGCCTGAGCAAGGTCCCTGCAGGAAGCTCCCTGCCTCACGCTGCACACTTCAGCACTGCGACTCAAGGCAGCTCATACAAGCCTCTGTCTGCTTCGTGTGTGTGTTGTGTGTGTTCTTCACTCCTCTGTTTTCCTGCAACAAGAGATGTTACCGCACAAGGAGACAGCAAATGGGACAGACAGGAAGCAGATATTTTCCCCGCAGTTTGCTTCAGTGTGCTCTGGTTGCCTGGGGAACAGTGAGGCGGCTCGCGCGGTGTGAGTTTGCAGTGCAGCCGTTGCCGTGTGGCCGGGACCACGCGGGGCAATGTGAACGCCCACCCCCCCCCCCCCCCACCACCACCTCCCCCACCTCCCCACTCAGCTCAAAGCTAAACATGCAGCAGACCGGCTCCCAGACCACCGGGAATGTTCATCTGCACTTATGCACACATTCCTGTGTGTTGTGCAGAACAGACAAGTGTGAAATATCTGCTGATTCTCCTTTGGTTTATTTTGTTCGTACCACACATGTGCACCTGTAATATTACATATAAGATATGCTATAGTGCTGTATGTTGAGGCGAGTGTCCTGTGGTGAAAACGCAGTTGGGAGCTCCTGTAGGCCATACACACAACCAGAGTAAGTCATGTCCTCCTGGCCAGATGTAGATTAGCCTCATCACGGCAGAGGGTAATCCTGCTAATGACAAGTCATAGTCATCCAGCTTTATGTATCAAATATTCGCCCTCTCTCCGTCTAGGATTCTGTCTCTTTCTTTCTCTCCCCCTCCTTACCTCACAGTCTCTCTCTCCAAGCCTCTCTCTCCAAGCTGTGAGTTCACCAGCAAACCCCAATGAAGTGCGGCAAGAAATGAATTAATCAGAAAGAGGGATGCTGTAGTGAGAGACGTTACAGAGAGAGAATGGAATTACCGTGGAAGGAGCTGGCTGCCGGGTGGGGGGGCATCAGCGCAGGAGGAAATCTTTTATTTTAAAAGGGGAGGACAAGAAGTCTTGATCTGAAGGAAGGAGACAGAGACATGCAGGCATTACTGGCTGCTCTGGGTGAATGTGTGTGGAGCCGAGCGGTATCTCATCCTTGATCTCGGAGAGCGTTTCAGATGCCTGGAGGACAGTGCTGGATTACAGTGATAGACTGCGGTCGTGGCATGTGTTTAGCATCCGATGCTTGATTGTACACTTATATAACGTGATGGATGGTGCTGAGAGCATGTGTGCTGGCATTGTGACAAGGGAACCTTTAGGTTGGGACATTTATGGAAGGCGATTGCCATAAAGGGCTTTTCTTCTCCTCTGGTCAAGTAAACAAACAGGCAGAAATTCTTCATATAGCTGCTCAGAATCTTCACCACTACACATATTAGGGAATTAACACTTCAGCTTGAAATACACCCAGCAACTCAAATTTCAGATGCCCCGTATTGATACTGTTAAGCCACACACTGTGCTCAAATATAAATACTGCACATGAGTAAGAATGAAGATTACACATAAATGTAGACACAAAGTTACAAAGGTAATGAAAAAGGGAGTCACAACTGTTGTACAAAAATGGTCTCAACGATAGATAACAAAAGGGAGAAACAGGGAATTTGGGCAACGGGTAATGGAACGACACATACAGGTAAAACAGGGAAGGTTATCAACAAGGGCGATGCCGAGCAGAACGACACATGGAAAGTGCCGTCATGTTGGCGTTGGAGTTGAGTTGGAGTGTGTGACAGTGACCCCTACTCCTCCCACCCATTCAGCACACAGCGCACGCCACGTGACCTGTGAGGAGAGGGTAAGGGTGCAGAGCCTCCCCATGGAGTGGGGAGGGGGAGCCGGAAGCAGTGCTGCTAATCAGGGATGGGGCGGCACAGTGGGCTAGGGGGTTCCTCTGTGGAACAGGCGGGGACTGGACAGGGGATCAGAAGCCCCCGGAGCGGCACCCTCTGGTGAGCAAGGCTCAACAGCGGCCAGTCGAAGGTAAAACCAAAGGGGGATTTATACATACTATAAACGGTAATAGCACAGGTAAAGCAGGGAAGGTAGCTAACAAGGGCAGTGTGGTGACATGTGGAAACAGGGAAGCAGGACAGAAACAGATGGCGACACATGGGCAGCACAAAAAAAAAGACATGGCACATAGAGAGTCCCATTGCATGGGCGACGGAGTTGAGGCGGGGTGGGGGGGGGGCATGTGGATCGTGCAGAGTTATACAGAGGGCTCTCAGATGAGTGGTAATAATGTGCTGCTGTGGTGTGCTTGTACTTTCTTCCCTTTGAAACATTCACACACAACACAGCTTTTAGTGCGTCTGCGTTTTCCTTCCCTTTATAATGTTCTATCTCAAATGATGTTGCTATTCAGTCTCAATGTTCTTCTGCTTGTCTGATTTTACCTATGCTGTTGCGTGTGTGCTTATGCTGCTGCCTGTGTGCTTATGCTGCTGCCTGTGTTCTTATGCTGCTGCCTGTGTTCTTATGCTGCTGCCTGTGTGCTTATGCTGCTGCCTGTGCGCTTATGCTGCTGCCTGTGCGCTTATGTTGCTGCTTGTGCGCTTATGTTGCTGCCTGTGCGCTTATGCTGCTGCCTGTGCTCTTATGCTGCTGCCTGTGTACTTACGCCGCCGCCTGTGTGCTTATGCTGCTGCCTGTGTTCTTATGCTGCTGCCTGTGTGCTTATGCTGCTGCCTGTGTTCTTATGCTGCTGCCTGTGTGCTTATGCTGCTGCCTGTGTACTTACGCCGCTGCCTGTGTGCTTATGCTGCTGCCTGTGTTCTTATGCTGCTGCCTGTGTGCTTATGCTGCTGCCTGTGTTCTTATGCTGCTGCCTGTGTTCTTATGCTGCTGCCTGTGTGCTTATGCTGCTGCCTGTGTGCTTACGCCGCTGCCTGTGTGCTTATGCTGCTGCCTGTGTGCTTACGCCGCTGCCTGTGTGCTTACGCCGCTGCCTGTGTGCTTACGCCGCTGCCTGTGTACTTGCGCTGCTGCCTTTGTTTCCTGCATGAGACATTTTGGTAACCCTGTCAAGCTTATTTTTTTCTAAACAGGACAACTAGTGTCTCTATTCCAAGATGTCAGTTTATCTTCTCTTGCCCTCTGTGTCTGTCTCCCTCCCTCTCTGACAGTGCAGACAGAGCTTGGAGGCTCGAGGCTTCACCTCCACACACTGGCAGGGATGGCAGTCACGTTGGCCTGAGTGAGGAGTAAGATCCACCTCCCCTGATGCTTCAGCACTCCCCCTCTTGCCCCTCCGGCCCCTGCCCCCTGCCCCCTGGGCCCCTGGCCTCCACGCCACACTGTCTTATTGATTTGCTGCACCCCATGTGCCCTATATGCTCCTCTTGAAAGAGTTTTCCTTTTGTTTTGTTTTTCTTTTTTCTGAGGTGTTCACAAAACAAACTTCCGTCCTATTTTTCCATCTTTGCAGACCTCATTAGTCCCTCCTCAGTTCAGAGTTTTTGTCCCTGTTTTGTGGTTGTTGGATGCTGAAGTGCATCTTCAGTGCAGGAGTGCTGTGATTAACATACATGCAGTTCTAGTGTAGGTCAGGAGGACGGCGCTCCCATCGATGCTGTGGCTCATTGATGCCTATGTGAAGTACACAACGAGGCACGCCACACTGGCTAAAACACAAACGTATACTGTAGCGGCTCTTTTGCAATAACACTTTTCTCCTGTTTGTGTGAAGGGGTGCATGGTTGCCATGGAGAGAATATGGTGGTGTGCGCACAAACACATTCATTGATGCAGTCCTCCAGTGACCTCGCCTCACCACACACAGCCTTGTCCAAGAAAAACTGCACGACTGAACGACATTAGAAAACACCATCCGTCAGATTTAGGGAAGTTTGTAGGAATTATAGTCTCAGAGAAGGCTGGGTCTGTAAGCTCCTCCATATGTGATCATGCATCATTTCATCAGGACATATATAACGTTAACAGGATCCTGGCCAACTTATAAGTGAAAATAACCTGCCAGACCTGTGAGCTCACTCTATACTGGGGACTGTGCCCACTGTGTTCTGTGGACTCCAGTTAGGAACACTGCACAGTTTTGACAGTAAAAGCAAATGCAGTGAGCAAAGCCTTCACCACCAGCTGCAGGCACCAGACCAGCCTGCAGAACATCAAGCTCATTTGAGAAGCTGCCGAGCCAGTGTGCAGACGTGGATTGCGTGAGGCCTCCGGGAGAAAGCTCACGTGTGCCCAGCCCGCGAAAGCTCACGTGTGCCCAGCCCGCGAAAGCTCACGTGTGCCCAGCCCGCGAAAGCTCACGTGTGCCCAGCCCGCGAAAGCTCACGTGTGCTCAACCCACGAAAGCTCACGTGTGCCCAGCCCATGAAAGCTCACGTGTGCCCAACCTGTGCTCTGGTCTGGATCCTCTACGTCCCTTGAAGTGCATCTTATGTTATCAGACAGACACTGACATGACCCTTATTGGAAGCCTCATTAACTGTATGTATGATCATCACTCATTTCCCCTTTAGTCTCCATGCTGCATAAGCTGTGCTTTGGCCGTCATGTGGCAATAGAACTAGAAAGTTCAAAAGGTTCCACAAAAGCCCCCTAATCTCTTTCCACTGAAGTGCTATGGTTAGGGTTAGTGTATGAAGGCTGCATGATGCCTACATAAGCCCTTCGTGACAACTGAAGGCTGCATGATGCCTACATAAGCCCTTCGTGACAACTGACTGAAACGCCAGCTCTCATAAATGCTGCTGTTGTTGAGTTTGATGTCAAGCTGGCAGAACAACCATGTCAAGTTACACGGGGTTTTGGTGACATTAGTACGTGTCATAACACGGTGTGACAGCCGACTTTGCATCTCAGCATTTGTTTTGTATGTCAGGGTGATGTATGCTGATGATGCAACACAGCTTGTCAAGTGAGACTGCTGGCGAACCAAAGTGAAGACTTCCAAAAGATGCTCTGTGGTATGTCCTCTACTGATATAACAATGACATGAGAAACTGCTGTGGAACAGATGTTGCACTGATGTTTTTCTGAGGGAGTTTGCTCTGAGATGACAGATTACTGTGCATTTTACTGGGCCATTAACACAAACTAACAGATGGACTACAATCTGTAATTGTTAACTTTCAAAATTATCAGAACATAAATTTGAATTAAATGAAGTGAGTATAAAACACCCTTGCGCAATTGTATTTTATCATGTGTATGTTTACAAAATCTGCATAATGCTAAATCTGCATAACATTTTTTAAGTAAAAGTGAAAACAGACAATGGCAGATAAAGTTGCCAGTGGTCTTAAATAGGTTAAATTAGTTCTATTCAGTTGTTTGTACATTTTATATAAATCCTTATGCAATGCAGTAGTACGTTAATGAGCTCTGTAAAGTTTCTCTAGACATTAGTAAAGTTGGTTCATTGAGTTATACATTTTACACTTTGAGAAGCAATAGTAAAATCACCATTTTGCCCCATCACATGTCAGCCCCCACCCCCACCACCAAAACAACAAAACAAAACAAGTAAAAGCTGTAGACAGCTGTCATGCTGTTATTTCACCCCACACATACTACACCCTACACATACTACACCCTACACCATGTTACCACACATACTACACCCTACACATACTACACCCTACACCATGTTACCACACATACTACACCCTACACCATGTTACCACACATACTACACCCTACACCATGTTACCACACACACTACTGTCAGCCCACACCATGTTACCACACACACTACTGTCAGCCCACAGCATGTTACCACACACACTACTGTCAGCCCACAGCATGTTACCACACACACAAATGGCACCCCACACTGTTACCACACATACTACTGTCACCCCACACTGTGTTACCACACACACTACTGTCAGCCCACACCATGTTACCACACACACAAATGGCACCCCACACTGTTACCACACATACTACTGTCACCCCACACTGTGTTACCACACACACTACTGTCAGCCCACAGCATGTTACCACACACACAAATGGCACCCCACACTGTTACCACACATACTACTGTCACCCCACACTGTGTTACCACACACACTACTGTCAGCCCACACCATGTTACCACACACACAAATGGCACCCCACACTGTGTTACCACACATACTACTGTCACCCCACACTGTGTTACCACACACACTACTGTCACCCCACACCATGTTGCCACACATACTACTGTCACCAAAACCATGTGTCACATAAGAGTTGTTTGAGAAAATCAGATCTCATGACATGGTTAGGAATGCATGTAAATATTTACACCTCATTAATAATGTCACCTCCTTTGAACTCTCTTAAATGTCAAATGGAAAATATATATGTTGAAGATGAATGAAGATGTACAATGGCAATGAAGATGTATATGATTTCATTGATGTAAACAGACAACATGACAATTTAATTTTAAAAGATTTGTAAATTCGTCTCAATAGTAGAACGTTGTCAATCAAAGCAAAATCATCCAACAAATCTCTCAAATGTCCTGGCGCTATCGCCCTGCCAACAGCTACCGGCACCTGGCAGTCGTCGAGCATGTGGACTTGTGTTTACGTTAATTGTCACTTGTGTAGTTTGGGTTAGTCCTCCCTCAGGTGGTGTGCATTGTACATCGGTAGCCTGTTTACCTGTTTACACTGGCTTCCTTTGTTGTTATGTATGTTCAGTTTTGTTCATTTTCAGTAAACGCCTCAGGCGGAGAGTCATGTTTCTTGGACGTTCTTCGCCCAGGACACCTTCTTGTTCAACGAATGCTCAATATCTAATCTAACTCATAATAAAAGAAGGTTTATCTGGAAAATTCAAGAAAATAGAGTGACAAAATGGAGAGGCAGTTATTTTTGTTACTTAAGCATTCATTGTGATCCAGCTGTAAGAGGGAACACAGCCTGCATCTCTACATAGGGTGCACGATTTGAAGTGGACTTTTTTGAAAGACATCATAATTGGAACACACTTATTGTTGTTTTCCCCGGCGATAACAGGCTTCCCTTGACAACAGCTGTGCTCCAGCCTAATCAAACATTCATGATATTTCAAGATTTTCTAAGCACAACTGAGTTAACATGCGAATGGGCTCCTTTCTCATGTTTGCACAATGATGATAGATAAATAAAAAAAACTTTTCTGTCTCCAAATCTAAGCACGCTGCTCCTTCTTGGTCTTTGAAGAAGTGTGATTTCCTCACCTCTCCTTGCAGCCGGAGCTCCTGCCGCATGCCGACTGTGAGTGCAGTTACCAGACTCACCAACGGGGGCGTCGTCTGGAGCTGCTGATGTGACAGCCCGCTCGTCTGTTGGCCTGGGCCTAAATCCGAACTGATGCAGCCGGTGGTGGGTGGAGCTAACGAGATCCCGCCCTCTATGTGTTCTCATTTCACCCGTCCATGCGCTCACACACGCACACACGCAAACACACACACAGTGCTGACTGCAATAGGTACCCCCTGTGTGCTGTTGTACAGTGCTTCAAGGTCCACTCTGTGAAGCAGGCCTTCTCTGCTCCCTGATGGACCAGCCAATAGCAGGCGTGCGTCTGCCGTCCACAGCCTGCATCCCTGCGGCTCCCATGTACTGCCACGATCTCCCTCTGCGTGTTTGAAGGTGACTTGTTTCATTAGAAACGGCCTTACTGAATAGGCTGGTGGTGTCACCCATGTGACCACAAGGTCTGGAGTCTCAAATAGAATAGTTTGAGTATTTAGTCAGTAAGTCAAATCTCCACTCCATCAGTTGTTCTTACCCATGGTTGCCCATAGCTTGTTTATTAAATGCCTGCATACTACATATGCAAAGCCCATCCGTATAAATTACGCAGAAATCGCTGTAGCTAAATGAATTCACTCTGAAGTGGGGCTGATTACCAAAGTGGGGGACCCTCTGACAGAGGGGAGAGGGGTAGTGAGCCACACAGCTCCTCACACACCTGACTGGAGCCGTAATGGTGTGTGTGTTGTGCGTTGTGTCTGGGGAGACTGAGTGTGAGTGGACCTCATATACTTGTTATTGTCCTGTTTTTGTACATTTGCTTTATATGTGTGTTGGTCAATAAAAGCAATCTGATTGTGTCTGTATGTGACTGTATGCGTGTGTCCTACAGAACATAAGGACAAATATAACTGGAGCTATCAATGCACTGTATGCTGTAAACAGTGGCATTTTTTATACTGTGTGCACAATTTTCTAGTCTTTGACTACAATTCCATTTTTTATATGTATGTCTATAGACACTTTGTATGTTTGGGTTTTGTTTATAACCCACTAATACTGTGTGTTTGTCAATGTTTGGTGTTTAAGTTATTATCGCATAAGTGTGTGGTCTTGTACAAACATCATTTGTAAAGCGCAGTAGACCATATTAGTCCAAACATACAGCATACTTTAGAGTCTCTGTTCAATTGAACACATATGGTATTTCTACTGTTTTGAGTTCATTTTTCATTTAACAGCTTTTTTCCTTTTGCTGCACTTTTGACCCAGCTGGGTTTGAGAAACTGTCATTAATTGCTGGTGGCTTGTCAGCGTGTCTCTCAGTGGCAGGACCCTTGGAGTTTGATGTGTGCTGGCTTATGCCTGACCATAGACAACTAATGCCTGATTTTTAGATTTTTTTGTAGAATCCTTTCTATTAGCGTTACCAACTAGAAGGATAATGAACACATTTAATGTGCTTCACACAAACACACACACACACACACGTGCTCATACCCCAGATAGCAACGTCTGCCTCCTTGCTGAGATTTCAGCACCACTCTGTCAGCACAGCACAGCCCAGTCTGTCTTTTAAAAATACAGACATACACCCCTCTCTCAACATCCTCACTCATTCCATATCACCCGCACACAACCCCCGCCAACACCAGCGAGGCTGTGAGACTCACCTCCCAGCGTCTTGCCAATAAAGCACCGGCGGCTGGGGGGTGAAACAGAGATCATGTGATCATGGTTTCCCTCCAAAAGGAGCCAGAAAGAAAACACATCACACACACTGCTTGGCTAAACAATCATGACTGAATTGCAGTAAAAAAAAAATGTCATGAGAATTGTTTAAGTCCGACGGCTTATTGACGAGCTTTGTGGGAATATTTGAGCAGAAAACCCGGTAGAAGGCAGGTGGGGAGCGGCATTAATATCTGCCGTGTGCGAGGCCGTGTGGAGAGCAGAGGGACCCCGTGGAAAGGGCAGGCGGATTTATGGCTCTCGGCTGTCTCTTCCCTGCTTCTGCCACGCTCCCTTCCACTCATGCCTGCCAGCCTCTTCCTGTTCTTTGCTACCTTCCTTTGTTGTCTTTTGAGTTCAGGTTTGCATTGTGCAAAGCCCCGTTAGCTATGCATTCATCTGGCCTGGTTAAGTATTCCTCCGCAGTAGAAAGCTGTTGCTTTCCTTGCAGTGCAGGACCTATAGTACCTCCTATAGGCTCTACCTTCACAGCCCCCCCTGCCTTCTAGCACCAACCCTGAGACTGAAACCCATTCAGAAGAGTCTCCGATGCAGCTCAGGAACCGCCTGATTTATTCCAGCCCTGGGCTAGAGCTCCCTCAAGGCCCGACAGCCAGAAAGATGAGATAAAAAGTCGAGAAGGAGAGATGGACGGATGGAGAGATTAAAAGAGAGAGATGTGGAAGGAGAGGAAGATTAAATGAAGGGGAGACGGCTGGGAGCGAGCTGGAGCTCGGGTCGCAGACAGAACGCTGCGGCGGAGAGCCGCGAGGAGAGAATCCTGGGAGTGAGAGCGCGTCCCTGCACTCTGTGCCAAGAATGTGTGAGCGGAACGCTGGATAGAACCTCGTGCTCCACAGATCAGTCTCCCATCCATCACATCCACAGGCATACGTGCGCGGCAGTCATTAGCCTAAGAGCAGATGCATAGATCCGGGATGTACCAGACCTGATAAATCAGCGCATCCTTGGGCCAAGCGCCCCCTGCCCTCTCCCTCACCTCAGCGTAATCCTGCCTCCGACGATCCGCGGGCGAGAGCTCAGTGAGCCGCGCCCTGCACATCATCCGATTCATTATTCGCCGCTACGCTATTATAAATGGCGTTGGGGTTTGCAGAGGCGGAGGCTGAGCTGGGATCCTGCTGGCACTCACGCAGCCTTTGCATCTTCTTCAGAAGCTCATTTAACAACTCAGCAGTTGCAGAGATGAAACCACGACTATAGCGAGATGTGCCCCCCCTCCCCGTTAACCACATTTATGAGATGTGCACTAAAGGTAAACAACGTATATGAGTTGTGCTCTAAAGGTAGACACCCCCCCCCATGTTAACCAAGTAAATATATAGCCAGATGGGCTCTAAAGGTAGACACCCCCCCCATATTAACCACGTATACTGTATATATAGCCAGATGGGCTCTAAAGGTAGACACCCCCCATATTAACCACGTATACTGTATATATATCCAGATGGGCTCTAAAGGTAGACACCCCCCCATATTAACCACGTATACTGTATATATATCCAGATGGGCTCTAAAGGTAGACACCCCCCCCATATTAACCACGTATACTGTATATATAGCCAGATGGGCTCTAAAGGTAGACACCCCCCCATATTAACCACGTATACTGTATATATATCCAGATGGGCTCTAAAGGTAGACACCCCCCCATATTAACCACGTATACTGTATATATAGCCAGATGGGCTCTAAAGGTAGACACCCCCATATTAACCACGTATACTGTATATATAGCCAGATGGGCTCTAAAGGTAGACACCCCCCCCCATATTAACCACGTATACTGTATATATACCAGATGGGCTCTAAAGGTAGACACCCCCCCATATTAACCACGTATACTGTATATATATCCAGATGGGCTCTAAAGGTAGACACCCCCATATTAACCACGTATACTGTATATATATCCAGATGGGCTCTAAAGGTAGACACCCCCCCATATTAACCACGTATACTGTATATATAGCCAGATGGGCTCTAAAGGTAGACACCCCCCCACACACACACACACACACACAAAGAATGACCAGGCTTGGCAAGAGCTACGAAGGGGTTTTTTAAACACAAAGACATTTTGTTTGGCGGTGTGCATGAGAAACGCTCTCCCACGCCTGCCTTCCATGCCTTTTCCTGCTGCTGCTTTTTTTGCTGCATACACTAACACCCATTTAGCAGCTGAGCAGACAGGACGGAGCTTTTGCTTGGCTCTGTGGTTTGATGGGGACACTCAGTCATAGACTCGTACTGCTAGGATCAGATGCACCACTGCAGAGCTCTGGGTCCTGGTTTAATAAGTGTTCATCCGTTCTGAGCTATTTAACTTTTGCCCATTATGATGCCTGTGAAGGTGCAAAATATTTACACACCTGTGAAAAATTTGGCCCAGTGTCGTGTCTTTCTGTCTGAACAAGACACATGGACCATAAGAAAGGGATGCAGACAGTCCTGTATTAAATACAGAAAGATCTGTTGAGCAATGTTTGGAGCAGGGCCAAATTTCCCAAACAGATCAGCAGTGTTAACAATTAGAGAAAATATTCAAACCTGAACTTACTCTCATATTTTATACTCCCACATCTTTTCTGACCATCTAACTGCAGAGTGCTTGTGAATTAACTGAAAGCGAAGCTGGAGCTAATTGGGAGCCCTTCGTCAGCGTTAGGAGACGCGTCGTTTCTCATTGGCAGCTTGGGCACGGATAACTCCCTCTACTGTGCCACTAAATATTCTGTTTGGTATGAGGTTGTGGGATTCTGAGGGGGAGTAATTGGCGCATCAAAGCTTGTCCAATCTTTTCTTGGTCTTTCCCCTGGTCTCTCTCTCTCTCTCTCTTTCTCTCTCTCTCTCTCCTGTGTGTGGTTATGGGTATTTCAATACTGGTATCAAACAAAAAACAGTTAGTATTGTCCTGTTGCTAAAACTGATCACCATATCATACATGACATCAAAGGACTATGCTTGTGTAATATTTACGCTGGACCAAAGTGACCATGGATTGACAGTTCATAGACTTTTCTCTTTTGTTGTTTTAGTAAAGATTTTAATGAAGAAAGCCTGTTCGTTGACTGTGTATTAGACCCCACTTGCTTTTGTGCTAATTATCAGTGGAGTAAATTAAATCTTTGGTAGTCTAACACTGTTTGTCATCAAAGGCAGAATCCATAAAAGTGGAAACAGCAAGTTAAAAATTCATTTCCCAACTCAAGTTAGACAAGCATGCTAAGAGATTAGGGAGCAGGCAAGATGCTCTGTTTTCTGCTCCACTTTTATTTCAGCAATAAGAATGAAAGACACAAAGCTTCTCCCCGTGTCAAATCTTTTCCACCTGTGAAGAGATGAAAGAGACCAAGAGACAAAGAAAGAAAAAGAAAGAGAAAAAGAGAGAGAAGGGGAGAGAGGGAGAGAGGGACAGAGAGAGAGAGAGAGAGAGAGAGAGAACCAGCCAGCGGGTAGGGGGTGAAAAAGGAGTTTTTATGTTTGGAGCCAAAGCATCATTCACATGACCTCGTTTAGGGGGAGAAGAGGTAAGAAGAGGGAGGGGCTCTCTTGGAAAGGGTAAAGAGAGGGGGAGATATCAGAGAGAAGGAGGAGCTCTCCTCCTGGAAAGGGTAATGAAGATAGATGGGTTCTCAATGAAAGGGAGGGGCTCTCCTAGAAGAGGTAAGGAAGATGTTGGAGAGCTCAAGGAGGGGCGGGGCCTCTCTTGGAAAGTGTAAGGAGAGGGAGGGGTTCTAAAGGAGAGGGAGTGGTTCTAAAGGAGAGGGAGTGGTTCTAAAGGAGAAGGAGTGGTTCTAAAGGAGAAGGAGGGGTTCTAAAGGAGAAGGAGGGGTTCTAAAGGAGAGGGAGGGGTTCTAAAGGAGAAGGAGGGGTTCTAAAGGAGAGGGAGTGGTTCTAAAGGAGAAGGAGGGGTTCTAAAGGAGAGGGAGTGGTTCTAAAGGAGAAGGAGGGGTTCTAAAGGAGGGAGTGGTTCTAAAGGAGAGGGAGTGATTCTAAAGGAGAGGGAGTGGTTCTAAAGGAGAAGGAGGGGTTCTAAAGGAGAGGGAGGGGTTCTAAAGGAGAGGGAGGGGTTCTAAAGGAGAGGGAGTGGTTCTAAAGGAGAGGGAGGGGTTCTCAAAGACTGGCAGGGGTTTCTCATAGAACAGATAAGGATAAGGAGGGGCTCACACAAAGAATGTAGGTTTGTGGTGGCCCGTGTCAGTGTGAATGCACATGTATGTGTTTGCCCATACATATATGCATATTTTTCTTTTTTTTTTTTAATAACTTGGTAAAACTTATCTTAGAAAATCGTGTTTCTAATTAAAGATCCAGTTTTTATATATATATATATATATATATATATATATATATATATATATATATATATATATATATATATATATATATATATAAACTGGATCTTTAATTAGAAACACGATTTTATATATTTACGATTATATATATATATATATATATATAGAGAGAGAGAGAGAGAGAGAGAGATACATGTTGGAAAATGACGCATCTGGGCGATTTTAACATGACATTCGGAACACTCGAATTGCTCGTGGGCCTTTAGAAGTGAAGAGAAGGGCAACAGACCGATATTTACCGCGAACACCTTTTGACTTTCGGGAGTGCTGAATACGATATCTCGCACTTTCCGGATCTAACCTAGCAGCGAATAGCTCCCTTCCCGAGGGACTGTTTAGATCACGGCTCGTTTTTCAAGATTGCCTCCGTCTTACGTCATGACAAAATATCAGGCTTGTGATTGGTTGCTTTACTTGCCAGTTGGATTTCCTATTCCTGCGACAGTGTGCGGTTGTTGGCCACGTTTAAGTGTCGAAAAGGGCCAGACTTTCCCAGAAGAGTCTGGCAATGCGAGGCCGTTGCCTCACCGGAAGGTTAGGTTTCTGACATATATTTTCATTGTAGCGTCAAACAGGTATTTTTGTACTACTGGTGCCAATAGTTCTGGAAGGGTACTGTGGAGGCTTGTTATGTGTATCAGGACACCCCGCCACTGTGTGAGTCACTAGCTTTAGCATTAATGAGGCAAAGGGCATGTTTCCATCTTAACACAACCCAAGAAAACAAAAACAACAGCAAACAAAACATCTGAAAACAACCTGTCAAACTGGAGTGTTTACTTCAGACCTTCTGAGAAGTAGATAAAACTTGTTTATAGACAAAATTACATGTAAACTAGTACCAGGGCATAATCAACGTTCAAACCTGAAAGCCAAGACAAGAACGGGCTCAGAAAATGGCCTTTAATAACACTCAGCATATGTTATTGATTGGCTTCCATGTTTTCTGTTCCAAGCACTCCTAAGAGAAATGGAATCTTTCCCCCCCTAAGAGAACTGCTGGACCTGGAAGAACCTTTCTCATGTTTGTTACCAGAAGAAAAAAAAGTGAGTTTAGTTGTATATAAATACCCAGGTCACGTGATGCCTCAGTGGCTCATTTGCACTTTGCTTCAGCAGTGTAGGAGTTGACTGTGCCTTTTATTTTGTTAGCTGTATGTTTAGGACTTAATGATCCCACTGATTCATTGTTTTCTCTGCACAAGTGAGATACCTTTGTACGTAGTACGGATGTAATTAATAAGTAAACGTGTTTGTGTGTGTCTTTATATAGTATTGTCTTTATTCTCAGTTCTCAGCAAGGTACATGCCTTCAGCGAAGCAGCTGTTTGGAGATCTGAGCACCATGTTGCCTGACCCCAGCCAACACTGCACTGATGCTGGTAATTAAGAGACTCGATTGCTTCACGCTAAACCCCTGAGTCCTGTGCACAGCCCTAACTGCAATCGTGCACTAACGTATTACTGTTTCTGTTCCTCTTCATTTTTTTCCTCTTCGCCTTTCGGCTCTTCCTTTAGCATGTAATTAAATCAGTACCTCAAATGGAGCTAGACCTCTAATGAAGTGTGTAAGGTGAGCAGGAAAGACTAATGCTGAATAAGGGGACAGAATTCTATTGCATTTTAAAGTAATAAGTGATTACAGCCAATTAAACTTTTAACATCAATGAATTTTTTTTACCATATGTATTTTTGTTGTCATGAAAGTGTCATTTGTGCAATTTCTTTTTCAGCCTGTCAGATCATAAAATGTTGGCCAACAACATATCCCAGAATAAACAAGGAGTCACCGTTCAGGAGCCATGCCCAGAGCCCCAGGGGGGACCCCGCTGTTCCAGCCCCAAGCCCAGAGCCCCAGGGGGGACCCTGCTGTTCCAGCCCCATATCCAGAGCCCCAGGAAGGGAGCCTCTCTGTTCCAGACCCATGTCTAGAGCCTCAGGCCAGAACCCAGCACTGGTGATGAATGTAATTGTGAACTGGAATACTTGCGACTATGTGCACAATCTCAGGTAGGATACCAGCTGATACCAGCTCCTGAAATTTGTCTGGATATGCAAATATTAACAGTGTATCTGATGTCATCTCACACATGCTTCTTAAGTATGAATTGCTTAATAAGACAATACCTTAGTCCCATGAACCAAATTTCAAGCTACATTGAAATTATAGAAATATGTCCAGTGTGAGAATGTGTGCAAATGATCATTTTCTGGGTACAGAAAACAAAACATTCTAAAGAGCAGATAAACAATGTTTTTAAAACACTTCAGAGTTTAAGAGGTTTGCCGTTCTCATGACAAAAGGTTATTACAGCTTCCATGAATGAATTCAGTTCATTTAATTCACTTCTTTATTTTGCCTCATCTGGGTTGAATCCCTTTTAGTGCTTTTGAATGGATGATCCCTGCTTTGTGTGTATACACGTGTTATTAGATTTCCCCAGTGGTTTGTGGTTGCACCAGGACACAGTATTTTTCAGCCTTTAATAGTCCACTGAAGCGCTCATGAGGGATTAGCATAGGCTAGAGTCTCGCCTCCAGGGTCTGGGTCCACCTCCCTAGCACTCTGTCTGTCTTCTTGCTGCCTCCTGTTGACAGGTAAAAGCCGAGGTGACGCTGAGCCGTCGTGCGCGAGTGCTGCTCTCGCGGGGGGCCTCAGCCCCTGACCCCAGGGGGCCGGGAAACTCATCGCATCCACATAACCAGCAGGATATTGTGTGGAGCGGATTACCAGACCCACTGTCGTCCTCACGCTTGCGTCTGTCGCCAGGTTACGAATGATGTCAGAGGCGTGTGCTGTGAGACACAGTGCCTCTGTGCATGTGTGTCTACTGAGCAGTGCACTTCCTGCTCCGGTCTCTGCTGTTCTCCCCGAGATGAACGTTGATGAACGTTGTTTTACGCCTGTCACGATGAGCCGCTCCAACCTCCCACGCTCCTTTCTCCACCTCCCCTCTCCTTTTTGCCGCCTTCTCCATTGCTCTCCTTTGTCTCCGTATCTCTCTCCCTCTCTCCCTGCCGCTCTGCCGACCTTCATCTGTGACATTTCCTTGAACCTCTCGCCTTTGTGGTCCTGTCTGTTCCGTGCTCACAGGCCTCCCCTGGGTTTCTACCAGTTTGTGAGCAGGGATGAGGAGAGGTGCCACTCCCCTCCTTTTTGCCCCTTCCTTCCTCTTTGCCCTCCCCTCTGCCCCCTGCCCCTCTCCTCTGCCCCTCCCCTCTCATCTGTCCCACCACTCATCTCTGCCCTAATTCTCCCCTGCCCCTAACCTCTACCCCGCCCCTATCCTCTGCCCCCGCCCCTCCCCTGTGCCCCTCCTCTCTATCCCCCGCACCTTTCCGCTATCCTGCCCCTCTCCTCTGCCCCTCCCCTATGCTCCCCTGTTCCCCTCTGCCCCGCCACCCTGATTTTCTCCTATTTGTCTGTCCTGACCTCTCTTGCTCTCTCTGTCTTTGCCTCTTTCTCTCTCTGATTCTCTCTCTCCTCTGACTTTTCATTCTATTGTTCTCTCTCCAGCTTCTCTTGTTCCCTCATTTTTCTTATTTCTCCTTTTTTCTTTCCTTTGTGTTTCTCACCTCCTCAGGGAATCATGTAGAGTTTGCAGGAAACTTAATTGTGAGGATTTCTTGTGGTGTCTAAGCAACTGGCACAAAAAAAAAATGATGGTATAAAAAATTCCAAATACCTTTCACTGTCCTCACTCTCTCTCTTTCAATGTTCTCTCTCTCTCATTGTCCTCTGTCTCTCTCTCACTGTCCTCTCTCCCTCTCTCTTTCAATGTTCTCCCTCTCTCTCTCTCTCTTTCACTACCCTCTCTGTGGATGCCTCTTAAGAACGGAAAGAAGACCAATAGGAATAGCAGCCACGCTTACATTCACATAATGTGTGTTAAATTACAGTGGCAAATTCAATTATGAGAAACTGCATTTCCATCATCTCTATTTAGGCAAATATACGCGTCAGATCCCTGACCAAACCTCGCGTTTGCATACCCAGGGGCCTGCAGGAAGAACGGATGGAATAAGTTAATATTAAGCAAATGTAGACAATTTATTATCTCTCTGTTGTTTTAGCTAATGGGCGCATTTCTCACTGTCTGACCTAGGCAAAATGCACTAGGTAGTATAACAGTGCTGGAAATTCATCTGGGGTGGCTGCCATACATAATGGCGAAGACCATGTTGGTGAGACTTTGTGATGCCCAGCCGCTGGGCCCTGTGTATACCTGTATGAGTGTGGGGAGTTTCTTGAGTCTTCCTGCTGTCTTGTCCCACAGTGTGCCCTCTGAGTCGCGTATGTCGCCGTGGTATTATTATTTGCCTGGCAAATAATTTTTCTGTTCTGATTTATCACAATTGTCGAAATTGTGGCTTATCTTCTGTGCTGTACAGTTTGTGCTTGATATAATCTAGCCCTTCGTTGGTGGTCAGTTATTAGTCACAGGAATTTGTTTGGAAAGATTTTGTGGGGAGCTGACCGCTTTCAGTCCAGCAGTGACATTGACTTACGCCATCACTGTATGGAGAGTGTGTCCTCCACCCAAATAAGATGTGGTCAGAAGTGGTGTGTGGGGTAAGTCACTCAACCGGTGACTAGATGCCAGGTAGGTGTTTCTAGACACGTGGCTGGTGATTGTAGCTGGGTCTTGGGGGAGGGGGGTTGGGGAGAGAGAGAATAAGAGAGCGAAACATTTTCCAGCCATTAGTTCTGCTATATGTCCTGCCTGTGGAGGGTAAGACAGTCCTCTGGAAAGACATGAAAGAGCAGGCAGCTGCTGTCCTCGTTGCATGTGCGTGGCTGGCGTGCTAAAAGCCCCGCGCTGGGGTGGTAAGGCAGCGGCCCAGGCCTCCCGTAAGTGGTGCTGAAGGAGTCTGATCTGCGAGGTGTGACTGTGCTGTCTGCCCTCACTGTATATGACAAACCTCTCGGCATCTCTCACACACACACACACACACACACATGTGCACACACTCAAGTCCCGACACACACTGTGACATAAACACTGAGACGAAGAGTGAGGCTTTTAATGGAGTGTTTCGCCTAAACAAAGCGCACTGCCGCTTATAGGGCCTAATGCAAAGACACACTGTTGGTTGGACAGGCAAATGGAAGAGTGTGACATGCTCATCCCTCACACACACACACACACACACACACAAAAACACTAAGTACATTTTACAAGTTCATTTTCTACTATATTGGCTTTATGCGCCCACGTTGTCCTTTTTTTGCTTTTTGAGTGGTCTGACACCTGTGGGACGAGTTAGTTATTTACACTCTTATTTACTGCTCTGATGAATGCCGTTGTGGTGGTAGGCTTCATCCACTGGAGGCCTTAATGAAGGGCTTTCCTGCGCTGTTGGAAAGCCTGTGTAATCTGGATCTATCATTAATGATTGAGCTGCAGGGAGGAATTGAGTGTCGTGTATAGTTGTGTGTGCTGTGATAGTCGCTACTTTTAGCTCCGCTGGATTCCTTACACACATCAGTAAAGTCAGATCACTGCTGCTCCAACTAACAGTATTGTGAGTGTGTGTATACATACTGCACTTTGTGTGCGTATGTATACATGAATATGTGTACACAGAACTACAAAGTGGCCGACTCTTCTATCATGCACTGCTGTGTTTGCACGGGGCTTAGCGCACTGACAGTGGACGGTAATGCCATACAAAGCAGGGGAGAGCTAATAACCGCTAAACACAGCACACCCCACACTTTGGACAGAGGCCCACCCAGCACGTGTCTGCCTGTCCTGATGAGCACCCCACCCCCCTACACCCCTCCTCACCCCCACCGCCCCAGCCATGCTGTCTGCGCACTGCAGAGGTGCAGTCCAGCCTCTACTGTCAACTAATCCAGCAGTAATGAGATTTAAGGGGCATCAAAGTGCTGTGCTTTTGAGGGAGGTGAATAGAGTTGGGCAAAATAGGTTTGAAATGCAAATCCCTCGCTCCGAGTCATCTATCTTAAGAACGAGGGATGGCAGGAATCATAGTGAGTTTCGGGGCAGTTTGGAGTACGAGGCCTCGTGCGAATGACCCGTCAGAAAGAACACGGGTGTGTCCGCCGAGCCCCACTAATGCGGGGAGACGGATGAAGGCAGTGAAGAGGGATGGTGAGTCAGCAGGAGCTGGGAAACGAAGCATCATGGGAGTGAACCGTTGGCTCTGACGCTGAGATCATGACTACCCCCCCACCACCACCACCATTTCTCCCACACACATTGCTCAAAGTTGCAGTCGCGTGACGACAGGTACGGTGTCTGTGTGACAAGTTGCTACAGTTAATGCACAGCAGTGAAGGACCTGAATCACAGAGACAAAGAGGAAATTGACGACATGCTACAGAGACAGGAAATAGCATCTTGCAACACGCAGATCTCGCATATCTTTGGCTTTTACGATGCCATCCTTGAACAGCAACACAGTATTTATGGTCTTGGTGCTGATACTCGAGTGCAGTGGGTTTGAAATACAACAGTGGTATCAATAGTGGGAGAAACATTTACGAATCGAAGTAATTTCTGTACAGTCTCCCTCGTTTCATGCGGACCGTAGGTAATTGGCAATTGTACGTTAATACTAGACTGCAGATCTTCAGCGGTTGTTTGGCTGATCTCTGTGACCACTAACTAGCCATCTGCAGGCTCTGATCTTCGGTTATGTCTTTTGTGTCCTGTGGCTATTTCTGGTTCTGCTCCTTTGAATGGACAATGGACGTTTCATGGCATGGTGGCCTCCATCGGGTTTGCTTCACTGAAAGCTTAGCACCATTTTTCCCATAGTGAGTCAAGCAAAGTTATTTGTTGTTGCTCAACTCACATTCTTGACTCTTACAAAAGCATCAGAGTCGACCCACCTGTTGTATTGGCTCTGTGTCCCTGACTTTATTTCCAGTTTTCATCCTCATAAAGTCTCTCTGACATTTCTGTTTTATGAAATGTGTTTAGTTCATTTTTTGGTCCTCGTTAGGAGACAGCAGTGACAGAAATACTGAGAGCACATACAAATGTTTAAATAACAGCTGACCAGGTAGCGACTGAGCAACCAGTTCTCAGAAGACTTTGAGGTGGACTGATGCTGAAACAGAATGAGGTCTGTATGGTTCACCAGAGATGTTCCCTTAAATTAACTTACAATAACTCATAGTTACTTTTTCATTTCAAATCTGTACTGCTGGCGTCCAGAGCGAAGGCAACAGAAATTGCATCACTGTCCAAGTCCTCCAGCCTTCAATGTTTAAGCCCAGTGAGGAAGAAATATTTGTAAATCAAGCACCTGATTTGCAATGTCCTTCAGTTCCTTAGACCTGCACTGTCAGCTTGTTTCATCAGTGCGCTAAAGTGGGTGTTGAAAACTAAGCTGAGGAAATGAAAGAAATGAATACTGAAACATAATTACTTCTCAAGCGGTGAAATGGATGACACAAGGCTCAAAACCGAGTTTTTAGCGTTTTAAAAATGATCAACGCTGAAGCACATTATTTGCTGGGAGAGACACATTTTCTGAAATTAAAATGAGAAGACCTTATTCACCGGAAAGAGAGAGTGTGCTTATGGAGGGGGTGGAAGCTGAGTCCATAGATTGGTTCTGCAAGATTGATGTGCCTTTGAAATGGAAATAACCCAAAAGCTCATGCATCATGTCTGGATCATGCAACACGTGCAGTTCTCACTGGCGGAAAAGCGCCGGCTGTTCCGGCATCCAGGGCTCACCCCGGGAATGCTGCGTTTGAGGGAGAGCGGAGAAACATCCATCTGGAAGGGAGCCAGTGTAGACTGGTGTGGGGGAGAAGCCCACTGGGTGCCACGTAGAAGCTCCCTGCGCTTGCCCTCCACCCCAGCTCACACTGAGCGCGCTCCAAAAATGGGCTCCGGCCAATGACACGGCTGGGTTGACTGTTCATGCTCGGCCTGCCGCCCCCAAAAATGATGACTCAGGTTCAGGTTCCTCAAAAAAAAACATAAAGATCACCTAATGACACACATACTAAATGGCCCTTACAGGAAATGCTCAGAGATAAATTATGGTCAAGCATTTCTGCCTTTGATACATCATGTTTGCTTTGAGAGGAAACTTCAGAGAAGTGTGTGCAGAGGAGGTCAGTGCACATTTGTAGTCTTTAGGGAGAGAAAACATACAGCACAAAAAGGCTAGACAACGAGACTTCAGGAGACCCCAGACCTCACCCACCCTGCCAGACTCATTTTCTGCATATACATTATTATCTTAAAGTATAGTCTTACCCAGAGCCATCACCTCCTGGTAAAAGGGGTATGTCTAAGAACAGCTCTGCATCTGCTGTTTTAGTTGCAAATGTGTATCTGCAGTCCGTCTCTTCTGTGAAGATTGTATGGGTTTGATGGTGGATGCTGCACATGGATCTGAGTGGCTGAGTCTAGCACACAGCACGTGCCCAACGTAGTC
This sequence comes from Brachyhypopomus occidentalis, assembly GCA_020368025.1. Classification (NCBI taxonomy): domain Eukaryota; kingdom Metazoa; phylum Chordata; class Actinopteri; order Gymnotiformes; family Hypopomidae; genus Brachyhypopomus; species Brachyhypopomus occidentalis. Next base: position 4,400,285 of record JAGXOD010001379.1, on the reverse strand, counting down.
ATGTGTAGCATGACATAAAATAGAGCAGATACCAGATAGGCTTGGAAACACCTTCTTCACCACTACACACTTCTGTTTCTAGTTTTGTGCTTTATTTCTATCAGACCCCTTTGCTCTCTTTCCTCTTTCTCTTTTATTCCATCTCTCTCTATATCTCTCTTTTCCCTCTTGGTTTTCTTTTTTTTTTTTTACTGTTTTATTGATTAATTGGCATTGGATGACTGAGTTTTAAATCAATAGGATCCTTTATAAAATTTGGATGCTTGCCCAGACATGCACAGGTTTTACAACATCACCGCCCTGACAGCAACCAGTCCTCTCATGCCCCCTCTCATACAGCACTGCTGCAATAACTATGACGCAGTGCAATTTATAGATATGTGTCACATGCTAGTATATTTATAACAACCCCCCCCCCAAGACATGGATGTATCCAAATCCTCACTGATGTGCACTGGCTTGTTAAGCTTTAATATAGTCTCAGTGAGGTCTAAGGTTCTAAGGCCATGCCCATGTCTAGCCAATGTCTGAACGCGGTCTGTGAATGCAGCCTATTGTCTGTTCATAAAGAGCATGGGGCCAACGCTTGGGAAGAGCATGTACTGCTAACTGAAGCATGCTTGGAGGAAAGGAGGCCGCACGGGACCAGTGCTGCACCCTGAGAGAGCCCTGGCTTCCTCTGCCTACACGCGCAAACACGTACCCACATATGAATGTACATCTGACAGGCAGGCTGAGATAAGTCAACGAACAGTCACATGCTGATGACAGGGCGATAAAGCCAGTGACAGGCAGACAGAAAGTCACACCAGCCTTAAGCCATGCCCTGGGCCCTGAACACGAGGACTAACTGCTAATGAATCAAAGTGGACAGAGACCCAAGTCTACAACTTTCTGTTTTATCTCTCTCACTGTTTTATCACTTATTGCATTATAGCAATGCCATGATATAATAACAACCCAAACAGTTAAATAAGTTACTGAAGAAAAACACAGTTAATAATTAATCAGGCCAAGTCTGCATACAGGCTACTGCAAGGCTGAAATGTAAATGTTAAGGTTGTGGTGCAGTGTTTATGTTTGTTACATTCTGAAAAACAATCATTTCTAAAGCTTATCAAGCACCGTAAACAAAAATAAATTATTGCATTAATAAATAAATAAAAACATACTTTTACAATGAGCAGATCTCATCTCCCCCCATGGGCCCTGGTAGACATGAATACATATTCTTAATCCTGCTTATTTATTTATTTAACAAAGGTGTTTAGAAATAAGACGAATAGGTCTGGGGAAAAGTGGTGGAAGAAGAAATGTCATTCTGACTGGAGCAGCCACCATCTTGGCACAGGCCTAGCAGAGCTTGGTCAGTGCCCACCTCTCTGGCACAGAGCTCTCAGTTACTGTGGATTCCCACAAAACTGCCACTGAGAAGAGATAAACTGGGAGCTCCCGCTGGTTCTACAGTTCTTATGCCAAGGAAGATTCTGTAGCTGGAAAATGGATGTTCGCCTCGGGGGACTGGTGTGTATTTTTAGGCCATCGTGTGCAGAGCATGGGGATGGGGGGGGGGTTGGAGGACCCATGTGCTCTTGGATGGGACACACCACTATTGCCTGTTTTCACTTGCAACCCACGTCTATTTTTCTTTCTCTGCCCTTCAGAAACATAAAAAAGATGCATCTCACCATTGCCAGCCGAAAAGTGCAACGGATGAATTTGAGATTTGTGAGACACTGGTTTGTGAAGGTTGTTGCATGACAAAAAAAAGCCATTTATATTGTGAAGAAAGCCCCTTTAAAACTGTCTGCTGGATCAGTTTGCATGTCCTAGAAAAGCCAGTGCAAAGACTCCTGCTCTCACAGGTAAGAGTTCATTACAGACACACAGTCATATCACCGAGACGCTCAAGACTCACTGCAGGATGATTCTGCACAATACGTTAAATGGTTTGTATTGTCAGAACGCAGAGAGACAGATTCAAGACCTAAAGAACTTGCCAGCATGCACAAGGTCTGTCTTTAGGTGAACCAGAACAAAAGAACAGCTGTTTGAATTCACTTTTCAAATATATATATATTACATTTGAGTTCATATTCATGACCCAAGTCATATGAATATGAATGGGTTGAATTTTGCATAGTAAATACTGTCAATGTTCAGTGTTTGTTGAGGTTGCCTACTCTGTCTGCATCAGGAAAAAGGCAGCACCAGCGGTTTCCTGCCTATTATCATTATTTTCATGCATAGCTCTATGACTGCATGGTCCATTTTAGCATCTTTTCCTTCTGCTCTTTCGAGCAGTATGAGGTCACCCAGCTCTACAATGCTGAATAGGTGCTTCATTAGAGCTCATTGAGGCTGATGGGGGATGGCTATAATGAGATTAGCCTGTGGGAGTGGGCATCACACGTTTGAGAGCCAAACTGTGGCACTTTAACTGTGCTTCTGAGCCATCGAATTAACATGCTTAAAAATGAACATGACATTCAGCAGTGTGAATATACCATTAAAACGCTACTGTGGGCGCAGAGGAGAATGAGCTGTGTGTTCTGGAATGAGCTGTGTGTTCTAGAATGAGCTGTGTGTTCTGGAATGAGCTGTGTGTTCTAGAATGAGCTGTGTGTTCTGGAATGAGCTGTGTGTTCTGGAATGAGCTGTGTGTTCTGGATTGAGCTGTGTGTTCTAGAATCAGCCCCAAGATGCAGCATGGCTATCAGTACTGATGGGGGACTGGGACACAGTGAATTAGGAAAACCTGACGGTGCCGTTGCTTTTTGCTTTTTACAACCTGCACATACAAAGGAACTTTTTGTACTTCCTGAATATACTTGTTTGTCTGTCCATGGGCCGCAGGTTTTTTTGGTTCGGCCACCCACAGGACAGTGACTCCACCCTGACAGGCAAGTACTACCGTTGTTTTAACAAGTCTCTGCTAATGCAGGTGCTAAACATCCACGCTGCTTCAGCAGCTCGTTGGCACACACCAAAAAAGGCTGATCATTTCAGATTTATTTAGTGGCATACAGCCATAACTATTTATTCTTTGAATCCCTTTTTAAAGTACTTTTGAAATTTGCTAAATGTCATAAATGTAAATGTTAATCCCTCAGGTATCGCTGCCTGTACAATGAATGGCACATTTGTGAGTGAGTATGTCCTCCATCAAAGAGGCTGAGGGCACAGGTCATGAAATCATATTTACACAGAGAACTAAAACAAGCTTTCTCTTGACTGTCTTTCTCCTTTGGTCAATATTTTCTCTTTTACACCATATTTTTATCTATTTTGACACAACGTTTGAATGTAAATTGAACAATTTTAGCTTAGGTTCCTGTGAAAACACATCAGGAACTAAATGCTTTGGAACGGCCCCGGCCTTTACCACCCATTGATAAAGGAGGAAGCTGGCTTTATCACAGTCTCTCCAGAGGATATGACCAGCAGGGGCACAAGAAGAAGATTTCAGCAAGTCATCAAAATTTTCATCTAAAAAAACAGAATTAACCAAATGTATTCAAGACATCATCCAAGACACATAAACAGCCCATAGTAAGCCCATAGTAAAAATAGTTATTCACAGGATTCACAGCTGAATCCTATTGGCCAAGGACCAAATTTGTGTGTGGGGGTTGCAGAGCGTATATAATTCATTCTGTAAACTGCTTATTCAATTCTTGCACTGAATGGTTTTTATAGTCTGAATAATTATTTTATCCAGGCCAGGTATGTATTCACAGCTGTTTACCAACTGTTAATATAATGAATAATTAAAATAATAAAGATAATTTCCCTGTTGGATAAAGTGGTGTGGCATTTGCCAAGCAAACCATTTGTTTATGTGATCAGGTTGGTCCTTGAACAGCCTCTGTTTCTACATCATTGTCCTAGCTCTATGGTAACCACATACACTTAGATCAAAGGTCACTCATGTGTTTGGGAGCACACTCTCTTCTTCATCTTTTTTTTTTCTTTGGCCTGACCTTGAAAAGCAGCCCGAATTACTTGTTATTTTCATTATTTTTGCAGACATGGACTATAATTTTTACAGAACAAAAAGGAAAATTAATCTGAATCATTTTATGCATTTTTTTAAAACTGTGGAAGATGAGATCTCATTTTAATTATGGTAAATTCAATTAAAGCCAAAGGCCTTTCAGAATCTCGCCAGACTTTTTTATAGCACGTAAGGGAGGGGTCTGGGCATATTAATCCATTTTTAGCTCCAAATGCATGAAAAAAAATGGTCATCTATACAAAGACTCCATTGAAAATCTCTACATGATTTCTTTATATGTTTGTTGCTCATAGACAGGGGACTCATCAGCTCTGCTGACTGCACAGTATGCAATAGCTGTGGGATGGTTTACCAGCGTAATCAAAAAGACCTGACACAAAGCAACATGAAATTGATGTTAGAAAAAAAGTGTTTACCTAAATCCATACATCATCTGACATTTTTAATAAGCAGCATTAATATGCAGCATTCGTGCAGGAGTTCTTATTGCTAGAAATGGCATAGTTTTAAAGTTTAGGGTATAGTGTATCATTTAGACAACATGAGGGCTTTAAATGTTAATGTTTTAAATGTGGCATTTTTTCCGCTGTGTGTATCTCGGTTACAGACACACAGTGTCTGAGGGTCTGAAGTTTTTGACTGACATTCTGTTAAGTTCTGCACAACTCAGTGCTTAAATGAAGGATGACTGCAGACACACGAATGATCAATACTGTGACCTTTCTTCCTCCAATACGTTTGCCCCTTGAGACCAGGACAAAAAAACGAATGTGATAATCAGCTTTGTGTGTAACTGTAATAGTGCTGCCCGGTATGTCGTTAAATCATACCGCATGCATTCCAATCGATGCTCGGCTATCGATCCGCACAGTCTCCGTTTCAATTACCAAAAACGAACAGAAGAACGAGTCCGCGGTGCTTCAGACTCCGGTGCGTCCCGGAGAGTAGCGCCAAACGGCGGGTCTGAGGGAGGCAGCCCCGCGTGCCTATCAGGAAGGGCCCTGATTGACCCGCTCCAAATGCAGGGCTCGTCCTGCGGCTCCAGCCTCAGCTGCATGTATTCAAGCGTAGCTGGCTGAAGCTACAGCGTTTCGTCATAGCTACAGCCCCGTCCCCGTCTCCCCCGGTACCTTCTCCATCCATTAGCTAGATGAACTCTTACCTGTTTGCATCCTTTAGAGCAAACACACAATGCAAAGATTAAGAGAGCACCCAACCTAATTAGGCCCAGGAGGGCCTCCAGCACATGTTCCTTTTGTGGCTTTGTTTACGTGCAGGCTGCGTTTGAATTAAGGACACCCACAACAGCAGAGGGATTTGCAGGCTTCATTTGATGCCATTTTAGAGCCTCTCTGTGAGCCTTGCCTTCCGATCAATGTCTAATGCAACACACTCATACTTCAGAAAGTTCAGTATGCCCAGGGCCTGCGAATGCACCAGTGATCTACTTCGATGGTGGAGAAAGAAATGACACGAATAAGACATGTGAAGGGTGTTCATAAAACCTACGTTTTCCTCACCACTAATCACTAGATGGATTTACCTCACCACTTGAACCTACTTGATTACTCGATTATGTGGCTATAAAAGCAGATAATTAAAGGTACAATTGGGATATAAAACAACCAAGCATGGAAAAGCTCAATAAAAGCTGTATTATTGCAACTGACTGTAACTTTTGTCTTTAGCAGAGAGAAGTGTTCTTTAATTTTCCACAGTTTGGTTTACTTTCTAAAAATAACATTACTGTCATGAAAAGGATGTTTGCGACACACTAGACACAAGAAATACACGTTTTGTACATGGAATGCTTGTAGAAATAGAATATTAAGATTTACAGTAATTAATACAGAGGGCAAGTTTACGGTAGTGAACTCTTACAGAAAGGAATTGAAGGGCAAGGTGAGATCATGTCGGTGAATAAGCAGTTTCAGCACTTCACTCCTCCAAACATATTTCCCCTGGTTAAAAGGGCTTAACTGAACTGGGTCCCTTTTCCCAAAAGCATCATAGTACCAAGATTGTCTTCAACGATAGAGCAAGTGTTCGGTATTATATCCTGCCCACCATTTGATGATGTTTTTGTTAAGATGCTTTTGGCAAATCCGGCCCTGTGTGTTTCAGTCTTTTTAGAGCTGTGATCTCTTTGAATCCAGGTTTACCCTTACAGCCCTTGGTGCCTTGGCAAGCAATTGGATTACACTTTACAACATGTATTAATTTAGATTAGGTATAAATGGGCCACAATAATGATTTGCATTATATTATCAGAGACCACGTTCTGAAGGCGAGAGAGGGGATCCCATGAATGGAGTCAATGTGTTCTTAAGAGGTTTTGTGTGGCCTTGACTCTGTAGCAGCACCTCTGAGACCCTGCTTATAGGCTCTTAATGATGAGGATTTAATTGTCCCTGATACACTCAACAGCCTGAAGCTTTTACCCCAGGCCTCGTGCTCCCTTCTGGGGCTTGAAGAGGCGTGAAGTATCGTTCACGTTACAAGGGCTTGCAAGAGACTTTCAGTTTCATGCTAATTTGCAGGTGCTCTGTTTGTACACGCTGAGTCTCTGTTGACAGTGCTGGTTTTTAATGAAGAAGAATCAAATGATTAAATGATGAAGACATGTCAACAGGAATCTCTGCAGTTTCCCTCAGCATGCCCAGGACATTTCCGTTTCTGTTTGAAAATGGCAAGCTTTGGTTTTCAGAGGGGTACCAGACTCAAAAGGGCATACACTTAAAGACCTTTCAGACTTTGTACTATTACTGCGTTCAGAATGTTTTAAACATCACACACAATTTATGATCCGAGTCCTGGGACATAGAGCAATGTTTTGTTTTTTATGTAAGATCATTGTTTGGAGAGTAATATGTTCAAGACGGTGCATGAATTAAGACCACTAGCTTTAGAATCCATTTAAATTAGACGGGATTTGGAAAGAGGATATAAGTGGAATTTAGTATTAGATATTCTCCCTGCACAGCTCAAAACATTAGCATTCATCCTTCTCATAGAATTGCATATATAAAAGTGGAATGCAAATATTGATTTCATATATCATGGAGATTTTATAGAGATTATTTGCCTTGGATTTTATTATATTCCTTCAAAAGCCCTTGTGAGGAAGGGATGTTATTAAGTCTCTCTGGGAGCACCTTGCTGAAATAATGCAGTTCAGCTGACTGGTCCATCTTGGAGTTGGCTTTTAGATGCACACGGCCATGTCTGACCATGCTGAGACAGCCAACATAACTGCAGAGCCAACATAAATATAGTGGCAGGTTTCATATACTGGGGTATGCTGTGGTAAACACAGGACAATTCTACATTGCTACAAGTGAATACTTATTAATTACTAGATAAAAGAAGAAGAAATACATCAATATAATAGTGAAGTTCTCCTTATGGATTTGATATCAGTTCTTATGATTTCCTATGAGCTTTTAATTTTATGTTCATATTAGTCACATGTAGATACATATCTCAAAATTTCCCATTCCAAATCTTATGATTTGCGCTGACACGGACTGATTGATTGGCCTGTTTGGCTGAACTATTGGATGATTTTAATGGATAATTTTAATTAGATGATGAAGGTTGTGTGATTTGTTTTCCTTTAGTAATGCCTGATGCCCACGTCGTGGTGTGGAGGAAACAGCTGCTCTGAAGACATTCCGTTTGATTTTATCTGCTTTCTTCACCTGTAACTACTCCATATTAATTACTCCTTTTATTAGTTAATTTGTTTTTTCATTTTTTTTACAGTGACCTTATTTGCACCAGTTTTTCAGAAATTCAGCCAGGTCCTTCCTAGAAGTATGCAGATATGCACGGTGGGGAAGGTAAAACACTGATAATCTTTTTATTCATCTAACTTAATAGTTTGTCATTTGTTTATTATTCTGTACTACCGTCAATTATCATATACCATATACCATTATACCTTGATATATGGTAATTATTGTGCGTTGTCAGGTTAAGCCTCTGTTCATCTACATATAAGCACAAAAAGAGTAAACCTACAGATGAGGAATTAGGAGTAATTCAAACCTTGATTGATTTTTAATTCCAACAGCAAATTAGGTTACATGTCAGATGTCAGAGTGATTCACTTAGGGATTTGCATTGGCAGTTTTTTTTAATGTTTCTCTGACACGCAACGAAATGCTCAAGTGTCTTCAGCGAAAGGACTTGATGTACTTGTTATTGGTGAAGAATAAATGAGTTATGGAAAGCTGCTTCTATTACAGGTTTGGCAGGCTTGTGTATTGAAAGGTCGGCGTGACACATCCGCGAAGAATGACAGTAATTTGAACGAATGTGTGTGTTTTTTTCCCGTTCTCCACAGACTAAGCAACTGCACCCCAATCAGACTACGTTACAGCGGCAGACCTGTAGAGAGCAGCAGATCGGTTTATTGAATTGTTTTATACGGCCTGTACTGTACATGAGGGGAGGGAGGAGCAGTCGTAGTATTGCTCTAGATATCATGTCCCCGTCGTGGAAGCCGAAGAAGGAGACCGGAGCACTTTTCGCGCACACCAAGGAAAACCAGCCCAAAGTGAATTTCTTTACAGACTCACACAGGAGCCGCATGAAACACTCGTTTGTCGTCCTGCAGAGTTATTAGCTCAAATATCCTCTCCAGTGTGCAGTGTGTTGTAAGGTTTCACACTTCGCACTGGATACGGGGACAGGCTAGATATTTTTTACTTACCTGTCTTCGCAGACTCTCGTCCTTGCTAAGAACAACCGAAGATTTAAACGGTGAGTTGATCCTCTTTCTAATAATTGTACATTTAGACACGGTGCCCTTGCTTTAAATATGCGTTGGGTTATATTAGGCGAAGCTAACTCCGGTGTGGGCTAGTGGCTGCGTGCTTTGACAGATCAGCAACCCTGCGATACTCAGCAGGCTAGCAGATCAGTTAGCCAACCTATCGTTATTAAAACCAGTTTTGCTTGATAACATGCAAAGGCGAGATGTTGAAGAGCTTATCCCACATGTATGTGTGTTTTGGGGGTTTTTGCGTTCGATTCCGGCGACTCTGCTGTGATGGTGTGAGGTGGTCTTTCTGTAACGATAGGCCTGGCTCGGATTTAAATCAACTCTCCAAGCAAACATTTTCGCTTGTGTTCACATTGGCTCACATGAACACAAACGTAAGGGCGCACACAACCGCGCGGGCATTTGCGCTAAGAACGGGTTACCACATAAAACTTGTTAGGGAACACTAGCTAGCTAGCTAGCTATAGCTAAATAACTTGTAACATGAACAGGTAAGTCAAGTAACTGAAAATAACTAAAAGCTTTATTTGTTTCCTCTTTTTCCACGGCTGTTTTTTTTACAGCTCTCGGCGCTTAGACAGGTAACAAACGTTTTACCTTAGCCACATTGTGTCATTGTGCAATAGGCTTAGACCGCATCTAATGTTACAGTGTGAAACAGTTTGGGCTGATTACGCCGATGCGTATAATTGGTAACATAAAAGTTTGCGTGCATAGACGAGGAAGTGTGTTATATATGTAACAGTTGTTTATCTTTTAAGTAACGCCTTTCTCATGTAATATAAAGCGCAGAATGTTCTGCTGTAACTTGATGAGTTCTGATTTGATCGTTCAAATATTTGGTAGTAATTTTGCCTGTGCATTAACATATGCAGCTGTAACATAAGAACAAGTCATGCAGTGTGCTTGTCACTTTTTCCAAAAGAAGTGTACTTTTAATTGATTGATGCTGCACACACATGCTTGTGTGTGTGTGTGTGTGTGACTACCTTACCCATCCATATCCATCCATGTGTTTAGTTTAGTGAACACTAGAGTCCACTAGCCATGTGCGTAGGAGGCTGGGAGATGGGTTGCAGGCTCATTCTGACAGTAGCCTGGCGTGACCTGTTACTGAGGGGAAGTGACCTCTCTTGGCCTTTCTCCTGGCAGTCTCGCTGTGGCCCATGCTGGGCTATATGGGGCAGTGGCTGCGAGCCTGCGGATATGTGGAAAAAGCGTTCGCTTACATAAGCTTAGCGCTGCACGCGGCCCCGGCGCCGACCTCAGAGCAGTGATGTCAGAGCCTCCAAAGAGCATGATGGGTAACTTAAGTTGCTTTGTTGTTCAGTAGACTGATGTGGATGGTCTTTGGTTGCAATGTAAACATGGTTCGTTTGTGGTTTACCTATTGAATAATGAATGTATCGCCAGATAAATGTCACTACATATTTAAATACCATGTCTTCTATACTGCTGAGTGGCCAAGATGCTGGAGAGACATGGATTCCACTAATCGTTCAATTGGTGTTGGTTTAATGTGTGGTGTATCTTGCCTTAATGTTGTTTTCTTTAATTGTCATATGCTTAGGCTTATCATTATCTACTTCAAATGAAACGAGTCCTGAACAGAGCACGATGATGATGCGTGGTGTGTTCTTCAGATTTAGAGCACAATGATGATGCGTGGTGTGTTCTTCAGATCTAGAGCACGATGATGATGCGTGGTGTGTTCTTCAGATCTAGAGCACGATGATGATGCGTGGTGTGTTCTTCAGATCTAGAGCACGATGATGATGCGTGGTGTGTTCTTCAGATCTAGAGCACGATGATGATGATGTGTGGTGTTCTTCAGATCTAGAGTGCGATAGAGGTCCACACCTTCACTTCCTCAGACTGGCTTTTCAGAATATCCTAGCAGAGTCTTTGTTGGAGAGTGTGGCACTGTACACAAACATGACAGTGAAAAACGAGATTGGACTAAAGCTATTGTGACGAAACCTTTGACCCCCCCCCCCACACACACACACACACACACGCACGTGCTTCCCCAGCCTTGCCTGCTTGTCATAGACCATCAATGTTTGTTTAGTTGTTCATAGTGTTACAGAATCACTGTGTCACTTTATGCTGGCTTATACTTTTATTTTCTTTTTTTAATCCAGTGGATTTCAGTGAGGTATAATATTAACTGCTGGAGTCAGCCATGTGTACTAGTATAAATGTAAAGTGTACAGTAATTCCAGATTCATCATATGATTCTCAGAGGGAAGTGACACTCTTGTATCAGATGATAAATATGCAATGATGTTGGGGTAAAGCTAGGTCGAATTCTCTCATCCCACTACAACGTTGCAAGATGTTTGGCAGCATAAAGAATCCCCTGCATAAATGTGTTTTTTTTTAAATTTTTTAATATTTATAAGGAAATGTACTTTTAGAAAAAAATGTATAAAAATCTTCTAGAGAGGCTAGTTCCCATGTCCGTCAGTAAGGGTCTTCAAGCTGGTTGGATGGTCTGTGGTCTGATAATGGTCTGGTAATGTCAGTGGTCAAGGCAGAAGCTAAATGAGCTCATGATGTTGTCATATCTTGTATACATAGGGATTTTATTTACCAGAGCCTGTTGTAACCAGATGTGATCTCCACACACAATCCAATTACACCGGCTCCTTTTAACTTTGATACATATTTTAACATCCACGGTCTTCTTAGTTATCCATTCGAATGTAATTGCTGTTTGTAGTGCCAGAAGTGTTACCTTGCAGATGTGTGACGCGTTACATAATTCATCGCCATGCGCCCAGTAAGGCCCGTTAACCCTGCGCAGAGGGGGAAGGTGTAGCGGCAGGCAGTGTGTCTGAACTTTGAAATGCTTGGAAACGTTTGCGCGGGCCTGATAAAGCCTGCTGCTGTCCTGGGGAACAGGGCACAATTTATCAGCGTGAGGTTTGATCTCCCACCAGCGTCAGCTGCCGCCCCTCTGGGCCTCGCAAGATAACGCCACCCCGTACCACGTATGCAGACACACGCGTGCACATATACACATACACAACATGCAAACACACACAGACACAGACACACACACACACACGCCCCATGCCTTCCTGTCGCCTGGCTCTTTACACCTTGTCTGAGACAGCCTTAGGAAAGTAGTCTACCTTTCTTTTGCATGCTTATTAGTAGCTTAAACTGGAATTATTTACCCCAACAGCGACATCACATTACAGTTCGTATTGTTAATAAATAGAAAAGTTTGCGGTTATAGGTCACAAATTCCTGTCTCAGACCTGAAGCACCGGTCAATCCACAGTGGTCCACATCTCCATAGATACTATAGACGGCAACGGCGCCACCTGGGTGGGAACTTTCCAAATAGTGAAATAAAAAATGAAAACGCACCACAAGATCCTGGTATGTGGAGGCATGTAGTGGTGGTGATGGAGTTGGAGGTCTTGTGGTGGTGGTATGGCCAAGCTGATGGAAGTGCATGCAGAAATAGTGACCCTTATCCACATGGACCAACATTCTCAAACAGCGCACGCACCTCTGTTCTCCTACCCATATCCATTATTTATACAATGTTGCTGCTTACTGGAGATAGCTAGGCATATATATATATATATATATATATATATATATATATATATATATATATATATATATTTTACTTTTTGTGTTTGTGTGAGCTACACTGGCAAACATTTTATGCCTTATTGATTATTCATTTTTGCTTTGGAGTATGTTTCTGTAGATTGTGTTCAGAGAGTGTTTGGAAACCGAGTGAGGATCTGAGAAACGGTGTCTGGCACTTTAGGTTTCCATCCCTCAGACTGCAGTCACGCAGTTCTTGTGTGGCCATGATGTCCATGTTAATATCTTGGTCTGGTCTGGCCTGAAGATACACCTGCCAAACCCTCTGTGGACTGACGCATGCACACGCATGCACACAAGGTTTAGGCTGATACACAATGATACTGAGCATTGTGAAAACTTTAATGATGACATTAAGCAAATTAAGCACATTGTTGTTCTGTCACATACTGTGGTCACATGCCTTTTGTTTAGAAATGACCTTGCCTCTGCTTAACCAGACCCTTTGTACAACCTCTCTAATCTACAGTTAGTTCAAAATTCACCCAGTGCAACAACATTTCAACATCTTTTTTGCTTCACAAACCAAAAAGGTGGACCTTTTATAGTACTTTTTATGCTGAATTGAAAAATGTTTTTAGAGCTTTTGAAAAAACTAAAAATTGTATCATGTATGTTTTTAAGTCATTGGACAATTAAATGTTACATTAATTCTATGTTACTTATTGATAAATAAGACTGGTAATAGTTTTAAATGTTTTTAAAATATGTACTTCTAAAATGTGCAATAGGAACATATCTCTTCAGTGTCCAGCAGAAGTCTGCCTCACGGGGGGGATCCTCAGTGTCCAGCAGTAGTCTGCCTCACGGGGGGATCCTCAGTGTCCAGCAGTAGTCTGCCTCACAGGGGGATCCTCAGTGTCCAGCAGTAGTCTGCCTCACAGGGGGATCCTCAGTGTCCAGCAGTAGTCTGCCTCACAGGGGGGGATCCTCAGTGTCCAGCAGTAGTCTGCCTCACGGGGGGGATCCTCAGTGTCCAGCAGTAGTCTGCCTCACAGGGGGATCCTCAGTGTCCAGCAGTAGTCTGCCTCACAGGGGGGATCCTCAGTGTCCAGCAGTAGTCTGCCTCACAGGGGGATCCTCAGTGTCCAGCAGTAGTCTGCCTCACAGGGGGATCCTCAGTGTCCAGCAGTAGTCTGCCTCACGGGGGGGGATCCTCAGTGTCCAGCAGTAGTCTGCCTCACGGGGGGGTCCTCAGTGTCCAGCTGTAGTCTGCCTCACGGGGGATCCTCAGTGTCCAGCAGTAGTCTGCCTCACGGGGGGATCCTCAGTGTCCAGCAGTAGTCTGCCTCACAGGGGGGATCCTCGGTGTCTAGCAGTAGTCTGCCTCACGGGGGGGATCCTCAGTGTCCAGCAGTAGTCTGCCTCACGGAAGGGATTCTCTTTCTGTCCCACTGCTTTTCCATATTTTACATAACGGCCTGGAAGTAAGAGACACCAAACTGTGATGGAGAAATTCTGAAAATATATTTGGATTCAGTTTGCATAAATACATAATGAACTGGTATTTCTTTCTAGGAAGCAAATCATCGTTGCCCAGTGTTATAGATAACATTTAGGCGAATAACCATTGATAACATCATTAACATTAGTCGATAACATCATCGAATAATTAACTACAAATCATATATTTTTTTAAACATTGCTATAGACGTTCAGTCTGGTGAAAGACATAGATGACCTTGCAAATGAAACGCAGGCCCAGAACATATGACCTCCATGCCTGTAGAGAGGAAGAGACGGAAGAGCATGTCCAGATGATGGGCGTCTGTAGTTTGGTGGTGTTTTAGTGTAGACCCAAACAAAACACGGAGAACCATTACGTCTTACTTAAAATAGAAATAAAATCTCAGCCCAAGTGTCCTGAGTGTAACTGTAGTGAGGAAACCTCCCGCTGACATGAGTGGAGGATCATTACAGAAGTGTGTTCCTGTCTCAACCTGTCTGTGGTGTTAAAAATAAGTATGCTGGGAAACGACACGTTAATCAACGCGCTATTTATTTTTTCCCTCTAACATAGCGTTTTTTTTTTTTTCCCTGAATCAAAATGTTTATATTTTATTTATGTCTTATTTATTATTGAGTTGTCCACTGCTCTGTGGTGGTGTAGTGGTTCACTGGTGTAGCGGCTGTGGGAGAAGGACTGGAGGGGTGGAGGGCTCGTGAAGTAAACCGGTCCTGTGCCTCTCACGTGGGGCGCTGCATACCTGAATTTGCTTCATAATAATATTCTTTATTGCTGTCATTCGGCAGAGGATTATGTTTGTCTAAATTTACACCACCATTCAGGCCACACACAGACCCCCTCCCCAAAAAACAGAAATCAAGAATGTAATATAAACCCTCCCTTCATTTAAAGAGGGAACTGAGAGGCTGTCATATGTAGGCCCACTTCTTTATAGTGGGCCTCCTCTGTGCCTGGGTTTGATGGCTTGCAGTTCTGTGTTTCGGCCATTGTGAGGCGGAGTCTGTGCCGTTGTGAGGTGGAGTGGTTAACCAGTGGGACACCAGGCTCGTGCTCACTGGAGTTGATGTGTTTCAGTGCTAACTGAAGTCTGCTCCTTGTTTAGAGAAATGAAAACACAAACGGAGATGGTGTTTGGTCTGAGATGTGCGTGTGCATCGTACCATGACTTAAAGCTGCAATAAGCAATTAAATTTTGACTAAACTGGCTTCGCATCATTAATACCAATCATTGAAATCTTTCCTCTAAGGGAAAAAGGAGAGAAAAAGGTTTCAGTAACTGTCCAGGGCTCTGCCGCCAGACATCTCAGTGCAGTGCGGACGCTTTAACCAGGTAGGAAAGGTGTTTTGAAGAAAGATGTGGATGGGGGGGTGTGAGATTGAAGGTAAGACTCTTTCAGTGGCTACATCTGGGGCAATTTAACAAGAGCTCCAAGATGGATTATAGCTCCTTTAACTGAGGAGGTGCTGCTGTTGCCCTCCTGTATGAGCTATGTGTTCGTGAACATCCACAATTGAAGGGATTGTTGTATTTCTTTTTGACATGCAACACGTGACTGAGAGCAGTCTCAGCAGGATGAAGCTTCAGGGTTTCAGAGGAAGGCACCACATCATCTTGGCTCAGTATTGTCCTTTCATATGTGGGTGGTCAAGGTCCCTACTGCTCGATAGTCTGTGTGCTGTTCACTAAAAAAATTACTGAAATATTTCACAACTGTTTTCATGAGTCACCGGAAAAGAAGTATCTCAAAGGCCTGAGTATTATCATTTTTACATGTATTTTTGCCTGTCTAAGACAGACTCTGCCCATTGCGTCAGTTAGAGATAAGGCAGATTCATAAAGTAGACTGATTAATTGATTTATTGCACTCTAAACCTTACAGTTTGTCATATGGTCTGTTGCATACATACAGTGTGGAATATTATCTTTCGTAATAACTTTTGTAGATAATGTGTACAGAAATTGAGAGAGCTGGAGAAAAAATCAAAAGCCCTTGTGGTAATGGAGCCATCATTCCTCCCAGTGTAGATAAAAATATGGAACTATGATGGGGAAGTGCACTGGGTAAGCTAATGTTTGATTTGTGTGGAAACAGAGCCACCAAGGGTTAAGTCTCACTCTGTCTGTCTGTCTGTCTGTCTGTCTGTCTGTCTGTCTGTCTGTCTGTCTGTCTGTCTGTCTGTCTGTCTCTCTCTCTCTCTACCACTCTACCTATCTTCTTTGCATTTAACTGTTTCTGTCAACAAACCCCTTCTCTAGTCTCACAATTTGAAGCTACATATTTTTTTCTATATTTAGGGAAATGGTGCATGTTTTTGAGTTGTGCTCCTCTGAGTTGATGATCTTGGCATGACCTCGTTTGAAATCTCCGGGTCATTGAAGGCTCCCTCAGTCAGCTAGTCACAAAATGGGTCACTTGGGTAAAGCAGTGATCATTTTTGTGTGAACCTTCATGCACCAAAGATTCTAATGAAACCCCTTCCAGGACTGCCTTGTCACCACTGGGCTGGGTTTCTCCATCAGTGCTGGGCTGGGTTTCTCCATCAGTGCTGGGCTGGGCTTCTCCATCAGTGCTGGGCTGGGCTTCTCCATCACCGCTGGGCTGGGTTTCTCCATCACCGCTGGGCTGGGTTTCTCCATCACCGCTGGGCTGGGTTTCTCCTTCACCGCTGGGCTGGGTTTCTCCATCAGTGCTGGGCTGGGCTTCTCCATCACCGCTGGGCTGGGCTTCTCCATCACCGCTGGGCTGGGCTTCTCCATCAGTATTAGGCTATGTGCACCTTAAGTAGTCACAGCGAGTTGTTCACAGAGTGTCTGTGAATGTAGATGCAGGAAGGGCCAGGCTGTAGCAGCGGCCGACTCATAAATAGTGCTGTGTTGTTTTTTTTCGTTTACTTTCGTCTGAGTTGGAAATTGCAGTCCTGTTTGTGCGCATGTGGAGTGGGTGTGTGTGTAATGGAACAGCACAATGTGAGGATTAAGAACCCAGCACTGAAGTTACTGGTCCCAACTGGACTTTGGTCTCCATTGAAAGTTGTGCCATATTGATTTACAGTGTCACTCTTTGGTTTTTGGCCACATTTCTGGCCTCGGTGTTGTTGAGCGTAAAGTCTTCTTGGATCCTGCATGGAAAATGAATGGAGTTTTTATTTAAGTACACATCACATGTGCCACTATGATCAATTGCCCTGCACAGGTCAAAGGGTGCATCTTTGAATGGAGGAGCAAACTGTTTCCATAGTTACTCACTAACATTCAGCGCTCACAGTCATTGATTGCATGCAGGCTGCCAAGAACCCATTGTGATCATCACTATCCTATGGCCCCTTAACAGGGAAGGATCGGAACGAATGGATGGAGCCAAAAGAACGGGACAGAAAGATGCTGTGACACGTGCTGCGTTTGGACTGTGCTGGGAACCCCCCCAGCTGTTGAAATGAATCACACGTACGGGGCAGTGGCGACTGGCGGACGCGCCCCCGCGGGGGAGGATGGTGTGAGGCAGGGGGTCGAGTGCGGGGTCACGTCTCGTAGTGAAGGCTGCGTGAGATCACAGCCTTGGGATGACTGCACACACACGGCCGTGCGGAGAGGGGCGCGCCTGGAAGAAGAGGGAGGTACCTCAGCCCCGCCCCAGCTCCACCCGAACCCCCGCCCCAGCTCCACCCGACCCCCGCCCCAGCTCCACCCGACCCCCGCCCCAGCTCCACCCGAGCCCCGCCCCAGCTCCACCTCGCCAGGAGTTTTGGTTCTGTTGAAGTTGCCTCTATTCGACAGACGTGTATTGCTGTCTCGCCGCTGCTGCGTTTGGTCGTGAGAAGTCAAAAGTCTCGCATCATAATCCACTGTGGTGTTTGTAAGAGAAGAGAAGATAATAAGGCCTGAAAGGGAAGCCGTTGCATTGCAATATTTTAGTTTTTAAATATTGTGGTATTAAAACCGAAACCAAAGCACAAAAGGCTAACCAGTAGCTAGTTTAGCAAGGGAGTGGTTGCATGTAGACAGGGCAATAACAAAGGTTTATATAGCGTGACTAGCATGTTCATATGTGTCAGTCATCCCTTGATGTGGTTAAAGATTGGCCTACCTTATTTTGAAAATGATTTATGTTTGTTGGATCGTGTGAATGTTGTGATTCATCACAACAACCACAGACTACTCATTGGGAATGTCTGAGATCAGAACGGACACACACACACACGCAGACACATGAGTGATTTATTAGAGCTCTCCTTTGCATATTGCAAACTGCTAAGGCTTTGAAGAATTATTAACAAACAACACATTGTGCAGGCCTAGCGATGAAAGTGTATTTAGCTCAGTAATAAATGTACACACCGATCTGAGCCTGCTTCCTCTTTGTCCTTGTCCAGAAGTCTCACACAGGACATTCCGTGTGATTGGGGCCATATGGCAGGGCTGTGCAGCACTGAACATTAAAACTGCACATCTTGCCCGACTAGAAGATGATCAACACAGTGACTGCAGAACATCCATCCCAAAGCACCATTCACAGCTCTAATATGTATTCATGATGTGTGCGTTGTGAAGAGGCAGCCGTAGTTTTCCGTTGCATTGGCTTTGCGCATACATGATGAGGCTGCAAATTATTCGTTGCCTTCATGTCTACAGGCACTAGGACCTGTGGGCTTTTCAACCCTATAGCTGTTACTGCCTTATTACAGAGTTACGAATTCTAGGCTGAAACTGTGAAGCAAGAGTTAATTACGCGCCTGTAATTGTTGTCGTGTGTGGATCAGGTGATGCGGAAGCTTGTTAATCACATTTTGCATGAGCTGTTATTGGTAAAGCTGAGGAATGTTTCACCATGGCTTGTTCAGTTAAACGTTGCACTAGCACGTCACGCCAGGTCTACTCTCAGCTCCAACCTGTAACACAGCTGCTGGCTACTGAGATATTAGTTCTCCAGGAACTCTGGCAATAGCTGAACATGCCTTGTGCTACACATCAGATCAAAGAGATGCAAATGACAGGCTGGCAAGTTGTGGGTTGTTTTAAAGCTTTAGAAAGAATGTGGCGGTTCTGTTGCCAGTGTACGCCACTTAAGACACGCCACAGAGAAGGCTTAGATGGTAATAGGTTTTTATTTGTTTAATAACTCGTACAATGTTTTCATAAGCGTAATGCTTTCAGCTCTTGATTATTCTGTAGTACTGATAGTGAGATTGAAGGATTTAATTGTGTGATTCATAGCAAGGTGTGTGTGTGTGTGTGTGTGTTAGGGTTGGGCTGATAGACAAAGCCATGTCAGTTGCAGACAGACATCATAATTTCGAGTCGACATTCCTATGACAAAACACTCTGTTTATCCCATCGTGCAACTATATATATATATATATATATATATATATATATATATATATGGTATATATGATAATATGATTTATAAAAATAGGGTTTTTTTTAGAGTAAGCTTACTTCATTCATGTAGTTGTTACTGCTGTAGTGCTTTACTATTTTTATTTGTAGGATGTGGAAGAACAGTGTATTTCACAGTGTATCTCCAGTACTGGGGGGTTGTGGGTGCAGTTTTAGAGAGCTCCACTTTCTGGATAGCCTAGTGAAATCTGACCCAGCACAGCCTGGAGAGGCAGCGTTAGCACACGGCTCTATGAAGAGAGAACTGATACATCCATTAGGAGGCGGGTAGACACACACACACACACACACACACACCTCTGCAAGATGGCAGTAGGACTGCCACTTACTCTGTGGGAGGCTCTTTGGCCCATATTGGTTTCTGCTATAGACACACTACTGTCAGCATGCTTGTTCCATTGGTTGATATTGACGAGAGGAGCAGCTTGGCTTTATTACGTGTTGCGTGGACCCATGCGAGCTCTGATCCCAGTGATGTATGCTAAAGACATGCAGATATTTCTGCGCCCTGTGGGTGGCATTAAAGGTCATGATCAAACCACGGGTGCTGCTGCACCAACACGTGAGATCTCACGTGGCCAAACTTTTGCACTTTTACTTTGGAACGTTTTTCTGAACGGGTGCGTGTGCACGCGCAAAGAGCATTCTCTTTTTTTTGTGTGATGACCACATCTTAAATGGTGCAGCCAATCATTCTGCTTCACGAGTTGTCACATCTCTGTGTTTGTTTAGTTTTGGTAAACGCCGTAAGCCGAGACGATAGCTCGACATCTGTCTTCTATCGGCGGGATCCTAAAAAGCAGGACGCGAGATCCTTTTGGTCTGCATGACCTTGGCAGCGTCGAGGAAACCGGGAGGCTTCCACATGCGCCTGACGATCGACAGCGTTCCTCACGCAGGGTCCAGTCATCCTGTGGTAGCTTCTGAAAGCAAAGCAGCGACTAGATAGATACTCGGAGTAGACACCTCTACGAGCCACATATACCCATTCCAGCCGTTCCCTAACTTTCCTTCCATTGCTTATGTTGAACAAGACTGGAGTGCTTTTAAAATTCTCTTGAGTCAGATAAATGTTGGGGGCACCCAGCCCCACTAACACAAAGGAGCCAGGGATCGTCTTTTCTCACTCTTTTCTCACTCTTTTCTCACTTCAGCCAGTGGAGTGGGTGCTGAAGGAGGCTGTAGGTCGTGCATTCCTTTGTCTGTGAGTGATGTCTCAGTGGTGTCCAGCGCTGGGCCCCCCCCCTCCCTCCCCGAGTCCGCCGAGGAGCCCAGACAGGAGGTCTGTTTGACTTGGCGTGCGTGAGGAGCGGGCGGGCCTCATTTTGGATTCTACCTCAGGAGATCAATCTTAACCCTGGCCAAGTTTGTCTGCAAGTGCCTTTACTATAGCTTGGGTTCCTACAGAGATTTAATAATGTTCGGAGTGAAGCTTGTTTGGGGCAAAGGTGTCTTGAGGGAATTTCTTTTGTTTCAAGGCATTTCAAGCAAACAGTAAGAAGTGGAACAGAACTCCAATAAACGACAAAAGTTTTAGGTCAGGATTGGTGCTGTAATGATATTGTTTGGTAACCTACATTTTACTTTTGACAAACAGCATTCCTGCGCTGTGCTATGCTGAGGACTGTTCCGGAAAGGCCGTCTCCCTGAGGGGAATGTTCGGTACTCCATGTGCTGTCTCAACTGTCATATTTTTCCGGTGTTACCTATTCAGATCTACTTGTAAGGTAACAGAGGCTAATGGTGGAGCTCCTATAGAGTTCCACACACTGTGAAATGTGTGGCCCGTTGATGGGCTTATCAGTAGCAGCAAACAATGTGATATTATTAGGGGCCATCTGTAGCAGGTGTGTGTGTGTGTGTTTGTGTTTGCATGATGAAGCAGAATGCATCCGATCTATGGTTCCCAGTATGGGAGAGGTTTTCTGAGTAGTTGGGCCATGTGTAAGTGAAGCTGGGGGGAGCGGGGGAGGGGTGTTGACTGGGCCTGAGGCTCCACTACCCCGAACTGCAAATATCCACTTCACATTCAAGGTATTTGACAGTTTTGTTATCCATTGTAGAATTCAGTGTCGTCACGAGCGCACCAATGTAGATTGAGAAAGGATTGCTTTTGCTTTTGAACAGTTCAGAACGTGTAGGATTGCTAAATCTAAATATTTTTGATAAAAATGTCCCTCAGAGCAGTTAACAGCGGCTCCGAATCCTCCTCCCCATACGTGCCCTCTCGGGCCGCTCAATCCCAGCTCCTCCACAGTAACCTGGACCTGAATCTGCACCTTCCCCTTATCTCTCACCCGTCTTCCTTACTATTAGCAGGTGTCGGTACGTGGTGAAGATTTGCTGTCTGCTCTTGAACCAAGTTTCGGTTGAACCCTTTGGCGACTGTAGTTCCACGTTTGGGACGCGACGTGGGCTCTTCAGGCTCAGACATGCCTGCCTCTGTGACGATCCACACATTTATCAACCCTGAAGAACCACCAGTGATGGGTTTGATCACTCGTGGAGTTATTTCGGTACTTAAAGTCTTTCAGCGCCTGTTGAACTGGAGGCGGTAACTGGCCTGGCGACTAAGAATGAGGTTGCTAGGGAACTTTAATTGAGCTCTTAGTTGCCATTCTTGTTTGATTTACTTCAAGTTCTTTTAAGTGCTAGAAACTGCAAAGCTGCACTGCATCTGTAATGGTTATCAAGACCTTATTAAACCGCACGGGGCTTGAGTGATGAATCACTTTTGCAATTGATGGTTCAAAAACGATGAATTGCAGCTCAGTATTAGGGGAGAGTGCGGCTCTTTATTCCATGATTTTTCTGGGTAGAATAAGTGTTTCTGGCACACTGTATAATCAATGTATCGTGTGCACCTGCGTTTAATATTATATACATTGTTCAAGGCATCAAAAGAGCCAAATTCTAGTTCGTATGGTATGGCTGTTGGACAGACCCCAGGCTGTTGGTGCCAGACACCCACAGACTTAAAGAATTAGCCACTTTTTACTTTTCAATGAAAACGTCACTGCAGCACCTCAGGCTAAAGAAAAAAAAAGCATAGATTGGTTTCCAGCAGTGGTGTCCTGTATCGAGGTGGGAGCAACCAGCATCCATTAAAGTGACCCACATAGTTTAGCGTGATCCGTGGTCCTCCCTTCTCATCTGACAGTAACTGAGATCATCCCTTCACATCGCTACATACAGCAGGTAACTAAGAACCAAGTGCCAAGATGTATTCCGTCCTCACCCAGGCTTTTCAAGCCAGCTAACGTTACCAACTTGGCTTTCACTTTGCTGTGTTTTTGGCTGCTGGATGCCAGTCAGACGTTCTCTTTTAACTTCACGTTTCAAGCAGCAGGTCTATAGGATTGTGTGGTGTCCATTTAATTCATTGTGAGTGCACTGACCCCTTCACGTAGTACGTGGGCCCAGAGATCTACAGTAACACTTGATATTCAGTGACAAGATCGAAATGTGAAAGTTCACAAGATATCGTTTCGCCGATTGGCTTCGAGTTTGGTTTCGCACTGCATCGTACAAGTGGTCCACGTGAGTGCGGGGTCCCTCTCGTCGACGCCGATGCCGTTCGTCTCCCGGTTACCGTCTCCATCCATCGCCACGGGTGACCTTTTCTGCTCCACCTGCTCCGCCTGAAAAGGACATCAGACGTCCGCCAAATCGGCAAGTCTGAATGTCACCGCTAATCTTTCCTAATTGAATCTGGCCAAATATATGAAATGCCTTCACTGATGTAACCCCGCACCCCCCTTCTCTTCTGAGCCATCCACTTGCTGCTGCTCGTAGTGCCGTTGCAGTCGGTCCTCTGTGCTGCGGAAGGTAAACAGCAGCTCCATCCAGAGTCCCAACAGCTACACTGCTGCAGTGGGTTGGTTTCAGGAGTTTACAGCAGTCAGTCATGAAATGGATCAAGAGGAGGATGGAGTGCTTCTGTAAACTGCTGGACTGCTGCAGATCAATCAAGAAATCGTGGACGGCACTGACCAGTTCATGCGTTTGAGGAACTTGCCCAACAATTAATTACATGTCCAACAAATAATCCCTGTTAAATTAGGATTTATAAGAGATTATATTTATTTAAATATAATCAATCTTAGGTCAGTATTGGCATTAATAATGGCAGATGTGGGTATGGAGATATTGATCAGGCCAATCTGCACCAGCCTCTCACATTAATGCGTCATGGAATGCAAAACGTCTTCACCTTACAGAATGAGATTTGAATGTGACGGTAAGGTGGGAAGCCATCTGCTCAGGGTCATATCAATGTAGACACAGTGTGTTCCAGCACATTCACCAACGTGTGCAGAAAACCTCAGAATGCTGTAGTTATCTGTCTGGCCTTGGTGTTCAGGTCACTGACCTCGCGGAGCTATAGGATTATGTCAATAAGCCTTTTAGAGGGATTCTGGTGGCATGAAGCCTGTGGTGGGTGAACTTTGACCTAATGGCTCCTCCCCCGCCCGTGTTAGTCAGCAGGTCGCGAACTCTATTCAACTTCTCTGTCTCTTTCCTGCCACTAGCGTGATAAGAAGCTGCCCTCATGGAGTTCCTCTGACTAGTACGGTTTCATCATGTATGAATCAAATATAATTTTCCTTAGTACTAATTGCTTATCCCTTTCGCAGAAGTTAAAATGTATCTTGGTCAAGAATTCCAAATTACTGTGCATGTGGATTTCTGTATGAAAAGACCTGTGTAAAAAATCTAGATTAAAAAGTCTGGACAAGGCTTCTATAATAGAAGTCCCTTTGGGACATAAAATCAAGATTTCTTTCTTTATATCAAGAATTGTGCTTGTTGTCATGGCAGCATGTAACCTAGGTTTCCTTGCATTCTGTCATACCCTTCACATTGGGAAGGCGTTTAAACTCCCCTCCCCCCTCCGCCAATCGGCACGGATCGAGATGATTTAAACCTCTGTGCTACTGCAGCTTAGGACTGTGTCTGTGAGCACAGTACAGTAAGTGAAGAGCGTCATTTATTGTGCAGTAGGTTGATAACTTGTAGTGGGAGCCTGGCAGCGTCTGTGTGCGTGATGTCATAGGCCTGCGTGGCGTTTCTCACAGATCACATGATTATTGCATAGAGCTGTGTGCTGACTTAAACCCATCAGTCATGTCCTTGTGGAATATTGCATTCACGTTCACTGGTTCATTCCAGGTTTGTTGTTATGAAACTGGAGTATGTCACCTTTGTATCTTTATACTTCGTATTGTGCATGTTACAGAATATATAAGTCTCAGGAAGGTGTGTGTGAGAGAGAGAGAGAGAGAGAGAGAGAGAAAGTATAAAAAATATGATCCATTATGATTATTTTAATAATCATTATTTCTGTATGCCACACCTAATGAATATTTTGACACAATTCAGGAACTCATGTCTGTCATCCTGACACTTTCTTAAACAGCCACACTGTAGGTTGGACTTTTTTTCCCAAATATATTTTGGCACCTTGTCAGGTTTCGCCCAGACCCAGAATCCAGCGGTGTGCCAGCAGATGGACCCCCCCCCCCCCCTGCGGCTGTTCACCAAGCTGCTGTGTGTGTGTGTGTGTGTGTGTGTGTGTGTGTGTGGGGGGGGGGCTGAACACATCCCCAGCAGCAGCCTGGCCTACAGGACTTCGGCACGCGGCCACGGGGGCTGGCGCAGGGCAAGTGAGGAAAAGAGAAAAACAACAGCAAAAAACAACACAAACAAACAAAGATCATTTTCCATTTAGTTGGAGTCGCACTGAGTAAACGCCATATTCACACGTGTGTGTGTGTGTGTGTGTGTGTGCGTGTGTTAATTAGACATGAGGCATCTGTGTGGAAGGGTGTCTGTGGTACAGACCTCCTCCCGCCTGTGTGTTCAGCTACATCTGTCTCCGCTCTGGCGTCTCTGCTGAGCAGACCGGCCGAGGGTGGCGTTGCTCGTCCTGCGTTTCGCGTGAGCTGGGCGTAGCGGAGCTCGTCGTGAGAGCGCTAGCTTTTATTGCTCTTTTTTTTTTTTTTTTTACTTCCTTCGAGATCGTTTCAGTACTGCGGGCGGCCGAGATGCCTTGAGCACTCAAACGAGGGACCTGTGAGGAGGGCGCGTTTCCTCATCAGCACGGCACGTGAGGACAGGAAGGAAGTGGGAGAGGAACAAGGCAAGGGCAACATACCCGGCTGCGAGGTGGCTTTCATACTGCCTGTGTGGAAATAAAAGGCATTCCTGAAAAAGCCAAAATCTGCTCGAAGGCTTCTGTAGTGTCGCGTGAAGACAGTGGGCAGCTCGGTATATAGTCGCTGAGTGCGAGTTCTGTATTTGGTCTACAAGTGTGCGCTAAGGTGGCGTGTTTTAGCACGGATCCAGGTTCTTTACGCAGCGTGTTACGATGTTAACAAATGTACTGCATGGGTAGAACCCCAGCCCGACCCTGGGATTCTTCCGACAGAGGGATGTGGTCCAACTCCTGAGAACATCCTCTTCTCTCTCTCCCCCCCTCTCTCTCTCCCCTCCTCTCCTCAGTTTCCCCTCCTCTCCTCAGTTTCCCCTTCCCATCTCTCTCTCCCCTCCTCCTCAGTTTCCCCTCCTCTCCTCAGTTTCCCCTCCTCTCCTCTGTCTCCCCTCTTCTCCTCTGTCTCCCCTCTTCTCCTCTGTCTCCCCTCTTCTCCTCTGTCTCCCCTCCTCCTCTGTCTCCCCTCCTCTCCTCTGTCTCTCCTCCTCTCCTCTGTCTCTCCTCCTCTCCTCATTTTCCCCTCCTCTCCTCAGTTTCCCCTTCCCATCTCTGTCTCCCCTCTTCTCCTCTGTCTCCCCTCCTCTCCTCTGTCTCCCCTCCTCTCCTCTGTCTCTCCTCCTCTCCTCTGTCTCCCCTCCTCTCCTCTGTCTCCCCTCCTCTCCTCAGTTTACCCTCCTCTCCTCTGTCTCCCCTCCTCTCCTCTGTCTCCCCTCCTCTCCTCTGTCTCCCCTCCTCTCCTCTGTCTCCCCTCCTCTCCTCTGTCTCCCCTCCTCTCCTCTGTCTCTCCTCCTCTCCTCATTTTCCCCTCCTCTCCTCTGTCTCTCCTCCTCTCCTCATTTTCCCCTCCTCTCCTCTGTCTCTCCTCCTCTCCTCTGTCTCCCCTCTTCTCCTCTGTCTCTCCTCCTCTCCTCTGTCTCCCCTCCTCTCCTCTCTCTCCCCTCCTCTCCTCTCTCTCCCCTCCTCTCCTCTCTCTCCCCTCCTCTCCTCTCTCTCCCCTCCTCTCCTCTGTCTCCCCTCCTCTCCTCAGTTTACCCTCCTCTCCTCAGTTTACCCTCCTCTCCTCTGTCTCCCCTCCTCTCCTCTGTCTCCCCTCCTCTCCTCTGTCTCCCCTCCTCTCCTCTGTCTCCCCTCCTCTCCTCAGTTTACCCTCCTCTCCTCTGTCTCCCTCCTCTCCTCTGTCTCTCCTCCTCTCCTCTGTCTCCCCTCCTCTCCTCTGTCTCCCCTCCTCTCCTCTGTCTCCCCTCCTCTCCTCTGTCTCTCCTCCTCTCCTCTGTCTCTCCTCCTCTCCTCTGTCTCCCCTCCTCTCCTCAGTTTACCCTCCTCTCCTCTGTCTCCCCTCCTCTCCTCTCTCTCCCCTCCTCTCCTCATTTTCCCCTCCTCTCCTCTGTCTCCCCTCCTCTCCTCTGTCTCTCCTCCTCTCCTCTGTCTCCCCTCCTCTCCTCATTTTCCCCTCCTCTCCTCTGTCTCCCCTCCTCTCCTCTGTCTCCCCTCCTCTCCTCTGTCTCTCCTCCTCTCCCTCCCCCTTCCCCTCCTCTCCTCTGTCTCCCCTCCTCTCCTCTGTTTCCCCTCCTCTCCTCTGTCTCCCCTCCTCTCCTCTGTCTCCCCTCCTCTCCTCTTTCTCCTCTCCTCTTTCTCCCCTCCTCTCCTCTGTCTCCCCTCCTCTCCTCTGTCTCCCCTCCTCTCCTCTGTCTCCCCCCCTCCTCTCCTCTGTCTCCCCTCCTCTCCTCTGTCTCCCCCTCTTCTCCTCTCTCTCCCCCCTCCTCTCCTCTGTCTCCCCTCCTCTCCTCTGTCTCCCCTCCTCTCCTCTGTCTCCCCTCCTCTCCTCCTCCTCCTCTCCTCCTCTCTCTCCTCCCTCCCCTCCTCCTCTGTCTCCTCTGCCTCTCCCTGCCTCCCCTCTGTCTCCCCTCCTCCTCCTCTCTCTGTCTCCCCTCTGTCTCCCTCCTCTCCTCTGTCTCCCTCTCTCCTCCTCCTCTCCCCTCCTCTCCTCCCCCTCCTCTCCTCTGTCTCCCCCTCCCCTCCTCTGTCTCCCTCTCCTCTGTCTCCCCTCCTCTCCTCTGTCTCCTCTCCTCTGTTTCCTCTCCTCTCCTCTGTCCTCCCCTCCTCTCCTCTGTCTCCCCTCCTCTCCTCTGTCTCTCCTCCTCCCCTCTCCCCTCTCCTCTGTCTCCCCTCCTCTCCTCTGCCTCCCCTCCTCTCCTCTGTCTCCCCTCTCTCTCCTTCCCCTCCTCTCCTCTGTCTCCCCTCTTCTCCTCTGTCTCCCCTCCTCTCCTCTCCCCCTCTTCTCCTCTGTCTCCCCTCTTCTCCTCTGTCTCCCCTCTTCTCCTCTGTCTCCCCTCCTCTCCTCTGTCTCCCCTCCTCTCTTCTCTGTCTCCTCTCCTCTGTCTCCCCTCTCTCCTCTGTCTCCTCTTCTCCTCTCCTCTCCTCTCCTCTTTCCCCTCTCCTCTCCTCTGTCTCCCTCCTCTCCTCTGTCTCCCCTCTTCTCCTCTGTCTCCCCTCTGTCTCTCCTCCCCTCCTCTCCTCTGTCTCCCCTCCTCTCCTCTGTCTCCCCTCCTCTCCTCTGTCTCTCCTCCTCTCCTCTGTCTCCCCTCCTCTCCTCTGTCTCCCCTCCTCTCCTCTGTCTCCCCTCTTCTTCTCTGCCTCCCCTCCTCTGCCTCCCCTCCTCTTCTTTTCTCCTCTGTCTCCCCTCCTCTCTTCCCCCTCCTCTCCTCCCCTCTTTTCCCCCCTCTCCCCTCCCTCTGTCCCCTCCCTCCTCTTCTCTCCTCTGTCTGTCTCCCCTCTTCTCCTCTGTCTCCCCTCTTCTCCTCTGTCTCCCCTCCTCTCCTCTGTCTCCCCTCCTCTCCTCTGTCTCCCCTCTTCTTCTCTGCCTCCCCTCCTCTCCTCTGCCTCCCCTCTTCTCCTCTGTCTCCCCTCCTCTGTCTCCCCTCCTCTCCTCTGTCTCCCCTCTTCTTCTCTGCCTCCCCTCCTCTCCTCTGTCTCCCCTCTTCTCCTCTGTCTCCCCTCTTCTCCTCTGTCTCCCCTCCTCTCCTCTGTCTCCCCTCTTCTTCTCTGCCTCCCCTCCTCTTCTTTGCCTCCCCTCCTCTTCTTTGCCTCCTCTCCTCAGTTTCCCCTCCTCTCCTCATTTTCCCCTCCTCTCCTCTGTCTCCCCTCTTCTCCTCTGTCTCCCCTCCTCTCCTCTGTCTCCCCTCCTCTCTTCTGCTGCTCCCGCGTTTTTGTGTGCCAACTGTGGAATTGTTTGGGCCACCTAGAGAAGATTGTGCTGGACCATGAAGGGCAGGGTGGAGGAGATATTGTTTACCATGTAGGTTCCCCTCTGTTATTCAAGACTCCTTTTTCCTCACACCGTTTGTAACCCCAGACGATGCCTGCTGGATGTATGGGTAGGAGTGGCGGGAGAGCTGAGGGCCTCGCGGAGCTGAACCGTCTGTAGCTGGAAGGACAGAGGTGGGCGGAGCTCCGTGTCTCTGAACTCCGCAGCCCTCCCCCTGCTGACATCTGCTTTAGATATTCTTACAGGGCTAAAGAGGGTTCGCTGCATTTTTACCAATTTTGTTTATATTGTTTTGTTTAAATTGTATTTTAAGTCGGTTAAGATTGTTTTAGGCGGATGATCATGTTTGTATTGTGTTGGAGAAGAGATTTGCCCCTCACTGCCGTGGGATACAGACGGCATGAAACACCATCTCAGCAATTTTAGATCCCCACATTCACTTGGGATTTGCATTGTAAAGCAAGATTTACAATTAGATAATCCCTATAATCCATAAAACATATGACCCATAATCCAGAAAATATACTACCAATAGTATAATTTACTCAAATTTGTGCTCCACATTTGTGCAATCGCAGATTTTATTTGTGTGTGTGTGCGTGGGGGAGGGGGGGGGTGCAAGCCACAGCCGAGAGCAGTTTCACTGGCTGCCGATGGCTCTTTTGAATATGGAAATGTTGACACTGATCACTGGCTTTTTCACCAGGACTTTGTGTATATGTGAATTACAGTGGCAGTGCTCTATACATAAACCTGGGTAACAACCATGACTTCCTGTCGAGACTGACCTAGTGAAGCATGACACAACGGCCTTTTCCTCTGAACGCCAGTGAAACATTTGAACCTGCACATTTTCCAGCATTTGGAAACACACTGTGTGGGTTACATGGTGGGGTATGATGTGTGTTTACATGGGTTTGAGTCTTAAAAATTGTGTTATCTTCATTATGGACTTTCTCATAGTCCCTCTAATGTCTTTCTCTTTCAAACTCGCTTTTTTCCGTCTCCAAACGTTGCATGTGGTGTGCAGTAACAGCTGCTGCCGTTGATGAGGTTGTCATGGTGAGGTCCCCTGTAGGGTTTCCGTGGCATCCTGTCCCTTTTCCACCAGGGAGCTGTTCATTTTCTTCCATGTCAGGAGGAAGTTGTTGGCTGCTCTTTGGCGGGAGCTGCAGGGCCCTGGGGAGGCGTGCAGGGCCGGCCTTGGGCACGGAGGATGCTCGCCCAGCTAATTAGGGTGCGTGTAGATGGGCATGAAAGAAGCCTGTTCCTTTACGCTTATGTTGTTGCATACTGGAATTGTTAGTCTGGTGGAACTAAACAAACATATCCGTAATCCAGCCCATGTTTAGATTGACTTTGTTTCCACTCTGTGTTTGGACCTTGTCTTAAGCTTTGCTTTGGTTCCAAACTGCCAGTCAAGCTCGGAATTGCGTCCTGCGGCTTGAAGTCCTTTGACTTCTGTCAAAACAATTCACGGTTTCAGCTCCGCAAAGCTTGTTTGGAGCTTTAAACTTGTTTGGTACTTATTTTGGTGACCTTTCTGGGGTCGCTGATTGCTGCAGTCCTCGTGGCCACGGAGTGATTCCGAGCACACTCTGCTCTGACTGGCTGCACAGGCCGCTGTTGACATCACCAGCAGTTCACGAGATTGGAGGATACTTCAAACTGATTTACATAAATGGGAAGTGATCTCCTGGGCTGCAGTGGCTGGAAGCATTGATTGTAGAGTGTGCGCGTGTGTGCGCGCGTGTGTGTGTGTGTGTGCAGAGAAGAGAGTAGGTCATGCCAGGTCCTGCTCAAACAGGTTGGTGTGGGCCACATGGGACATATCATGTGCATTAGTGGTGTGACCTCGAGTGATCCCACTGGTGTGAATGAAGGTCGTAGGAGTCTGAAGTTATGTGTGTAGGAACACACACTCTCAAAACACACACACACTCTCTATCTGTATTTGTGTATGCATGCATATGGTCTGTCTCACTCTGTCTGTCCCTGTCTGTCCCTCTCTCTGTATTTAATATGCTGAACATGACAATTCCTGAAACAAGTCAATTAATAACTGCAGGGTTCTCTGCCTTTTGGGAGAGGACTGTTTCTGTTTCCCAGGATTAAATGCTCTTGTTCTGACTCTGAAATGCATTTAGCTTCATCCTGGTTTTGCTCACTGTGACCAAATTAGGTCCAGATATGTGAATTAGTCCATATGAGACTCTTGAGCTCAGACACACATTGTGAAACATAAGCATAGCTCTATAACCCACTTAAATGGGTGATTTTTCACCAGCCGGTAATTCCTGTAATGAGGACATTGTGACATTTTGAAAATCATATTAATATCTCTGTGAAGAATAGGGCCAGTCACAGGGCAGTAATCTCCCTTTGGAAGCTCATCTGTGAAGCGCTCAGTTAAAATGGGGCAGGTCAGATGAAGTCAAATGTGGCTTTCCGGTTGGCCTTCTGGTAGACTGCTAAAGTTAATATTGCAACTTTGGTAATATGCAGAGGGAACGTGTAAAACAGTGTGTTATGCTAATCAGAAATGTGTGCTGCTTTCGAGGTCAGTCATATTGAAGTATTTAAGCTGCAGCTGTGAGCCTATTTTTGGCATTTACCTCTTCTGTTGCTCTCGCGGAGTTCAGGATGGAATCATTCATGGCCGCTCGGAGGGGTCTCTGCCGGCCGCTCCGGCCTGCCCGTGTTGGCTCGGAGGCGAACGGAGACTGAGCTTCTTGGCCAGTGGAGGTGGGGCGATGGTGGGGGGCGGTGTCTGCTTGTCCGGGGCGGAGTGGAGGCGCTGAGCGCATTCTCTCCCTCCGCCTCTCACTGTGAGCAGTTACTGCACGGAGCAGTTTTAGCCCCCACCTGCAGGGGGACCTTTTGGGACTGGCGTGAAAGCACTGGGTTTTGGTGTAGTGGTTCGTGTGGGACGGGGGACATACCAGACAGAGGACTCTGTCCTGGCCTGTCCTCTAGGACGGCTTGAGTACTACACTTTCATCATGTTGCTCATGCCGTGAGGTGCTGTGGACTGTATTATGTCGTACTGGAGGTGGCGTGGTCAAAGGCAGACTTGGGGCATTTTAACCCAGTGATTCATCTTCATCTGATCTTGTAAATTCTGTGGTTAATTGACTCACGCAGCCAATAGCTAGAGCAGTCAGCCAATGATTGGCCAGAATTTTCATAACTTGATAAAATACTCACAGCGCCCAATAAGTGATTTGTTAGAGAGCTCATTTGAAAACTGGAATGTTTTGTGATGGTGGTAGTGCGAAAGCCAGTATTACGATATCGATGAACGCGTTATAATTGCTCAGCAGTAGCGTCCGCCTTCCTGTGTCTTCCGTCTGCACCTCTAACCTCACATTAGCATGCAGGATGGACACAGTGTCCACACCAGGTGATGTAGCAAGCAGAGACCCCCCACACTGGGTGGGTGAATCATGTTGTAGCACACCACACTTGGTTCAATTGGATTGCAAAAACCAACAACAGCTACAAAAAACGTCTATAGGATGTTGATTGCAAAGTGTGATTCCGCTGCAAGGCTCATGCATCATTCATTCTGAGATCAAGAAATTTTTGAGCAAACCAGACTGGCCTTAATCACTTTGTGGTGCAGAGGGGAAATACGGATGCAGTGCAGATGTGCTCCTTCTCCCCGGGTTTCCTCCGGCCCAGCGCACGACGGGCCCACTGACGCGCTGCTTTCGTCTCCACCGATCATTCATAGTCAGAGCCAACGTTCATAACGGATTACCTTGTTTTATTTGCGATATCTCGTTATACAGCCAAAGTTTGTTTTGCCGTTACATGGCCATTGCACATCAAACAAAACCCTTTTCATGCCACAGGTGAGCTTTGTTTACTTAAAAACCTTTTGAAAATTTCCATGAATTTGTCACACCGTATAACAAGAAAGGCGTTGGACTGGAATTATTTTACTTGGCAAAAAAATCTGTACCAGTGCCAGTTCAATTCCAGTGTGTGTGTGTTTATTTATTGTACTGACATTGGTTAGTCATATTCTGGCAGAAGTCCTCACTGTAAAGTAATTGTGTGTGTGTGTGTGTGTGTGTGTGTGTGTGTGTGTGTGTGTGTGTATATATACAGTATATATATTGCTCAATGTTAAATGCTGCCATCAGACTTGTTGGCACATTTGAAAGCAGCAATAAGCAATCCCAACCACCAGTATAACAAACAAACTGGTATATGCCACTGGAGAATCATACTTGAGACTCCAGGCTACAAATACAAGCTACAGGCCTCCCCTGTTGTCCCTATTGGAAACAAAGATTGGACATCAGCAAACCCACAGAGGTTCAGAAGGGTATAAGACCAAAGACAGTGTCTGGTTATGGAAGAAATACAACTGGTGGTCCATAAGTGAGGTCCTGGAGTCTCAAAGGCTAAAAGCACTGGCAGTCCAACTGCAGAGATAATCGAAGGAACCAGTGGCCAAAGGAGTAAATACCTTATTTGCCAAAGAACCATTCAAAGCAGTTGTAGTGGATCTACCTAGAGCTAAAAAAACAGCACTACATGAAGAGCTTACAGGGAAAATGATTCATCACATAACACCAGTGCACACTGTTTAATAGATTTCAAAGCAGAATGCCAAAATCTCCCAGAGAAGGAACCAATTAGCATTACAGTGGCAGATGTCCAAAAGCAGGTCACAGACATGAAGATCTGGGCAGCGCCTGGTCCTGACGTGATCCATGCCTTCTGGCTAAAGAACCTAACCGCTCTGCATGGCCAACTAGCCAAACAAATTAACCATCTGCTAACTTCTGGCTCCATCCGGACTGACAGAGAGCAGAACGGTACTGGTCATGAAGGACCCCAACAAGGACCATATCCAACTACACAGCGATAACCTGCCTGTTCACAACACGGAAATTCCTGTCAGGAACACTAGCCACCAAGCTGAAATTGCATAAGCACTAAAGACTCCTCAGAAGGGACTGGCTAATACCAGAGGTTCAAAGCACCTCCACCTGACAGATGGGTACAGATAGAGATTCAGGTGTGAAACTACCATCAGGCACCTGCTCTGTATGAATGACTTTAAGCTGTACACCTAAGCAGACAGGGACATTGTAACCCTGATCCACCTATCAAGGATCTACAGCAAGGACATGGGAATGTTATTCCACCTGGAGAAGTGTGATCAACTTAAAAGAGGGAAATTGATCAGGATAGACGGAACTTCCACAAGGCCAAACAACAGACCCGGAAGACACCATCTAGTACCCGGGGATTCTCCAATCACACAGGAACCATGTGGCAGAAGTGATGAGGTCCTCAAGAGCCAGTTGAATGGGAATAAAAAGATCAAAGCTATTAACACACATCCCCTGCCAGTCATTAGATATCCAGCAGGCACAATAAGCAGGTCAAAGAACTGGAAGGCGGGCAACATCGAGAGCAGAAATGTTGCCAGTACATGGAGAACTCCACCCAACATCTAACATCCAAAGGCTGCATACCAGCTGAAAAGAGGGTGGAAGGAGCCTACAAAATGGCATGTCCATTGTCCAGGGTGAGATATGAACCATTCTTTAGTCCAATCCAGTGAATCCAAAAATAATTGATAAAGGACGGATGGGGGGCGTGGTTACAAGGGTGCCATAGCAGGATAAGCCCCTCAGTGGAATGTACCATCAACAAACAGCAGAGGTGACTGACCTAGGACAATCTTATCAATAGCTGGAAAAGGCTAGACTGGAAGACACCACAGAGGGGACTAATTATCGCAGTGCAAGATCAAACACTAAGCACTAAGCCAATCAAAGGAGGGATGTATCACACCAGGCAAGACCCAGGATGTAGACAGAGGTGCCTCTGACACAATCCAGCACATTGTAATAGGATCCCAAATGCTGGCATGGAAAGCAAACACTGACAGACCACCAAATGGCAGAAATATAAAGGAACATGTGCAAAGCGTGTGTGCTAAACATCCCATGTGCGCTAAAGAGTTTTTTAAATCAATCACAAATATCGTGCACCGCAGTCTGCGATCTCTTTTACCGCTTTCTAAGATTTTTTCTGTTGAGCAATCACGTAATATGTGGGGATTAGTAATCAAGGCTGCCCTGGTGGGGATAAGCCAGGTTTAAATGCCTGAGCATAGCAATGACATTGAGACGTATGCAGGATGGACAAATGGGCAAAGGGAGGCATCACCACAGCTCGTTTAAAAGGTGTGAGGCAGTGGGATGTGTCCAGTGTACACTCGCTCACTCCAGTCTCTCTCTCTCTCACTCTCTCTCTCTCTCTCTCTCTCTCTCTCCCCCTTCATCCATTACTCTGTCTCTTCCGTCCTTTACTACCCTAGCTGGTTATCGCTTGCATAACCTGGAAGCCACAAGAAGAGCCTGTGTGCATTTTGGCAAAGTACCTAACTGACAGTCAGCCAAGGCAAGCCAAGGTTAGCCTGGTGGGAAGGGTGTCGCTAGTGCCTGTGCGCACACACACACACACACACACACACATGCCTTCTCCTACTAGTGTCACCTCTGCAGTGTTGTAGCAGGAAGCCACACACATATCTTCTAATTGAAGTTTTCCCTTTTAGCTTCCTGACTGTTTTTGTTCTGTCTTTTTTTTTCAGTATTGCTTCTTCTCAGTTTGTTTTTTATCTCTTATCTCATGTCTCTTCTCTTGCCCTATTTACTCTCTCTGTCTCTCTCACACACACACACACACATTCACGTACTCTTTCTCTCTTACTATAAAGACTACACAGCTTCGTGTAACCTCCAAACCATGTTAAGACACATTAGCTCTTTTAAAGTGCATGATACATATTGTGTGTGTGTGACCGTCTAGTCTATATGTCTGTCACATTACACCATTTCCTTCCACACAGCAGCGTGTTATGTATGGGCTGTGTCAGAATGCAGCAGGAGACTGGGTGAGGTCCCTGCGCTCTGGAACTCTCTCTGCTTCTTTTCCACACAAGTGTGAGATATTAATGGAAGGTGCTGATAAAACAGTGTTCAGGGGCCTTGCAAAGGCCAGGTGAACCCAGCCACACGTGGCCCTCTGCTAACCCAGCCACACGTGGCCCTCTGCTAACCCAGCCGAACACCGCTTGGCCCTGGGACCACAACCGCGAGATTTAATTTAAAATACCTCGGGTAGTGCGCTTTTTTATTTGAAATGAGAGAGGTGTTTTTTCTCAGCAGGAGCCTCGGAGCTGTACTTGGCAGGTCAGAAGAGAAATCATTAAAAATTAGCCTTACTGCAAAAGTGAGGCGCTATAGAGTGAGCAGGGGAGATGGAGTTAGGGTCACTACAGAGTGAGCAAGGGAGGTGGAGTTAGGGTCACTACAGAGTGAGCAAGGGAGGTGGAGTTAGGGTCACTACAGAGTGAGCAGGGGAGGTGGAGTTAGGGTCACTACAGAGTGAGCAGGGGGGAGGAAGTTAGGGTCACTACAGAGTGAGCAGGAGAGGTGGAGTTAGGGTCACTACAGAGTGAGCAGGGGGAGGAAGTTAGGGTCACTACAGAGTGAGCAGGGGGAGGTAGTTAGGGTCACTACAGAGTGAGCAGGGGGGAGGTAGTTAGGGTCACTACAGAGTGAGCAGGGGGGAGGTAGTTAGGGTCACTACAGAGTGAGCTAGGGCGGTACAGCTGAGGTGGTCCACTTCTCCTTCTCCAGGCATTTTAGCCTGTCCAGCCTTTAACATTCCGTGCTAGTGAGGGTCGAACCCCTGGCTGACATCCCAGTCCTCTTTGTCTGCACTGTAATCCTGTTTTATGATGCTTTTTCTACTTTTTATCCTTTTTTATCCTTGTCCTTACAGTCACACTCTCTCTGTCGTCTCTCTCTCAGGCCCTTTTAACCCAGGGAAATGGGTAATAAAAAACGTAGATGGAAAAAATAATACAAACATTATTTCGTAACTAACATGAAAAACAAAATCAACCTATTTTTGCAAACTGTCTCTACATATTCATGGTTTGTATAGACATATTCCTATCACAGAGTGGAGCTAATCCAAAGTGCTCATTAGTATGGCTCTAGGGACGCACTGCTGTGCATCTGCCTACATGCCCCTTCTGGGGATGTTCTCTGTACTGTAAGTGTTATCAACATGGCAGGAATTCTGACCAATGAAGTGTATTATTTTCACTCTGGGGGTGGGCCTGTAGCAGCCTGGCCTTTCACAGACCTCTGCAGAAGGGACAGCAGTGTTATTAGTGAAGCATACATGGTGTATCTAATTGAAAGCCAATTGGTGAAAATTCACCTCTACAAGTATCTACAAATGCTAACCAGAAAGGAAAAAAATGTATGTAGCTCTGTACTTTCTATGAGATGAGTCATAGAAGTCATAGACTAGCTAACAGCTAGTCTCCAGTGAACATGCTACTTCTGTTTGACAACTAGTTTCTGTACTTTTATACTGCATTGTGAGGGCTGCTGAGCTGTAGTTTGGAATTCAAATAATGTAAGGTCATGGCCATGAAGTGGGGCATTATGTATATATATATAACACGTGTTGGTTGAACGTTTGTGAACCAACCAACCAAACATGGTCATTGTTTAAGAAACATTAATAATCTCATGAAATGAACATCCAAATCGCAATTTGTAAAGCAGACCTTCCAAATAAGGGACAAACGGAAAAAAGATATATATTTTCATTATTCAACAAAAGTAATTTCTCTCTCAAATAACTGAAAATCTGCCAAGTGCAGAAGTGTGTGAACCCATAGCTTGTGTCACCTCCTTTAGCAGCCATTACCTCACTGTCGATCTGTGCGCTTTACGCCTTGGGACAACTAGTTTGGTTAGTTTACTCTCCCTTTTTAATCAGTGTGGCTCAAATCTTTCCCATCGGATGTCTCATTTGAATGGGCTGCTTCATTGACACGAGTTTCACCTGAGTCTTCTACCTAATTGCAGCTGTGGTTCATTTACTTGTGCACATGCGCAGATTCCAGGTTTCATGTCGTCTGCTGGCAACTCACACATTTCCCACCAAACAAATAAATGGAACTGATGAACATAAACCTGACATTTGATACACAAAACTGGTGATAAAATAAGAGAATATGCTGAGAGGGAGATTAAAAATTGTAGTAAAGTACACAAAGTTTCCAGAGAAACAGGACGTTTCGGACAGAGGTCCTTCATATATATATATATATATATATATATATATATATACACACACACACACATGCTTATACGTGTCTGTATTATATAAGTCCCTGCCTGTCCTCCCTGTCTTGTCCTCCTGCCTCTCCAGGCTGTTTTGGTTCCTTGCTTTGCTCACCTCAGGAATTTTGGCACAGCTTCAAAAATCCTAAATCACGCGCCTCCTTGCAGGGTTTTCTGGGCCCCACTGCTCTGGGTTCATCATGCCGCATCCCGATTTGAAGGGGGGGGGGGGGGGTCGGCAGCCGTCTTTCCACACAACCTGTCCTGAGCTGTCCCAAAACTCCGGCTTGACCTTTGCCCTGAATTTCCCACCTGGCAGCCCCCTTTCCCAGGTCCTAGTGCCGGCCACCCCCGTCTCACCAGCTGCTCTCTATGCAAGCCTGCTGTACCATGACACGCTTCCTTTGCTGTAGAGCTTTTCTCGATACCGCTTTCCTCTCTCCCTGTCTTCTCTTACACAGTGTGATATTCTATCAGTTTCTGGCTACTTCAGCTTCTCGATGGCTGTTAAACTCTCTCCGTTCTCAGGCGCTCTCTGGCTGAGGAGGCAGATCTGGAGCGAGTGGGGAAGCAGCAGTGGGGATGGAGAAGTTCTCCCATCTTCCTGTGTGCCCTTGGCTGATCTGACTGGCTCTCTGTTCTCAATTGTGGAAGGTGCTGGACAAGAAATGACAGACCGAATGGTGGAAATGTGTTAAGTAGATGTTGTGTGCAGAGGAGCGCTGTCCTGTGGCATGGATGCTCCTCCCTTAGAGCCCACCTCTCTCTCTCTCTCTCTCCTTCTCCTTGTCCTGCCGTGACGCTCCCTGTTTGGTGCTCCCTTATTGGTTGTTGCCAATGTTCACAGCACCATCAAGAATAAAAACTCACGAACTGTATATTTTATGAGAATGTCCATATGAGAAAGAAACTAAAGTTAAGGCACGTATTCTCACCTCCTTACACCTTACAACCAAGATGATCAACCCAGCTCCAGCAAAACTCCAGCTGATTGTATTCCGACATTTGAAATTTGTCTGCGCCACTGACAATTTGCCGGAAGGTCAGCATACGACATAAAGCACAGAAAAATCATTCTGGGAGCAGGAATTCTGGGATGCGTCCTGCGGTGCATCAGGATGACCGTCTCATCCATCGCTGCATCCACCGCAATTCTTAGTGTCCACTTTGGTAGATCTCGCACTGTATTTCTCAGAAAACACTTGTCTCCTTTGAAGTTGGTGCAGAGGTTGATCTCCAGCTCTGTGTGTGTAGAGGCCCGGGCGGAGTGGAGCGTGCGGGCTGCGGTTAGCTGGCTAGCGCTGGGGGTGAGCAGACCCCTGTCCCGCCCAGCCGCGGAGACCTGCCTCGTCTCCACTGCAGTTACTCTGCCCCGTGAGCCATTGCATCAGCCCTGTGGAATGACTGCGTTTCAGGTGGGGCATAACTGCTACCCCTGCACTGGCTTGCGGGGGGCTATTTTTACTCCTCGTTTTGTCTACCCTGTTCCGATGTAGGCCACTCAGTAGTGTCACCGTCTCCCCCGTCTCCGGTGTCTGCTCTTCTCTTCTCTTTTTTTTTCTTTTCTTTCTTTCTTTATTTAAAGTGTCTCCTACAAACAGCCTTGCATTGTCTTAACTAATCCTTTGTTGACAATCACACCAGAAGCTTCACAACTTCAGCTTGCTGTAACTTCCCCCCCCAGTAGTTCACCATGGTGTGCAGTAACGTGCTCAGAACAGGAGAGTGTGGTGTGGCGTGGAGGTTTGCAGCTGTTTCATTCCCTGTAAAGTGTTTAAAGTGCTTGCCATTTTCCTGGGAAGGAATAATGGGCTTTTAACAAAAAAAAAGTCTTACTAACAGAGTGGTGAGCTGTTCGGGTCAGGGTTCTTGTCCGTATCACTCATCTTAGGCAAGCGGAGAAAAGTGCCTGCTTCACCTGCTCATAACCTCTCAAGCATTCTCGTTTTATTGGCTGTTGAGGCTGGACGGTTGCCAGCGTCATGTGATCCATTCTGGCCTAGATAAGTCCCAGGTCCTTGGAGCTGGCGTGCGGGAGCTGGTGCTCGCCTCAAAGAGTCTCTCTGTGCCTCCCGGGTGCCTCAGGTGCCCGGCTAGACTCTGTTTTGGGGAAAGCTGTTCCCCCCCTCAAAAAAACCCCAAAAAAGGCTAAACCTTATGGAGGAACCATCACTCTGAATTCTCCTCACGCTCCCCATCCATCAGTCTGAGATGAATTACGCAGTGACTTGCCACAGGAGCTGTCATTAAATAAATGTGTTCCGTGTGTGTGTGTGTGTGTACAAGTGTCAGCTATTCTGCTCTCTGCCATGGCAGCACAGTGTAAGGCTCCGTGAGAGATTGTCAGTTGTGTCTTCCCCACTGGTCATCTCTGCTCATCTCAGTTCAGTGTTGAGTCTGCTTACGCCTGGAAAATCCACCATTCGCGTGCATTTGGGGCACCTGGCAACCTGTCTTGTCAGTCATGCTCCTGTCATGTGCTGCTTACCTGCGGGGTGGGGGTGGGGGTGAAGATCCACTTTGGCTGTTTGTAACTGATTCGGACTTATCTGTGGAGATGCATGGTGCTTGGTAGCCAGCCGCGCACTTCCCAGAATTCCACAGCTCTGGTCTAAAGTAAGGGAGGGTCTTCACGATGGGAGCATGTGCACTACAGGAGGGCCTCGCTGGTCCCATGTCTCCCCACTCACCCCCCATCCCAGTGCAGCTGTGGCAGACTCACAAGTCATGTGTAGTTGACATATAGAGACCCGCCCGTCTTGCCTCGCTGTCAGACAGACAGGCTTTTGTTTGTGACACTTGCTGTCTGCGTTTGTGTCTTCCTGCCATTGGGATACAGGAGGTATTTTTATCTCTTTATTAAGGCTGCTGAGCTGGTTGGTGTCAGGATGGAGCAGGTGCTAGTTCATATATATGATGTGATTAAATAAATGAGGTTTGCAGAAGATTTATAGGAAGAAATGAGGTTTTATAAATATTTGGGCCTCTGTCACTCCACGTGTCCTGTCGGTGACGGCTGAGTGTCTACAGCAAGCCCCCGCCCTTG
This sequence comes from Brachyhypopomus occidentalis, assembly GCA_020368025.1. Classification (NCBI taxonomy): domain Eukaryota; kingdom Metazoa; phylum Chordata; class Actinopteri; order Gymnotiformes; family Hypopomidae; genus Brachyhypopomus; species Brachyhypopomus occidentalis. The sequence goes on along the minus strand of JAGXOD010001379.1, from coordinate 4,359,269 downwards.
CTAACTGCTGGGTGCAGGAGTCTGCCGTGAGGAAGACACTGAACAAGAGTGCTATTCAGTATGGGCTTACCACATAGGAAACCACCGCTCTCCTGGAAAGCCATTACTGCCTGTCTTAAGTTTGCTAAAGAGACCTCCTAGATGTCCACATGTCTACTGGAGCAGTCCAGTGTGGACGAAGGAGACAAACGGTGTGGAAACTGTACACAGCACAGAGGGCGAGCCTCCTTCACACAGAGCAGAGTGGTGATGGCGGAATAACGGCGTCTCCTCACGGCCTCCGGGTCCGCAGTCGTGGAGAGACCAAAGAATTCCAAGCTGCGCGAGGAAGTACTATTGCGAAATGCCCGCGTGCCTGTCTTTAATCTAAAGCTGAAAAAGAGGTTGGGTCATTCTTAAGGGTCTGTGACCTTTCTCACCTCTGCAGGAGCCTGAGCAGGAGCGGGAAACCTGGGAAAGTGGGAGGAGCTTGTGCGTAGGCCACATGCGCAGGCCACATGAGCATTCGGTGTTCGGTAGTCCCGACTGAGAGGAGGTGTGGGTGTGTGTCTGTGTGTACGGTCGTTTCAGTGTGTGCCTGTGCATCTGCCTGTGTGTGAGTATGTACGTGTAGCTATGTACATTTGTGTGTGTGTGTGTGTGTGCGCGCATGCGCTCGCGTGTGTGTGCTGATGGCTTCAGGACTAGATTAGGTCTGATATCATGCATGGTTGGATCACAGGGCCTGGCCACATCGCTGGGCTCCAGGGCCCTGTAAAGTAATCCTGTTCCAGCCGGGCAGGCTGAGCTCCCGCTCTGACCCCTTCTGCTGTTCCTCCCCTCCCGGCCGGGTGTGTGTGTCCCGGAGCTCCGCCCACCACAGTGGCCCCGGCCTTACACTTCCACACAAAGCCCGCCTTGTGCCCGTGTGCTATAAAGCGCCTTCTGTTTGTGTCTCGCTCGTCGGTGTTGTTTCTGCTCCGGACAAAGGGCCGACTGGACCGCTGTTGCCAGGGCCTGGCTGGGTGTGAGGGGGATGGGGGGTGTGGCCTGGGTCACACAGCGCCCACCGCAGGCTGGAACTGCCCCAGGCTCTTATTGCAGAAATACACTCTGTCTCCTTCTCAGTGTCAGTCTCTTGTATGCATTCTCACACTCTTGCTTTACTGTGTGGGTCAAGGCTACACGTGACTCACGTGGATAGTTCCAGAGCACGCATGCGTGTAGTGCAGACACACACACACACAAATCCATAGAAGAGCAACAAAGCTTTCAGTGCAATCAGCTGTGGGGTGTGTGTGTGTGTGTGTTTTTGTTTGGGAGAAAGATGTCAAATGGAATTCAATGCCATGAAATGAAGAGTGTATAGGTGTTTCACTCTCTTTCCCTCTCTCTGTCTGTGTGTGTCTCTCTCTCTCTCTCATCACTGAGGAGATTTGTATTTAGTTTTGGACTAGCATGCTGTTATTTCACTGCATGCTTGATGTGTTTGTTCATTTCCACCCAGGTTTCCAGGTTTACATATGTGTGCATATGTGTGCGGGGGCGTGGACAAGGGGGTGGTGTGTACCAGAAAGAAGCACAGACAGAGAGAAAGCAGGAGTGTGTGTGTAACTGCGGTAACAGTGCGCAGACGGGTGTTTATTTTCTGCTCAGAGACTTTGTGTTGGTGACCCGGTGGGTAAGAGAGTGCGTGTGTGTCTGTGCAGGTGTGTGTGTGTGTGTGTGTGTGTGTATGTGTGCCAGGTCCTGCATCTGCTATATGCAATGAAAGTGAAATGCAGTCAGTGGGCCCTGAATGGTGGCTAGAGCCAGCTGTCATGGCGACAGAAGTGCTCACTCACACTCGTGCAGACGCAGCATGTCTGCCTCTCGCTTACGGCTGGAGTTCCTCGCTGACATTCATGTCTGCTCCCCCCGTGCGTCTGCACCCCCCGTGCGTCTGCTCCCCCGTGTGTGAGCCCGTCGCCGTGGCGTAAATGCAGGCTCGCGGGCCTCGGTGGTGTAGTTCCGCCGGCGAGCTGCAGGGGTGCTGCTGAGGCTGCTCTGCCTCAGAAGGGCCCAGATCCGCGGCAGCGTGTTGGGGGAGAGGTACCGGGTGGGAGACGTGTAGCCTGGGTGTACAGGACCAGGTGTAGCCTGGGTGTACAGGACCAGGTGTAGCCTGGGTGTACAGGACCAGGTGTAGCCTGGGTGTACAGGACCAGGTGTAGCCTGGGTGTACAGGACCAGGTGTAGCCTGGGTGTACAGAACCTCAGCCACTTCCAGTAAGGACTCCTCAAATGAACCACTTTGTTGTCTCTGCTGAGTCACAGGACGGTGTGAAATGAGAGCATGTGTAAAACAGAATTAAGGTCGTGAGGTAATTTAATTGAGGTCATTTCTGTGCACGAGCGCGACAGACTTGTCGGCTGTTGGGAAACTCTCTAAGCTCTTGCGTGTGGTGGGGAACTGGAGCAGCTCAGAGACACTGGTGCTGCCAGCCTGAGAGGGGGGAGGCGGAGCTTTGGTGTGGAGGGGGAGTGGCCTCATTGAATTAGGAGGTAGTGCTTGCACTGCTCTCTGGCCACGCCCCTTCGCTCTTTATATCCGCTAGTCTTTTCAGTGCTCACGTTGCCGGCTCTCTGATGTGCGTCGTCCTCCCACTAGCATAATCCCTCCATGCTGGGTGTCACCTTTGCTGGAGAACATGTGGGCTGGGGCTCACAAGGGCCTGTCTTTCTATCCGCACTTCCCCTGCTCACTCTCTTCCATTCCCTCCCTCTCTTTTCTCTCTCTCTTTCTTTACCCTCTCTCTCTCTCTCTCTCTTCTCACACACTCCCTCTCTCTGTTTGGCTTCTCCTCCTCAGTCCACACTCATTAGTGCAGCACGTAGCTCTGAACATTGACGTTAATGTTTGAACAAGTGAGCATGGATTTTTTATTGCCGTCTTTTATAGTCCTCTCCCAGGGGTCTAGTCATGGGGAGCAGCGGACTGGGGTGGTGCTGTGCTGCAGGAGCAGGCTCCATGTGCACTGGCAGACCAGCGGTGATGGGCACCAGGGGTGATGGGCACCAGGGGTGATGGGCACCAGGGGTGATGGGGCACCAGGGGTGATGGGGCACCAGGGCTGATGGGCACCAGCGGTGATGGGCACCAGGGGTGATGGGGCACCAGGGGTGATGGGGCACCAGGGGTGATGGGGCACCAGGGGTGATGGGCACCAGGGCTGATGGGGCACCAGGGCTGATGGGGCACCAGGGCTGATGGGCACCAGCGGTGATGGGGCACCAGGGGTGATGGGGCACCAGGGGTGATGGGGCACCAGGAGTGGGTGACTTTGTTGTCAGGCAGCCATGCTGGGCCATCAGGCTCCTGGAGAACACTTCTGTGTGCCTGCATGATCAGACAGTGAAGCTTTCTCACTAGCCTGCACTACCTCACTCACTCTCACACACCTCCTCCCTCTCTCTCTTCCTCTCTCTCTCCTCCCTCTCTCTTCCTCTCTCTCTCCTCCCTCCCTCCTCCCTCTCTCTCTTCCTCCCTCCCTCTCTCTCTTCCTCTCTCTCTCCTCCCTCCCTCCTCCCTCTCTCCCTCCTGGAAACCCACCGCTCCAGGGTTAATGTGCCTAAACAAGGATGCCAAACTCTCAGCGTCATCCTGAAAACATCAATGGACACACACACACTCACACACACACACACCTCCACTCACTGTATTCTTGAACGCTATTCTAAGTGGAGTAATTGCGCGTACGGGTTGTTTTCTGTGGACTGAGTGAACTCCGCAGACCCACTGCACTTACCCAGCCGGTGTGGCCAGGATCTTTGCATACATAATACTGGTAGAAATTGCCCTGTCTAATGATCCATGGTTCAGCATTATGGCCGTGGCTCAGAACACATCCCACTAGCGTGCCAGTTTACTTCTTTACCGTATATATATATTTAATTAGGTGTGATTCTGCATTAGCGCCGCGCGGCGTGGTTCTGGGCCACACCGATGACACACAGAGGCGGTTACTCGGCGACAGGGATTTTCCCTGCATATTTGTCCTTCTCCTGCTGTCATGGACACAATTACCACATTTACACACAAATGGCCCAGCATCAGCCCCTTCTCTGTCCCATCCGCCATGCAAATTAACCACATGCCACTGGGCCAGACTGCTTGGGTTTCTGGCTATAAATCCTGGTTTTGAGAATCCGTGATGTAGTTTCCTCTGTCCTGCTGTAAGCCCCGCCCCTCTCTCCACTTACAACTGCCCAGCTGTGGTCGCTGCCTCAGTCTCTCAATATCTGTCTCTCAATCTCCCCCTCCTCCCCCCCTCTCTTCTCCCTTTATGTCTCCCTCCATTTTCTCTCTCTCTGTCTCCCCCTCTCTGTCTCCCTCTCCCCTCCTTTGATTCCTGTACATTATACACTTGGCTTCATTGTGAATGAAGTCTTTCAGCAGGCTTTACTGAATTGTATTGCCATGACACAACAACTATGTATGTACACACACACACACACACGCACACACACAGCATTCTGTTAGTGTGACAGATGCTGTGTATTCAGAATGCTATGTATTGATTGAGAGTGAGAGCGCTGGTGTGTTTGTCCTGGCCTGCCCTCGGCTATGGTGCCATGTCTCTAGTCTGCGAGCTGCTCTGGTCAGCCCTCACCTGTAAAGCCCTCACCTGTAAAGCCCTCACCTGTAAAGCCCTCACCACACCAGCACCAGTCAACTTGGGTTCAAACGAGCATCTCCATGTTCCGTTCGATCGTTGTTGTCTGCGGTGATCTGTTCTTTCTGCGTGTGTGTGTGCGTGGCAGTGTATGGGGTAGTAGGTGGACTCAGCTCTGTGTTAAAGGTGCCGTCTGTGTCCACACACCACAGGACGGGGGTCTCGGGCGTCTCCTCTTTTACCTGCTTGCTTCCGGTGAGACACAAGGCAGCTTTCAGCTCATATGAAAGGCTCGGCAGTCTGTGTGTGTGTGTGTGTGTGTGTGTGTGTGTGTGTGTGCGTTGCCGCCACTCTCGCCAGCCATGTGTGTGTTCCTGTGATCTGGGGGCTAACTGGACCACAGACACAACAAGATGGACTTGTCCCTAAGGGGACTGAGCACAGAATAGACCTATGGGTATCAGACGCAGACACTCAGACACCTCCTCCCACACACAGACGCGCAAACGCCGCAGCCGCCTAACTAGCACCGTTCCCATTGGAGCAACTTCTGACAGCTCTCCCATGATGCAACATCCCACACAGTTTAGATTAAAACTCCAGAAAAAGCCTCAAAGTGAATAATTCATCAAAACAATGCATGCGTGGTACCTGTGTGGCCTCGTTAGACGGCTGATGAAACGGATAAATGGGCTTTCTGCTTCTTTCCCGCCGTGTCGTTGCCGTCCGCAAGAGCCGCAGTGTCCCTGAAAGCAAATTGCCTCGCCAAATGGTCACTGTCATGAATAAAACATGGAGTAAACAGGGCGTTGAGTGGAGCTGTGTCTGGAAGAGGCCCCTTGGCCTCTGAGGGATTTGCCACCTGGACGCTCACTACAGCATTGTCACCCCACTGAGCCACTCTGTGGCCTTGGGTACCTGAAGCTGCGTAAAGGACATCGGTGACACACTGTCACGTTATTGGTGTATTGTACTGCGCAGTAATGCTGCCGGCACTCTGGGGGACTGAGGTTCAAATCCCGCCCAGGACCCTCTCAGCACTACATTTGGGTTGGTGGAGCTCAGCGGTTAAGGTCCTCGTCTGGTAATCAGAAGGCTGAGGGAGGCACAGCACAGGGTGCGTTCACTCCTAATCGCAAGTTGCTTTGAATGACAGAAACCTGATAAATACTGTAAATCCAAAACGTAATGGCTCTGCCGCCCAGACTGGGCTGGTCATGTGTGCTGTGTGCCTAGGACTCTCTTCACTGTGATACTGTAATACTCACGTCCCATGGGGTCACAATGGCCACACTGTCCCTCCAACAAGTCTCTACTTATTTCACTGTGCGCTGTTAACGTCCTGGAGGTGTTTTGTGAAATGAGGCTGTACACATGATCCAGCAAACATAAATCATTTGAGCAACGTCAGTGGCAGTCTTGCAACACACCGAAGGCTCATTGTGTGTTGTCTGTAAGGCGCATCTTGATCACAGCACGCGCCGATATTGTACCAGGCGGTGTGTGTGTGTTGGGCCTGCTGGTTTGTCCGTGCTGTGTGCCGATGGTGACTGGTTGGCCAGCCTTTGGGCCTCCGAGCCGGCAGCTTCGCGGCAGACCCGGCGGCACACGAGGGTCCCGCACGCGCAGGACTCGGGGCACAGTCGGTCCTGCAGGTTTGTTTGCTCCGCACTCAGGCTGGCAGCCATGCAGACTAGGGAAGAGCTGATGTGTGTGTGTGTGTGTGTGTGTGTGTTGCCAGACCGGTCATGGCCAGTGACCGGCAGTGGAGTCAGGAGCGGAACTTGGCGTGCGTCTCTCTTCCCCTTCTGATTGGACGTCTTGAGTGCTTCTGGAATCTCCCACATGCACTCACAGTCCTGGGTCTGATTAAGCTGAAACCCAGCCGATGTGAAGTGTGTGTGTGTTTGTGTGTGGGATCGTGTGTGTGCATGCAGGACTGGCGTGTTACACACCTACACGTTGTGTGTTTTAATGCATCGCTGGTCACATCAAGGAGGAGGGCTGATCACATAGGAAGGGACAGATACTTGTACAGGACGTTGTACACCGAACAGTAAATACAGACATCATGCAGACGCAGCCTGTGATTGGCTGGTCGGCAGGAGATTGGCTGATATGGTAGCGTGTGTGTTTCCGTGTTTATCTGGGTGTGTATGTATGTATGCAGCACTAAGCTGTTGACACTGTGTGTGTGTGTGTGTGTGTGTGTGTGTGCGATCGCGTGTCTTGCTTGCGTGTGTGTGTGTGTGAGGCAGACTGCCGCGGGCTTAAAGAAAAAACACGTCCTTTGAAGTCCCAGGCACATCCATCATGGTGTTTTTATGGAACATTCGTGGTATATGTGTGGCAGTGTTTCTCATAAGCTGCTCCCCAAACTGGACGCATGAACTTTCCAAGCTCCAGCCTCTGCCTTCTGATTGGTCCTCACTGGGAGAGGTGACTGCTGGCCTCAGATGGGCCCTCAGACGATCTGTGTTTGAGTATCAGCTGGGCTCACTCGCGTCTCACCGCCCTCATGAACGCGGTGGAGTTCCACACATGGCCTCCCGTCATGGTTACGAGGTGGTTTGTTCTTCTCTTTTCTCAGCGTTCAGAACTGGCCTCTTCCCTAATGTGTTTTGTAGAACTGTGTTTGTTCAGTATATCCTCCTTGATGGTAGAGACACACACTCTTCCCAGTAGTTTTGACCTATTGTCGTAAAAGCTTAGCTCTGCGTTTAGAGGCATGTGTGGGGAAGGTGAGCTGACCTTGGCCATATGCTGCCGACATTTCTTTTTTTTTCTACATCATGCTATAAAGTTTATTGTCTTTCCTGTGACGGTCTAGGAGAATGCCTTAGCATTGTTTACAGAGCTTGTATTGTACTCTTGCTTAGGGTGTGTGACTAACACAAGTGATAAATGGTTAATGCCCCCTTCGCTAGCTCTCTTGCCCGTGGACGTCTGTGTCTTGAAATCTTCTGTAGCGGGAGGCTTTGGGAGGAAGCCTGTGTCACTGCCTGGGCCCACATGTAAGTGTACTGTGGATCTGTGCCCTGTGCTCTCTGAATGCACCAGCCGGTCGACACTGTGACCCCTGTGCACAACCACGGCTAAGGCCATGATGGGTTGGTACAGTAGCTAGGACGATAAAAGTGTGTGGAAGAGCAGGTAGCCTGGTTGTGCTGGGCGGCTGTGCTGGTTGGCTGTGCTGGACGGCTGTGCTGGGCGGCTGTGCTGGGCGGCTGTGCTGGTTGGCTGTGCTGGTTGGCTGTGCTGGACGGCTGTGCTGGGCGGCTGTGCTGGTTGGCTGTGCTGGTTGGCTGTGCTGGTTGGCTGTGCTGGACGGCTGTGCTGGGCGGCTGTGCTGGTTGGCTGTGCTGGTTGGCTGTGCTGGTTGGCTGTGCTGGACAGCTGGAGCGTCATGGTGGGACGTGGGAGATCAGACGGTGCCAGCCAACCCCCCCCCCCCGCCTGCTGCAGGCTCCATAACAGCGCAGGGATTTAGTGCAGAAAACGGTAAGCTAATACTGTCGCTTTCAGCCCAGTGCCTTTAGATGTGTTATCTGTCTCCAGCGAGAGGCCTCGCTAGACCTGTAATTAAGACCCGGACTCTATTGGCAACTTGAGACTGAGGCCTTTTCAAAGAAAGCCCCCCTGAAAGAAACTTGCTTGGAGATTAGGTGCAGAATGGACATTTAAAGGTCATACTGTACTTCTCAATCCCTTTCGGGAGATTATTCGACAGATGTTGTTCCGACTGGTCATCACACGTCTGCTTCGGGTTGCGTTGGCTACGTGAAATAGCGACGCACTCGTTTCCGTTTCCGCTCGGCCTGTTTGACAGATGCCCTTGACCTGCGGGGACGTGGGAGTCGGTGTGACGCTGCGTGTGACGCTGCGTGTGGCGCTGCACCTGGGCCCCGTGCTCACTCACAGGTGCAGCCCTGGCTGGGCTTTGGGTGCAGCTCAGCCTTCACTCCCCACGCTGGGGCGGCAGCAGCCCTGCGCAGCTGCGTCTGCGCGAAGAGAGGAGTAGAGTCTGCTCGCCGACCACGCCTGCTCTGCGCCCCACCCACGCTGCACCCACGCTCCACCCACGCCGCACCCACGCTCCACCCACGCTTAGCCGTCATCCACAGCCCTTCAGTGTTCTTACAGAGAGCGGGGGGGGGGAAACCCTGCGTTGCTGGGAAAGGGCCCCATGTCCGAGTTTCCATCTGCGTGTGGGCTTCCCGTACACGGTAGCGGTAACGCTGCCAGCCTGTGACACACAAAACCAGCGCTGCGTTTGAACAATGCTGCTCTTACTGTATTGGCTGCGCTGGTAGTTCTCTGATGACTTTATGAACCATTTATTTCCTTTGTGATGAAAGATGAGGTTATTGGTTATTGTAATGATATGACTCTCTTTTGCTATTTGTGGCGTTGAGATCCGCGGCGTGCCGCGCGCGAGTGTCAGTGCGAAACTGCCTCGCCCCGTTTACGAGGCTCTGCAGGTAGCAGTGCCGTGTCTCGCTCGCGGCTGCCTCGTGCTGTAGGCGTTCAACTGAACCGCGTGCGGGGAGCTCGACATGCCACCCCTCGGAATCGGCCCCGATGACCTCCGACCCCAGATGATTGACAACAAAATTAGGCACGTGAGGACGATGTCTGTGGTCAGGTGCCTCTGTTGCTGCCCTGTGGGGTTGAGAGGCGTGGAGAGGTCTGGGCTCTGTAGGGCAGGAGGGGGCCCGTTTGCACCCCCGGGGTGAAGGCTGAGGGGTGCACCTGCCCTCGGAGTTCACCAGAACTATTCTTGTTATTTCGGACAAAAAGAGGATAACGGAACACAAAGAAAAAAAACAAAACAAAACTGGAAAACATTCCCAACGTAACGACAGCAGAATTGTGGAATGCCAATTACATAACCAGATTAATCCGGAGAGTCCGGATCTGCTGGGCAGGTTTCGCTGGCTCCTGGCCACCGTCAGACATGCCGGCGCTGCAGACTGCACTGAAATCGTCGCTAATAATAATAATAAAAAAGCATGCAAATTGGCGAGCGTTATTGTTTCTGGTGGCTGTCCACAGAGTCCCGTCCTGCTCCAGAGGCTGTGCTGAGACACTGTGGCACAGGGCACGCCAGACCAGCTGTTTGATTTAGCCCTGTTAGTTATATTTAACTGTTTGTTTTGCACAGGTCATTTGACGTTGGAAGAAACTCAACTGGCTCGGATCGTTTTCCCTTTTGGAGTGGGCCGTCCTTCAGGGTTATTTTTAGCGCGTGTCGTTGGTGCCAGCGTTCTGCTGGAGGGGCGTGGCCGGCATCATCGCCCCGGCTCCCGTTCTACAGGCGACCGGTAGCGGAGGGGGCCGGGCGCACGTCCAGATCGGCCGCGGCTGCTGTTACGGGGCCGCGTCCCAGCCCTAGAGCACGCGGGCGTCAGGAGAGGGCGTGGCTCGGAGGCCCGTCTCCCACGTGAACAGGCTGGGGTCATCAGGGGACGCGGGCGAGCCGGCCCCAGGGCGCGTGGCACAGACGGGGATAAACAGAGCCGGCGGCTGGCCGCGGTCAGACCACGGTGCACGCTCTTAATCCATGCCGTGAAGCCCGATCTCACACAGCGCGGCCAACTGGGGCTCCAGCCCTGCATACTTACCTCTGAGAGTCCAACAACATCAGAGGAGTCTAATGTAAAACCCGATCGCAAGAGGTGAGGTCCGGTTTCAGTGTGTATCCAGGAGCAGTTGATGTTTGACGTTTCGAATTTTGATAGCTGGAGCAGGAGGAGCGGTGGCCCGGTGCAGACGCGGTGGAGCGAGGGTGGAGGGGAGGGTGGAGGAGGCAGCGGCTGCCAGGGCGCCCTGCGTGTGAGCCGCAGTGTGCGTGGTTCAGCCCTTCATAGGTGGGAGGGTTCATCTCGGGTTGATCTGCAAGTTCATATGGCAGCGCATGTTTTGATTAGCGCTCCACACAACTCTCCCAATAATGCAAGAAAGACTGCAACACCTGCCAAAGCTTCAAACACAATACACATTATGTCCTTATTGCTTGTCCTTGTCTGGAGGAGTTAGCAGGTTTTGCATAAGGAGCAAGGCGCCATAGTAAATGTATGTGCGCAGGACCTCAGTTGTCATCGTGAGACAGATAACCTAGAGCTGAACCCAAGACTCTGGTGGATAATGGAAGCCTTCCGCTGCTCTGTGGCGTAGCCCTGTGGGGGGAGGGGCCCTGATCGCATTAGCCTCTGTGCTGCCCAGCTCTCCCTGTTTGTTTTCCATATGCTGTTCTCTTCCTTTACTGCCTATCAGTCCCTTTCAACAGTTCTGTGTTTATTCCTTCCAGGGAGGAGGCCCAGAGATCCCGGAGGGGCCAGGCCTGAGGAAGCCATTACCCGGACACGGCTCTCCGCAGGACGCCGGTAGGTACGCCGGCCCCCTCCCACTGTGCCACCGAGCTGCAGACGCCTCCGGCTCACATCCCAGAGCCTCCCACCCATCAGCCGTGAAATATTTTCCAGTAGAATCGTTTGGTTTGAGCCTCTGCCTGTTGAAATATGTGCCATGCCTTCATTCTTCAGTCAGATTTTTTTTATTTTAGAGGTGGGGGGGTGGGGGGGTCTGTTTTTTTGAGAAAGAGATTTATGATGTATACCCACAGTTTGACATTCCATTTATGAAGAGGATCTGAGAAGGAAATAAAAAATACATCGTATTCTGCTGGACCCAGGCCTCTAGTGCTGTAACCAGGCTTATAGTGCAGTAACCAGGCCTCTCGTGCTGTAACCAGGCCTCTCGTGCTGTAACCAGGCCTCTCGTGCTGTAACCAGGCCTCTTGTGCTGTAACTAGGCTTATAGTGCAGTAACCAGGCCTCTCGTGCTGTAACCAGGCCTCTCGTGCTGTAACCAGGCCTCTTGTGCTGTAACTAGGCTTATAGTGCAGTAACCAGGCCTCTCGTGCTGTAACCAGGCCTCTCGTGCTGTAACCAGGCCTCTTGTGCTGTAACTAGGCTTATAGTGCAGTAACCAGGCCTCTCGTGCTGTAACCAGGCCTCTCGTGCTGTAACCAGGCCTCTAGTGCTGTAACCAGAACTCCAGTGCTGTACAGGCCTCTAGTGCAGTATCCAGGCCTGTAGTGCTATAACCAGGTCTACAGTGCTGTTACCTGCAGTACTGTTACCAGGCCTATAGTGCTGTAACTGGATCTACAGTGCTGTTACCTATAGTGCTGTAACCAGGCCTATAGTGTTGTAACCAGATCTACAGTGATGTTACCTATAGTGCTGTAACCAGGCCTATAGTGTTGTAACCAGATGTGCTGTTGCCTATAGTGCTGTGACCAGGCCTATAGTGCTGTAACCAGATTTACAGTGCTGTTGCCTATAGTGCTGTAACCAGATCTACAGTGCTGTTACCTATAGTGCTGTAACCAGGCCTATAGTGCTGTTACCTATAGTGCTGTGACCAGATCTACAGTGCTGTTACCTATAGTGCTGTAACCAGGCCTATAGTGCTGTTACCTATAGTGCTACCTATAGTGCTGTTCTACAGTGCTGTTACCTATAGTGCTGTAACCAGGCCTATAGTGCTGTTACCTATAGTGCTGTGAGCAGGCCTATAGTGCTGTGACCAGATCTACAGTGCTGTTACCTATAGTGCTGTAACCAGGCCTACAGTGCCTATAGTGCTGTGACCAGGCCTATACCCAGATTTACAGTGCTGTTGTTGCCTATAGTGCTGTAACCAGGCCTATAGTGCTGTTACCTATAGTGCTGTAACTATAGTGCTGTACCTATAGTGCCCAGGCCTATAGTGCTGTATAGTGCTGTAACCAGATCTACAGTGCTGTTACCTATAGTGCTGTAACCAGGCCTATAGTGCTGTTACCTATAGTGCTGTAACCAGATCTACAGTGCTATAGTGCTGTAACCAGGCCTATAGTGCTGTGCTGTTACCTATAGTGCTGTGACCAGATCTACAGTGCTGTTAGTGCTGTTACCTATAGTGCTGTAACCTGAGGCCTATAGTGCTGTTACCTATAGTGCTGTAACCAGATCTATAGTGCTGTTACCTATAGTGCTGTGACCACTACAGTGCTGTTACTATAGTGCTGTTACCTATAGTGCTGTTACCTATAGTGCTGTAACCTGATCTATAGTGCTGTTACCTATAGTGCTGTGAGCCTGATCTATAGTGCTGTTACCTGATCTATAGTGCTGTTATCTATAGTGCTGTTACCTATAGTGCTGTAACCTGATCTATAGTGCTGTTACCTATAGTGCTGTAACCTGATCTATAGTGCTGTTACCTATAGTGCTGTAACCTGATCTATAGTGCTGTTACCTATAGTGCTGTAACCTGATCTACAGTGCTGTTACCTATAGTGCTGTAACCTGATCTATAGTGCTGTTACCTATAGTGCTGTAACCTGATCTATAGTGCTGTAACCTGATCTATAGTGCTGTTACCTGATCTATAGTGCTGTTACCTATAGTGCTGTAACCTGATCTATAGTGCTGTAACCTATAGTGCTGTAACCTGATCTATAGTGCTGTAACCTGATCTATTACCTATAGTGCTGTGACCTGATCTATAGTGCTGTTACCTATAGTGCTGTAACCTGATCTATAGTGCTGTTACCTATAGTGCTGTAACCTGATCTATAGTGCTGTAACCTGATCTATAGTGCTGTTACCTATAGTGCTGTAACCTGATCTATAGTGCTGTTACCTATAGTGCTGTTACCTATAGTGCTGTAACCCTGATCTATAGTGCTGTTACCTGTGCTGTATCTATATAGTGCTGTTACCTATAGTGCCTATAGTGCTGTAACCTATAGTGCTGTAACCTGATCTATAGTGCTGTAACCTGATCTATAGTGCTGTTACCTGATCTATAGTGCTGTTACCTATAGTGCTGTAACCTGATGATCTATAGTGCTGTTACCTATAGTGCTGTTACCTGATCTATAGTGCTGTTACCTATAGTGCTGTGACCTGACATTCAACCCTGATTCAGTGTAGAGTATAGTGCCCTGACACACCTACACCTGATACCATTCTGGTTTATGTTCTCCCTGTTTCTCCCAGAGACATTCAACCATTCAGTTGCAGGCCTTGTTTCTCCAGGTTTATGTTCGTTTATTGTTGCTGAGCCGAATATAACCAGTGGGGCATGCCAGAAGTCTTTGATAAAGTGTTATTGTATCCTTCACCTGTGCTTGGACGTGTTTATGATACCTTTCTATCTGAACCTTTATGCCTGCAGCTCCCCTCCCTTGTATTATTGTCTAATACTGACCCTCTGTCTAATTCTCTCTCTCTCTCTCTCTCTCTCCCTCTCCCTCCCTCTCTCTCTCTCTCTCTCTCTCTCCCTCTCACTCTTTCCCTTACCCTTCACCCCAGCAGTTGGCAAAGAAGGAAGAGTGTAATTGCAGTGTAATCCTGGTCTTAGTCCAAGACCATTAGGAAACTGCAGAATCAGTGTTGGCCAAATAGAGCCTTCCACTTGTACAGCTGTGTGTGTGTGTGTGTGTGTGTGGTGGGGCAATTACAATGCTGCCCGGTTTTTGCCGCACCCCATCGCATCAGTCGGGTCTAAGGATAAATGGAGTAAGCTAGGCAGGGATGTCCTTCGCATGCCTGAGAATCAGATGTCTAAGATGGAACTCTCCTCTGGCCCCGGGGGGCGGCCGTCTGCGTACAGCTCCTGGGGCAGGATGTGTTCTGCATGCAGCCCAGCAGTGTGTGTGTGTGTGTGTGTGTGTGGTGCTGCAGCTCTGGACGCCTCAGGTCGTTCACTGGTTCTGCAGCCCTTGGGGGCGTGAGGCACACCCTGGGCCTGGCTTGTATTTGCAGAGCGTTATCAGTTCAGGACTAGCTTCATTATTCTGGACAAACCCTTATTCTCTTGAACCCCTGTTACATAACTTACTGACTTCATGTGTCTTAATACCTGTTAAAGTGGCACATCTGACTGGATTTTTTAAATTAAAATGTATTAATCTTTCTTTTAAATTATGATTTATCATTTATATATTTATATATTTATCATTTAGGATCGTCCACCTTGGAATTGAAGTCCAAATTCTGGCTTAATGACAACCACTCTCAATCCAGTTTGTCTTCACACCACCTATTTTCTGGGTACTATTAGGCCTGGAAAAAGTAACATGTTATTATTTAGCAAACACTCCATTATTGGCCACCGGAGGAGTTTCCTGCTGCTTAATCATCCTCTCTTTCCCTGTGAAATGGCTGCTGTGAAAGCAGAATGGCCTGGTGGGGAGATGTGTTGCCCATGCAGCCGGCCAGGGGTGCGGTGTCTGTGCAGCGGGAACACGGAGAGATACTTTAGAAGGTGTGTTCGTGCGATGGACTTCAGCAGTGCTGACGTTCTGGCCGGCAGCTCATCGCACAGTGGAGGAGACGGAGAGAGCGGGAATTCGCAGCCTGTTGCTCGGATACAGCCGAACATTCTTAACACCTCATAAATCTCACCTGCTGCTGTGCCGGCGGAGCCCTTGAGCTCCCAGCATGCCGAGGGGGAATGAAGTCTGAAGGTGTTGCTGTCCTGTGATGGCAGCACAGGCTCTCCAGACATGTTCTGGAGCGCCGCCCACTCCCCCCCCCCCCTGAACTGCACGGCGATCTTCCCATCTGTCTAGCGTGGTGGAGGGCGGGAAGCTTACGGAGGGTGGTAACTGGGCGTGGGGTAGGGTGGGGGGGGGGCTGCAGAAAGCAGCAGGTGGGTGGGGGTGGGAATGTGTGTGTGTGTGTGTGTGTGTGTGTGTGTGTGTGTGTGTGGTTCAGTAGCACTGCAGTGTGTCTCCTCTCTGCTCGTCCTCTTGGTGCCAGTTTTATGAGCTGTGAGATTCTCTGCCCTCCTTGCGCTGCAGGATGAGGAAACCTCTTTGTTTAAACTGCAAAATGAGCAAAGATAATCACCTTTATATACCTTAACCTAAATGTTTGAAGGGTGCGACACAGATGAAGTACTGTGTGAGCTGTGAAAGAACCATGTGGATATGTGTAAATGATGCATGAGGTAGGAAACATAGTGAACATTAAGAATGTTAAAATATTAGAACGTTTGGAATATTCGAAAAAAAAAAAGTGTGTATATATATATATATATATATATATATATATATATATATATATATATATATATATATAATATATATATATATAAATAATTCCAGCTGTTTTACTGAATTATTTGAATCAAAAGCAAGATTACTCTGAAAACTAAATTCACAGTCTCTAAAATGCAATGAATGTCTGAGCATTTGATTCTAATTGACATAAAACCATGATGTAGAGCACATAATTATAAGTACTTCTGCCCTATGATTACTGAGAAAGTGTGTTGCTACAGACATTTACGAATAAACCTGCGTAAGCCGAGTGGGTCAGCAGAGCTTCTTTGAGAGGAGTGGGTTAGTTTATACCATTTAAATCACTCAAGCAATACATCTGATGTTTTTTAAAACCACAAGGTAAGTGTTGGTGAAAGGCAGTTGCTAACGCAGTTCTCTGTGGCTGGGCACTGAGGCACGCTGTGATGTTTTCTCAGCGATTACTCTGGTCCAAACATAGCACTTGTGTGCACGCCTGCTGGAGTGTGTGCTGGTGTTCACTCCAGAAGAGCACAGGCGCCTCTGCTGCCGAGCTGCTCTGGGACGGGATGCGCTGCTCTGGGATGGGATGCGCTGCTCTGGGACGGGATGAGCTGCTCTGGGACGGGATGAGCTGCTCTGGGATGGGATGCGCTGCTCTGGGACGGGATGCGCTGCTCTGGGACGGGATGCGCTGCTCTGGGATAGGCTGTTGGAGCCCTTGCCTTCCTGAGATTGGCTGATAAGCATCTGCATATCCAACCAACCAGTCCTACTCTCCAACTGTACTGTCTCACCATGCTCAGTAACTATACTCTCCAACTGTACAGTCTCACCATGCTCAGTAACTATACTCTCCAACTGTACAGTCTCACCATGCTCAGTAACTATACTCTCCAACTGTACAGACTCACCATGCTCAGTAACTATACTCTCCAACTGTACAGTCTCACCATGCTCAGTAACTATACTCTCAAACTGTACAGTCTCACCATGCTCAGTAACTATACTCTCAAACTGTACAGTCTCACCATGCTCAGTAACTATACTCTCCAACTGTACAGTCTCACCATGCTCAGTAACTATACTCTCAAACTGTACAGTCTCACCATGCTCAGTAACTATACTCTCCAACTGTACAGACTCACCATGCTCAGTAACTATACTCTCCAACTGTACAGACTCACCATGCTCAGTAACTATACTCTCCAACTGTACAGTCTCACCATGCTCAGTAACTATACTCTCAAACTGTACAGTCTCACCATGCTCAGTAACTATACTCTCAAACTGTACAGTCTCACCATGCTCAGTAACTATACTCTCAAACTGTACAGACTCACCATGCTCAGTAACTATACTCTCCAACTGTACAGACTCACCATGCTCAGTAACTATACTCTCCAACTGTACAGACTCACCATGCTCAGTAACTATACTCTCCAACTGTACAGTCTCATCATGCTCAGTAACTATACTCTCCAACTGTACAGTCTCATCATGCTCAGTAACTATACTCTCCAACTGTACAGTCTCACCATGCTCAGTAACTATACTCTCCAACTCTACAGTCTCACCATGCTCAGTAACTATACTCTCCAACTGTACAGTCTCACCATGCTCAGTAACTATACTCTCCAACTGTACAGACTCACCATGCTCAGTAACTATACTCTCCAACTGTACAGTCTCACCATGCTCAGTAACTATACTCTCCAACTGTACAGTCTCATCATGCTCAGTAACTATACTCTCCAACTGTACAGACTCACCATGCTCAGTAACTATACTCTCCAACTGTACAGTCTCATCATGCTCAGTAACTATACTCTCCAACTGTGCTTTCAAACTTTTCTCTGTAACCATCATTTACAGGTGTACTCAGTAACAGCGTTATCAGACCGTACTCTCAAACTGCCTTCAACCACACACCCCAGAAGTGCTCTCCAACCACAGCCAGTCAGTCTGCTGTGTTCTCTCTCTCTCTCTCTCTCTCTCTCTCTCTGTGTTTTTCTCTTTTTCTCTACCAGTCCCCTTTCACAGACACATTCAGTCTCTCATTTACAACCTCAACCCTCAGAATGTTCTGGCTGCTGTGTTTCTCGCGTGGCCGGCTGGCCCCCTTTCATTCCTCTGTCACACTGGTGTGAGTGCATGCTGGGATCAGCCAGCTCTGTCAGCAATGACTGAATCCCGCCCCCCCCAACTGGAGCGCGGTGCGCATGTTAATGGTGGGCAGATTTAGCACATAGCTCAGTCTTGCAAACATGGAGGCTCGTGCCATGAGATTGCATGTCCTTCCTCACCTGGGGCCAGTAACACATGCCTCAGGCACGGGCCACTCGGGGCCGTGCGGTGTCTACACCCCCCTCTCCACCCCTGCCCCAGCGCCGCTCCCCAACCCCACCCTCCTGAGTTCGTGCTTCGCCTCTCCCTGTCTGCACTGGTATTCTGAACCCTGTGACACATTCAGACGTTTTTAAAGACACACTTTTTTCCTCAGCCAATGCGCCTTTCTCAGGCCTTCGCTGAACACACACATGCCCGCCAAGCTTTGCACAACAGTACTAGGCCAAAACCACTGAACCCACCAACATACACACACCCACACACAGACACACTCTTACGTAATATACACAGTGGCAACATACACCTTCACATGGAAACGCAAACACAACCTCCCCATCCCACACCTATACACACACACACACACACACACACACACACTTCACAACAGAAGCACTGCAGATGGAAACAGTATATTGGGTACTGTTTTAAAAGCTCCTTTAATGGCAACTCTCAAAGGACTTACAAGTGTGCATGAGTGTGTGGACCTAAATGCATGTGTGTGTGTGTGTGTGTCCGTCCACAGCTCTGAGACTTGTCCATGGGTCCCCGCATGTACGAGACCTTTCCAAAGCTCAGTCCTGGAATCTTTGCTGCATCCCCCAACCGCAGAAAGTGGCTTCTTGTAAAGAAAAGAAGAGCCAGACCTAATGAGGTTCTCCACTGTGTGTACCCCCCCCCCCCCCCCACCTCCTCTGTACTTTACTGGGACAGTGGGAGAGTTACTCCAGGCCTCACAGTGGGAGTGTATGAGCGAGCTGTCATTGGCTACTCTGCCACGGCTGCTTCTGATTGGTTGTGAGCTGAGGACAAACAGGCAGCAGTTTGCTTTGGCACCACTCACAGCCATGTAAGAAGGACTTATTTTAGACAGAAAAAAAAAATACAACTTTCCTTTCAGGCAGCTAGTGGATGCTGAACATGTAGCAGAGGTGTGTGTGTGTGTGTGTGTGTGTGTGTGTGCACTGTGTCTGCGAGTGCGGGTCAGCCTCGAGGTGTTGGTCATGCAGTGCTGTAGAGCTGCACTACAGTGCTGAGGAGTGTGAGCATTCACATTTCTGCTGCCGCACCCGCGGCTCTCCCTTGGAGGCCACGCCCCCAGCACCCTTGGCTCTATCTGGGAGGCCACGCCCCCAGCACCGTTGGCTCTAACTGGGAGGCCACGCCCCCTGCACCTGCAGCTTTGTCTTAGAGGCAAAGGAAAACCTCGAGGAAACGTTCACATGGCTACAGAGGGTGTTTGCATGCTCCTTGCGTGTGTGTGTGTGTTTGTCAAACTTGTCGTCATGTGGGTCTGGAAGCTAATTACACAAGCAAGTAGAGTGGAAAAGGAGAGAGCAGCATGCTGTTGCCTAGGCGACGGCGGGAAGCAGGAGCTGGGATCTGACTGTTCTCGGCTTGTTTGAGGAATGAGGAGAGGCTCACGGAGGTGCCACCCCGCTCCCCGGACACGCCCGCCCAGCGCTACTCACACAGATCACACAGATCCAGCGGTACACGTTTTAATCCAGTGTAGTACAAAACTTTTACCTGCTGCAATCAGTTATACTTGGCACACTAGAATAAGTGTCTGAAGTCTGAATATGTTTAAATTCAGTAATAATTGTGGCACACATGTATGGGAATGTCTGATGTTTGCACTCAGACCCAGGAGTCAATGGGAGAGAGGGAGAAGGAGAGAGGGAGAAGGAGAGAGCGGGAAGGAGAGAGAGAGAGCTCTTCCTCTATAAAGATAATAAAGGACACTGGGAAGATTTGAACCCTCCAGTTTGGTGATATATGGAGAATGATGTTGATAAGCTACTGATAAGTGCTCCTGATCCTTGAGTCATAGCATCAGTCTGGCACATGGTCCAGATATTAAACATGGAGATGAAAGGAAAGCAGTAAAAGTCTGATACCATAAACCCTGCAGGCCCAGAGCAGCAGGACAGTGGAGGCTCCGGCCTTAAGTGGGAACAGGGGACGTCCACTGTTTCTATCGCCTCAAATACCAATAAGTCAGAAAACTAAACAAACCTTGTTTTCTGTGTCGTTAGAAACGTGCCCTTATTCTGGGAGAGGAAGCTGAGACCACGACATCTCTGCATGTCTATGCGGCATTTACGAAGGGAGATTTAAAAAACCACTTCCTTTCTGTGATGCACGCTATATAAACACACACTGCTGGGATGCTTCTCTGTTGGTGTATGTATTGGTTAATGTATTTATTTACTGTTATATTAATGTATCAAAGTTTTTCTTTCCTTTTTTGCATATATCCGAACATATAACAGTTTTGAACTGCTTTGTCGAAATTGTATAATCACAGTGGTGCCAATAAAGCATTATAAATGCATAGAATGAGTGTCAGGGAGAGAGAGAGAGGGAGAGAGAGAGAGGGGGGGGGAGACACGAAACCTTGTGCTGCACCTGTGTTGGTAGTGAAGGTCTTGGGGCTCAGACACAACTGCCATACGTTTTCCTGTTTGTCAGGAAGTTGTAGATCCATTTACAGTCTCTGTGATCTGCTGCTCTTTCTGTTATTTCGCTGAGCTGTACTTCAGGATGGTGCTCAGAGCCAGCAGTGTCCGAGGCCCCGTGAAAGGGAAACGGATATCGGCAGCCATCTTTTGTTGATGTTTTACTGTAGTTTTTGTGAGCTTTTGTTGAATTTTGAGACGGGCCATTATGTGTTTGGCTTTGCCATCTCTGTGTTGGTGTGGAAATATTGAGTTGGATTAAAGCACATGGCCTCTTTGTTCCTTCAAACATATTACTGTGTGTGTTTGTGTGTGTGTTCGTGTGAGATCACTGAATTGCTTTGATTACATGTGTCTCATCTGCACACCATAGCATATGCAGAGAGGAGTATCCGATGTCTTGTCTCTCTCCTAAATTCTGTTCATCTCCCACCATCTTTCACTTCCAAAGTGCAGTACATGCCCTCATTCTCTTTCTCTCTCTCTCTGTCGCTCTCTCGGAATTCTCAAACGAGAAACATATTTTCCTACTAATTAGCATAATGTTATCTGCACGATCCCATGTGCACGTGGACCGCCCCCTCAGCTCTAAGAAACCAGATGAGGACGTTTGGAGAGGAAGGATTAGGCTCATTACACAGGGACGCGAGCGAAGTTCCAGCTGCTTTGCTGTAGCACCAGACTTTACCCCAAACGAAACGGCCACTGCAGGAACGCGATCACGGCGGTTATTAGTGGCCGTCCCAGCGCCTGCGTCCTCGCGCCTGCGTCCTCGCGCGTCCAGCGGGCAGCGAACCGCGGGTCCGAGCCGACTCCAGCAGACGCGTGTACCTTCCGCGCAAAAACAGAGCTGCGTCTCATTCCTGGCCTTGACCTGGGTCGTTACGAGAAGGCGGGATCCTAACTGAGGCGCTCCCCTGTGCGGGTGCTAGACGTGAAGGCGGGCGGATCAGAGGAACTCCTTCTCCCGCTCAGACGGTAACCTTTCCGGACTCGCTGGCCAGAGCGCTCGCCTTCAGCCCTCAGCGTTGACATTTCCTCGCGTGATGAATTGCAACGCCGGTGGCATTAACAAGGCCATGTGCAGCGTCTGATGAAGTGGATGTTTTTAAAGGGAGGCGGGGGCCATCTGGAAGTGGACGTCCACCAGCCCCGGGCGTGGGACCTGCGGATTACAGCAGAGACTCCAGACCAAAGCAGAACAGCGATCTTGACTCATGGTGGTGATGCTAGAGTCCATTTTCAAAACGGGAAAACCTAGCAGTGTGTGTTTGCAGACGTCTTTTCTACAACCAACTGTTTTATAATGTCACGTAGAGTGTTCGAGAGAAATGCTCTAATAAATAATGCTCTAATAGACCTGCTTCTTTATACATTTCAAAAGCAGATGCCGTTAGCTGCAAGTAGCTATACCTAGCACATGTCTGCATCAGACTAGCCACTGAGCACACTACTAGCCACTGAGCACACTAGCTCAGTGCCGTCTGTCATTGGCTGTGGCAGGGTTGCCGAAAGCAGAGCCCAGCTATGCGGCAACCCTGCAAAATGTCATAGCCTCACTTGCCTGACGGCTCTTAACAGATGTTTTTTTTTTTTTAAACTTCCTGGTGTTAATCTGGAGCTAATCTCACTCCTGTCATCAGTGGCTGAGGCGTGGCGTAAGAGCAAAGTCAGTCAAGTTGCCGCAGAGAGCAATGTGTTTGGAGGAAGTGAAAGATCTGCCCGAGAGGGAGAGAGAGAGAGAGAGAGAGAGAGAGAGAGAACTTTCACGACACATGTGGAAATGCTCTTATGGAGGTGTGTGAGGGGTGTGTCACTGCTCTAACCAATCAGCTTTCTTCAGATCACCTCCCCACCCAAAAGCCAAGGTGAATGTTGATAGGGAAGTCAAATGTGGACCAGAGGTGAGCCTTGCTGCACACACGTATATATATTTATATATATATATATATATATATGTGTGTGTGTGTGTGTGTGTGTGTGTGTGAGTGTGTCTGCCGATTTTGCCTTCCTTCCCCCTTGTATTGTACTGCGTTGACGCTGGGCTGAAAGGCAGACTGCAGGAGAGCCGTCTCTCCGTGTCACTCCATTCACGCTGGCCTTTGTCACACCTTCAGCCCTGCTGCTGCTCTCTCAGCCCTCACACTTACTCAGCCTACATTTCCACATCAAAGACCCTTTTAAAAAAAGCCCTTGAAAGCCCCATTGTTGCCTGAAGGATGTCGTCCCTGTCCTGCTCTTTTCTGTCGTGACCTCTATACGTACAGACGTTTCCTGCCTCTTGGGCTGCTCGCATAGTTTTGGTCATGACTTGTCACCAGGGTGCCAGTATTGCACAGACAGTCTTCAAATTCTATTCATATGGGAACAATTCCATTATGTATGCATGTGAGCACATAGAGTGTGCGTGTGTGTTGTGTGTGTGTTGTATGTGTTTGTGTGTGTGTTTGACTTACAGAGCAACAGGTCAGGTGTGGAAGCTCACCTCTAGCAGAGGACCCATGAGGGTGCTGCCTACCCCTGTTTGCGTGAGTGAGGTGAGGGGGTTGTTGCCCCAGGGCAGAGGCTGCTTGCCCCAGTGTGGGGTGTGCTTGTGTGGAGCTACATTGGCACTGATTGCACCAGAGCGCTACCAGGATGTGGAACCCCAAAGGAGGATAGCAGGTTATTCAGCGCAAACCGTCACGACGTACGGGTGTGTGTCAAGTTGTAGAGGAAAAGTTTCCACGCAGCAGACCTGGATGGAGTCATTTGCTAGTGAATTACTTTGTGCTTGCTGGCATGATGGACAGGAGGCCAGAGGAACACTAGAGGAACGCAGCGTTCATCTTCCTCAGCCTGGTCGCCCTCTCACAGACCTCCATGTTCTGTGGCTGGTATTTCCTGTGCTGCTGTCTTTGCCCAGATTAAGGCTGCAGCCGCCATCCTATTTGATCTGTTTATTTCTCTCTCTCTCCTCCCCACACTCCCTCTGTGTGTGTGTGTGTGTGTGTTTGGGGTAGTGAGTAAGTAAAAGTTGTTTTTTGCATCATTCAGTGCTTTTGTCCCACATCTTCACGGTCAGTGTCAGTAGTTAGTACGGGTACATTGTCCTGAAAGGGGCTTGGACATCACGTGACTATACATGAGAACCACGATTCCATATGTGCAGCTTCATGGGGTAAGTGTTTCCATCCTTAAGTGTGGTTCACAGCGAAACAGGGGAAAGGGGAGGGAGGGAGAGAGAGGGAGAGGGGAGGGAGGGAGAGAGGGAGGGGGAGAGCTGCTCGTTTACAGGTTGAAGCTGCAGTCTCATTGCCACGTGTAAGTGAGCCTCGGCCCCTCGTCACTCATTCAGCTCCACTGGCTCTCGTGCTGAGTCTTAATCACCACAGTTGATTAAGTGAAAAGGAGCCGTAGCCGGCCATTAAGGGCAGTGGCCCGTGTGCTGGGGCCTGTGTGCTGGGGCCCGTGTGCTGGGGTCCGTGTGCTGGGGCGCAGGGGTTCTGCAGGGGTTCATGCCACTGCCAGGCAAACTGTATGAAATATTAGGTGATCCTAATGGCTCCTGGGATTTGGTGAGCTAATGAGGTAATTACATAACCTGTACAACATGATTAGCCTTCACATGTAGGCCCAGGTCAAGCAGGGCCACCATGTGACATGTGCAGGAACACTGCTGTCTAGATCAGTGCAACAGGGCTGTGTGCGCGTGCGTGTGTGCGTGCGTGTTCTCATCTTCCATGTTAGTCTTAGTTGAGAACGTATGGCCTCATGTTTCTGTCATGCCATTATCATGGCTGTTTTGGTCTTCATAGGTTTTCGCTGAATTTTTATTCGCCTAGAGAGAAAGTGCCACTGCATACATCAAACTCCACCATAAACTCCACCATAAACCATACATTTTCTTCAGTTTTGAGGAAATGAACACTGACAAATCAATTAGTGTACACAGCAGGATAAATTCACGTGACTACAATTGGGTTTGTCAAACATTCACTGGTGGTTAAAAAAACAAAAATAAAAACACACATCTGATGGGTCTTGACCACAGACTCCACCATAAGCTCCGCCTCTTCTCCCAGCAGCAGTGAGTGGCTTTCTGAACGCAGTTCTCAGTCACATGGGTTAATTCCAGCCTCTATGATAGAGTTCTGTCATTCACGGCGGATTTGGGAGAGCTTCACGCTTAAAGGTATTTTGCTGTTGAGGTTATATTTACATGTGGTTACATTCACAGATGTCGTGTGTCTGTGGTTTTTCAGTAAGCGCAGAATTGAAGAACTCGCTCTAGAAATTTTTTAGCAGTTTACTGGATTCTTGTGAGATGAGGCTTAGACTAACTGCTTATGGCTAAGCTTGTGTGTGTGTGTGTGTGTGTGTGTGTGTATACACTTTACATTAGTATGCAAGTATAGGCCTTGAGCTAATGGTCCTGCTTGGCAGTGAGCTGTGGTGATGCTAGCGCTCTGCTCCCTGGTGTTAAAGGACAGTCCTCTCCAAACGCTCACACCAGCATCTGCCCCCGTGAAGCAGCGCGGACAGGAAACTACACCGCCATGTGATCAACGCTTAAAGACATAAAGAAATTACGCCCATACTAACTTTGGCTAATGATAATTATCCATTACCACAGTGTTAATCGGTAACACCATGTCCAGGACCATGACGAATCATGACTGCTGAGTAATTAGTTAATTACTGAAACGGATAATTAACTGAGAAAAATATGAAATATTAAAAGGGAAAATGAGCGATATCTCAAAGGCGTAAGTGTGAATCCATGGGGAGGGTACACAGAAGCTTAATTTGCTGCTACACGAGGCCACGGGGATGTGCAGTAATAGGAGTGAGTTTTGGTTAAAGCTTCATGAGGTACTGAAACATGCTTTATTATAGCTGGTGAATTTATTGACTCATTGAATGTAGCAGTTATTATTCCTCAAGTGATTGGGGGGTTGGCGGGGGGTGGGGGGTGTCTGTGTTTGAGATTCCCATTTTTTCATTTTAGTATTTGTTGGGCTAACCGTATGGCATGCTAGGATGATTTTATGGAATATGTGCTGAACATGTGATGTACTCTGTAATTCCTGATGCCTGTTAGATGTGGATTGGACGTTTTTCAATACCCATCAGATGTTTGTTTATTTTTGTTTTTTAACCACCAGTGAATGTTTGACAAACCTAATTGTAGTCATGAGAATTTATCCTGCTGTGTACAGAAATTGATTTGTCAGTGTTAATTTCCTCAAAACTGAAGAAAATAAACAAAAAAGGAAATGCTTATTTTAATAGCATAGGTAAATGTGTATGTAAACATGTAGGTAAACGTGTAGGTAAACGTGTTTGTAAACATTCGGGTTAATGTCTTGTTGGGTTGATGTTGCTGAGAGTAGGTCAGACTCCTTAAGCTGCTGACTGGTGTGTTTCCTTATTGTTGTTCGTTAGCTCCACCAGCTACATGACGGCTGGTGATGTTTTCCACTGACAGCATGAGGTAGAGTTCTATACTTTGTCTTCCAAAGTCTTAAACATCGACTTGTAGAATATACTTTTCCTGGAGGAGTCTGCAAACCGTTTCTGTCCCTGCCAGTGGTAGCGTGTGTGTATAATGTGTGTGTATAATGTGTGTAGTATGCATGTTGTCATTGATCAGAGGTCAGAATGAATTAGCATTAAGAAATCTTTCCGTTAGGAGAAAAGGGAAGGAGAACTCCCTGATTACTTCAGTTCAGCAATCAGAGTCTGGAGGCCCCATGGAGGTATGCAGACGCATGCAGAATTACGCAGTGACAGTTCGCATGTGTATGTGACCAACATGGAGACGTCTGTGGAAGTTGGAGAAACGTCAGGAAAAGGGTAAACTGAGAGTATACGGAAGGTCCTCACCATGTTTGTCCTGCTGGTGAAGGGGGCACCTGGGACTGTGGCCCTGAGCTCCCACACACACACCCCAGGAACCACGAACACGCTTACTCATGCCCATGGGTGTCAAGACCAGTGGATTGCTCACCCACACACACACACACACACACACACACACACATATGCACTCGGTCAGTGCTGAAATATCCATCTGGGCTGTGCAGAGCTGCTATGGCTGTGTACAGAGTCTGCCTGCGTGGGTTAGGGATGGGGGCTGTATGGGTAGACCCATCTGGTTTCCAGGGCAGAGCGTATGCGGAGGGTTCCACGGAGCCGGCGGTGCCCGCACACGGCCAGATGGAGGCGGGCACGCTTGCCATCTCTCCAGGGCGGGTTTGTCCTCACAACAGTTTCTTTCACATATTTTACATATTTCATACGGGACTAGTGGACAGATGGTTAGTTATGGTCAAACGGGCTAAATAGATTTCTCCAGGCTCAGCTGAATTTAGCCTACCGTGTGTGTGTGTGTGATTTGCACAAGTGGAAATGTATTTGCTGGTTGCTTGTAACTCTGTGAAAGCAGGCGAGAGCCTGAAAGGAGAGTGGGAGAGAAATGAAGAGTGTGTGGGAGAGAGGGAGGGGAGAGAGAAGGGGGGAGAGTGTAAGGGAGTGGGGAGGGAGAGGAAGAGACAGAGGGGGAGAGGAAGAGACAGAGGGGGAGAGGAAGAGACAGAGGGGGAGAGAGAGAGATGGAGGGGGAGGGAGAGACGTGTGGGGGACCAGGCTGTGAGGAATGCAGTGCAGCTCTTGGGGTGAGGAGGTGAGTTGGGGGCCTCGCTGTCCTGTGGTCCCACCCAGGTGAGTTGGGGGCCTCAGTTCCACAGAGGTGCCTCGTTCAGCTCATGCCCCTCATCACTCTTCCGCAGACAAGCTGAGCACAGGGATGCACACACACACACACACACACACACACACACACACTGTGATGCGCAGCAAATTTTAAAGGCATATGAATCATAATTGCTCTTCCAGCTTCAGCAAGTTGTGTGATAATGTACACATGCAAACATATGTGTAGGAGCAAACACACGCAGAGCGTGCTGACCATGCTGTGCCAGTAGGGGGAGCACGGCAGGCTGGCCTGTTCAGGTGCACTCTGGGTAGAAGGACTAATGACCACAGCTCTCCCCGAGGCCGTTAGGAAGTGTGTGAGTGATGCTCACGCCCCATTCCTGATCATGGCAGCATGGTCAAAGACACTGTGCTGTGCTCACGGCACGCTGTGTGATTGTTTTAGTTATGCGAAGGTCTGCTGTGCGTGTGTGTGCGTGTGTGTGTGTGTGTGTGTGTCTGTGGGAGGCAACTCTTGTACTGCTGCCTTTGTGGGAGCATAACAACCTGTTTTGTTCACCCATCTGGCCTGAGTGCTGGTACTGGGTTCTGGGTACTGGGGTCTGGGTTCTGGGTACTGGGGTCTGGGTTCTGGGTATTGGGGTCTGGGTACTGGGTTCTGGGTACTGGGGTCTGGGTTCTGGGTACTGAGGGCTGAGGCATTGGGTGACCTTCATCTCATTGCAGTGATGACCTCTGTGAAGCACACAGACACACCTGACAGTAGCTGCAGCACTGTGAGCTTATGCCTGCCTCCCTGTCTGAGTGTGTACCTGTGACACACACACACACACACACACACGCACACACACACAGGCTTACGTTAGATGGTTGGGTAATGGAGAACACTATGTTTAGAGTAGTTTGACAGTATGGCAGACAGTATGTCCAAAAAGGCTTTCTCTCCTGCTCTGAATGTATACATATGTTACCTGAACAGAGACCCTGCCAAATGCACTCTGAATCCTCTCCTCCGTCCCCTCTCCTCCTGAGGGGGACATGTGCCCCCCTCTCTTACTGAGGTGGACACGTGCCCCCCCTCTCTTACTGAGGTGGACACGTGCCCCCCCTCTCTTACTGAGGTGGACATGTGCCCCCCCCCCTCTCTTACTGAGGTGGACACGTGCCCCCCCTCTCTTACTGAGGGGGACATGTGCCCCCCCTCTCTTACTGAGGTGGACATGTGCCCCCCACCCCCCTCTCCTCCTGAGGTGGACACGTGCCCCCCCTCTCTTACTGAGGGGGACACGTGCCCCCCCTCTCTTACTGAGGTGGACACGTGCCCCCCCTCTCTTACTGAGGTGGACATGTGCCCCCCCCCCCTCTCTTACTGAGGTGGACACGTGCCCCCCCTCTCTTACTGAGGGGGGACATGTGCCCCCCTCTCTTACTGAGGTGGACATGTGCCCCCCCCCCCCCTCTCCTCCTGAGGTGGACACGTGCCCCCCCTCTCTTACTGAGGGGGACATGTGCCCCCCCTCTCTTACTGAGGGGGACATGTGCCCCCCCTCTCTTACTGAGGGGGACATGTGCCCCCCACCCCCCTCTCCTCCTGAGGGGGACATGTGCCTCTCTCACCACTTCATCAGATCTTCTTGTTGCTACTCCAAGATGGCTACTCTTCTGGCGAGAGATTCACTTTTGTGCTTTATTTAATATTTAAAGATTGTATAACAGGATTTGGAATGTCTCTGTAAATGACATATAGAACTTGATGCTTACATACACCTCCTCCTCCGCAGTGTGCCCTCACACATGGGGCAGTCTGAAGAGGGCGAGGTAAGAGGGAGGGAAGGTCAGATGCTCCTTTTTGAATGGCTTTTGAAAGTGAATTAGAGGCCAGTGTCCTGATTCTTGGAGGGGATCTGAAGCGTTTAATAGCTCTCTGTTGTCGCACATGAGAACAGTACGTCCCAAATCGTCTCACCCTTCCTCAAAAGAAACCTCTGCCTATATGTAGCTTACTAGGAGTGTACAAATTATTTCATTTTTTATTTTAATTTAGTGTGTGATTGCTTCTGTTTTTGTGGTTTGAAATCACATGATTTTCTCCCATTTATCTACAGTTAATTCCAAGCCTCGCCCCTTACCCCATATGACTTTAGTCATTGAGAGATCTAGCATCCCCTGTAGGTGACCTGAGGTACTGCAGCACCTTCCTAGAAGTCCCATATATACTGCAAGGGAAAAGGGAGTTTCAGTCACACCTTTCTAGTAATGACAATGTGAGACCAATCAGCGCAATGTTTACTAAAGCCAAAAAGAATGAGGTGGTGCTGCCACAGCGCACACACACACACGCACGCACGCGCACACACACACACACACACACACACACATATACGCAGGCACTGATACACACACACACAGTCACTTGACCATGACTAACTGAATGAAAGAGTGCTGAGCTCCCTCATATGCACTTTATAGAGCACTGCTGTGTGTGTGTGTGTGTGTGTGGAGATAGGGTTTATCTGATCCTATAAGCAGCATTCCTCTGGTGAAACCAGACTCAAATAGGGCACTAGAAGATAATGGCACCTATTCATCCATACCACTTAATCAAATTCTCTCCCTCATTCCCTGACACACTCTCTCTCTCCCTCTCTCTCCCCATGCTGCTGCACCCCTTCTTCCCTCTGTTCTCTCTTCTCTCCATCTGGTTCTCTCCTTTGTTAAGGTAGCAGCTCTGGCCCCTCCCCCTCCATATAAACCCCACCCTCTCCCCTGCCACCCACCCAGCCTGCGGTCCAGGTGGGCACATGCACGTGTGACCTCACCAGCACCAAACTTTTGGATTCTGGGCCTCCGCTGTATTCTGTTGAAGGTCATAACACTTCGCGTAACACTGAGTGTGAGAGCTCAAGAGTGTGTGTGTGTGTGTGTTTTAACATCCTAACTGCCTTTATTTGAAGATGTGTGTCCACAGGTGTGTCTAGATGTTAGGTGTGCTCTTTCAAACACAAAGGCCCTGAGGTGGGAAGATTTCACCACACCTCCTTCTCTTCCACCTTCATCTCTCTCTCTCTCTCTCTCTATCTCCCTCCCTGCTCCCCATCTCTGAATTTTTTATTTTCGTTGTCAGTGTAAGAGGGAGCTTGGCAGGGTGCCAAGCTCGAGGGTTTGGTTTTGAGAGCCCATACACCACTCGCTACTTCACAGATCAGCCAGGTTCATTCTAGGCCCTTTCACAGGGGCACAAATGGCGGCTTCCATATTTTATCAAATAACTAGTTCGTTACATAGAATGAACATTTTCTCCAGGTGCAGAACCTTAGTTCCTTCTCTTATCCACATCTTATCTACGCACATTCTCTTATCCACATATGCTGGTACTAAGTTTAGGTTCAACATTTGTTGTATGATTTTCTTTGTCACGATCTGAGCGGTCTGCTCTTCGTGTTGCTCTGCTGCTCGTGAGGCAGTAGCTGGACCTCAAACAGCCCACAATGCCCTGGGCTTCCAGAACGTTCCAGATGCGTGTCGGAGAGGATTAACTAGGCTGCTCTAGAACGTTTGTAACATGTCCAGAGTGAGTGCATTTGGGCACCTGCTGTTATTGTACCTTTGGAATAAGGGTGCAGACTTGGTGGAGTTTTGTTTTAGTCAGGAATGTTCTCTGTACGGTCTAAAACCGAGTCGTGACTTCTTGACCAGGTGTGTCTCTCTTTCAGATACGCCTCCCAAATGCTGCTTCATCTTTCAAATCCTAATTCATCCTCCCATTTGTGTTTGACAGCCTCCGTGTTGAAATCTGCGTGACCTGGTAATACTTTACAGAAACAGGAGATCACACCATGGTCCAGAGGGTTAAATCTACTGCTGTCTTCAAGAGTCCTTTGTGTACACATGACCCCAAAGTTGGGGAGGTTTGACCTTACAAAGTCTCAAATTTGTAAATATTTGAATAAGCGTCAGGCAGGAAGCATGGCTCCCACACGCCTGTGTGAGGTAGGAAGCATGTGGGCTTTCTGCCTTGTGCATTGCTCATTATAAAATGTCCACGTAGTCATTTACTAATTTTATTAATTTACAAATTTTATTAGGGCCGTTAAGTCAGGTCTCGTTACCTAACGGCTGTTCTGTTGACATCCTTGTAGGGCAGGTGAGGGCTCGATCTGTTGAGTCTAAGTTTAGGCTTAGCTTAACTCAAATTTCGGGGTGGTAACATCGCTTTCAGTTTTGGGTTTGACTGTTTCACCCATATGTGTGGTGCTTTATAGTTCTCTCTGAATCTGATGTTGGAGCAGGAGTCTGTGGATGTGGGGGCTGTGTTCGTGTTGAGTGCTGTGTCCGTAATACGGTTTGGTAGGGAATTTAACAGCGTTAAAGATTTCCTGGGGAGCACATGACGTCTTGTATGCTGGGGAGGAAGCTACCAGTATATTTTTGCCATTTTAATCTTGAATTATTGAATATATGGTGTTCTCTCTTTCGCTCCTGTTATTATCTATACATGTGGCATAATGTGCATGCATTCTGCATCTGACATCTGTTGATTCTTCCAACAGAGGGATTTATAAATAAAAACACGTCTCTCTCTCTCTCTCTCCACACAACCTCCCATGTCTGTCTCTCTCGGTCTCCTCCTATCTGTGTGTGTGTGTGTGTCTCTCTCTCTCCCTGCATGTGTGTGTTAGCCAGGACTTGGTGCGCACTGCTGTGTGCTCATCAGTGTGTGTGCTCATCAGTGTGTGTGCTCCAGGAAGCGGGTGTGAAAAGGTGACTGTTTTGGCATCTCTGAGAGATCTGATGACTGATGACTGCTCAGGCAGTGGTTAAGGCAGGAGCAGCTATTTCCCTGGGGAGTTTATTTAGACAGCCCCCCTCCAGTCCTGACATGCACGCGCAGGCACACACACACACACACACACACACACACACCAGTTTGAAGTGTAAGCATGCCAAGCATGCTATATGGTGTGTGTGCGCATGTGTGTGTTGGGTGTTAATGGACCATTATAGAGGACGGTTGGAACCATTGGCTAAACACACACACACACACACACACACACACAGGCTCAGTTTTACTCCCACCTCAGTTTTGTGTGCCCACCTCTACGGGTGTGCGGCCAGGCCACGCCCCCTGGTGTAGCCCGGTCACGCCCCTTGGTGGAGCCAGGCCACGCCCCCTGGTGGAACCGGTCCTGTGCTGATGCATTGGTGTTCCTTTAGTTTCACGTCTCGTCTGGGAGGCGTGGAGCAGAGTCGTTCAGCTGTCCCTGCGGTTTCGGTGGCAACTCTACGGCCTTGCGCAGGTGTGTGTGTATGTGTGTGTGTGTGTGTGTGTTTGTGTGTGTGTGTTATCTCTCTGTGACGGGTTTGCACCACACTCTGTCTCTATCTCTTGCCTTTGTGCTGTCTTCCTCTGCCCGTGTTTGACCAGCATAAAGAGTACAAAGATCATGTATAATGTATACTTATCGCACAACTGCGCATTTTGTGTGTGTGTGTGTGTGCGTGTATGTCTGAGAATGCGCGTGTGTGTGTTCACCCGTGAAGGTGCCACTCCTAGATCATGTCCTTTAACACTGTTCCATGCTAGAAGGCTCCATGGCGAGCTGCTTTCTCGGTGTCTGTGTCGGTGAGACTCCATTGTTGTGCTCACAGGCCGTGGATGAAAAGAGTATTGTTGTGTGCTGCTTAGTGCTGTCATTACTGAAGCCAGTGGTCAGAGGGGTGGGGGGTTATAGTGGAGTCAGAGGGGGGGGGGTTATAGTGGAGTCAGAGGGGGGGGGGTAGTGGAGTCAGAGGGGGGGTTATAGTGGAGTCAGAGGTGAGGGTTATAGTGGAGTCAGAGGGGGGGGTTATAGTGGAGTCAGAGGGGGGGGTTGTAGTGGAGACATGGGGGGTGGGTTATAGTGGAGTCAGAGGGTCAGAGGGGGGGTTATAGTGGAGTCAGAGGGGGGTGGGTTATAGTGGAGTCAGAGTGAGGGAGTTATAGTGGAGTCAGAGGGGGGGTTGTAGTGGAGTCAGTGTGAGGGAGTTATAGTGGAGTCAGAGGGGGGTGTTATAGTGAGTGGGGGTGTTTGATGGGGGTGACATGGACTCCATGTACAGTTAGTTAACTTTGTCATCACATATGAGTGCTGCTTAATTGAGTCTGTGATAAAGTCTGTGTGTGTGTGGAACACCATGTTCCTTCCCACCATTACCCTTCTGCCTCTGTGTGCTCCAAACGCTTCACTGCTCTCTCTCTCTGGGTACCGCCATGCAAACTGCACTTAGTGCACATAAGGTGCTGTGTAATGCTGAGGGAGTGTTTCTGTGTACACGTGTGTCATTCCATCCTGCTGTGGCCTTACTACGCCCTCTGTATCTACTGCACTGGCCCCGCCCACCGTGATCCTGACCAATCGATGTGTCTGCGGTGTGAATGCTGTAGGGTCTGGGTCGTGCAGAGGCGCGTGTGGCGAAGCCTGTGGCCTCCGCAGATATGGAGCCGCGCGGCCTGCGTGTCGCCACCCTGCTCCGCGTCAGCACGAGGAACTCGCCGCACACACGCGTACACACGCTTACACACGCGTAGAGCGCAGAGCACATGCATGTTCTGACTTGGCCCAAAGCCCAGGGGGACTCTGAGCGATCCAGTCCACAGCGGTGGTTTCACACCACACCTTCAGCTGTGCGGGTCTCGGCGAGGAAGGAAAATCTCAGAGGAAGAGCTGTGTTTCCTTAACGGTAAACAGACAGACAGATGCTGACTCGCTGCTGGCCACATATCCATGTTCCGTGGACCCACGTTGAGGCAGACATTCTGCCCAAGGCTAAAACAGCAGACACATGCTCACTTATAACCTGATTAAGGCACCCAGACGTATACACATGTCCTTCAGAATGCACTCAGACACGCACGGTATGTATACAGCAGTCTGAGGAGTTCGGGTGTGAAAGCCCTGAGAGTCCGAGCACCTCCTTCCCAACAGGGGGAGGGGGGGGGGGGGCTGGAAATCAAAACAAAAATCACTGTGGGGCGAAAAGGAGGGAAGAAAGATGAAGTGACTGCTTGATTTCAGACCTCCCCACAACACCTCCTCCTCTTGGTCTGTTGCTCTCTCCTCTCCTCTCCTCTCTGCTTATTTGTTTGGTTTTACCCGCTGTGTGGTGGCTTATCAGGAGGCCCCGCGCCATCGTTCTCCACCTGCATGGCCAACGCTGCTAAAGGAGAGACGTGGAGATAAGGAGGGGAAGGAGAGATGGGCCGACTGGATTTGGGGTGTGTGTGTGTGTGTGTGTGTGGGGATGGGTGTGTGCGCATGCTTGCTTGTGTGCATGTGGGATATGGCTAATCAGATCCAGGACCTCACAGGCGTAGTGAGATGGTTTCCGCCTCCGGCACAAAGCCAAGAAAACCTGCCTGTCCTACGTGAGCCCCGCCCACGGAGCACCACCACCTTCTCCACTTTCAGGGGCGCTATATCCGGGGGAGTCCCGCAAGCAGGAGTACATCCGCCCGCTGGCCTCATTACAGCCCCCGCCCATGAGCAGAGGGGCTTGGGCTCTGAGTGTGTGTGTGTGTGTGTGTGTGTGTGTACACGCACACACGTGTTCTCGGAGCCGTCTGCTCACCTCTCCACACGGCACGGCGCCGTGTTTGGTGCTCATTACGCAGGTGCGCGAGACGAGGAGCTGATTGGTGGAGGTGACGGGGCCCGTGGGTGTCTGAGGGGCCGGGGCAGGTGGGGCATGACGCGGGGGTGAGCGCCACGCTGATGGGGTGGTGCCGTGTGAGAGAGCCGTCTGCATACACGTGGCTGTTGATCGTGTGACGGAGTGACATTCCGTGGAAAAACGGTTGTGGAGTGCGGTTGAGGGTGTGTGTGTGTGTGTGTGCGTGTGATCTCATGTCATGCATATGTGTGTATAGTCTAATTAAATGTGTGTGTGTTTGGTTCAGGCACACTGAGGGACTGTAGAACCTATTCCAGACCTACTGCCTGGGAAGCAGATTGAGGGTCTGGACTCTGGTTCTGTGCCTAGTTAAACTCTCTGAACCCAGCAGGCTGCTTTGGCATGAATCCCACTGGGCTGCGTTTCTCTGGTCTGATTGGCCCTGATCTTAATTGAGGGGTACAGTGGTACATAACCTCTTGATTTGTCTGCTCCATGTTGTCGTCTTTTGCTAGAAAACAAAAGTTTGCTTTGTTCTTAACTGCGAGACTGGAACAAAGGCAAACACAAAACTCCATGTTTTGAACATTGTGTGTGTACACCCTCCGTGCTGCAGTCTGCAGCCTGCTCATCTCCTCCATGATGGGCTCGGTGCTTCACACACTCAGCCTTACAGCTGCAGACGGAGCAGGTTTGGTCCCCTGACTCTTCTCCTGATGCCCGAGACGGACACGTTTGTGTGGCATCGGCGCTGTCTGGCGCTGCAGTGCAGTAGGGTCGCTCTCTCATACGGCTGCGTCCCTGACCCGGGCTTCACTCGCACCTCTGCTTGTGCGTGTGATGTCTCTGTTCAGAAGCAGGTGATCTTTCTGCGCTGTCCCCGTGTCACCGTAGACAACAGCCGGAAGTGCTGATCTCACGGCCGCCATACACCTTCTCACCCTTCAGCTCCGCCCCCCATAGACCCTCTCACCCTTCAGCTCCGCCGCCCATAGACCCTCTCACCCTTCAGCTCCGCCGCCCATAGACCCTCTCACCCTTCAGCTCCGCCCCCCATAGACCCTCTCACCCTTCACCTCCGCCCCCATACACCCTCTCACCCTTCAGCTCTGCCTGCCGCCTCAGTCCCCTCTGGGCTCTCGAATCACCTGCTCTGATGATAACACACGTTTGGGCAGTAGAATGCTTAGAGTGCTGGCGGTTGGAGCTCCAGAAGGCTTGTTGGTGCGACAGGTGTTCCTTCCTCCACCTGCGCTGTGGGAGCAGAGGGCGCAGTTATCCAGGCAGAGGGAGGAGGAGCAGCTGCCGCAGCTCCGGGGTCGCAGGGTCGCGGGGGCCGGGCAGGCGGGCCTGGCTGGCTGGCTTGGCAGGGAGTAGCAGGCAGCAGGTTAGGGCAGTGTGCCCAGACAGCACATCCAAGCTGGCCCCACAGGCGCAGGACACACACACACACACACACACGTCTCCTCTAATTCACTCACTTTCACTTTTGCTTTCCTTTTGGGTCAGTTTTACAAGTCCTGTTAGTTTTCCTGAGCCAACAACCTGTTTGTGTGTGTGTGTGTGTGTGTGTGTGTGTGTGTGGATGTGTTTACTTGCATATAGGTGTGCTCATATTGCACATTTCTGTGCAGGCATGTGTGTATGTATGCATGTGCAATTTGTGCATGCTTGCATGGACGTGCATGTGTGTGTTTGTGTGTGTGTGTGTGTCTGCATGATTTTAGCATGCTTGCATGTGCATGTATGCGTGCATGTGTATGTAAGAGGGAAGTATAAAGCTTGTGTGTTACTGACCCAGACCACAGTGTGTGTGGGGAAAGCAGCCTCACGCTGCTCCACCACCCAGCCTCATGCTGCTCCACCACCCAGCCTCACGCTGCTCCACCTCCCAGCCTCACGCTGCTCCACCTCCCAGCCTCACGCTGCTCCACCACCCAGCCTCACGCTGCTCCACCTCCCAGCCTCACGCTGCTCCACCACCCAGCCTCACGCTGCTCCACCACCCAGCCCCACGCTGCTCCACCTCCCAGCCTCACGCTGCTCCACCACCCAGCCGGGCTGCTCCAGACTGTGCGGTGCAGAGATGCAGACTGGGGGAGAGACTGATCTTTTGACTGGGCTCCAAACTGAACACAGACGTGACCTCTGGCTCCTTCTCCCTCACTGTGTTCCATCTGACCATTCTGGCTTGGTCACAAGTGTGCTCCTCTCTCTCTCTCTCTCTCTCTCTCTCCCTCCCTCCCCCTCACACTTTCGTTCTTTGCCATACTAGATGTGGTCAAATATGCAAACTTGTGTTCTGACTGGAGCGCTTAGCTAGCGCTCAGCTTCCAAGGCCCAACAGGCTGGTCTTCCAGTACGCACGCATGGGGCACTTCACTCACGCATGGGGCACTTCACTCACGCATGGGGCACTTCACTCACGCATGGGGCACTTCACTCACGCATGGGGCACTTCACTCACGCATGGGGCACTTCACTCACGCATGGGGCACTTCACTCACACATGGCACACAGAAGACAAAAAGAAATTTCAGGAATACCGTCACCCTTACTCAGGTATACCATTATTACCCTTACTCAGGTATACCATTATTACCCTTACTCAGGTATACCATCATTACCCTTACTCAGGTATACCATCATTACCCTTACTCAGGTATACCATCATTACCCTTACTCAGGTATACCATTATTACCCTTACTCAGGTATACCATCATTACCCTTACTCAGGTATACCATCA
This sequence comes from Brachyhypopomus occidentalis, assembly GCA_020368025.1. NCBI lineage: Eukaryota > Metazoa > Chordata > Actinopteri > Gymnotiformes > Hypopomidae > Brachyhypopomus > Brachyhypopomus occidentalis. The sequence continues at coordinate 4,321,647 of JAGXOD010001379.1, read as the reverse complement.
TTACCCTTACTCAGGTATACCATTATTACCCTTATTACCATCATTACTCAGGTATACCATCATTACCCTTACTCAGGTATACCATTATTACCAGGTATACCATCATTACCCTTACTCAGGTATACCATCATTACCCTTACTCAGGTATACCATCATTACCCTTACTCAGGTATACCATTATTACCCTTACTCAGGTATACCATCATTACCCTTACTCAGGTATACCATCATTACCCTTACTCAGGTATACCATTATTACCCTTATACCATCAGGGTATACCATCATCCCTTTACTCAGGTATACCATCATTACCCTTACTCAGGTATACCATTATTACCCTTACTCAGGTATACCATCATTACCCTTACTCAGGTATACCATCATTATCATTACCCTTACTCAGGTATACCATCATTACCCTTACTCAGGTATACCATTATTACCCTTACTCAGGTATACCATCATTACCCTTACTCAGGTATACCATTATTACCCTTACTCAGGTATACCATCATTACCCTTACTCATCATTACCCTTACTCAGGTATACCATCATTACCCTTACTCAGGTATACCATTATTACCCTTACTCAGGTATACCATCATTACCCTTACTCAGGTATACCATCATTACCCTTACTCAGGTATACCATCATTACCCTTACTCAGGTATACCATTATTACCCTTACTCAGGTATACCATCATTACCCTTACTCAGGTATACCATCATTACCCTTACTCAGGTATACCATCATTACCCTTACTCAGGTATACCATCATTACCCTTACTCAGGTATACCATCATTACCCTTACTCAGGTATACCATCATTACCCTTACTCAGGTATACCATCATTACCCTTACTCAGGTATACCATCATTACCCTTACTCAGGTATACCATCATTACCCTTACTCAGGTATACCATCATTACCCTTACTCAGGTATACCATCATTACCCTTACTCAGGTATACCATCATTACCCTTACTCAGGTATACCATCATTACCCTTACTCAGGTATACCATCATTACCCTTACTCAGGTATACCATCATTATCCTTTACTCAGGTATACCATCATTATACCCTTACTCAGGTATACCATCATTACCCAGGTTACCATCATTACCCTCAGGTATACCATCATTACCCTTACTCAGGTATACCATCATTACCCTTACTCAGGTATACCATCATTACCCTTACTCAGGTATACCATCATTACCCTTACTCAGGTATACCATCATTACCCTTACTCAGGTATACCATCATTACCCTTACTCAGGTATACCATCATTACCCTTACTCAGGTATACCATCATTACCCTTACCATCTCAGGTATACCATCATTACCCTTACTCAGGTATACCATCATTACCCTTACTCAGGTATACCATCATTACCCTTACTCAGGTATACCATCATTACCCTTACTCAGGTATACCATCATTACCCTTACTCAGGTATACCATCATTACCCTTACTCAGGTATACCATCATTACCCTTACTCAGGTATACCATCATTACCCTCATTACTCAGGTATACCATCATTACCCTCATACTCAGGTATACCATCATTACCCTTACTCAGGTATACCATCATTACCCTTACTCAGGTATACCATCATTACCCTCAGGTATACCATCGTACTCAGGGTATACCATCATTACCCTTACTCAGGTATACCATCATTACCCTCAGGTATACCACTCCCTTTAGGTATACCATCATTACCCTTACTCAGGTATACCATCATTACCCTTACCCATTATTACCCTTACTCAGGTATACCATCATTACCCTTACTCAGGTATACCATCATTACCCTTACTCAGGTATACCATCATTACCCCATTACTCAGGTATACCATCATTACCCTTACTCCAGGTATACCATCATTACCCTTACTCAGGTATACCATCATTACCCTTACTCAGGTATACCATCATTACCCTTACTCAGGTATACCATCATTACCCTTACTCAGGTATACCATCATTACCCTTACTCAGGTATACCATCATTACCCTTACTCAGGTATACCATCATTACCCTTACTCAGGTATACCATCATTACCCTTACTCAGGTATACCATCATTACCCTTAGGTATCAGGTATACAATCGTTACCCTTACTCAGGTATACCATCATTACCCTTACTCAGGTATACCATCATTACCCTTACTCAGGTATACCATCATTACCCTTACTCAGGTATACCATCATTACCCTATATTATTACCACTCAGGTATACCATTATTACCCTTACTCAGGTATACCATCATTACCCTTTACAGGTATACCATCATTACCCTTACTCAGGTATACCATCATTACCCTTACTCAGGTATACCATTATTACCCTTACTCAGGTATACCATCATTACCCTTACTCAGGTATACCATCATTACCCTTACTCAGGTATACCATTATTACCCTTACTCAGGTATACCATCATTACCCTTACTCAGGTATACCATTATTACCCTTACTCAGGTATACCATCATTACCCTTACTCAGGTATACCATTATTACCCTTACTCAGGTATACCATATACCATTATTACCCCATTATTACCCTTACTCAGGTATACCATCATTACCCTTACTCAGGTATACCATTATTACCCTTACTCAGGTATACCATCATTACCCTTACTCAGGTATACCATCATTACCCTTTTACTCAGGTATACCATCATTACCCTTTACTCAGGTATACCCCCTTACTCAGGTATACCATCATTACCCTTACTCAGGTATACCATCATTACCCTTTACTCAGGTATACCATCATTACCCTTACTCAGGTATACCATTATTACCCTTACTCAGGTATACCATCATTACCCTTACTCAGGTATACCATTATTACCCTTACTCAGGTATACCATCATTACCCTTACTCAGGTATACCATCATTACCCTTACTCAGGTATACCATCATTACCCTTACTCAGGTATACCATTATTACCCTTACTCAGGTATACCATTATTACCCTTACTCAGGTATACCATCATTACCCTTACTCAGGTATACCATCATTACCCTTACTCAGGTATACCATCATTACCCTTACTCAGGTATACCATCATTACCCTTACTCAGGTATACCATCATTACCCTTACTCAGGTATACCATCATTACCCTTACTCAGACCACCAAGGAAGAAATTTATTTTTCTTCTATTTTCTTCTATATTTTTCATTCATTACATTCATGTTCCATGTTGCAGTTACATGCACCTGTTAGGCTCCATGCATTAGTTGTATCTTAGTGCTACTGGGGAAAAATACGTATCACTCCTGCATTTACTGTAATGGCCAGCAAATGAGCCGGCATGCTAAACAGGGCAGAAGGTGACACAGATGATGCGGAGAGAGCTGGACTGACTTGTGCTGCACTTGGACCGTATACTCCTCATTGTTATATATAGTGTGCTAGCGAGTGGTTAAGTGTGCAGAATGCAAGTATGCCACAGGGATTTGGCTGTGTCTCTGCACCACTCCCTCTGTTATTTATATCTTCTGTCTTCTGTCCTGCTTAAAGTGCACTAATTACATCTCTAAGTAGGTCATTAGATGGAGAGTTGTTGGTGTATTTGAATGGTGTTTTGGTTATTGATGTGTTCAAGAGAGGCTTGATGCAGAACACTGAGTCATCAGAGCACAAACACTGTGCCAACTCTATCACAGACAGCCTGACAGGGTACAGTCTCTGTGCCAACTCTATCACAGACAGCCTGACAGGGTACAGTCTCTGTGCCAACTCTATCACAGACAGCCTGACAGGGTACAGTCTCTGTGCCAACTCTATATCCCAGACAGCCTGACACAGGGTACAGTCTCTGTGCCAGCTCTGTATCCCAGACAGCCTGACAGGGTACAGTCTCTGTGCCAACTCTGTATCCCAGACAGCCTGACAGGGTACAGTCTCTGTGCCAAGTCTGTATCACAGACAGCCCGACAGGGTACAGTCTCTGTGCCAACTCTGTATCCCAGACAGCCTGACAGGGTACAGTCTCTGTGCCAGCTCTGTATCCCAGACAGCCTGACAGGGTACAGTCTCTGTGCCAGCTCTGTATCCCAGACAGCCTGACAGGGTACAGTCTCTGTGCCAACTCTGTATCCCAGACAGCCTGACAGGGTACAGTCTCTGTGCCAGCTCTGTATCCCAGACAGCCTGACAGGGTACAGTCTCTGTGCCAGCTCTGTATCCCAGACAGCCCGACAGGGTACAGTCTCTGTGCCAACTCTGTATCCCAGACAGCCTGACAGGGTACAGTCTCTGTGCCAACTCTATCACAGACAGCCTGACAGGGTACAGTCTCTGTGCCAACTCTATCCCAGCAGCCTGACAGGGTACAGTCTCTGTGCCAACTCTATCACAGACAGCCTGACAGGGTACAGTCTCTGTGCCAACTCTGTATCCCAGACAGCCTGACAGGGTACAGTCTCTGTGCCAGCTCTGTATCCCAGACAGCCTGACAGGGTACAGTCTCTGTGCCAAGTCTGTATCACAGACAGCCTGACAGGGTACAGTCTCTGTGCCAGCTCTGTATCCCAGACAGCCTGACAGGGTACAGTCTCTGTGCCAAGTCTGTATCCCAGACAGCCTGACAGGGTACAGTCTCTGTGCCAAGTCTGTATCCCAGACAGCCTGACAGGGTACAGTCTCTGTGCCAGCAGCCTGACAGGGTCTGTATCCCAGACAGCCTGACAGGGTACAGTCTCTGTGCCAGCTCTGTATCCCAGACAGCCTGACAGGGTACAGTCTCTGTGCCAACTCTGTATCCCAGACAGCCTGACAGGGTCTCTGTGCCAGCTCTGTATCCCAGACAGCCTGACAGGGTACAGTCTCTGTGCCAGCTCTGTATCCCAGACAGCCCGACAGGGTACAGTCTCTGTGCCAACTCTGTATCCCAGACAGCCTGACAGGGTACAGTCTCTGTGCCAACTCTGTATCAGGGTACAGACAGCCTGACAGGGTACAGTCTCTGTGCCAACTCTATCACAGACAGCCTGACAGGGTACAGTCGCTGTTCCAACTCTATCCCAGCAGCCTCACAAGATACAGTCTCGGTTCCAACTCTATCAGACAGCCTGACAGGGTACAGTCTCTGTGCGAACTCTGTATCCCAGACAGCCTGACAGGGTACAGTCTCTGTGCCAGCTCTGTATCCCAGACAGCCTGACAGGGTACAGTCTCTGTGCCAAGTCTGTATCACAGACAGCCTGACAGGGTACAGTCTCTGTGCCAGCTCTGTATCCCAGACAGCCTGACAGGGTACAGTCTCTGTGCCAAGTCTGTATCACAGACAGCCTGACAGGGTACAGTCTCTGTGCCACCTCTGTATCCCAGACAGCCTGACAGGGTACAGTCTCTGTGCCACCTCTGTATCCCAGACAGCCTGACAGGGTACAGTCTCTGTGCCAACTCTGTATCCCAGACAGCCTGACACAGGGTATAGTGTGTGTACCCTGAGACTAAACCAACACCCTTAGCCTGCAACACACACAGCTTGGCATTGGGAACAGCCAACACAAGGCCATATATAGCTATAATTAGACATTTCAATTTGGTCTACACTGCTAAAAAAAAAAAGGTGGGGGAAAAGGGTGTAATTGTGAGAGGCTTTTTTCTTGCTGCATGCTGAAAAAGCAGGGAGTAGGACTCCGTTTCCCAGCATGCCCTCCTACGTGGCTCTTTTTACACTGCGTGTTTTACTGCACCAAGCTTTCTGACCTTCGTGTGACTCAGCTCCCCCACAGCCAGCCTCGGTCTGCGTGCTGCATTCCTCTAAGTTCCTCCCACTGGGCTACATGGGCCCTTGCCAAACACTCCAGCGTTCAGACTAAAGCGCACACACACACACACACACACACAGAAAAAGTGCACATGCTAAAAGCAGACAGTGATGGAGCTTTGGGAAGTGGAGGATGGAGGCGCGGAATGCGTGACCCGTGATCCCACCACGTTGGGCTGTGCGAGGCCAGGCGTGGCGTAGGCAGCTGAACTTATGGGCAGGTCAGGGCTGGGTCAGCAGCCACCCGCCTGGGGAGCAGTGGAGGTGAGTCTCCTTGGGTGAGACGGAGTAGCACCTGATAATAACTCTGCCAGGCACATCTATCTGACATGTCTGCTTAATGTGGGGGGGGGGAAAGGTGGAGAGGAATAGAGGGGGGAGGGAGGTGAGGTGGGAGGGGTGATGGGGGCGAGGCTTTGGGTTGGGGGGTGTGCAGAAAGGTGGAAATGGCTGGATGATTCTGAGCAGGTTGTGTGGATAAGGTAAGGCGGCCATAATCCCTGACCTTTGAGGTCCATCTGGTGCTTTGTGCAGTGAACCCCAGCGCAGGGTAACGGAGTGAAGCAGCTGGATGAGTTCTGAAGGAGCACGGGTGGAGGTGAGGGCACACTGAGGGGCGGAGGAGGGCGAAGACACAAGTGTGGACACTGGGTCAGAGTGTGCAAACGTTACCTGCTTACCAAATATTCCCATAGCTGGAGTGTTTTCTGTATAGGTTATAATTGGAAAGTCTCTGTTTTCAGGAAAGACTTGAATAGCATGGATGATCTTGTACGCTCTGAAATGGGAGGCCTTTTGTGTTGGACTGTTGTTGGTCAGTTGTTGCAGATGGACCACCTTTCCTCATTCTTCTTCTTAAAGCTGCTAATTTTTAGCACTTTTTAGATTCACTGTGTCATTCAGGATTAACTGAAATGTATAAAGGAGGAATGGAAGAATGTTATAAATGTCTCCACACATCTCTGTGGTTATTTGATTCAGCAGAAGAGATTAATTCACTTTGTGCACTTCTGCCCCTCCCAGTAGCCCTCCCCTCCCTTCTCCTCCCCTCTCCTCTCCTCTCCTCTCCTCCCCTCCCTTCTCCTCTCCCCTCTCCCTCCCCTCCCTCCCCTCTCCTCTCCTCCCCTCCCCTCTCCTCTCCTCCCCTCTCCTCTCCTCCCCTCTCCTCCCCTCCCCTCCCCTCCTCCTCCTCTCCTCCCCTCCCTTCTCCTCTCCTCCCCTCCTCTCCCTTGCTGCAGCACACACTGACTCCACATGCGTGCCGTCCCCCGCCTGCTCCCACACGTGGCGCGTAAGCATGTCTGCACGGAGGCAGTCGGGCACAGGTGCAGAGGTGCCTGCAGCGCGTTTAGTTGTGTGGATCTGGGCGTTTCCTCAGCCCTGATTTAATGCTGCGTCCTGATATTTCACTCGTGCAGCAGAACAGCCTCTCAGCTGCTTGGTCCGCAGTTCCAGCAGCAAAACTGCCTCGTGGTGTCTTTCTGTTTTTTCCCCTCTTTCCATCTCCCCGAGCGCTCTCTCCTTCTCCCCAGGCTCTCTCTCCATCCTCCGCTCCATGCGGCAGCTCCTGAACGGGAGCCCCAGGCAATAAAGCTGCTTTTAAAGCTCCTGAATGTTTGATGGCAAGAAGCTTTATGGGCTTGACTGGGGCCCAGGCAGGGGGGCGTGGGCAGGAGGTGGGAGGTGGGCGGAGCCAAGGCCAGCCGTGTGTGCTCAACACTGCTGCTGGTGCTACTGTTATGCTGCTGGTGGGGAGACACTGTGTGTGTGTGTGTGTGTGTGTGTGTGTGTGTGTGTGTGAGAGACAGAGATACCTTAAAAAATAAAAGGCTCTGCTCAGAATGCAGTGTGTGATGTGGCTGTCAGCATGACAAAAAGGTTTGTCTGCTCTACACTCACGCTTCTTTACCCATCTCTTCTGTATTCATTGCTCAGAGCAAATTGCTTTCAACATCAACAGCAGTCAAAGCAAGAGGCTACTGTGTACTTTCTCTCTCTCTCTCTCTCTCTCTCTCTCTCATTTGAGCTGGACAGACAGCAGAGCTGATGAAAGCCTGTAGCTGTGTGTAGCGGTGAGAGTTCAGGATATCAGCTCCACTGCGGCTGGCCTGCATGGCGTGCTTGGCCAGCTGCTGCACCATGCCCTTGAAGCCCGCTGTGTGTGTGTGTGTGTGTGTGTGTGTGTGTGTGTGTGTGTGCATCTGTGCACAGTGTGTAAGGTTGCTGGATGCAAGCTGGATGCTTGGCTCAGTTCTGCGTGCGTGTGCATCACTCACAATACACACACACACACACACACACACACACACACACACACACACAGCTCTCTTTCCCAACCAGAGTTCTATGCCCCAGCTCAAATATCTTGGCCAAATAGTCTCTGTCTCTCTCACAGATACAACACACATATATATACACACACACACACACATACAATGGAGGAACTGGGGAAGCCATTCAGACTTTTCCAGGGAAGCTTATGACTTAGATCAGTGCTGCACACATCATAAGAGGTTCACAGCTGTCGTTAAAGTCTTACGGCCACACCCGAGCACTACTTACAGATACGATCTTACCTCTGAGGAGGAGGAGGCCCAGACTGGATTATGCTCGTCAGTGTCAGGTGTGTGCCAGTGCTCGCCAAATCCGGATTTAGCTTGCACGTAACTTTGACCTGCTATCGACGCATGGAGTGGCAGGGAGTGCAGGGACATACAAAAGGGTGGAGTAGCGTGCGTTACGGCCAGAGCTCTGAGCTTGGCTGATGCCCTACACGTTGGCCCGGGGCTGCTGGAGCCTGCCAGGCTCCTCCAGCAGGGACGGCAGAGCATCCGCAGCCCAGCCGTAGCTCTCCAGACGGGGCTTCAGCTCGGCCTGCTGTGGGGCTGTGGTCTGGCGTGGGCCGCGATGGCTTCCACATGTGGAGGATGAGCAGAGGCCCAGGGGCTGGGGCTTAATGTTCAACCGTGAGGCATTGTTCAGACAAAGCCGCTGACCTGGAGAGCACCTGGCGTGCAGCTCCAGGGCGACGTGGGGCGCGTCGAAGCCCGCGGCAACGCCAGCGTCCTGCGGGTGACGGCAGCGCTTGGGGCTGGGCTGACATGCCAACGCGACCTGCTCCAACCTCGCGGAGGGACGGGCGCCGACCGGGAGAGACGACTGGGTCACCAGGGCGTTTAATTACCCCCACAGAGTGCATTCTTTTCCAGGAATAAAGGATGCTTAGAAAGAGCGAGCATGTGTGCGCGCTGGGGTGTTTGCGGAGAGATGTGTGTGTATGTGTGTGCCTTGGTGTGCCCAGCCCGTTTCTAAGGCCCTGCTTTCGAGGACCAAAGGGGGTGTGGCAGTAGCAGGTCCATCTTCCATGTGTGAACATTTTATTTTGGGAGAGAAAAACATACAATAGACAAATGTATGATTTTCTTCAAAATATCTTCAAATGCTGTGTGTGTCTGTGTGTGTGTGGCCACTGTGGTTTTCACGCCACACCACCTTACGTCCCCCTGTTGTTTTGAAAAATACACGTCTGCCGGTTTTCTGTTCCAGGCCTCGTAACGCGATATTGTTGGACGTCACAGTCGGGACGTGCACTGGGATTGGTCAGCGAGCGTTGCTCCACAGAGACCTGGGATGCCCGTGTGACTCATCCACGCGAATGACAAACATTCGTCCATGGGTGGGGCCTGCCTCAGTCTCACATGATTGGCTGCTGGATGGAATTAAGGTGAATGGAACACATGCCCAAGGAGCAGGACCCTAACCTGTCAGAGGGAGAAGAGAAACGGTTAGTCCCGCCCCTTCACAGCTCACACGCTTGGTTTTGGGTGCAGTGGGTGCAAAACAGCCTCTAGAGGCGCTGGACTGAATCATGCATAATTTACTGCATAATTCATTATACCCATGCTAGTTTGTTTGAGTCCCCTTGTGGTGTGGGTGTGTGTGGGTGGGTGTGAGTGTGGGTGTGTGAGTATGTGGGTGGGTGTGGGTGTGGGTGTGTGAGTATGTGTGGGTGGGTGTGTGTGTGAGTATGTGTGGGTGGGTGTGGGTATGAATCACTTTGCGTGACTCTGTTGGTGACTTCCCAGCTTCAGACAGCAGTAGCCATAAACCAAGTTTTACTTCAGCATGTGCTCTGGCCACATGCATGCGAACACGCACACGCACATGCACACACACACACACACACACACACACACACACACACACACACACACACACACAATATATGCTCTTTTCATAGGACCTGGAACCTGCAGGAGAGGAGCTGAAACTCTCAGTAGTGAGGTTTTGGTCCAAGAACAGCACACACACTCACTGACACACACACACACACACACACCTCAGTATGCAGGCTATCGGTGTGTGTGTGCACGCCACTACAGACTGTCCCTCTTGTTCCAAAACAGGTTTGTTCTGGAGCCAGCAGCAGTGTCTCTGCCAGTCAGCCATACACGCCCAGTCGGGCTTTACACTGTGCACACACCCATGTGTGTGTGCGCACAAGAGGGAGAAATGGAGAGAACGAAGGATCTTTGCACAATTTCTTTACTTTACTTTATTTCTTTTCTTTACTAAAAATCAGTAATGCTTAGAGTTTCTGTATCAGTGGGATGAAGGTTATTGTAGAAGCTGAGAGCTGTGGAGGCTGCAACAGTGTAGAGGGCGGACATGTTGCCACATACTTTGCAGTGAGAAATGCTGCATTCAGAGTTTGGGAGTGAAATCTCTCTATCTCATTCACTTACTATCTCTCTCTCTGTCTCACTGTCTCTCTCTCACTCTCACTGTCTCATTTTCTCTTCATCTCTCCTCTTTAGCAATTGCCATATTCTGATCATCTTATCTTGCCATTATCTCCATCTCTTCCCCTCCACCTCATCTCCATCTTGTCTTATTAGTCTCATCTCTGTGCTCTTTTCCTAAAACCCCACCCTCCTTCTCCACACACTGCAATATGAAATCTGATACTGTATGTGTTTACGGGTGTGTGTACGTACATGTTTGTTGAGTACACACATGTGTGTGGATGTGCGTGTGTCGGTGTGAGAGTGCACATCCGTGTGTGGTGCGCACGTGTAGTGTATATATGTGTGTGTGTGTAGTATATAGTGTGCTTTGATGCCTGCTGGTATTCAACTCTAGCCCAGCTGCAGTTGGCTTTCTGGAGCAGGTTAATTCAAAGGCAAGAGGGCAGTGTCTCACCATGCACTGATCTGGGTACAGTTAGAGAACAGGGGCTGGCAGCGCCGTTCCCCAGACCACGCTGCACAAGGTGCCCTCTTTGTCCTTGCAGCTCCCACTTCGTCATGTTTCACCCTGAGCTCCAGCTGGTCCTGCTCAACACAGCTCTGATGGTGGATTCTATTTCAACACACTCATCCTGCCACTGTTACAGTCCCCACTACACACACAGAAACACTGTCCCCACTACACACACAGAAACACTGTCCCCACTACACACACAGAAACACTGTCCCCACTACACACACAGAAACACTGTCCCCACTACACACACAGAAACACTGTCCCCACTACACACACAGAAACACTGTCCCCACTACACACACAGAAACACTGTCCCCACTACACACACAGACACTCTCCCCACTACACACACAGAAACACTGTCCCCACTACACACACAGAAACACTGTCCCCACTACACACACAGACACTCTCCCCCCACTACACACACAGACACTCTCCCCACTACACACACAGACACTCTCCCCACTACACACACAGAAACACTGTCCCCACTACACACACAGAAACACTCTCCCCACTACACACACAGAAACACTGTCCCCACTACACACACAGAAACACTGTCCCCACTACACACACAGAAACACTGTCCCCACTACACACACAGAAACACTGTCCCCACTACACACACAGAAACACTGTCCCCACTACACACACAGAAACACTGTCCCCACTACACACACAGAAACACTGTCCCCACTACACACACAGACACTGTCCCCACTACACACACAGACACTGTCCCCACTACACACACAGACACACTGTCCCCACTACACACACAGACACTCTCCCCACTACACACACAGACACTCTCCCCACTACACACACAGACACTCTCCCCACTACACACACAGAAACACTGTCCCCACTACACACACAGAAACACTCTCCCCACTACACACACAGAAACACTGTCCCCACTACACACACAGACACTCTCCCCACTACACACACAGACACTCTCCCCACTACACACACAGACACTCTCCCAACTACACACACAGACACTGTACCCACTACACACACAGACACCGTCCCCATTAGTCATCCCTCATGTACACACAACAGCACCATTCCCATTACTGTTGTAGTATATATACTGGTACTGGAAAAGTACAGTTTGAAAAACAGTAATATATAAGTATTTTGTGTGTGTGTGTGGGGGGGGATCTTTTTATTATGCAAGTTGCTGTTTGATCTGACTAATAGGAATCTGTGGCTTTATGCACAATGCTGCCAGCAGTGCTAAAGGTGTGTGTGATGTTGCAGAAAACAAATGTGACCGAGTTCGCAACATGAGTCAAGCGTGCAATGGTAGAGACAGAGGATCACTTTTTCCTTTTGTTCATAGAGTAGACTTGAAGAGATGGCTTCAGTAACACCTGAACTCATTGACAGAGAGAGCACGAGGTAGAATATGGAGACATTTCAGCTTAGCCAGCTAAACACTGGCACAACAATGTGAGAAGGATTCTTTAAGGTGTCTCGCTAAAGGAAGCAACACGACAAACAGCTGTCGGACAAACACCCAGACAGGTGAATTGAAAGGCCGACAGGTGATACTTGACTAGTTCACTCCCTTACGTCCATGAAAGAAAACAGAGTGAAAAAAGAGTGATCAAAACGTCTCTTTGCACTAGTAATACAGACTATTCATACATAGCCTACATATCTGTGCAGTGCTGAAAGTGTCTTCCATAGCCCTGCTTGCGGAGGATTACGTTAACATAGGGAACTGAGGTAATCTCTTCTTTTCCACGTTATGCTCTGTAAGTTTATATCTATCCAGATCCGCCATATCTGTGTTGATTTCCCTCATCCCCTGAGAAAAATCAGGCCAAATTGTTTCATACTTAACTTGGGGCTCATGTGATAGTTGTGTCTGGACACAAATATCCTTGATTTTCTGGGCAGATGTCACCTGCCGTTGGTCGGGGATCCAAACTTGACCTCCTCTAGCAGTATTTACTCTCTTACCGTGCGCATCTACCAGAGACCTTTCCAGAACAGGAAATGAAGAATTGGTGGCTTGTGAAGGGTCACTCAGGCATTTACTGGTCTGGGTAGTACGTCTTGCACTCCATTTACTGGTCTGGATAGTACGTCTTCCACTCCATTTACTGTTCCGGACGGTACATCTTCTGATCCATTTACTGGTCTGGGTGGTACGTCTTCTGCTCCATACGCTACCTGGGAGATCGTAATCCAGAGGAAAAAGACACTAAACCGATGTTACAGGTTGGATAAAGGGCCGACTCTAGTCTACACTCGAGTCTCAGCAACTGTTTTAAGGCATTACTTACTAGCCGAGTTCCTTAAAGATCAAATTTTAAATGCTGTTAAAGTAATATAACTGTAAACAGTTGCTTATATTCAAACTGGTGTAAACATCTGCGTTCATAGAAAATACAATAAACTAGAAACTCGCTTGTCCTGTCTAGTGTTATTGCTGTACGGATGCACGAGTTTATCACTGTGGTGTAAAATGTGTCACTATAAATGTCCCTGGATAATCCAATCCAAATAAGTGATGCTGTATGCAGATAATGGTGTCATAGAGACTGTTACTGTGGAGACCCATTCTGATCGTGCATATGCACCAAGCTAGTAAGCAAGGCATTACAGCATCTCTTACAGCCACAACGGAAACAAATTAATGCGCACGTGCTTCTCTATAAAGTGAAGGTTGAACATGATTTTATACAGATATTTGTACACCAACGATGTTGGACACGCTTAGGAGAGCGCCTTGCATCAGCCACTGATGTCCCCAGATGTGTTTTTGGTGGTGGTGGTGGTGGTGTTAGTGTGGGCTGGTGTTTCTAGTCAATTCAGAACTGCCCTACACTTTGTTAATGGTACAGTGACAAGCCCACACTACTTGAATAACACCGTTAATCCAGACATTGTGCCTCTGCATGAACAACACAGGCCTAATTTCATCTTCATGGAAGGCAGTGCTCTAGCTAATCTAGCTAAAGTTTGATTAGAAATGCAGTTTGAGTTTATAGATTGAGTAGAAATACAGTTTGTGTTTAGTCATTTTACCTTGAATCACATTGCTTTGTTTTATTCATTTTTAATTCAGTTTTATTCATTTTAAAAATAATAATAATAATAATACATGGTATTTATATAGTGATTTTCAACCCAAAGATGCTTACAAAGTAAGCCAAAGATGCTTATAAGAGTAATGGAAAAAACGGAACATTTCAGACATTGCCCAGGTTTACAATAAAGTGCATTAATGACATTGTGTTTCCCCTTTTATTAAGGAAATGTTTGACTTGTTATCGAAACATCACTTTTGGTGTCCTGACAGCAGTAAACCATAGTGTTGTTTCAGTGTCAATATGGAAATTCATCAGTATGGGAAACAAACGTTTTGGTTGGTATCATGACAATACTTCCCACTACACACAAAGACACTGTTCCCCACCACACACAGATACTGTCTTCACTATACACACACACACACACACACTATCCCCATCACACACAAACAAGCATTAGAATTACGAACCAGTGAGGACTGTATGGCTGTATAAAACAGGCTTTAGGATTATCTAGGTGTACTTAGACATTCTCATATTCTGAGGTTGAGATATTCCTTGCAGTATATTAAAACACAGTTTAATCTTTGTGAAATGTATGTTGGCTCACATAAATGTCATGACATACTGAAACATCTACTAAAGGCTGATTTGTAACATCTTAAGATTGGTTAAGATGTCCATAAAACACAATATAAAATGTCTTTTTTTGTTTGTTTGAGTGCACATTTGCATATTTCAACCTTCTGAGATGTCACTATTGCAAAGGCCAGTGTTGTGAAGCCCCATTATCAGAGGGGATTGTACAGTTGTATGCACTCTACCTTCACGTGATGCTGGGAGAGGTTATCATGGGTGCAACACTGAAGTGAAATGGTCTGAATTTGACTGGTTTAGAATGCTGATAAGGTTGCTGGAATCAGCAAATACAATGTGAACTTGCACATAGAGGGACACTGGCCTAATTTGTTTTTCGCTTCACATTTGCTGGCATTTTGACATATGTAACACGACATCCCAAAGTCCCTCCAGTCACCTATTTTTGCATTAACTGCATTAGAAAAGTCAATTCAGCTGACTGCAGGTCACATTTGAAACACAGTGTGTGCTCTCAGAGGTGACGAGCAGTACCTTAGCCTGCCTGGGTGCCTTATTCTGTTTACATTTGAATACTCTGTGTGTGTGTGTGTGTGTGTGTGTGTGTGTGTGTTTGAGAGAAATAGAGATAGATAGATAGAGGTAGTGAATTTACCATGGTGAGCAGCATCCTCAGCTCAGCTCCAGACTGGTGTCTGACCAGACACTACCCCAGAACGTGATCCTGCAGGCTCTCCATACGTGTGCATGTGGTATGAGTGCGTGAGCTCTACCTCCTCGCGCCTCCCACAGACACACCTGATTTGTTCGTGTTCCGCGTCAGTGACATGCTAATGTCAGGAACTTGAAATAGGTACCATGCTCACACAGTGGCTCTAAATGCTGAGCCTTCATCAGCCTTGTTGGCTCCAGAGAACCGTACTTTAAAGCTGGGAGATGTCTTCCTGTCTATTCCACGCTGTCACCGTGGGAGCGTGTCGTCTGTCGCCGTGGGAGCGTGTCGTGTGTGCTGAAGCCCTGAAGCTAGCAGGCGCCCTCTACAGCAGGCCTTATATATCAGTGCACTTGTGTACCCAGCAGTAATACTGCCCTGTACCCATACGGTCCTCATTTATACCCGTGCCATAAACTCCACAAAGAGCAGATGTGATTTCAGCTCATGTCCTCTTTCTAATACCATGTCTGCTAGTCATTGTGTTCCACTCCGGACTATTTTTAGGGAGGACTTGAATCCTCCCCCTGGAGGTTGGCAGTCTCAGGCCTATAGGTGCCCATAGGCGCTCTGTGGATGTATATGGTGACAGGTGAGATTCACGGTTCCGCGTGGAGTGACGTTACTGCGGCGGTCGGTGGTTGCTGCTTCATGACTTGAAAGTGACCTGCTTGTCTGAAGCCACCGTGGGACTTCTGATATCCGTCTGTGAAGAATCCCAACACCATGTGTGGAGAACATGTGTTTATTGGCTTCAGCTGACAGCCAAAAGTGAAATGGATCAGATTACAGTGTGGTGAAAGGCTTGTTTGAGACGGGCGTACATGGAAGAGCTCGTTTGGTGGGGAGAGCATCAGTACTCTTCTCAACTGCGACGCACGTTATTAGTCAGCCATAGTTCTGCATGTGTCCGGCCTGGTAGAAGCAGGGCTGATGGGAGTTATGAGACTCAACCGTAATCCTGTGTTCTAATCATGCTGTGTTAGAATCACCTAATCTTACAACAGCAGATTGTCCATGAGGATTCAGAGTTGACAAAACATCTGAGCACAAAGAAATAACAATGCCTTCACTAATTAACATCTGTATACAGGACTTGGCAACAGCGCTGCACTGATATGATGTCCCAGGCCAAACTTTACATTATTATTAAATGTTACATGAAATCGGTGCGGTCATCACTCTGAGCACAAGGCTTACAGCGCGGCCGGTCACTTCTACACACCACCATGCAACACATAGCAATAAAATGCTGTCAGTCATTCAGTTAGGACGAAGTACATCCAATAGAATTCGGAACTCTTCTGGCCCATGCCCCTCCTCCTCTGCTTATTGGTCCAGATGACACCCCTCCAGTGTGATGATTATGGAAAAATGATCAGCAAAGCCAAATAAAATGCTACCATCAATCTGATATAAATGTCTGAAATAAAATCGAAATATCAAAATATTGAACATGTTAATTATATATTTAAATATATATATATTATATAAATCATCTAAATTAATAAGTTACATCCTTAAAAAAATGATCAATTAACAGTTCATTCGGGTCCCTTTGTGGCTATGAAAAAGTTGCTGTTCTTCCTGGAGACGAACGTAAGACATTGATCACAGCAGATACATTTGTTCCAGAGATTTTTTTAGATATTTATTATATATTTTCTATGATATGCTCTTATACAGACACTGTGTTGTGAAGCTTTTCTGTTCATTTATTCATTTATTTGTTGTTTCTACAATATGTTTACACACATTTGTACTGCTTTGGCAAAGTTGTATAATTACAGTCATAGCAGTTGAGCATTGAAAATGAAATGAAATGTTAACAGGCGTCATGAGCGCAGTGTAGGTGTGAGCGTTTTTACGCTGGAGTAGAGCAGCGCCCTCTGTTGTTAGTGGTGTTACACGTGGCCCCTCCCCCATCACACCACTTCATCACATGTTCATCATCTGTTCCTCTTCCTTTCTTTCTATCCGTTCTCTATTCTTAAATCTCACCTATTTTCTCTCTGTCTCTCTCTCTCTCTCTCTCTCTCTCTCTCTCTCTCTCTCTTTCACTCTCTCTCATCCAGTTCTTACTCTCAGTAGAGGAATAGCACGTGGAGATTAGAAGGTACATATTTATACTGCAGCTAACAAAAACAAAAACACACACACCTCCTCATAAAAGCTCCAGCATGTGTGAAGCATCGCGGAGGAGAAGTTCAAACGCACATCGAGATATTTGGGGGAGGAGTAGGGAGAGATCTGGGGGGGGGGGGGTTATGTACCAGAGCTCCGCTCCCGACACACTGCCGAATCTCTCCGCTCACACACCGCGGTCACTCCTAGCAAATCAGAAGCTTCCCGAGAAGCCCACGGCGTGTGCTGGCCACTTTAGTCTGGAGTTTTTCTACGGCGTTTGTTATCTGGGCTGTGTTTCATGCCGTTTCCCCTGATACCAATGTTGCGTGTGTCAAAATTTAGCATCAGGTCTGCTGGTCTCTGCCTGCAGTTCTAACGCGTCTGCGCTGCTTCCCTGGGAGGTGCAGGACTCCTCTTCAGCTGAGAGAGAGGAGCAGAGAGGTGGAGCAGTGTGGTTATTCCTGCCCTGTGTGTTGTCTCATGCCTCTGTCTGCTCCCATAATCCCACCTCTTAAACATTTAACTGTCCCAAAGCAGGATTACTGAAGCAAACCGCAAGAGAGAGAGAGAGAGAGAGAGAGAGAGAGAGAGAGAGAGAGAGAGTGAGGGGCTGTTGGAAGACTGCAGCTGAGGCACGAGGTATCGAAAGAGTTCACTCATAGAGGAAGACAGCGCTGTGTGACCAGGAATTCTTAGAAAATACTGAGCAAGTCGGTCACAGGAGGCGCTTGTAGCTTGGAGGGACGGCAGCTCTAACAGTGAAGGGGGAGGCAGTCAGAGCACCAGCACGTGTGTGCGTGTGTGTGTGTGTGTGTGTGTGTGCGCATGCGCGTACGTGCACACACATGGACACAGCACTCACGTGTGCCTGTGTCACTGTTTGCTGTGTGCTCTGCTGGTGTGGTTGGGAGTCAGTGCGGGCTGCTGTGTGCCCACACGCTCCTGCTTTCACCGCACACACACACGCACACACGTACGGCCACACACGCCTGCCGCTGACCTGGAGGACGTGTCCTCCTCGTCTGGGCAGTGTCATGGTGCTACATGTATCTGAGATGCTTTCAGCCGTAGCGCTGCTGACTCACGTGAGCAAAGTTCTCTGAAGTTCTCTGAAGTTCTTTGAAGTTCTTTGAAGTTCCTCGCAGTTCCTCGCTTGTTGTGTGAGAAGCCTGCGATCTGTGAAGGAGCTCCAACCAAACATCAATGTGATCTCTGAACATCTCACCTTCCCATGAAAGCCGTGGAAAGGAAGACTGTTTTGAAAATAACCCGAAATCAATCAATCTGGCACGCTGTGTAAATACGAGTTATTTCCTCTCCACTCAGCCAGAACGAATGTTCTACCCTGATTTTTGGACAGACCCCAAATGTTCTACCCTGATTTTTGATGGTGAGAGGTGTGTGAACTCTCCATCCTCTAAACCTGCTAAGGGAGCTCTATGCTAATGACAGTCGTGTAGCTACTCCATTTGTAGGAGGAATAATTTATGCTTTCTAGGAAAACTAAGTGGCAGACATGCTTTTCTTTCTCCATTACAAATCTGTCTCTCTGTCAGTCTCTCTCTCTCCCTGTCTCACGGCTCTCTCTTAACAGGTCGTTCAAGTGAAGTACTGTATTTAGATAAACATTAACATTAGATATGTGTCTGTTAATCAGATCATTTAATTAGTCATGGATTCCTTTGCATAGCCAATGTCCTTTAGTTAATCAGCCAGAATAGAACCACACAAGTGCACCCTTCTTTCTTTTCCTTGATGTCTCCCCTTTCTCTGTCTCTCTCTCTCTCTCTCTTTCTCCATCTCTTACTCCCGCATTGCCTTTGATGTTGCACCACATACTCGGTCTGTGATGAAGACGGTTTTTAAACTACTGCTATTGTCTGATTTCTGCAGTGCTTCAGGCCCTGGGTTAGGGACTGTTCTCCGTGATGCCTGTTTAAAATGTGAAATGCACCTCTGTGCCGTGTGGCTGTGGCTAGAGCAGCCGCTGGTGAACGCGTGGCAGTGCGGCTGGGTGAGGGAGGTGGCAGCGTGGCTCTGGTAGGGCCACCGCAGGCTGTAACATGACTGACGGGTATATCGGCGAGGCCGCGTTCACCAGCGCGTCACAGAGACGACCTGCTGGAGATGAAATGGCTTAGGAGGCACGTGGGAGAGGTAGAGAGCTTCCAGAGGCCTAAGGCGCTTTGACATTCCCTTCAAATACACCTTCAAACTGTTGGTCTGATATATGAATGGCTTCCCAGTACAGATGTCATAAATCCTTGGAATGAAATCTGCAATTATTTAGTCGACTAATGTCTGAGGTACTGCACTGCAGCCTTTCCCTCTTTATTTGTGCCTGTGTGAAAAAAGTGTGTGTGTGTGTGCTTGCATGTGTGTGTGCATGCTTTTCAAGGACGGTAATGCATGCCTCTCATTTTTATCATCCCTTGCACTTAGATGCGAGACTGTATTAAATTCAGCCAAGATTCAATCAGATATGTGCAGGCAGCACTCTGCTCCAAAGACCCATCACTCTGATGACAGGGGGGCGGGGCTTCGCTCACATGCAGGCCCCGTGTGCTCCAGGTCACGCCTCTCATCGCTTTCCCTCCCACTTCTCCCTGCTGATTGGTTATACAGTGGGTCAGGTGGGGCTCCCAGGGCCCCGGGGCCGCCCCTGCTCCCCACCGCAGTGGTGGATCGACCTCAGGCCGGACGGACTGGCAGCATGAATTATGCACCACCATCTGAGCCTTAAAGTCTACTCTCAAACTGTACTCATGTCATTCTCTCTCTCTCTCTCTCTCTCTCTCTCTCTCTCTCTGCAGGTGGCTCGATGGCCCGAAAAGGAAGAGGAAGAACAGTCAGTGTTCGGTGAAGAGCATGTCTGGTAAGGACCCCTCCCCCCCCTTCTCCTCCCCTCACATGGCACGATGGTCAGGGGTGTGTTGAGCTTCACGGGAGAAGCCACATGATGTCATCATGACGTCATCCCTCATCTGCCCACCTGGCTGCGCTCACACACACCTGTCAAGGTCGCAGGTAATCCATCATAGAGTGTTGTGATGTGAAGCCCCTCCCTCACCAGCTCCCAGAAGACCCTGCTCCGTGCTCCCCACCCCTCCCCTCCGGACCGCTGCCTGGACAGGCCCGCCCGACCCCTTTCCCAGGGCTGCTGTCCATCCTTCTGCGTGGAGCAGCGTTCCCCTGGTCGGGGGCGGGGGGAGAAGCACAGAAGCTGTGGCAGATATTTCTCCTCCGCACTGGCAGGGAGCAGGAGCCTTCATCACATCTGCCATCTGCGCCAATACATCCCTCGCTCTTACGCTTGCTCTGTACGGAGCTAGGCATATCGAGTGGGGAAAGGGGGAGAGATGTGGGCCACAAGAGTGTGAGAGAGAGAGAGAGAGAGAGAATGATGGAGTGAGAGGGGAAAGAGAGAGTGTTAGGGAAGGAGAGTTCCGCGGAATTCCGCAGTCTCCCAACAGGCCGTAAAACTCCTGCCTGGGTCATATGTTAAACGCATCAGTTGGAAGAGATTTGTGCGTGTGTGTGTGTGTGTGTGTGTGTGTGTGTGTGTGTGCATGACTGCATGTGTGTGTGTGTTTGTATGTCTGTGCGTACATGTGTGTGAGTGTGTGTCTGATTGTGTGTGCATGCGTGCATATTAGTGTGTGTTTGGGTGCATGGTCAGCGTCTGGGCTAAAACCAGTTGCATTTACACTGATCTACATTGGTCAACATTTGCACATGAAATGAAATTGATGTTTGCTTTAGTAGTTCATGTTGGTTAAAATTGTATTTTATCTTCAGTGCTTCAAAAGAATACCAGACTAATATATACACTGGAGTGTGTGTCGTGTAGATGTGTGGTAGATGTGTGTGTGTATGAGAGGAGGCATTATAAGGGTTTATGGTTAGCTTCGTGGCCGTGCAGAACACACGGGGCATGTGGCGTGTGTGTGGGGTCAGGTGTGTGCGGGTTCAGGCCCTCCGGGCGCTACCACAGCCCGCGGCCTCCGTGTGGTCTGAGACGGTGGTCGGTGGGCCGTTTGCCATGTGTGTGTTAGCTCCGTGTGTGAGGGTGCAGTGTGTAGACAGGACAGACTGCCCTTCACATGCCATTTGGTTTACGAGTGAGAGGGTGAGGATCGGGAGAGAGGAACAGGCCTGCTTACTCCATTCAAATTCACATAGCTTTATTAGCATGGATTCATAAACTAAATTAATAGTTGATGCCAAAGCTCTTAATAGAATTCTTAAGTGTGAGTGTGGGTGTGTGTTTTAATGTGTATGAAAAAAGAAAAACAAATATGCATAATATTTATTATATATATATATATAATGTATATAGACAGTGTATACTGTGACCTCCCACACATGCATACTTTAATACATACATATGATAATTAATATACATGCATACATACATACATATGCGTGGAATGTATTTACATGACATGGAATTGTACACGTCAAAATGGAATTTTATAGCCTTTTTTACACGTCACAAAGCAGTTTTAGCTTCCAGATCCGTATTGAACAAGCCAAATGTTACTGTGGCAACAAGAATTCCCTGAGCAGGAATTAGAAAGAAATTCTTGAGAGGACCAAGACTCAAGAGGAACCCATCCTCCATTGGGCGGCCCATCTAGTAACATTATCTCACACACACACACACACACACACACACACACACACATTGCACATAACAGGGTGTGTGTCTGTCTCTCATCCCTTCAGTCATCCTCATCTCCCTCACCAGCCTGATGCCAAAGGTCTCACTCTTCATATCTTTATTGGCACACTGTCTCATAAGGGCAGGAGGGTCAGGGCCTTTCTGGCCACTAGTGCAGGCTGTGTGGGGCTGTTTGGGGCAATTAACCACACAGCCTTGCTTCTGCCCTTCTAGCTGCCAGGCCAGTAAAGGTTTTGAAAGATAGTTTACTACATGTTAGTTTACTACATGTTAGTTTACAACATGCTAGTTTACAACATGCTAGTTTACTACATGCTAGTTTACTACATGGGTTTGGTAATAAACATTATGCACTTTTTTGCTTTAATCTTTATAATGTCTAAGAAAGAAATATGTGAGGTCACATGTGACACCTGGCATGTGATGGACTTTACGCCAGGGCATTTAGTGAGTGTCTTACTGGACTATATGGACATAATTATGTCTCGTCCGTATGTTTACCCTCCATGTTCTGTGTGTGTGTGCGCATGCGTGTGTGTGTGTGTGTGTGTGAGTGAGTGAAGTGAGCGCACTGAGGAACAGAGGGAAGGCTGAGGTCTGACCATGTGCTGTGTCATTACACTAATGTTACACCACTGAGCAGAACTCTGGGAGGACATGGCATTTATGAACAGGCCCCACCAATGTCGTGTGTGTGTGTGTGTTTAACTCTCCATGTCCTCTGTGTTGTAGGGTACATCCCCAGTTATCTAGAGAAGGATGAGCCATGTGTGGTGTGTGGAGACAAAGCCACTGGCTACCACTACCGCTGCATCACCTGTGAGGGTTGCAAGGTGAGTGTGCACGGGCGCGCGCACACACACACACACACACACACACACACAGTAGCAGGGCAAAGGCAACAACCACACCCAGCTGTAATCACATTCCCAGCAGCAGATAAGAGGCACAGAAGGGCCATAAACGCTCCTCCCTTCCCAACACCTGGGCAGGCGTGAGGGCCGTCAGCGATGGCTGCTTCTCTCAGCTCAGCTGGACCAGTCAGTGATCTCAACCTACTCCCATTATGCTCCTACACACGTCCAGCCTTGACGAATCAGGACTCGCATTCACTCACAAACACTGTTCCTGGGTCAGCCAGTGGATAATCACTGACAGCCAGTGACCATATACTGCTGGGGCAGCCAGTTAACAGATGCCTTCCTGGGTCAGTCAGTGGACAAATGCTGCTCCAGTCTGTGGCCATATGCTTACTGTATGGTAACTGTATGGTAACCTTTAAGTCAAATCAAACCAGAGGGGCAGGGTAGTTCTTCACCATTTGAGTCAGCACATGTAAGTGAGTCAGCACATGTAAGTAAGTGAGTCAGCACATATAAGTGAGTCAGCACATGTAAGTAAGTGAGTCAGCACATATAAGTGAGTCAGCACATGTAAATGAATCAGGGAGCCACTTTATGGGCTCTGATCACTCAGTGAGCCTTGTTCATTCCCTTGGCCTTTGGCGCCGGTGTGATGAACATGGCTGGTGCAGCCTGCTGCTGTTCTACACTTCTGCTTTGGTTCCAGAGTGATTACAGAAAAGAGCATCAGTGTGGCAGTGTGTGGTAGCAGTGTGTGGTAGTAGTGTGACACTAGCGCTCTGATGTGTGCAGTGCTGCCGTGTGACATCACTGATACAGGTCTGTGCTTGTGTCATGCACAGGAAGTAGCCAGAGCTGTCGTCTGATCTTCAACTCTCTCTCTCTCTCTCTCTCCCTCCCTCTCTCCCCCTCTCCCCCTACCTCCCTTTCTCCCTCTCTCTCCCCCTCCCTCCCTCTCTCCCTCTCTCTCTCTGTCTTGGAGATAGATTGAGTAATAGTGCTCACCCTGTTAATACTGCTCCTCTCAGCCTACCAACTGCCATGAAGCAGAGAGGATCAGGGGAATCACATTTATAGATATGAGAAAATGGCTTTTAATAGCAGGTGGCACACTGGGACAAACTAAACCTTTCTCTCTCTGTCTCTCTCTGCCTCCATCTGTCTCTCTCTCTCTCTCTCTCTCTCTCTCTCTCTCTCTCTCTCTCACTCTCAGGGTTTTTTCCGACGCACCATCCAGAAGAACCTGCACCCCTCCTACTCCTGCAAGTACGATGGCTGCTGCATCATCGACAAGATCACACGCAACCAGTGTCAGCTGTGCCGCTTCAGGAAGTGCATCGCCGTGGGCATGGCCATGGACCGTGAGTGCAGGAACACGCGCCCTCACGTGTGCCGCAGGGGCAAGCGTGTGCTCCTAATGAGTGGCGTCCACGCTGGAGCACTGCCTGAGTCTGGGAGGCTGGGGCGCCCGTGCCTCAGATCTGTATGCGCTGGGCACACGTGGCCGCTGGGCGCTGCCCCTCTATCCCAGGCTGCAGCCCCGCTCCATCCATCCCTCCTGCCCTCTCCTTCATTAGTCCACGCTGCTCCCTCTCTCCCTCTCCCCCTCTCTCTCCCTCACTCTCCCTCTCCCCCCTCTCTCCCTCCTCTCCCTCTCCCTCCCTCTCTCCCTCACTCTCCCTCTCCCCCTCTCTCTCCCTCACTCACTCTCCCTCACTCTCCCTCTCCCCCTCTCACTCTCCCTCACTCTCCCTCTCCCCTCTCCTCTCTCCTCTCTCCCCCTCTCCCTCTCCCTCTCTCCCCCTCCCTCCCCCTCCTCTCTCTCTCTCCCTCTCTCTCTCTCTCTCTCCTCCTCTCCCTCTCTCTCTCCCTCTCTCCCTCTCCCCCCTCTCTCTCCCTCTCCTCCCTCTCCCCCTCTCTCTCCCTCACTCTCTCTCTCTCCCTCTCTCCCTCTCTCCCTCTCTCTCTCCTCTCTCCCTCTCTCTCTCCCCCCCTCTCTCTCCCTCACTCTCCCTCTCCCCCTCTCTCTCCCTCACTCTCTCTCTCTCTCCCTCTCTCTCCCTCTCCCCCTCTCCCTTTCCGCCCCTCTCTCCCTCACTCTCCCTCTCCCCCTCTCTCTCTCTCTCTCTCTCTCTCTCCCTCACTCTCCCTCTCCCCCTCTCCCTTTCCGCCCCTCTCTCCCTCACTCTCCCTCTCCCCCCCTCTCTCTCCCTCTCCCTCTCCCCCTCTCTCTCCCTCACTCTCTCTCTCCCTCACTCACTCTCCCTCTCCCCCTCTCTCTCTCCCTCTCTCCCTCTCCCCCTCTCCCTTTCCGCCCCTCTCTCCCTCACTCTCCCTCTCCCTCACTCTCCCTCTCCCTCTCTCCCCCTCTTCCCCTCTCACTCTCCCTCACTCACTCTCCCTCACTCTCCCTCTCCCCCCTCTCCCTTTCTGCCCCTCTCTCCCGCTCTCTCTCTCCCTCCCCCCTCCCTCTCTCTCTCCCTCTCTCCCCCTCTCCCTCTCTCTCTCCCTCTCTCCCTCTCTCCCTCCTGCCCTTGTGGCTTCTCTTTGTCCGTTCCTCCTCTCGCCTCTGGAGCATGCTGGGTCCCCCTCACTGCCGACTTGATTCCGTGATTTGTGGTTTCTGTGGTTTCCGTGGTTTCCAGGGCGCTGAGAGCTGCATTTCTTCCCCCTCCTCCTCCACCTTGCTTTTCCCCTCTGTTAAGTGTTTTGATTTATTTGATTTATCTAAGCCTCCTAATGTACATATATCACCATGCACTCTTACTCTTTGTTCTTTCTCTCTCTCTCTCTTTCTCTCTCCATCCCTTTCTCTCTCTCTCCATCCCTCTCTCTTTCTCTCTCCATACCTCTCTCTCTCTCCATCCCTCTCTCTCTCTTTCTCTCTCCATCCCTCTCTCTCTCTTTCTCTCTCCATACCTCTCTCTCTCTCTCCATCTCTCTCTCTCTCTTTCTCTCTCCATCCCTTTCTCTCTCTCTCCATCCCTCTCTCTTTCTCTCTCCATCCCTCTCTCTTTCTCTCTCCATCCCTCTCTCTCTCCATCCCTCTCTCTCTCTTTCTCTCTCCATACCTCTCTCTCTCTCTCTCTCTCTCTCCATCCCTCTCTCTCCCTCTCTCTCTCTCCATACCTCTCTCTCTCTCTCCATCCCTCTCTCTCCCTCTCTCTCTCTCCATACCTCTCTCTCTCTCTCCATCTCTGTCTCTCTCTTGTTATTTCTGGCTGGCGCCTTTTTTGTTTTTCAAACTTAAATCTTTTTCTTTATTATATTTTTTGTTCTTTTTTTCTCTTCTACTTCATTCTTGCACTTTCCCTCCATTATTCATTCTCTCTCTCCCTCTCACCCCCCACCCTCTCTTTACAGCCGCCCCCCCTTCCCTCATCTCACTCTCTCTCTCTCTCTCTCCTTCTCTCTCCGTAGTGGTATTGGATGAAGCTAAACGGGTGGCAAAGCGGCGTCTGATTGAGGAGAACAGAGAGAGGAGGAGGAAGGAGGAGATGGTGAAGACGCTGCAGAACAGGCCTGAGCCCACGGGCTCCGAGTGGGAGCTCATCCACATGGTGACGGAGGCGCATCGCCACACCAACGCACAGGGCTCCCACTGGAAACAGAAGCGCAAGTTTTTGGTGAGCAACACTAGGAGAAGAAGAGAGAGTGTGTGTGTGTGCATGTGTGTGCGTGCATGTGCGTGTGTGTGCACGCACGTGTGTGTGTGTGTGTGTGTGTGTGTGCATGCCTACACACTCCTGCGGCTCACCTGGTACTGCAGGTGGAGAATGGTGCTAGAAACATTAAGGTGATGAGTTCAGCTCCCAGGACGTGTAGCTAGGGCCATACTGATAAATACGTCTGATAGAGCATATGTGTGCGAGTGGTTTCTGCATTCTGTAAGCATAAGTGTTGTGTGCTCAGGAAAGCATGAAATCTCAGGCACAGGGATCCTTACAGGCCCTTACAGGCATTTCGTAATGAGGAAGGGGCTTTTTAAACCGCGTGAGGAGCCAGAATATTTGCACATTCCCGTACTCATAAGATTGGGTTTCTGCATGGGCAAACATACATACAGCAGTGTTAAGAAACGGTTACACGTGGTAGGAAAATCATTATGTACACAGGTGTATGTTTTTGTTAGTTTTAATTGCTAAATGTATTTTATTGCCTGTTGATGTTTCTAAGCTGGTCTATGCTGGCGGTGTGCCTGTTGGACTGTGTGTGTGTGTGTGTGTGGCATCTATCAGGATATTCCTGTTCGGGCTCATAGCGAGGATATCAGCACTAATTACGCCTCCCATCTTGAGTAAGCGCTGAATACTATAACAAAAACACCAGATAAGTGCAGAGGTGGGGCGTCTGGAGTGACAGACACACGGCTCCTGTGTAGATACAGCAGTGAAAGATTGAATCACACAACAGCCCTTGCTGCTAAGTGGTAGAGCTGTAATGTAACGTAAGGCTTTTGGATCAGGTTCTGTCTCCTTGTACAGTCGCGTATTAGCGGTTGCCTCCCTCTGGTGCAGAGGGGCAGGTGGGTAGGCTTCCCCACAAAACCACAGCCAGGCCTCCGTCACCCTGCTGACTTCATAATCACCCCACCCCAAAACCTGCTTGAACTCCAACTTACATAAATGTGAAACATGTGCAGAGACAGAGACACAGAGAGCAAGAGAGGGAAGCCATTTTTCCAGCCACCCGAGTAACTCCAGAAAACAGGCTGTAACCTCCTGTAAATCCCTAATCCTCATAATCCTCACCTAGGGTCGTATCCTCATCTTAACCCATTATGAAGCCAATCTTCTCCTATCTCTAACCTGTGGTAAATTACACATTAGTTTAACATGGGGTAAAACCCATTTTAGATTAACCCATCTTCTTATTACCTCTAATCCCAGATTAGTTTAACACAGGTTAAAACCTATTTTAGATTAAAATGTGTTGCTCATTTTAATCCATCTTTGTTTAATCCAGTACAAAATTTGTCTTAATTTGGCCCAGGTTAAAATCAAACCCAGTTTATTTTAACACAATCAAACCCAGTTAGTTGACCACGTGTCTTGTAACAAGTTCAGCATTTTCATATCATAAAAAATAAGTTTAAAGTTGAATGTTGAAGTTCACTGAAGTACTACTAATAATAAGGAACAAATGTTCAGATGTTCAATGGCTGTGAGTATTTTCCGAGTGTACTGTGTATATGGAAGCTCATAGTTCTGTGAGTGTAGAGTTTGAGACTCTCTCAGTGTGCTAAGTTGGTGAGTGATACACACGACTCCATCACTCACTCTCTCTCCCTCTCTCTCTCTCTCTCTCTCTCTCTCTCTCTATCTCTCTCTCTCTCTCTCTATCTCTCTCTCTCTCTCTCTCTCTCTCTCTCTCTCTCTCTCTCTCTCTCTCTCTCTCTCTCTCTCTCTCTCTCTCTCTCTGCTGAGGAAGATGGCCTTGTTTGATTGACTCCCTCTTGGATGGGTGTAATGAGACTGTGTGAAGGTCATAAACCGTGTGGTCCATCTTTACTGCTTCCACTTTTGTGTCATCCCTGAAAGCTGACTGAACTTTCTGTTCACCACGTAATCTTCTTTTAACCTTTTGTGTTCCTCAGAATATTCCCTCTGTGCGCACTTATGTGTGGGAGGGGCCGGTGTGAGTGTGTATATCTCTGTACACTTGAGCAGTGTAGGCTACACTCTCTGTACACTCTGTACACTTGAGCAGTGTAGGCTACACTCTCTGTACACTCTGTACACTTGAGCAGTGTAGGCTACACTCTCTGTACACTCTGTACATGTGAACGCCTCCACCCAGAGGCCTGTCTCCTGACCTTACATCAAAGAGGAGCAAGGACATACCGTCGGGGTTGGGGTGGAGGACCAGACTGCAGTGGCTACACAGCTGTCTGTCAGATGCGTGACGCTCTGAGCGGCCGGCCAGCCATGCTGAGGCTGAACCCCCCCCCTCACCCCACTCCACACCACCCCACCCCTCACCCCACTCCACCCCTCACCCCCCCCCCTCACCCCACTCCACCCCACCCCACCCCTCATCCCACTCCACCCCTCACCACCCCACCCCTCACCCCACTCCACCCCTCACCACCCCACCCCTCACCCCACTCCACCCCTCACCACCCCACCCCTCACCACCCCACTCCACCCCTCACCACCCCACTCCACCCCTCACCACCCCACTCCTCATCCCACCCCCCCACCTGGGATTTCTTTGTGTTTCTTTCCTTCCAACATGACATGCAACATGGTGACTTCACACACAGAGCACGTAGTGCACTACTCATGTTTCGTTTGTCGCACCCCGGAGCTCTAGGCTGTTGGCCAACCTTGGCTCCCACCATGCTGAGGGTTATTGTGTTTTTCATTTCCTATCAGATCTGGTTCCCCCAGATGTCTAAATGTGTCTCTAACCACCCGTCTCCGTCTGCTGTCCCAGCCCGAGGACATCGGCCAGTCTCCGGTGGCTCCCACGTCGGATGGGGACAAAGTGGACCTGGAGGCCTTCAGTGAGTTCACCAAGATCATCACGCCTGCCATCACCCGTGTCGTTGACTTTGCCAAAAAACTGCCCATGTTTTCGGAGGTGAGTTCCGCCCTGCTGGTGTCTGTGGCGGCGGTGTTTGTGCTTGTGCTTGTGTTTGTGCTTGTGTTTGTGCTTGTGCTTGTGTTTGTGCTTGTGTTTGTGTTTGTTTGTGCTTGTGCACTTGTGTGCTGATGTATGCTTGTGTGCTACTTCCTGCTCATTCTTGCCTGCATGTATGCATGTGTATGCATGCATGTGTGTGTGTGTGCGTGCACGTGAGTGTGTGTGCGTGCACGTGTGTGTGTGTGTGTGTGTGTGTGTGCTACTGCGTGCTCAGGCCTGTGCACTCATTCTTGTGTTCACGGGAGCTACCAGCCCTGTACTTGCGTCCTGCATGCGTTTGTGTCTGTACCTGCAGGCATGTCTGTGTCATTGCCATCACTCCAGGTGCTGTGTTTGTGTGTTGCGCTGAAAGGTTTGGTGTTGTGGGTCTTTGCCTACCAGTGTGTTTTCTGCTGCCTAATTAGCCAGTAAAGCTGTGAGCTTTTGTCATGTGACTTGTCGTTATAATTGGTGGTGTAATCACTGTACACTTCACTACACAACCTCACCTTCTCACCAGCGCTGTGACGCTCCGCTCTCAGACTCACTGTGGCTGGGTTCTCCTCCTTAGCTGAGTGGGTGAAAGAGAAAACGTTTGCATGGAGGTCTGGGAGGGGTGTGTGTTGGGGGGGGAGGAGGGTGTTCATGCACGTGTGTGTGTGTGTGTCTGCGGAATTCAGGAGTGAAAGCATGTGTGACTTTGGATATGTGTGTGTGTAGGTGTGTTTGTGTATGTGTGTAGGTGTGTTTGTGTGTGTGTATGTACATCCATTTCCAGAATGCTATTTTAGTCGTCACAGTTCGCCTAACTGTCCATATTTAGTGCTACAGTTCTGCTTAAAGCGTGAGTGTGTACATTTCATGCCTGCTAGACTACACATCCCACCTATGGCTCTTTGTTATTGTCTGCACCCTAAATGTCCACATCTCCCCAGCTGCCGCTGCCCTGTGTCCTGTCTGTGATCGCACACCATCTGCACTGAGTGTCTCCGCCACCTTATATTTCACACTAAATGAGCTCATTTTTATCATACACATGGAACAGTTAGGTGGTCTGGGCTTTAAATCACAGTAATCACTCTGTATCACACAGTAATCACTCTGTATCACACTGTAATACACTGTAATTCATTCATTTATCCCAGGCTCTCAGATTCCTTGTTTGTCTGTTTTTAGGTCTAAGTGAGTTGTGGAAATAACAATTTAATGATAGTAATGAATAAGTAGCAATTAGTAATAATTTGCTAATGGAAAAACTAAAAAAAGATGTACCACGGCTGTGTGTGTGTGTGTGTGTGTAGGTGTGTGTGTGTGTGTGTGTGTGTGCGAGCATAGCTGCCTTGCGAGGATCAGATCATCTTGCTGAAGGGGTGCTGTATGGAGATCATGTCCCTGCGGGCCGCTGTTCGCTACGACCCGGAAAGCGAGACTCTGACGCTGAGCGGGGAGATGGCGGTCAAGCGTGAGCAGCTGAAGAACGGGGGCCTGGGCGTGGTGTCAGACGCCATCTTCGACCTGGGCAAGAGCCTGGCGCAGTTCAACCTGGACGACACAGAGGTGGCCTTGTTGCAGGCCGTGCTGCTTATGAGTTCAGGTGCTGCTCCCGGACCTGCCAGCCTGACTCGCGCCTGTGCAGTGGGCATTAGATCAGAAATGACCATACTGATGTCAGATCAGCAACATGGAGCAGTCACCTCACAACACTCAATACAGACAAAGCAATGAAGTTACTTAAATAGGCGTGTGTGCTAATTATACACAGGCATTGACATGGGGGACTGTAAATACTATTAAGAGAGGACACTTGTAGTGATGTTTGAGTTTCTGATCCCTCTCTCCTCACTCTCCTCCCTCTTTCCCTCTCCTCCCTCTCTCTCCTCCCTCCCTCCTCCTCTGTCTTCCTTCTCTCTCCTTCTTGTCCTTCCCTCTCTCTCCCCTCTCTCCCCCTCTCTACCACTCTCTGTCTTCCCTCCCTCTCTCCCCTCTCTCCCCTCTCTCCCCTCTCTCTCGCCTTCACTCCTCTCTTCCCAGACCGCTCAGGTCTGACGTGCATGGAGAAGATCGAGAAGTGCCAGGAGACCTACCTACTGGCGTTCGAACACTACATCAACTACCGCAAGCACAACATTCCCCACTTCTGGCCCAAGCTGCTGATGAAGGTGACGGACCTGCGCATGATCGGCGCCTGCCACGCCAGCCGCTTCCTGCACATGAAAGTGGAGTGTCCCACTGAGCTCTTCCCCCCGCTCTTCCTGGAGGTCTTCGAGGACCAGGATGTGTGAGCGCTGGGGGGGGGGGAGAGCATGCTAGAAGCTAGCGTTTTCACCCACACCCATAACCCCACCACCTTCCCAAACGAACGAGCCCACACCCCACCCAAAACCCCAGCGCACCCTCTCCGCCTTGAACTCACCAGCAGAAGGAGCGATGGCAGAGGTGGATGGAGGTGTGGCTGGAGGCGGGGCTTGCGGTCAGGAGGGATTAGTTGCTGCGGTTTCATTCAGCTTGTGCTTCTCATGGAATGCTCAGTCCCTCCCCCTCCCCCTCCCCCGCCCCCCCCAAAGACCAGGAAGTTGTACAGGTGGCCCTTCTGTCTCCTGCATGTCTCCATGTCTCCATGTCTTAGACTGATCTACCTGAACCTCAGCTATAGACACATAACCACACACACGGAAATCTAACCTCAACTAAGGACACTTATACACACTGCACAGTTCTCTCTCACAGTCTCCTACGAGCAGCTCTGTTGTGGAGCCGTCTGTTGGCGTAGTGCCCGTGTGGCCACCTCAACACCTCTGCAGATGGCAGATGAGATTTGTGCTTACCAGTGGTCCATTAATTTCAGCAGCATAAGCAAACCTGGTACCACTACTGATGACAAGAGTCACTCTCTCCTTATTGGCACCATGCTAGCAGCCCTGTGCTAGCTCCCCATGCTAGTGGCGCTGTGCTAGCACTGCGTGCTAATGACCCTGTGTTAGCACTGAGTGCTAATGACCCTATGCTAGCAGCCCTGTGCTAGGGCCCTGTGCTAGCGGCCTGTGTTAATGGCCTAAGCTAACAGCCTGTGCTAGCTCCACCACGTGCTACTCTGGGTGGCGTGTGATCCGCCCTACTGAGGAGTGACTTGAACAGACCTCATTACACTCAAACTCAATTTATAGTGAGCCTGTGTGCAGAATGGGAGGATATTTCTGAACCAAATCAGGTGCTATATTTAAATAAAGCTCGAAAGGATTTGGAATATTTAAGGAATATTCCCCATCCCACACACACATAGTCCCCTATATGTCGACCATTTTAAAGAGTGCTCAGTGCACATTCAGGGGCGCACAAACACACACACACATCCACACAGTGCAACCTTGGTCTCTTAGTATGTGGTTCTGCCTTGTCATTGCCTAGATTTTCTGTGCCAGTACACAGGCCTGTTCGGAATGATAATTGAGCCCTTCGCTCCCCCGGGAAAAACTCTGCACCAGGAAGGAGTGGAGTCAGAGCAGGAGACTGGGAGAGAGGGGGAGAGAGGGAGGAGAGGGGGAGACGGAATGAAGCTGGCTCGCATATTCAGATCCCCAGAGACCATTGGTAATTTGTCAGATTGTGCCATCATTCTTTGTATTCAGACCAGCTGAGGAGCACTGTTTAGTATTACCATCTTCCGTGATCCAGAAGACACACACACACACCTCTGAAAACCCAAATGCCTCATTACTGTATGCACTGCAGTGATGTTGCCCTGAAAACTTTTACAGGACATTGTGAGCTCAGTCTAGTCCCTGTGTATTCTGCTCAATTGCCACTACAGCCCTGGTGTGCAACATGAACACATGGACACACACACACACACACACACACACACACACACACACACACTCTGATGGGCTTAGGCAGAGCAGCCTGGTGGACTGGTTCTTTTTTGTTATTGTTGTATGTTGTATTTTTTACCTCAGTGTGGGCAAACCTCTGGCTGTGGCTCTGAGACTGCCTCTGTGCTGCCAGGCTCTACCTCACCTCTAGACACAGAGCAGCTACCACACAGCCTCCTGCCACACACACACACACACACACACTCTACACTATACTTAAACACACCCATATTCTCACACATTGGTGTATTCATTAGCAGGAACACAAAGAAGAAGAAACAGACACTTAGGATAACCCAAACATGGATATCCTCCTCAGTTCTGTTTCCCCTCAGTCATCTGCTCACTCCTTTTGGAATACCACTGTAGACAGGAGGGCCTACCATACCCCCCCGAACCCCCACCCCACCCCCCTGAGTCCTCCTTTACCCTCCACCCCCCCATTCTGGGCTGAGAGGACTATTCTGTGGTGACTTTTCTCCCCCCCCTCCACACCAATTCTTTTCATGTGGGACCAACTGTCACTTTGAAATTTGGAAGCCCATTCCATTCCGTTAAAACGGAAGCTGGTTCGGTGGGAATGGGCAGCTATTGAAAGTGCGAACGCTGTTGGCTCTGAGAACCAGCAGCAAAAAAAAAAAATGAATAAGTAAATAAAGGACTGTAGTTCTTGGTGGGAGAGGAAGATGTCACAGTGGCCAGGCCAAAGCTGACACAGGCTAGATTTCTTTAAGAAAGAAAAAACATAAACAAAGCAAAAAAAAAAAAAAAAAAAAAAAGGAAGAAGAAGAAGACGTGTGTATGGGCTTTGGAATATGGATCAGTGGTTTGTAAATGTGAGATGGATGAGTGAGAGAAGGGAAAGAGGAGCAGGACTCATTTGGGGTGCAGGAGTGAGACAGAGGGGTGTGGGGACACGTCTTGGCGTGGACCCCACTGTCCTCTCTAAGAATCAGACCCCCCCCCCGGGGCAGGAGAGGCTCCACCCAGTCTTTTTTGCACTTCAGAAGTGATGATTCCTTCTATGGCACCTGGTCCCACAGTGAGACAGACCTTTGTTTGGTACACCATTCTACTCCGAGGACACACCCTCCAGTTCTCTGTCAGACAGAGGCCTCACCTCCGCACAGTCATCAGCACACCCTCGGAGTCAGTATTAAAGCAATGTCACATTCCTTCCTCACCAACCAATAGCAACACACACACACACACAGACGCACATCCCCCTCCCCCCGTGTTCACCCTCTGGGTGGCTGGAGATGACAGGCAGACAGAGTTGGCTGGGCCCTTGTGAGACAAGGCTGAGGCCATGGTGATGTGAGCACAGCAACGCCGTGTGAGTGTCAGCTGACAGCAGCGGGACTGGAGAGGGAAGGAGGGCGCTAGGACCCCACGGACACACACCCCCAGCTTCGGAAGCCACGGGTGTCATTTCAAAGTCGGTGGATGGTGAAGGAACTTGAGAGCATGCCCTCTTTCCTCTTCTGAATGGACGATCGTCCGTGTTGCCCCGCCCCTTTCAGTGGAGACACACCCACAAGCCCCGCCTCAGGAGCGGAGCGAAACCAAAGTGCACACGGAGAACGTCATCAGCAGGGAGACTGCGTTTCACAGATGTATGCGTGGAATTCGAGCTTGCGGTGTGACGTCCCAGCTCACCATGGTAACGGCGGCGCTGGGCTCGGCGAGGTGTTTTAGTGTTGATC
This sequence comes from Brachyhypopomus occidentalis, assembly GCA_020368025.1. Lineage (NCBI taxonomy): Eukaryota > Metazoa > Chordata > Actinopteri > Gymnotiformes > Hypopomidae > Brachyhypopomus > Brachyhypopomus occidentalis. Next base: position 4,286,318 of record JAGXOD010001379.1, on the reverse strand, counting down.
CGGTGTGTACGTAACAGCAGGGGTTTCGATGCTGCTGTATCTTCTGAGTCTAACTTTGTGAGAGGCAAACTAAAATATATAATGAAAATTATAAACTCAGCAAACAAAACATAACAAATGACTTTAAGGACTCCAGAACAAAGAGCTTTTCTGTTTTCGTTTTGACTTTTTTTTTTATCCCAATGTGTTTGTTCGTTTTTGACGCTTAACCGCTCTGTGTAAGAGAGAAAAGAACAGCTGTAGTCACTTTCGGACCATGCGTGCAGTGTATCCTAGACAGACATTCACCTCTTTTTCACCTCACAAATAGTTTGTATATGTCTGCCAACTGCTCTGTTTGTCTGTATATCTATCTGTCCTCTGTCCGTCCTTTTTTCCTGAGGAATTTACAACAAAACAGGTATATTTTCCTTTTTCTTTATATTGTTTTTGTTTCCTTTTTTAATGAAAGAAGACTCTGAAAAAAAAACACAGGAAAAATAATGCAGCAGAGACTGAAAAGACAAAAAAAAACAACAACAAAAAAAAAAAATACACAATCTACCAGTCGACTCATACCTCACAACACAAAACTCAAGCGATCTTGGGAGGAGCACTTATCTGCCAGGCACGTGTCGTGTAGAATGTGTCACGTTCAGAGTAAGAGTGAAAGTGCTGGCGCGGAAGCGTTTGTAGCCATCACGGACACACGGCTCCTTTTCCCCCAGGCTTGAGGGCCTGACTAGCGTCTGGAGATTAGGCTAGACCTACCATCCCTCCTCCGCCTGCAGAGGAGGGCAGGGGCACAGTGAGCAGCGGGTCCTAGCTGGGGGGGGTGGGACAGGGGTGGTGGTGGTGGGCCTGGAGTGGTGCTGGGTGTCCGTGATGGTGGAGAGTGCTTCACGGTATTGAATGTAGCTGACAGAACCGGGCCTGTGCCGGGCCCGGCAACCAGAACCTCACTTCAGGTCACCAGCAGAGTGGACATTGCTGTCAAAATGACGTTACACAACAAACTGAGAATCTTTTGCCCGTCTGCGAGGTGCAGTACTTGTTCAATTTTTGTGTTGTTTTTTGTACATTTTTTTTCTCTTTCTTTCTTTAAGGGTTTTTTATTTTGGCCATAACCAAGGATGTAAATACAAAAAAAATGGTTATTGGAAGATGAATTCAGTACATGTTAACCATATGCAACACTCACATATTGGATACTGATTAGCCAGAAAGCAAAGGAATCTGGCTCCTCCCACCACCTTGTAAAGTAAACTGTAAACGTAGCTGTAGAACTGCTTCATCCATCTGTGTGTGCTTATGTGCACTTGCGAACACGCATGTTGATCCTTTTATGATAAAGTGCCCCTTGAAGTTGACGGCCCAACCCTGTGCCTCCTGTTCACCAAACCAAAGCCAAGCCTCAGCCCTCCGACCCTCACGGAGCCTTGTCATCGGCTCCTCCACCTCAGTGCGTGCACTGGGAATAATGCTTGCTAGGATAGTCAGGTTGCAGAGGGGATATAGAGGGTTACAGGTCGGTTTAAAGGTTCAAAGTTAGTGTCTCTCTGGAGCCAGAGCAGCTTTTTAATGACGGTTCCAAAACGAGGCATGTTGACCACAATAGTCTTCAGGTTTCCATGCAACTGCCAATCAGATTGGAGCAGACAAACCAAACCACAGACCCATCTATGATCTTGACAGAGTCTTATAGAACCGGTGGTCCATGTGTTCAAACACACACACACACACACACACACACTCCTGCGTACACAGTGGTGTGCCAGGAGGTAGTGTAAGGGATGGAGTGGTTTGTTTGGCTTTGGTATGGGTGCTCTTTCTATTTGTCCTCTTTTTGCCAAATGTAGAGTCTTGTCTTTTTTTTTCTTCCTAATGAAAAAATGCTTTGTAGCAAGACTGTCTATGCAATGTCGTCCCACTCCGGTTCCATCACACGCAGGCTGATCACGTGAGCCCAGGGCCCCATCTCACGCGCCACCATGCCCCCCCCCCCCCCGAGGGCCCCTAGGCCAGGGAGACCAGCCAGGGCCTCACCAAAGCATCAGCCATGTCACCCACTGTGGAGAGACTTCTAAGAAGGCAGTGTGCGCATGTATCTGTGCGTGTGTGTACGTGTGTGTGTGTGTGTGTGTGTGAGTGTCAGCTCTCATGGCTCTGTGGATCGGTATTGCCTAAAGGTGAAAATGCCCTCCAGTGATTTAGCTGAACTGCAAAACTGGAGAAAAAAAAAATCGGACACACAAGATTTTAAAAAATATATTATTATTTAAGAAACGTGTCGCTCTTTGTAAAAGATGGACACGCCACAGGTTTACGTTAGTGGAGGACAGCTGTAACCATTAATGATATTCATATTCAGCTGCGCTTGTGGCCAAATTGTGCCACAACGTTTCGTGCTGGTGCACGTAACCTGTGCCCGTGAGCTGCAGGGTTCCTGGGCAACCGGAGGCTTGCGGGACAGAAAACAAGCAAAAACAAACAAATAAACAAACAGCTCTGTGTTGCAGCTGCACTCTACGGTACCTGTCAGCATTCAGAGTGGGAGGCAGAATTAGCTGTTGCACCAAAATCAATGGCGCCCCAAATTCTGTCCTGTCCTAATCATCTTCGGCGGAGTCATTGAGGAATCCCTGAACTAACAAAGTCAGCAAGTGCAATACACTTAAATCAGCACCCTGGTCACATGACCCTAAATAGGATAATGAAATCTTAGTTTGGGTGTAGAGTTTGTATGAATCAGATTGAATTGGTTTGAATGCATTCCGACGCCCGAGCCCATGCCTGTGAAACAGCCATCCATGAGAGTGTGAGAGGGCGGGATGCTGCCCCTCTACACCTGCTATCAGTGAGACTGGAAAAGAAACTAATGAAGGATTCTCTCAGGTATAAAACAAAACTATAACAAGCATTTTTTTTAATAAACAATGGAAATCTTGAGCCTCTGCCATCTTGGTAGTTCATCATTGTGCCCTCTGAGTGCAGATTGTGCTTTGTGTTTGTGTAAAATCTCTAGTTCATCACCTTCTCTCTCTCTCTCTCTCTCTCTCTCTCTCTCTCTCTGCTCTCCCCTTCACACCCTTCCCTCCCCAAATGGGTCTGGTTCATGGAAATGTCACATCGTGTTATGTGAAGCCGCTAGAATCTGCTGTATAACTAAACTGTAGCCCCACAGACCGAGAGGTCAGAAAGCGGGAAAGTGGACTGTGTGTTCTCTGCATGTGTTTCTCACCTGTAGCTGTGGACATAAAGAGACCCTCAGCCCCTTTTAAATCCAGTACAGGCGGTCATGCTCGGTGAACTAGGCCCAGTTGCACTGTTTCAGAAACTGTGAAAGGTACAATGGTGTCCATTCTTAAAGGCACTACACTTATACAAAGTCTCTCGCAGTACCTCAGATGCTTTCTGGCAATGTGCTCCTCTCTCTGTTCACGGCAGAGAGTTCGTTTTACCACAAGTGCATAAAAAAAAAAGCGGAAGCTAAGCTAATCTTCCTCCATCCTCGTACTCCTCCACTCGTGTGCCAGTGCTGTTTTGCTATATGGGGATTAAATGCTTTTGCTAAAGTGGTGTGTAGTTTGCTTGTCCTGTGTTTGTGTGCGTGTGCTGTTGTGTGTGGCATGTGCTGGTGTGTGCAGGTGTCTTCCTGATTGGCCGTTCGGTGGAATGTTTTGCTCGACGACTGTTTTACTCACAGCACCTTTCGAGGCCAGAGATGGTTGTATAAAGCTGAGATTCGCAATAGACATTTTCATGAGGAATGTAGCCAGTGACATTGAATTGTAGCCTGAGAGCAGAGAGGGTTTTGGTTATGGTCAGTTATGGCTTTTAAGAGAATCTCTATAAAGATTTTTCATGTGCTGATGGAAACCGTTTTGTTAAAACCGAGGCAGATCTCTCTCCCGTCCCTCACACTCTTCCCAGTCCCCCCCCCACTGGTGTCTACAGCAGCTGTATTGATTGCATTGGTGCTACTCTGGTCATTTACTGTGACATTTATATGTTTTATATGCACGTTTATGCGATGGCACCAAAGTTTTGAACTGAAGTCACGGCACCAAAGGCCTGTTGTTTGCTCCAGGATTCCAGCAGGAATGCAGTCGTGGTGTTGGGAGAAACAAAGTGTTTTTTTTGCTACCTTGTTGACCAGTGGCATGTTTTATAGGGAGGTTTTGAGATGCCGTTGGAGGACAATAGTCCATGCAAACGTGACAACGCTGCCAGTTTCTCAGGACATGCCAAGTCGGCGTCTTGGGTGAGGGGACTGGACTCAGGGCTGTGGCGTGTTGGCGCCGGTCAGTGGACCACAGAATGAGCAGCAGTGGAGGCTTAACCATGCTATAGATTGAGCAGTTGAGCCCCATGAGATGGATGGATGTTGACATGTTTTCTTTACCTACATATAGAATGATTATGCTGATGTCTTTTCCCTTGGTCATGTTTTATAGGAACCTGGGAGAGAAAATGATATGCGTAGACAGCAAGAATGTATGCAAATGCTGATGCAAATATATTTATCCCAAAATGAGACATTATGAGGTAATTGGCCACAGGGAACTCTGTGGATGGAGTATTATTGTGTACTCAAATAAAGCTGTATCTTAAAACATTTATGCAATGTTTGTCAGGTTTGAAATTTGTGTTCTGGGTTGCTTAGGTTTGATCTTAGGGCCTCGGATGGTGCTCACCTCCACCCGTACCCCCACCCCTGTCTCCACCCCATTGATGCATGGTTGTCTAAGCTTTTCTCTGGCACCTCAAGGACATTTACCTTCTCAGCATGCTGACTCTCTCTGAAACTAAATACATGCATAGAATCCCACTGCATGAAAGCATTTAAGCGCTGCTTGAAATTTGGTGTGCAGCCAAATGGGTGTGGGGGGTGTGGGGGGCATGAAATCACCAGATAGGTGTGGCTCATGAGCAGACATGAGACATCCTGCCAAATTCCACAGTTCAGGTGCAGTCTGAAGTCCCTTACCCCCACCCCCCACTCCATCTTCCATCTCCCTCCCTTTCCCTCTCTCTCTCCCTCCCTCTCACTCTCTCTCTCCCTCCCTCTCACTCTCTCTCTCATAATGGACCAGGGCCTCTTTTGGCCTGTCCGTACTGTGTCTGCAGTCTCCAGTCCACACAGGACGGCTCCCATGTTCTCCCACTGGTGTTCTGCACCAATCGTGGAGGATGAACCTCGAGACACACAGACGCACGCTCAGTGTTCTTTTCTAACAAGTCCTGACTGCTTTTCCTGTTGCTTTCCCTGAGCCTGTGGGTTTCATTCAGGTCTTTGCTTTCTTGGCCTTTCTTTATTTTCTACTCTCTGGGACATTGTTCAAACAGTGTGTATGTGTTTATGGTGGCACACTAGTTTCCAAGCAACCAGCAGTGAACAAAACCTATAGCAAACACTGTAAACTACCATTACTACTTCAACTAATACTACCACTACTGTTTAGAAGCATTGAAGGCTTATCTTCTCTCTCCCTCAATCCTCAGTCCAAATTGCGCGCTTTACTGTGATCACTGAGGCGGCTGGGAAATGAAGGCGTGTACTTCACAGTCATTCAGGGGTCCTCACCAATCACAGGCTCAGGTCAGGTCAGCAAATAAATCATTGGTTGGAAGTGGTGGGAACAAGCCGTTGTAGTAGAACAATGTCGCATGGCTAACTGCAGCCAATAGAAAAGCATCAGTCCTATTAAATGTTTTTAAAGCGGTATAATTTGCTGAAGATTCTCTAGAGGGCTCATACCTGCATTATCCCTCAGAGATCATGAAAGTGACAAAGATGGGATCACACAGCAAGCAAGCAAAGCGTGCTAGCAGGACCTCAGAGCGGCCAGAGCTGCAGTAGCTGCACGCTAACTCCACGCTGAGGCCCGACCAGTGTTTTGAGGTTATGGTGCTGGGATGTGGTGCGGAGAGGTCAGAATCTCCTTCAGCTGGCTGTGTGAGGGGGAGAACCATAGGCTTTATGAGGGGGAGAACCAGCAGCTGTGTGAGGGTGTGTGTCGGTGAGAACCAGCAGCTGTGTGAGGGTGTGTGTCGGGGAGAACCAGCGACTGTGAGGGTGTGTGTCGGGGAGAACCAGCAGCTGTGTGAGGGTGTGTGTCGGGGAGAACCAGCAGCTGTGTGAGGGTGTGTGTCGGGAGAACCAGCAGCTGTGTGAGGGTGTGTGTCGGGGAGAACCAGCAGCTGTGTGAGGGTGTGTGTCGGGGAGAACCAGCAGCTGTGTGAGGGTGTGTGTCGGGGAGAACCAGCGACTGTGAGGGTGTGTGTCGGGGAGAACCAGCAGCTGTGTGAGGGTGTGTGTCGGGGAGAACCAGCAGCTGTGTGAGGGTGTGTGTCGGAGAGAACCAGCAGCTGTGTGAGGGTGTGTGTCGGGGAGAACCAGCGACTGTGTGAGGGTGTGTGTCGGGGAGAACCAGCGACTGTGTGAGGGTGTGTGTCGGGGAGAGCCAGCAGCTGTGTGAGGGTGTGTGTCGGGGAGAACCAGCAGCTGTGTGAGGGTGTGTGTCGGGGTGGCCACACCCACTGCAGTCTACACACAGTTCCAACAGTATTCACAATCAATTCCTAAGTACAGGATGTGGAAAGGATAACAATGGATGTGGGGAAGCTATATGCAAGCTCGGGGCAAAACACACACACACACACACACACATAAAGACAGTATCAGAACTACAAACACCTCCGAATATTTACTGTGATCTCCTCTCACACCACCTGCCCCCCCACCCCACCTCCATGACCCTGACTACCAGCATCCTTCTCTCCCCACATCCCTACATACACCCTCCTCCCTCCAGTAAGAGTCCAGTGGGTGGTGTGATGTCAGGGTTGGTTTTGTTTGTTTTGTTGTTGTTTTGTGGGCTGCTCACGACAGGTTCAGACAATCAGCGTGTTTGTAAATGTCAATGTGTGATTTTCCAATTCTTTGTTTATGGTCAGGATTTTAAAGGAAGATATTTTTATGGTAATTGTCGCTGGTCTATTTTACTATATATTTATGTAATAAATATGTGACTAAATTTACACCCCGGCCTCCCTGGTCTGTTATTGCCACTCGCATACCCCGCCTTTGCTTCTCCCGCCCCCCACGGGGGTTTGGCTTGGCTGGGCGTGGCTGGGGGTGAGGTGGCCCGGGTTGAGGTTACCCTAGCAGCGCTCACCCTAAGCCCCAATAACCTTAACACGCCCGACGCCCGCTCCATCCTGCCCCTCCCCTCCCTCATGTGGCTTCTGTGCTAGTGTGAAAGGACACGCCTCTCCCCTCCTGCCCCGCAGTGTGACGGGGGAGTTCAGCTTGTCTCCCTACCTTTGGCAACAGGGTAGCTGTGGTTTGTAATGGCTTCGGCTCCCCCTGGAGCAGACGGTAAACGGCTGTGGGGTGCGAGTCTTCGTGACTCCACGCCTCACACTGTGCACCGCGGGGTTACCGGATCTGGCCGTCCGGCCCGTTTGCGAGCCTCCGTCGCGCGTTAGTGCCTCCTGTGACTCGTGCGCTCAGTCCGACCTGCTCTGAAATGCTCTGTATCAGTTACACGTGTCTGATTGCAGCACGCCGCTCCTGTATGTTGATTTGCTGAGGCTATTAAACTGTGAAAACCTGTTTTATGGTAAGCGGGATGGATAGAGGTGGTGACGCTGGGGCGTTAGTGTGGCCTCACGCATATGAAAGTGCTTTTGGAGCAAAGGCAGCATCTCTTAAATTAAGATGAAGACGTTGTAAAAATCACCATGTGTTAATTTAACAACAGTGGCAAAACAACTGAGCATGTATTGGATTGTACTGAGTCACTGAAGGAGCAAGGTCAGCTAAGGGATCGTTAGTCCCTCACCTTGTGAGCATTGCCCTCTGGTGCTGATGAGGGCTTGTATTTGTCAACATCCTCTCATTTCGGACTCCTAGTTTGGACTGTGCTAGTTTGGTTTAGCAGCGCTGCGTCTCTGAATGTGATGTCTATAGCAGTGGTTGGTGAGGCAGATGAGGCTATGGGCAGTTCTGGACTCTCCATGTGTTTAGGAGCTGTTGTGCTGGCTGTGATCTCACAAAGGCAGCTTTCCAACCAACCAATCAGCAGTGTGCTTTCACGTTAGGCCTCCCTGTATGCTCCTCCCTGCCTGCATCTTCTACTCCCCTTCTTCCTCTGTCTTTCCCTCTCTCTCTCTGTGTCTCTCCTCTTCTTGTCCCCTCTCTCCCCAACTCTATTCCTCTGTTCCCTACTTTTTATATGTAACACTTTCCAGTACAATATAAATGCTGTACAGTCATTTAAACTCCTTGTACTTCTCTGCCATTCAGTTTGATGGTAACTCCTCACCTACTCCACTTCCATAACTTTGGCCATTTATACTAATGCAAATTGACTTGGTTACAAAACTTGTTTTTTTTTTCTTCTTCCAATTAAAAAAGAAACAAAACTGAATACACATGCTCCTCTGTGGTGGAAGCCAAAGCACTGCGTGCTGTGGTGTAGCCACGCCCCATCTCCCTCCAGTACGCTGCGTGCTGTGGTGTAGCCACGCCCCATCTCCCTCCAGTATGCTGTGTGCTGTGGTGTAGCCACGCCCCATCTCCCTCCAGTACGCTGCGTGCTGTGGTGTAGCCACGCCCCATCTCCCTCCAGTACGCTGCGTGCTGTGGTGTAGCCACGCCCCATCTCCCTCCAGTATGCTGTGTGCTGTGGTGTAGCCACGCCCCATCTCCCTCCAGTACGCTGCGTGCTGTGGTGTAGCCACGCCCCATCTCCCTCCAGTATGCTGTGTGCTGTGGTGTAGCCACGCCCCATCTCCCTCCAGTACGCTGCGTGCTGTGGTGTAGACACGCCCCATCTCCCTCCAGTATGCTGCGTGCTGTGGTGTAGCCACGCCCCATCTCCCTCCAGTACGCTGCGTGCTGTGGTGTAGCCACGCCCCATCTCCCTCCAGTAGTACTGCGTGCTGTGGTGTAGCCACGCCCCATCTCCCTCCAGTATGCTGTGTGCTGTGGTGGAAGCCACGCCCCATCTCCCTCCAGTATGCTGTGTGCTGTGGTGGAAGCCACACCCCATCTCCCTCCAGTATGCTGTGTGCTGTGGTGTAGCCACGCCCCATCTCCCTCCAGTATGCTGTGTGCTGTGGTGGAAGCCACACCCCATCTCCCTCCAGTATGCTGTGTGCTGTGGTGTAGCCACGCCCCATCTCCCTCCAGTATGCTGTGTGCTGTGGTGGAAGCCACACCCCATCTCCCTCCAGTACGCTGCGTGCTGTGGTGTAGACACGCCCCATCTCCCTCCAGTACGCTGCGTGCTGTGGTGTAGACACGCCCCATCTCCCTCCAGTATGCTGTGTGCTGTGGTGTAGCCACGCCCCATCTCCCTCCAGTACGCTGCGTGCTGTGGTGTAGCCACGCCCATCTCCCTCCAGTATGCTGTGTGCTGTGGTGTAGCCACGCCCCATCTCCCTCCAGTACGCTGCGTGCTGTGGTGTAGACACGCCCCATCTCCCTCCAGTATGCTGTGTGCTGTGGTGTAGCCACGCCCCATCTCCCTCCAGTACGCTGCGTGCTGTGGTGTAGCCACGCCCCATCTTCCTCTGCTGCTTGTAAACAATCAGAACTGAATGGAAGCTGACAGTGGTCTCCCCTCCACCCTCTCCATCCCTCACACACACAGTCACTCATGTAGAACTGCACACATGAAAACGCTTATATAAGTTTCCCCTCCCCCTCCAGTGTCCCCTCTCTCACGAGTCCTTGTTCCTCTCAACAAGGTCAGGTGAGGAGAGGGAGGTGGGGGGGTATGGTGCAGGGATGAGGAGGAAGATCGAGAACTGGGGCGTGGCTGTACGGGGGGGGGTCAGGGTCACATGCAGAGGACCACGGGCATGCGGCTTTAGAGCTGTCGCAGCTTCAAGCCTGCTGCCTCAGATGTGTGTGTGAGAGATAAGAAATACAGTTGAAAACTCACACAGGCCTGGAGGCCAAGACCTAGAGAAAGACACGCAGCAGCTCCGTAATAGCGCCCCCTGCCTGTCACGTCTGCCAGAGGCGTGCAGCTGTGTGGGAAGCTGGGACCCAGTGTGCTGAGAGCAAGGTAAGCCAGAGCAGCCTCCCCTGGTTGTGATGGGCAGTTTGGGAATCCCCGGGGTAATGAGAAGCGTTGATATGGTGATGGGTGGTGGGGCTGGGGGGGGTTGTTCCTGAAAAGGCAGGATGGAGTGAATGCTGGGATTACACCGAGCCAGCCGGCCCTAAACCAAGAGCGTCAGAGACGGACCTGCATAGGAATGGACAGCATGGCCTCTGAAAGGCCCAGCTGCTGTGCCATCAGACCTGCATCCCTGAGCCTGTGTTCTCCCATAACCTAGTGTGAGAATGCAAGCATGAGGGAGAGAGGGGGGGGGGGGTGTAGGGGTATGAAGAGAGAGAGAGAGGGGGCTGGAGGGGTAGGGGTAGTAAGAGAGGGTGGTACATACTGGGCTTTTCCCTGTAGCCAGTGCTCTAAAGCTCTGCCCTTAATCCGCTTATTGTCCTAGTGATCAGGTTGGAAAAGGCCTGAACGTACAGCCACACGGTCGTCTAAACCGCCTTGGGAGCTGCTCTGGAGGGCCTGGATGTGTCGGCGCCCAACCTGACGCTAGCTGGGTCGTGGATGCCAGAGCAGCTGCAGCCAGACGTGCGGACGAGAGCCGCGAGGCGTTGGCTGCGCCTCGGTAGCAGGACCAACGCGGGAAGCCACACTGGAACCATTATACAAATATTTATTGTCTGCTTGATCCACTCATATTTGCCCAAGAGCTGCGGACCAGCCTCAGGCCCCCTGGGGACCGGCACACTGCCACGCGCGCGTGCGCTCCCTCCGTGCCTCACATGTGCAGGGTGGTGTTGGTAGGCGTGAGCTTGCACTGCCGGATGGTGCGGCTACAGCGCCATCTAGTGATTGCACTGAGCAATTTTTATTTTTTGAACGGAAGCAGTAATGGGATTTTGTCATTTGTTTTGCTTTTTTTTCTGCAACAACCAGAAACGGAAGTAGAACAACTTTTTCATCACCTTTTTCACACGGACTGAGGGATTGTGCACCTCTGCTACTAATATTTCTTTTCACCAAACTATTTACTTATAACTGTAAACTGGTGCAGTGGTTATCTTCCCTCACTAAAATTCAGCTTCCTTTTCTGTTCCAAATTGCCATTTCAACACTTTCACAATCTCACAATAAATTAATAATAACAACGTGTGCATTTTTAAATGCCTTTATTACATTTTTATTGTCATTTTTCATGGGTCAATAATTTTGTCAGCAAACGGATTAACATCCCCCAGCCGAGTGGCTTCACACAGCCTTTGCCAGCCCCACTGAGTTGGTTCCTCTGTTGAAGATTGTGTAGTATTGCCTAATGAACACATCGCCCAGGATCCACAGGCTAGAGCCGCCATTGGCAAAACCAGTACGGCAGCCGTAGTAGGCAGACTGGAAACAACAAAAACAGGATTGAGGGGCGCACTGTGCCGGTCAGCACACACCATCATGTGAGTGCCATGAGTGGGTGTCAGCTGGTCCCTGTGGGGGAGGCAGGGACTCGCACTCACCTGTCTGACGTATGCTGAAGCAGGAAGCGTGAAGGCGTAGCCGTGGATGTTGAACGTCACTGCCGGCATGCTAGCAATGCTGTTACAGTTCACCATAGCCTGCCAGAAGGTATGAGTCCCGTTTGAAAATGAATGTCCAGACAAAATATATTGAAATACATATCTTTCATATATATTTCATTAAAGGCTATTGTCAAGAGTTATAGTCTATTGTCAAGACTATACAATAGTGTTCTATTACAATAGTGTATTCAGTTTTTATAATATTTTCATTGCGTACTATCTGGGGCATTTGTGAGCGATTACAGTAGTTGCACTTACATCTCCATTGGTAACTGTAGCTCCCACCCAGCTGTTGATGTTGGCAATGTCATTGTTGGAGCCAGTAATCAGGGAGGTGCCAGTGTCCACAATAGCCTGACATCCACCACTACAAGCGACAACCCGCCCGTTGATGGTGACACTGGTGTGGGGGGGAGGGACAGGACACGCTCATCTCCTGATCCAGCAGGCACTCACAGCCAAATGATCGACACCAAAACGATCATTAAGGGCTCTCAGGGTTAGTTACCTATCCACAGTGATCTGCCAGTATGTCTCAGATGACAGAGGGATCCAGACCAGAGAACCAGTGTAGTGGTTAGTGTTGTACCCACCAAATATAACTTCACTGCCAGTTTGTGAGTTCCTGTGGACAGAGACGGACAGAACAATTGAACAGGTCTGTAGTTAAGACATCCTGAAGATCCAGACCAAGACCAAGCACGGTTTGGAGTTGGACAACATCTGTGAATATGTTGATGGCAAATCTTTGTTTAATTCTGGTAGGTGTTCCTTTTCCCTTGGTGTCCATTAATCATGACTTCAAAACCATGTTTCCGTAAAGATGATCAACTGGAAACATACATCACCTTTACATCCCCGTTATTTTTATTATTATTATGATTATTCTGTTCAAATCATCGTGTTTGGACAGAACAGGATTACAGAAATGTGACAAAGGGCTAAACCGTTGTTATTTACTCGCTGAGGTAAACGGAGAAGTAGTCCTGCACGAGGCCCTGCTGCACCATGTTGTCAAAGACGGGCTGTGCGTTGGAGGCGGACAGGCGAGGGTAAGCCAGGCCCAGGATACCGTCAGCCCTCATGTGCGCCATGAAGGGAGCCTCAGTCTGACTCAGACCAAACACCTGATGGGGCACCTGGAGGCCTCCCACCTGGAAGGAAAGCCAGCACACTGAACCATGAGCATGAGTCATGAGGTCAGATGCTCATTCAGTACGGGCACATCTTCATATCCTAATCACAAGTGTTAACTTCCCTGTATAATAAAATGGGCAGCTGTAAATGTATCACTGCTAATTTATGCATAATAGCAGAAATATCTTTTGGCTGCTCTTTACCTTAACGGTATCGTATCCCAGGAAACCAGTCATGCTGCCAGTACCATACTGGATTGATAGTGGCTGATTGGTTGCTTGGAAGGTGCTGGACTTCTGAGGATTGAACCTGTCGTGGTTGCCTGTGAGGTACATTGACAAGAACACATCTTTAGCTCCAGCGATCTGAAGGCGACCTCGTCAGTTGTTTGCAGGTGTAGAGCGTGAGGTGTGGCACGCACTGCATGCGGCGCTGCTGCAGTAGATGGAAGGAACCCAGAGGTTGGAGGAGCCTGTGTCGAAGATCACCTGGAAGGACTGGGGTGGAGTGCCGATGGAGATGACGCCATAGTATGAGAGCTGGGGAAAAAGAAAAAGCCATTAGAACCTAGCTGAGAATCTCGCGGTGTCCTGTAAGTACAGAACTATTGTAACTACACCTGATGTTCTGTGCTGTAACCGTAGAATTAATACGCTACGTTTTAGCATACTGATGGTTTAGCAACAAGCACTATTTCCTGGAAAAGGTTCATTATTTACGTCAGCATCGTTGGTCATGGACTCGTATCCAACAGCGTAAGTCTGGGTGAACCTGTCCGTGGGGTTGTAGGGGTACTTCAGCCTGTACTCATCCCACTGACCCTTCTGCTCCAGGTTATCCCTGGCACTCTTCCCTTTGATCAGAGAGACCCTGACACAGAGAGAGAGAACGCTGGACACTAGCGCAGCCTCAAACACGGCTCAAAGAGAGCAGCCATGTGAAGATGTAGCTAAACCAAGAAAGCTTCAGCATAACATTGTTTTCCCTCTGGTCCGCTTCTCTTTGTGATGTCATAGGGCTGATCTATTTCCCACTCTTTGTTTCCCAGGGCTTGGCGTGTGCTGTGAAGTGTGAGTGGTCAGCGGCTTGACGGGTCGGCGGGCGGCTCTCACCTGAAAGTGCACTCGCTGAGCGCCAGCACGGCACACAGGACCACGGCCCACTTCATCATGGTTGCTGCTAAACACTGGTACGTTGACTGAATACGAAGGCTGAGAGAGCTACTTTTATACACCTCAGCTACCGCCTTTACACCGTGTCACCCTGATAAAGAACTGCTGAGGTCAGGTGTGAACATAAGAGATAAGGCGAAGTGTAGAATGACAAATACCAATGTCCTCTAGACAGTGTCAATAAGCCCGCTAGAACATGGACAATACAACTTACGCACTTGTCAATACTTTTTAAAACGTTAGATCTTAAAAGTAAGAGATTAAAAGGTAATAGGTTCAAAGGTATAATAATAATAATAATAATCTGTATGGCCATTGATGTAAGCTCCTGTAGGCATGTGTCAGTTGTGTTCAGGGGTCCTCAAGGACACAGTTCAACGTCTCTGGGCTGAAATGATGGCAGGATCCTGTCCCCTAATTACAGTCTGGGGGCTTCCTGCTGCTCATTTGCCTTAAGGGGGTTCTGTAGTCCCAGGCTGGTCTCCGCAGGTTCACCACCCAACCCTCTGCATCATGTTCCCCTCACATATATCTTCCCAAACTAAGGGGAGGTAGTTTAACGGCCAGCACTCCCACCACTGTTAATGTCCACTTCTCATTAAAACTGGAATACCAGTGGAAATGACTGGCATGCATTTTCACCAGTAAAAAAACACTGCAATTCTCTGGGCTGTTTTTAATTTGATAACACTGATCTATGCACATATGATATATATATATATATATAGTTTCTATACATTGGAATTGCAACATTTTTATAAGAAATACACAGTTAAGTCAAAAATTGTCAATATGACCTTGGTTTCCATAGAAACTTTTGAATTTGAATTTGAGTTATAAATCATAACCGGCACTGATGGTGTTCTTTCATGTTTTAAAGGAGTGTGTGCTAGAAAGCGTTTCACGAGCCATCACTGATGCTGGCTCACATCTGGAGGGTTTTACGGTGTCCTTCACCTCTCTGTGAACTGTTTTAATACATCCCGTCCCATTCCAGTCCAACACACCACAGCTGTCCTGAGATGAGTGAACGAACAGGAGCAGAGTGGAGAGGGAGAGTGCTTCTGGGAGAGTGCTTCTGGGCTAGTGCTTTTGGGAGAGTGTTTCTGGGCTAGTGCTTTTGGGAGAGTGTTTCTGGGCTAGTGCTTTTGGGAGAGTGTTTCTGGGCTAGTGCTTTTGGGAGAGTGATTCTGGGCTAGTGCTTCTGGGAGAGTGATTCTGGGCTAGTGCTTTTGGGAGAGTGATTCTGGGCTAGTGCTTCTGGGAGAGTGATTCTGGGCTAGTGCTTTTGGGAGAGTGCTTCTGGGAGAGTGCTTCTGGGAGAGTGTTTCTGGGCTAGTGCTTTTGGGTGAGTGTTTCTGGGCTAGTGCTTTTGGGAGAGTGTTTCTGGGAGAGTGCTTCTGTGCACCCAGCAGTTACGCATGCTACCCTTGAAACACCAGCGCCCTCTCAGACTGGAGGCAGTGGGGTTTTTCCTATATTATTCTGGAAGAAACCGTGAAACATTATTTCACAAAAAAAATAAACATCTAGATATTTTAGTTGTGATATATATTTGAGTTATATGTTCCTATGTGTGTGCACAGAAACGCACAGTAGTGTGCCTGTCAGTTTTCTTTTGGGCTCTGGTTTGAACTCAAATATTTTATGTACCTTGTTTGATGCTGATTATCTTGACTCTTAACTCCATTATCAACAAGAGTGGAAAACATTAGTGCTGTGGTTGGATGTGGTGGACCTGCTGAACTCTCGATGTAACGATCTTGAGGTAGTTACATTATTAAACAAAATAAAATGGATGCTCAGATTGTAGTGATCTTCCTTGAAGGTGATAATACAATATGTTTCATATATTCTTTTGTGTATTCATTGCAGACCATGTCCACCTATGCAAACCCAAACCTTCAGTGTCCAGCCCTGACCTTCAGTGTCCAGCCTTGACCTTCAGTGTCCAGCCTTGACCTTCAGCACCGCACAAACATCTACACTTGTTCATATTCATATTTTAATTGAATAATTAAAAAAACAAAAAAGAAATGTATTTACATATATATTCGAATATATTTAATATATTATTAATACATACAATGGTATTTTGTGTTATGTGTCTAACTCATTTGTCATGAGCGCGTTGTTGGATAGATGTGTAACTGTTTCTGTAAGTGCTGGAAGAGTGAACTGCTAGAGGAAGGTGTGCTCTGCTGGAGGAAGGTGTGCTCTGCTAGAGGAAGGTCTGCTCTGCTAGAGGAAGGTCTGCTCTGCTAGAGGAAGGTCTGCTCTGCTGGAGGAAGGTGTGCTCTGCTAGAGGAAGGTCTGCTCTGCTGGAGGAAGGTGTGCTCTGCTGGAGGAAGGTGTGCTCTGCTGGAGGAAGGTCTGCTCTGCTGGAGGAAGGTCTGCTCTGCTGGAGGAAGGTCTGCTCTGCTGGAGGAAGGTCTGCTCTGCTGGAGGAAGGTGTGCTCTGCTAGAGGAAGGTCTGCTCTGCTAGAGGAAGGTCTGCTCTGCTGGAGGAAGGTCTGCTCTGCTGGAGGAAGGTCTGCTCTGCTGGAGGAAGGTCTGCTCTGTGCCCCGCACCCAGACTTCAGATGTTATCAGCTATGTTGCTTTGGTCCTGGGTAGCACACGCCTGCAGCTGCAGCAACAGATGAGACATGTGCTGAAAGCATGTGGCCAAGCGTGACTCTCCTGAAGTTCACCTGGTCCTGGTGTTCCCTCAGTGCGTCATTTCTGCTGATGAAATGGATTAGTCATTGGTTTACCAAAAAGGACCTTCAACTAATAATAATAATAATCATAATTATCATCATCATCATCTCTGGTTTTCTGATTTAAAAACATTTTCCAGATGTCTTCTCCATGCACATCCAAAGCCAGAGCTGCATTCTTCTTTGGGGAAAAAGGCTTTGATTAACCGTTTGCAGTACACATGAGACATGCTTAGTCCTCTGTCTCGGAGGTGTGATGGTGCCAGGCTGTCCTCACTGGGCATGCCTGGGCGATCGGCATGCCTTCACTCACACTACACCGCTCTCCCTCCTCACTGCGAGGTCTGGTTGGAAGAACTCCAGGGTTCTGAGATGTGGGCGACCTCTGGGCGGTGTCAGCAGAGTGGCAGGAGCCCAAGTGCCAGCCCCTATGCATAGGGAAGCCCCGCCTCTCCAGGAAGCCCCGCCTCTCCAGGTCCATAGGGGGAGGATGCTGTCGGGTCGTGGGGTGGGTGGAGCTCCCCAGGATAGAAGACTCAGAATGGGTAGCACGGCGGCGAAGGGGAGCTCCCGGGACAGCGTGGTGGGACGATGGAAGTGCCGTCAATCCAGAGCTTAAATTAGGCTGGTGGGGTTGTGGGAGGTCAGGGGGCGGAGCCGGCTCTGGAACAGTGTGTGCGTGCGGTTCCTTCTGTTTCCATCTCTCTCTCGTCCTCTGGAGCTGCAGCTCAATGTCCAGCACGTCGTCCGTCAGCTGGTTGACTCGACTAAAGCCAGCGAGGAGGTTGTCCACAGAGGGCAGCAGGCGGTCCAGGTACTGCTGGAGCTCCTGGCTGTCGGAGAGGATGGAGGTGTCTGAGGCCAGAGAAGAGGGGGAGGAGAGCAGGCGAGGCCCTGGCGGACTGGACGGCACAGACAGGATGGAGACCTGCGAGCACTGGGACGATCTGGAAGGCGGAGACTCCATGCCCTCAAACTTCACACGGTGCCTGAACTGAAAGGAACAGGAACAACAGGAAGTGTCACCTCTATCAGTCATACTACACAACGTGTGGGTCGAGTTTGTTTCCTGATTTAGGAATGTACCAGGTTTGAACTTTGACTACATGAAAATATTAAGCTTTGTTATGGAATGGCCTCATGTTAAACTACAGAAAGAGGAGCTGCCTGTCCTCCTTGGTTTGTACCTCCTTCGTCTTACTGAGCCCCATCCACATCTTGAGTCTCTTGATCAGAAACTCCACCATCTCGTAGCCCTGCGTCTCCATGGACGGCCGGTACATTTCAGCCTGGAGCGTCCTGTATGCGTGCAGCAGTGCGGCTCCACACAGCCGCCCGAGAGCCCAGAGCAGCAGCCCCAGAGCCGCCAGGCAGTAGAGCGGACCGAGCAGCGGGTGCTGCTGGCACAGCTGACGGAGCAGAACCCGACCCCTCAGCAACCCCAGCACAGACCGACTGGCTCGCCACCAGCTGCTAAAGCCCTCCACCGAAGCCGAGAAGAGCTGAAACAACAACACAACCCCCCCCCCACCAAAAAACTGAGTGTTTTCCTTCTGAGTGTAAAAGGAAAAGACACTCGAAAAGACTTTTAATTTGTTATTTCCAGCTGGGAAAAAAAGTGGAGTGTAGTACCATGCTGCCTGTGTGGGCGAGGAGGAGCAGCAGAGGCACAAACGTCAAGGCCACACCGCAGATCTCCCAGCATGCCTCACACAGCACCCTGCCCAGCACGACCCACCGCCGCACAAAACGCAGGACACCCACCATCTGACAAAAATAACATCACTGTTTCCTTACACTACTGAGCACACTACTGAACACACTACTGAACACACTACTGAACACACTACTGAACACACTACCGAACACACTACCGAACACACTACCGAACACACTACTGAAGACACTACTGAAGACACTACTGAAGACACGACTGAACACTCTGTATGTCTGTAAGGGTTACGGTGAGGGATAGAAATGAATGACAATAATCATAATAGTAATAATGATACTGTTTTGTATCGTTTACTCTCTCTTAGCCCTGTTTTATGAAATACCCCCCCCCCCCCCCCGTTTTCATCTTGGGACGCAGCTGCTCCCTCACTTGTAGAGCCAGCAGATGGAGTAACACTGCAGCTAGCTGTGAGGAGCTCCGGGCCAGCAGGGCGGCGCTGCTGAAGCTGGTGAAGGTGTTGGGCTGTGACAGGTGGGTGGACAGGCAGGCCGAAGCTGTGCACAAGAAGCCCAGGCGCAGCGAAGCCGTTGCTAGGGCCAACAGGGTCACCAGGAGCCGCAGGAGGCGCGGAGCCTGCCTCAGGTACTGGGCACGCTCACGGAATATCGCCCGTAACTCTGAGCTCAGGAAGCACAAGGCTGAGAAGAGCAGCAGAGCCTGGAGAAACCACAGCATTCACATTAGCACTCACACACACACACACACACACACACACACACACATACAACCACGGCCAGTGCATTTGTTTCTTTCTTTCGTTTTGTAAGACTACTACGTCTAACAAACCACACAGGCACTGCCCACAGGAGCTGACGCTGTTACCGTTAATGTGACACTCAGGTCTAGTCCAGAGGAGGATGCTGGGATGTGGAAGGCCTGGATGGAGAGGGTGAGGAGGATCTGGCCTGACCGCGTGTCCTCCAGCAGTATGGACACAGGCACGAACAGTCCTGTCTCTCTGTGGTACTGAGTGAACTCAACTACCACTGCACGGGTCCTGTGGCACACGCTTAATGAGTATCTAAACCAGAGATTAAAAATGTAATATTTTTTGTTTCTTTTGGTGAACAGTTGCCTGTGGATGGCACTCTGTGCTTGTTACGTAATGAACAGAAACTCGTCGGTGCACGTCCCACCCTGGAGCCGCTCTTACTCTGCTGTGATCCAGTGTGCTGACAGGATGCGACTAGCAGCCGTGCTGCTGTTTGTGAGGAGTCTGTCTCCAGTCTCTCTGAGCTTGCAGAGCTGGGTCTGGGTCCACAGCCTGCACAGAGGGCTCAGTGGTCAGATGGCCCTAGTCTGCCCTACACACCCTGCAGGTGCGTAATGGGAGTAGATCTGCTGTTTATACATCAGTGAATGTCTTTAAAAGCTTGCAGCATGCAAAATATAGCTGTATATGGTTTATACTATAAATAAGTAACTGGGTAATGAAGTACACATTCAGGGTCCAGGAGAGAAATACTTCACCAGGAGAGCAGAGGGGTGGAGCCACTGCCTAAGGCCCTCCGTCCCCGTGACGGAACCGGAGAACTTAGTGTGATCGACTGCCAACTGTATTCGGGTGGATCTTTGGTGTGTTCCTCGCAAACTAAAAAAAAAAGTGACACACAAAATTCATTTATTAATGATGCCCTTTCCCAATCCCAATTATATATTTTTCTTTGCAAACTCGGAAGATGATGACTCTCAGTTTTGGCTTCATACATTGTAGTCGTGACGAGCCTAACAGGGAGAGTGATGGGTTGTGGTGGAGCTGTGGTGGAGCTGTGGTGGAGCTGTGGTGGAGCTGTGGTGCTACGCGCTGTTCCAGCCACTGCTGGGCCTCCGCCCATCTACGAGACAAAACACTGTGGATTCTCACCAGTCCTCCCCCATAACAGCCTTGTTCAGTACGTCCACCTTCACGTGGTTCGTAATGTCCGGGTCGCCCACTGGCAATTTCTCGCTGCTTTACCTCCTTCAGCATGATCCGTTCTCTGACTTACCCAAGCCCATCAGGACTTATAATATGTACTTTCATATAGGAAGAGACAAGGGGTCCCTGCACGGAGGCCGCAAGTCACTGCCCCAGTGAACAGCCCAGTGAACAGCCCAGTGAACAGCCCGGTGAACAGCCCGGTGAACAGCCCAGTGAACAACCCGGCGAACAACCTGGCGAACAGCCCAGAGCAGGAGTGTGCTAGTGCATGAAGAGTAGAGGATTCACCCTGACAGAGCTGCTAGCTTAGGCTGTCCAGGCACGCTGGACATGATGGAGCGTTTGACTGCAGAGTGAAGCATGCTGCTGGTCCTGTCCTGGATGTTCTCCTGATAGTTCACCATTAAAACCAGCAACAGGAACAGAGTGAAGACCAGGCACTTCTGCGGACGGTGTAGAAACACAAAAACACAGAACAATGATCATCCATGACACAGATTTGCAAGATCGGCAAAGACCACATTTTCTTATTAACACTTAGCACACTAATGTTAATCCCTCTTGGTAAGGCGCATGTAAAGGCAAAAGGCCAGAACACTGTGTTAAGGGTCTCTGAATCTGTGTTAAGGGTCTCTGAATCTGTGTTAAGGGTCTCTGAATCTGTGTTAAGGGACTCTGACTCTGTGCTAAGGGACTGACTGTGTTAAGGGTCTCTGACTCTGTGTTAAGGGTCTCTGACTCTGTGTTAAGGGACTCTGACTCTGTGTTTAGGGTCTCTGACTCTGTGTTTAGGGTCTCTGACTCTGTGTTAATGGACTCTGACTCTGTGTTAAGGGACTCTGACACTGTGTTTAGGGTCTCTGACTCTGTGTTAAGGGTCTCTGAGTCTGTGTTAAGGGTCTCTGACTCTGTGTTTAGGGTGTATGGGCCGGGCTCACCCTCATGAGCGCATGAAGCTGTCTGAGCCTCCGCGCCTCCTCTTTAGCTTGCTGCAGGCCGTAGCCACAGGGAGGACGCACCTCCATCCTGCAGTCTGCCTCTGCGCTCCGCACCACCGCGTCCCAGGACAGGCGCTCCTCCACCTCGGGGTCCACGGGTTTCACCACGGCAGCGAGGTACACCGCCCGAGCACATACCTGCAGGGGGCGTAGCGCAGAGGTCGCACCAGGTCCCAGGGTGACCACCAGGGTGCGCACCAGAGCACCAGCACTCTACCTCTACGCTCTGCTGCAGAATCGCTGCACCTGCTGAGCCATGAAGACTGCGAGCACACACAGCTTTCTGTACTCCTTTAGGATGTGTTCTTTCGGGGGAATAAAGTGAACAAATCTATTCCACATGTCCCTGCGCGGCCTAAAAAAATCTGAAAGGAGCAGCATTACTTGGAACAACATTCCTGGGGATGGCTAACGAGCTGACAGTGGATGACAGCTAGCGGGAAATAGCTAGTACGTCTCGTTTATGGAACGCTGTTGTTCCCCAGTGGCAGTTTTTATGGGCTAGGTAGTCATAGTAGCTGTCTAAGTTGGTACAAACTCACCACGAGAGGCTCCATGAGCAGGGCGGAGGTGAGGAAGGCTGACAGGCATGAGGTTAGCCATTTGAGGACGGTAGAGCTGGAGAGAGTGCCGCCATATAAGCCCACCATGGCCAGACAGGTCCCCAGCACCACAAACACCAGCGTATACACCGCAACCAAGACCCAGGGAGGCAGGCGTAGGGCAGACCCCCCACGAGGCACACCTGGGTGCAGGACGCAAACACATGGTGGTCATTTTCAGATCCGCTATGCATGTGTGTGTGTGTGTGTGTGTGTGTGTGTGTGTGTGTGTGTGTGTGTCGCCTTTGACTAGCGCCGTTGCCTTGGCTCACCGATGCGGGTGTTGGACGTGATGCTGAAGGAGTCAGGAGGGAGGCTGGGCAGGGAGGTGCTGGCTAGGCTCCAGATGGACAGGGAGGAGGCGGACCTATCAGGCCCTGCCTCCTGCTTCTGTTCAGCCACACTCAGACGCACTGGGTCGCCACAGGAGCTCCCCTGACTGGAACAAACACATGAAACGCAGCGGTAAATATCGGGAACATTGCTACACGAGGTTTAAAAGGGGAGACAGACGAATATCAGACTGGGTCTAATGAAAGTAGGTGTAGGTGAAATGGCACTTACTACAGCTAGTAAAACAGTTCAGCCACTCACCTGTCGGACAGGAAGGTCTCGTTAGGTGAACAGCGGCCACTGTCTGGAGCAGTCGGCCCTGGCAAGGGAGCAGTGCTCCTCAGATCCTCGTCTGACAGAATGCATCAGACTCTAATCATTCAGCTTTCTTTCATATTCTCACACTTCCTTATTGTTTACATTTTATTGTTTACAACACATAAATTACAATATCTAATACATATAGTTAATTATAGTTAAAGAAATATACCGCACCAGAGAGTGAGAGCGTATGGTTCTCTGGATAAGGAGAGCTACTGGGTTCAAAGGTCAGAAGGTCAGAGGTTGGAGTAGTCAGCCGTAATTGCAGAAGAGCTCTGTTTCTCTTCAGGAGCCGTGTAGGACCAGTAGACTCAGGGAGGTCAAAAATGCTCTCGCCGGAAGCCCAGTGATCCACTCTGCCAGAAGGATGATTGATTATTGTGAGATTTTATCAGCCAAAACGCATATAAAATGCAGTGTCCTAACTGCTGTCAGATCAACACACCTTTCCTGCACAAAATTTGAAGTTTTCCAGAATTCATACTCCAGTTTTAGACCATCCAAGGACTCCTTCGTGAAATACAAACACAACCCTTTTAAATACAATGATCCCTTCAATCAGAAAATATATAAATGGATGAAATATAAGGCAAAGTGAAGGCTCACAGTAAATGGGGATGTGCCCTCCTGCGTGGAGGACCCGGGCGCTTGGGTCAAGGACAGGAAGGAGGAGTAGGAGAGAGCCGGGGGGCTGTGGGTGAGGTTCACATCCATCTCCACCGTATCACAAACGGGAGATGGAGGAAGCGATCGCTCCGTTAGCACCTGCAACGGTCACCACCATACACGTCATTATCAAGCCGCCTGATAAGGCAAAGCAGTATAACACAAACATTAGCATTACGGCCTCAAAGGCATCATTGTGGTTTTTTCCTTTCTGATAAATGGAAGATAAACAGGGTGAAGTTGGCACGTGTGGAAGAAGGCAGTGGTTTCCACACCTTGCTTTTCGTGATCCTGAAGAGGAAGGTGAGGAGAAGTTGCAGTGGGAACATCATAAACGCCAGTGTCATTCCAACCAGCACTGTCTCTGGGTGCATCAGCATGTGCTCAGCGACTGGACCACTGCATCGAAAACGTTCCATCGGTGAATATGAATATGATTTTATCTCTCTGATCCTTTTCAGGTATCAATAAGTGGCAAACGTATCACACTATTAAAGTTAGAATCACGACTGCTATAAAGTATGCAGGTGAAGAGTCTTGTGATGATCTTTGGCTTTTGATGCTGTTGGTTAATTCATCTCTTCTATTCATGTGCAGTATATGTAGTATTATTATATTATTATTATATGTAGTATTATAGTATTATGAACTGCACACTGATGTTAGCTCAACCATGCTGGGATAGCATGTGTCACTGAACAGTCCAAGTGCCACTTAACTGCACACTACACACTGATTCAGTGCAGCCAGGACAGGCAGTGCCAGAGCTGTGGAAGTGCTCAGTCATGCAGCGGAGCCAGCAAGGACCCCGCCGTTCTGCTCAGGCATTGTCTCGGGCAGCTACCTGCTGCTCCTGGAGCCGGCTGATCCGTACCACACCGCCCCAGCGGCGAGGTACAGGTGCAGCAGGAGGGCAGAGCAGGTCACCCTCTGAGCCCGGCTGAAGGTGCTGTGAGCTGGACGCTCCCATAACGACAGCCAGAGGTGGTGCTCCTGCAAGCCAAAGCGCAGCTGTGCACGCAAAATCCTTCCAAACTGCTGCAGCTCCAGTGGGCCTGCAGAACACACGGGATATTTACGAAGACATTGTCATGCAGCGCCACTTAAACATTAGCGTGTTGGTATTTGTGCTGCATGCTCCCTGGGCTTTGAACCATAAGCTTAGTGTGGCTAGCATGATGCACAGACAGTATGTAAATGAGGCCTTCAGTGTTGAGACAAAGAACACTGTGGTGTCATCCACTCGAAAGGATAAGCATGCCATCTTATTTGCCAGACTTGTTTGGATAAAACAAAAACACAAATGGTATTTCTTCTTACAAGTGGCCAGCACCACTTTCCGGACCATTCCTGAGTTATTTTCGTTCTCTACAGACAGCCAGTCCTCCACCAAGAAGAAGAACAAGTTATCCATCTGCATGTCCCACACTATCACATGCTGGAGATACCAGGACGGGTCCAGACCTGGGGCACAGAAAGAAAATGGCGGTTTTTGGACAGTTCAAACAGATAAGTAGGCTTGATACAACAGATCTCACCTGTGTTGTCATGCCAGATGCATATTTTCCAGATTTCTCCCAAGTTGGCATCGGTTTCTACCTGAAAGTCATCCAAGCCATTTCTCTGAAATGCTCCTTCCCTCCGTAAGTGACGCGAGCCGCTTTTGTTTAGACCGTACAAGCTAATTCCTACATGGGCAGAAGTACCTGCAGGAGACATGGAGACAGGAATCCTACCTAACCCCGAATATTAGGAAGGACTTATCAAAGGTTAAGGTCCATTGAAAAATCCTTCTTCTATGTTTCCCTTTTAATGTCATCGTTTTAACACCTAAATGTTATCCTACACACACCTCTGATTATAAGCCACACTGAATGTCTTAAACGTTTACCCTTCGCTTACCAGACCCTCTCTGCCAGCCTGTTTTGACCAAGACCCGGTAACGATAGCGACCCGGCTGACCACACAGTGGTACGCTGCTTAGCCTCACGCTCTCCAGGTGGTCTAGTTTGTGGGCGATGAGACCGACCAGCAGATGACTCAAGAGTAGAACCGCACACACTATGCCCACCACCACGTTCCTTGCTGGTCCGTCTGACTGCAACAACATCATCCATCAGTTAAATGGAACACGCAGACAGGTCAACATAATTCATCATCATTAGCATACACGGCTGGAATGTGCGATACGTAAAACATGATGCCCTTGGGACACACAGGGCCGGTTTTCCGGGCATGGATTAAGTGTGGTCTTGGAATAATAGTTCGACTGGTAAAGTTCCCTAGTAATTTTTTTTAACGTTTTTTTTTATGTATTTTTTCTATGCAATCATCAAAATTGTATGGAGTACCAACAGCTTATAAAATTGTGTCAAAATAACATAAACTAAAAAATACAGAATCACTAATGGACAGTCATCTACTCACTAATCAATTTATCAAAGGAATGAAAGTGCTGCGTGGTCAGACGCGGTGGAAGTCCAGCCAGTCACATGCATGTGGAGCAGGGGGAACTGGGAGACTCACTGGAGGCAGAAGCACGATGGCGTCTGGGTGAACGAACAGGCTGGCGCCGAAAAGGGTGAGGTGACGAGTGAGGCAGTGGGCAGCCCTGGGGCTGCTGCTACTGAGCACGCTCAGTCCCTCTGTGCTCCAGCGTCTCTGCTCCACGCTGAAGAACCGACACAGTGAGCCGAACACGCAGGCGGAGGCGAGGACCTGCGAGCCGCCCACGCTGCTGCTCAGAGTCACGTGCAGGTCCTTAGCAGAGCCGTTCAAGCTGGGTTTGACGTTCAGGTGTAGGAATCGGTACGTTAGACAATTAGACCCCAGCATTACCACAATGATGCAGAATATGTTTTAGTGGCTTTTGACAAGGAAGAACTCACAGCGGTGTAAGGAAGATGGTGTGATCCATTGAAGGAACCTCAGCAGAGAGAGAGAGCGTGAGCTCCTGAACGAGGGTTTGTTGGGACGGTGGAAAACCTTGTCGATCAGTTACAGTGACGCTCACTTGTCCAGAGCTTGTCTGACCAGTACCTGCAAGCACAAACACTGTAAGAATACAGAGTGGAACATCTAACTAACATGAGGGGAAAAAACCTACGACATATGCATCAACGGATGAGGTAAAGCACTAGAACCATGATGATGTTTAGTGGTGATGAAGGTGTAGTTTAGGAGAATCGCACCTTGCATCAAGGTGAAGTTAAAGGCTATAAACAGTCCAGCATGAGGGTCTGTCTTGATGGCTCTGACAGTGAAGTTCACACTGCCTTTCTGTGGCAGACTGATATTAACCCTTGGGGAGAACTCCATCTCCTGGTTTTGCAGGATGACTCGGATGGCGCTGCCTGACGTGAGGTTTGCTATGGGGATGGGCAGCCCCTGTGGTGTAGCAAACTCCATAGCTGCTAGCGTAGTGGAGATGGGAGGCTCTGCGGCAGAGATGAGCGGGTTCCCCCGAGGCTCCATGAGCAGGAGGATCTGAAGGACTTCCCCGTTGTCACTCCTCAGCTGGGAGCTGAGGGCCGGGGGCACGTGGAACTGGCAGTGGCTGGAGGGGGCCGTGCACAGCAGGGTCGACGTAGGGTCGCCCCGGAAGCCCACGACGTTAATCTGCGGACCCTGCAGGGAAACGGGCTCCTCGCCAGGCATCCGTGACCACATCAGGGAGCGCATGAGCTCGGCTGCCTGCTGCAAGACTGACAAGGCCGTGTCTGAAGTGGCTGTGCGGTGGTAATGCGTATGCGAGGTGTTCATTGGTTTTTGGACCGCAGACATCAAGTTGCCTGTAAAAAGAGCAGATATAGAGCCCCGCGCTACACACTGCCTCTCATTTCAAACTGCATGCTTTGGATTTGCGCCATAGAAACGCTTACTGAGAACTTTCAGAATGTTTCTTCCAGTTTCTAGAGGAGTCACATCTCCTTGACTGGTTTGCTCTCTGATCATTCTGATCATCTTCCTCATAATGGCCACAATGCTAGTGCAACCGTCTCCACACTGAACCTCAGCAGGAACAGCCTACAGGAGAGGGGAAAAGATCCGGCTTTGGCGAACAGAATAGACAATGGACTGAATGAATTTATATATTTACACAATAGGAAATAATAGAAATTTATATAATAGATTAATAGAAAAATAATAGAAATAACAGAAAACAAAGAAAAAAAAAAGGTCACGTATAAGGTAATTACATTGTCAGTTACTGTTAGTCACCACTGATTTGTTTCTAATTCACAGCCATTCTTCCTACATTGTTTGAGCCACTTTAGTTATTCTACACAAGCCACTACCAGCAAACCACTCGGGGGTCCTTTTACCCTATACGCCCTGCTGGTTGATGGTTATGCAGAACCTATACTGGAGACTGCTGACCCTCTGGTGCTGAGCACTAAACATGGAAGAGTGCTGGCCATGTTCCTGTGCCTTAGGGAAGCAGGTGTGTTGAAAACATTGGTAATCGGTGAAGGCGATTGAAGCGGAGACTCACAGTGGAGTGAGCCAGAGCTGCGCTGATCTGTGCAGCGTCCTGGAGGGACATGACGGAGAGAGAGGCCAGCGCTTGGATCAGACTGCCTCGCATCTGCACTCGCTCCTCAACGTCGCCACTCACAGCCTCTAACTGTGGAAAAGCAGATTAAATATTGATTTAAATCAACATTTATTTAAAAAAAAAAAAAAAAACCATTAAGATCATGATGAAAATTAACCAGGTCTTCTGTTGATTTGAAAATGGTTTTTGGGAACATGTTCGCTCATGGTGTCTGCAGACTCTACGAACCTGATTGAGCTGGCTGCTTAGTGCCGTAGAGTACACCAGCACATCCTGGGATTTGCCCTGCTGAAGCAGAGCCCACAGGTTCAACTGCCCTCTCTGCTTCAGCCATTCTGGTATACCTCGCTCACTCACTGGTAACACCGACACCAGATTCCTGCATGGATTATTAAATAATGAATATTAATTAAAACACAATCTGGATTAGTCCTGCTCCTCACACGCGCCTCATTGCAGCTTTTACTGTTTTCCTTTCTTCTAAATCATGACCCAATCCATCAGTTCATTAAATCTTTCATGAGTACAGATGAAAAACTACAATTGGAGCAGCGGAAATGCTAAAATGTGCTGTACATGGTATTGGGAACACTGGAATTGGGAACACTGGGAGTGGGAACACTGGGATTGAATAGTAAGCATTAACATTAAATGTACTGGTTTTCCATTTCAGTAGTGTCCGTCACACACACCTTCTGAGAGCAGTGATTTTGGCCCCCATGTTGTCTTCTATCTGTAGAAGTACAGTTATAACAGAGGCATTATCCTCTCTTCTAGCTGCACCGAGAGGCACCCAGGACTTAAAGGAGTGTTGTGTGCCTCTGTATAGGGTTATGAGGGGACACTGTGGTCCAGGCTCTTCACATTGTGCTGTCTGAAGGGTGTATATTATCTGAGCAGACGTGCTGTCTTCTTCTACCCAGCCTGTCATTATGGAACAGACACCAAGAAATTAGAGCTTGGTCAACATGCATACTGAAGAACTAGACTGAAAGTTTACAAATGGTGTGGAGATAATTGTAAATGTGCTGTCCACATTTATTTATACTTTTATTATACTTATTATTATTATATACTAAACACAATAGAAATGCCAACGAGTGAAGGTGAAGTAATTGATCGCACTACCTGAGCAGTTGAATGAGACCATATTTTGCAGGATCTGAACAGAATCTTCTGGTGACAAAGTGCATTTGCCTCCCTGGGGTGGGAGGTTTGGTGTTAGGGTAATACCAGCTGATCCCCAAAGACCATTAGCAGGTTGGGACACATTCAGAGTGAATAAATATTCAGATCCAGCTGTCAGCATATTGGGCCTGATAACAAGGTTAGGGTTACTGTCTCCAGTAGTAGTTGTAACTTCATTTAGATGCAGAACCTCCCCTTTTGTATTCTCTGCTGTCCACCTATACTGTTTGGTAAAAAAATGGTTGAATTCATTAAATTACAAATGATGCAAGTGTATGTATATTTAACAAGTTTACAAGTCAGAAGGTATCACAATATATTTACTCTGCACAGAAAAGACCATTCTCAAAAGACAATAATACCTGAACAGCTCCATTGCACAAGGCACATTGACCAGACAGAACAATAGGATGGCTGTGACTAACATACGAAGACAACAGCGAAATGCAGGATACGCATTCCACAGTGACTGGAAGCACATCCACTTCACACACTGTTACCTAGGTGAACAAAACATGGAAGCCGCATTAACAAGAAGCAGCTTCTAAAATAAAGAAAGACCCTGACAACTGTGAAGTAAGGAGCTCTGTTAGACCGCACTCACGTGCTGCGTGGCGGAGACAGGGGACCTGCCATCTTTCTGAACTGTTAGTGTGATGTGGTAGACCGTGGCCGTCTTCAGGACACTGGCAGGCAAGACGAGAGCGCTGCTGTTTAGCTGAACAGGCTGGTGGATGCGGAAGGATCGTGAGGAGGGAGATTCTGTGGTGCTCTGCTGCTGGAAACGGTATCATTTCAGAATTTTAGAACATAGACGATTTTTTATGTTGTTGGAATAGGCTGAAGATAAGTGGTTAGTGTAGGTTTATATCAAGAATTTCTTATGAAAGTAGTATGTCTTTGCTACTTATGTCCAGGTTGTTCACAAAAGCAATCATAGTACTATGAGATGAAATATGTAATTTCGCTCATGGGACTCACCAGTGCAATATTCCACTGAAACTGTAAGAGCTCAATCTCCCCTACTCCACAATCGGGATCATAAGATCTTGATCCATCCAGTACCAGGTCGTTCTGGTTTGACCAGAGTCGGCGAGAGCCACCTTTGATCAAGGGCACCAGAGGACTGTAGATGACGGATACTTTAGTGGTCTTCTGCTGTTGAAGGGGTGTTCCTACAAACCTAGTAGTAAACTTCAGACAGTAGTCCCCTACAACAAGTGTATGCTTTGGAAGAAAGAGGAGTGGTGCGGTAATATCCACTGAACTGTTTAATGGCACTTTGTTCTCTGTGCAGTTGGAATCATGGAAGATTTCCCAGAGATAGGTGGTCTTATAAGAGACACAGCCATTGAGGTCCACGACTGCTTCAAAATAGTTTGGCCTGGACCCAAAAATCTTCAAATTATCTTGGTTCAGGGTGACTTGAGGCTGAATGCATTCTAGTTTCCTAACCACAACTGGCAGCTGTGCAGAAATCTGGCTGACATTATTGAAAACAGTCACTTGTACTACAAATCTGCCTTCAGCAATGTATTTATGGATGGTCCTATTAGACTTTGTAACTTTGAGTGCATCATTGGAGTTGCCAAAGTCCCACTTGAACACAAGGTCACTGCCACTGTCTGTGAAGGCGATAAAAGAGACCAGGTGATCTATGAAAGGTCTCTCCGGGTAGCCAACAAGCCTGACTCCCTTTACTGGCCACTGAACAGTTGCTGTTTCTGTAATGGACTGTGAACAGAAGGTGGTACTAGCTTCCAACGTCACAGACAGGGAGCCATTGCTAGATGGTGAATACAGGACATTTTGCCCAGTTTTTTGTGAGGTGCTGAAACCATCTAAGCTGAAACTCCACTGATAAGTGACTTCAGATTTAGTGCTAACTGATGCGTTGAAACTGAATGGTTTTGAAGCTTCCAAAGCTATAGAGCAGCAGTCAATCAAACGAAGGCCCTTTACACTTTCCATAACCCGTACAGTCACGGTTGCAAAAGAAAAAGTGACATGATTTTTAGCAGTTGCTTTGACTATGTGGTTTCCAACAGGAAGAGATGAGGTGGTAAAATCTTCCTGAACATTTATGGAGGAATTCCACCCTGAAAATTCTAGGATGAATAAGACTTCACTGCCTTGAGAAACAGATGGTGTGAAAGTGACTGGTTCATTCTCACAGAGAACAGACTCGCTGACTCTTAAATTAAAACCTTGGATGGCGTCCTGCACTGTTATTATGTGCGACACTGTCTGCCAGCTAATGTCATTAGAGGCATTCAGTGTTACAAAGTTATCCCCTATGTCCATAAAGGAATAGCTTACTGTTTGATTGTTACCTAAAACAATCACGTTTCTTCCAGAAAATGCCACGGTCCATTCCCAATACAGAACATTTCCTTTTACGACAAACCCACGGAACTGCAAGAAGCTGTTTGATGTCACAAAGAAAGGTTGCGCTTTTCCGTCCACCTCAAAATCCGTTCCAGAGACATCCTCCAGAACTTTGAATTGTTTAGTGGCATCAGCAGAGTCAAATATATTGGCCACTGACACTTTTATGTTAAAAATACCAGTGGCTTTGAATATGTGAAACACAAAAGGAACATCTGAAGTTACAGGAGGATGGTCAGAGTCAAGAAACCATTTATACTCAAGGTCTGTACCAGTCTTCACACTCACTGATATCTTGACAGGTTTTCCACTAGCTACTGCAAACTCTGGTGTTGAGATATTCACCCCAGAAATGTGCTCCACTGCTGTCAGCGAAATGTTGCTATGCACTTTGCCAAGGACGTTGGCAACTGTTAGTTTGACAGACACATTACCAGGGTTATTTGCAAAGAATGTAAAATGTTCACCATCACCAACTGTTTCGTTAAATCCATCTTGATGAGCCAACCACTGAAATGTCAAGCTGGAGCCATGTTTTACAAAGGCTGTCAAAGTGATGGTCTCCTTTGTAGGGAAATATCTCATAGATTTAAGCATCTGGCTTGCAATTTTCACACCTCTTATTCGTTCTACAACCACAATTGAAGTTGAATTTTCCATTTTGCTGACATGATTCTCTACTGTGACTTTTACTTCAAAGACCCCTGCCTTGGGAAACACATATCTGTATTCTGATGTTCCAAGTCTTGAAGGAAAGAGGGGATCCAACGTCCAATAAAAATGCACATTGTCCATGACATTGCTTACAACGGTGAAGGCTGTTTCCTGGCCTGCTTCTGCCAAAAGCCAATTAGTATGAATGATTAGACTAGAAATAGGAATTTGTACTTCCATGTAAGCATATGCAGACTCTTGGCTAACTGCATTAAAAACTGAAGCAGTGACACGAAATCTACCAGCTGAAGTGAAAGCATGTGTTTGATTTTGGCCTTCCTTCCTCAGAGTACCATCACCAAAGTCCCATTCAGTAATTCCATTATTTTGACTTGGCTTGGTCCAAAAGCAATACGACTGATTGACCTCAAGTGCGTCTGTGGTACTTTCATGTTGTATAGACAGCTTTAGTACTGGGTTTTGAACAGAAATAGTGGCGTTTGCTGTTTTGTGGCTGACTTGGTTATGTGTGGCCACCATAATTTCATACATTCCTTCCTTCAAAAAAACAAAGCAGTGATGTGAGTTTCCATGGACTGGAGAGTCACTGGATGAGCTGTTATACCACAGAAACTGGTAACGTCCACCACCAGTGGGATGTATCGACACGTCAAAACATATCTCTACGCCCACTGCTACAATTTTCTGGGCTGAGTGAAGACTCAAATCTGTGATTGAGGCTTCAACACACAAGTTAGTCTGATGATGTGTGAATCCTGCTTGGCTGTAAACAACCACATTAATAAGATAATTTCCAGAGCCAGAGAATGTATGGGCAACCATGGATGTTCCTTTCCTCACAGATAAAGGTGACCCATCTCCAAAACTCCAGTGGAAAGTTAGCAGAGAGACATTTCCGGTCACCAGTGTCTGCAACGTTATTTCCTTCCCACTCACAATGCAGTCAAACGGCAGGATTCCTTGAATAGCCAGCTCAAATATTTCTACATTGATTGACTGTGTTGCTGTGCTAACAGGATTAGTAACGGTTACATGAACAGTGTAGTTTCCTGCAGACCGGTAGATGTGGGAGATCAAGTTCTCCAAGAGGTCATTAAACACTGACCCATCACCAAGGTCAAAGGTCCATCTGAGACTGGTGCCTGTGGACACTTTCCCGCTAATTTCAGTCACAGAGTTGAGTTCATTTGGTCCATTATATCTCAGAGAGAGTCCTGAGATGGCTTCAGCAACTTCCACAGTCATCCAGGCAACCAGCCTTGACAGGCTGTTATTAGCACAAACAGAAACATTCTGCACACCAGCTGCGTTAAAAACATGTTTGACTGTGTTGTGAGCTCCTGTAACCTCCAGGGGGGCACCTCCAATGTTCCATGTATAAAGTATACCATATGATGATGACAGGGCCAAAGCTTCAAAGAGAACAATTTCGTTGACTGTTGGGACTGTAGGCAGTGATGAAACCAGCAGCCTTGTCAGTGGAGACCGCACTATAACTGGGACTGCCTTCTCAATGTGGTCATATTTATTCTGGGCCTGCATTCTCAGTGTATAATCACCTGGAGTGGAAAAGGAGAAAAAAATTATTTGAATTAAGTACAGCAGATATGTATTTTCCAGTCCTTCTGTGTCTCATAGAACTATAGGCTGTTCTAACCTATATCCATGTAGGTTTACCTGGTGTTGTGTAAGTATGATGAGCAGAGTCTTCAAGATACACGTGTGTTGTAGTCAAATCCACAGGGCTGTCACTTCTCTCTAATGGGGCAGAAAGCTTGTGGTTCACACAGGGAGAGCCATCACCAAAATCCCACCTGGAGAAGAACAGAAACACATCAACACATATTTCTGTATTTCAAAACAGAAGCTTTTAATAGGTGATAAAAAGATATTGCGAACCTTATAGTTACACCTATGGAGATGTCCATCTGAAGTCTTAGAGTATAGATGTTGGATGTGTTCACAGCAATAGCATCCTCTTTGGAGAGCAAAACTAAATTGGCTAACGGGGCCATTGCATCAGCTGTTATCTTGACCTCTATGAACTGAGAGCTGACAGGATTCTCCGCAGTTACCTCATGTGGACAGAATAACACAGAAGTGTATATATCTGTTGCAAATGTAAGTTTTGCACTTTTATTAGATTTTATCGATGACCTTAACATTTTCAGCTGACGTGTTGATCAAAACATTGATTTTGCTGAACGTTTTACCTTTTCAAATGTTTTGTTTTATGACAAGTACACAAAAATCACAGTTGACACTAATAGAAAATTACATTTATAAGGTGTCTTCACAGAATGTTTACCTTAAGAATGTGCTCTCCCGACTTCTGGAAAACTACAGTGTAAACCTGTCCTGTGTGGGCATGCTGCCTGAGGCTATCCATGACCCAGGTGTACTTCACAGACGAGCCAGTGGCCACAGTTGCTGTAAACAACTTGCAGAGAAACAAAGGCAGCCCAAGGGTCTCTAATGAACATTCAGTCTTTGTAAAGGTTATGATTCAAGTCGACATTTCTATGACCATCGAATTATATACCATATAAATAGCCTAAACCACACTATCTCAGTCCATTCCTCTAGGATCATTCCAATCAGTCCAGGTACCCTGGCCCAGCTCCGTTCACTTTGACCAGTATGTGAAGAGCTCTGTTCAGTGTGATTACTTGGTTCTGTTGCAATGTTCCGAATAGAACAAAAACCTGATATGGGTCCATCTCTTGAGGAATAGATTGAGTACCTCCAATCCAAATGTATTTTTTTACATGTAAATTTACGTTAAGAACATACTGTATAGCATACATCCTGGTCCAGAGCAATGGGCTAAAGTGCTTCATAGTTGCTTATCTGTTCTGAAAAAAAATCTGTAGGAATGAGAACATATTTGTCTGTACCTGTGGTGTGTCCAGCAGAACTCTATGGAAGCCCTGTGGCTCTATGTGAAGCCCTGTGAGGAGAATATGAGCCTGTAGCTTCACACTCAGTGTCTGTGAGTTCATCTTGTTGGATGCAGTAATGTTGAGAGTTTCTTCTCCTTGGCTATAGAGTGTGACGTATGCATAGGAGAACCATGTATCGGGTGTGTCCCTCTCACAACTCCCCTGGAGTTTAGGTGTCTTCGGTGGACAGGACAGTAGGAAAGGGACTCCTGTCTTAGACACTGGGGCTGACCACGCACTAGTAGCATTATGACCTGAAAGGATCTTGATGATTATTAGAGTAGGGACATTTACTGGCAAGTGTATCAGGTTGTCTTCATCAGGCTTAGGATGCAGCACATGCAGCTCTGAGACTGGGGTCTGTGCTTTGACCAATCGGGCGGCCGGTGTGGTGGTGACCGTATCGAACTCGTTCTCTGTGTTGTTCGGCACCAGTGAACCACCGTAAAGATGCACGTTGTCCTGGTAGATGATCCTCAGATCACACACCACGCCATCCACCCACTGGCCTGCGTCCACGCCGCCAGTGAGCCCGCCCCCCAGCCAGCCCCCCCACTCAGGTCCCGGCAGGGAGAGGTAGCTCTGCCGCCAGCCAGAGTCGGAGCTACTCACGCAGTGCAAGAAAGCACCAGCTGCTCTGCTGTGCTGCACTGCTACGATGTCATCTGGATAGACGAGGACCTCCTTTTCTTCAAATGCTACCTACACGAGTGAGGAAGAAAAGTCTGATGCGTTGGGGATTGTTTCTTTTTCATGACTTTAGAAAATGTTAATCACTAAGTTTGAATATGTGCTTTCTCTGTTAGTGTCAGGATTCATGCCTCGTATTAAACAACGATCAGTGTAAATAAGTGTCAGATGTAAATCAAGAACCGCCACTCGCCTTGAAGTGAACGGGCTCTGAGGCTGGGGGGATTTTCAAGGATACATCTGCCACCATGTGGTAGAAAGGAGCCACTGCAGGGTAACGGGGCGGCAGGGGAAAGGCGCGTCCTCCATTGAAGGAGCGGTAAGGGCTGCAGGGGCTGGTCACTGGCAGGCACCTCTCCAGCAGGGGGCACCAGTACTGTCCACTGGTACAGCCGCCAGTGGTGTTGCACAGAGGAACAGTGAAGCAGCAGCTGAAGGGGTTGAAGAGGGCACTGCAACCTGGAAGAGACACATGGTGCTGGCACTGAGGACACTCCACTCCTTCCTGAATAATTAACCTCCGATTCTACAATGAACCTCTGTTAAGGTGATTTTGGCAAATATCCATCGTATCCATCGTAACCCAATATGCATTCATATTCATATCTTTTTTGCATTTTGCATAAGTTTTTTTGCAAAAACCTTCCTATACAAATCGTAACTATCGTAACTATACAAATATGCCTTGCCAGAGCAGTACCAGTGTTTTCTTTACTTGTTATCTCTGCCTTACCTGGGGGCACTAGGTGATGACTGGGGCTGCAGTAGGGTCTTAAGATCTGCACCTTCGCCATTGTGAACTGCACACTGGGCTGAGATACTAAATCTACAGAGAGTACGTGTCCTCCATGACTGAACCAGAGTCCTGGGAACAGCATCATCTGCACAGGACCGGCAGGATTTTGTGAAAACAGCAAACGAGAAACGATGTAACAAAGCACGTTGTCAACATGACAGTGTAGTTTGAGTCAGGTGCCTCGATGCGTCTGTACCTACTTCAACTCTCTGCTGTTGAAGATCAGGCGGCGAAGGGAGTGGGAGCAGCAGAGAGAGAGAGCGTGTGCTGGACATCAGGGGCACTCCCGTCACAGAGCTGTCCGTCGACGGCAGACTCACTTTAGAGGAAAAAGATGAACTTAGAAGTGCTGTCAGTTCAGTGCTTTTTGACAGATGCCAGATTGCTGTCATAATACCTTTGTAATGTCTGTAAAGTCTCTGTCTGCTGCTTAATTCTCATAGAAAGCCAGCAGCTGTTGTTGTCGGTGAGTACACTACCCCGCACCAGAGCCACACTAAAAAGTCCTTCAGTGAATAATTACAACTCAAGCCTTTTGTTGTTTGAAGTTGCCCATTAATAACTGTACATGCACGTTTTCAAAATTAGTTATGAGAAGTCATGGATGACATTTTCAGTGTGGTATAATTCTTACTTTTACATAATATGGAGGCACCTCGAACATATGCCTGTACCTGACACGTCTTTCCCGCAGATGAAGTGATGCTCCTGGTTACACGGGCCACCCATCCACTGTCCCAAACCCATAAGCAGCTGAGGACAAACCTCTCGCCCTCCACCTTCGTCTGGAGAGCTCACGGCTGCCGTGCCATTGTGCTGACGTGGATTTGTACCGACTCCATCTCTTAGCCAAACCAAAGCAGGTACAGCTCTGGATGTAGTGATTAGGTAAACAGATCAGTCACCATGACTACATTGCTCTTTTGAAAGATATTGTAATAGACAACATCTGCAAGATTGCCTTCTCATTATTCAGTTATTAATCTTCACACTTATTTAGTAATTATTACTAATTACTTATTACCTACTTTGAAAGATACAATTATATACAGAGAAGTAGTTCAGACAGAAATTGCTTGCACAGCTGATGAAGGACATATTTCTTAGGAACCCGTGTGTACTGCAGTTTTGTCTACTCCTGCATTTATAACCACAGGTCAGTGCAGTCACTCTCTGGATATCTTGTATGTAAATCTTAATAAGAATTCACGTGAGAAACTGTAGTAAGAAATGTTCAAGTACATAAGGTTTCCAAAAACACAAGGTATCATCCACTGATGTCCTTCATCAGCTGTGCAAGTGCTTCTGCAGCTTTTAGGGGAAATTTGGACGTTAAGAATTAGCGTAACTTATACGAGAGCAACAATTATCCGAACATGGAGCAACTGCTTACAGCTGAAATGTGTTTTGTATAAAGTTCTGAATATGTGGTTTGTCCACCAGTGCGAGATCTCCTCCTTTCACTCTCTGACAAATGTTTCTTCCTTGCAGCCATGTTGATGCAGATGTTGACATCCAGTAGCATTGTAAACCATCTCTGTCAATCTGAGCTCCCTTTGGGCAAAAGTCTTCATCTAGAGGACGATATTAATGTTGTCATAAAACTGTTCGTTTATATTAGACATATCAATCTAAAGGCAGGCCACGTTAGATGGGGCACTTTGAAAATGCTGGCATTTGGACAGAGCCGTACACCCTGAGAGTAAAGTAGTTAGTGCATCTCACCACCGGAGCAGCTAGTCACAGCAAAGAGGATCCATGAGAAAAACAGAGGCTCAATAATCGCCATGGTATTGGAGTCCAGAGTACAGCGTGGCCACAAATGGCGGTGAGTCAAACAACAGCGGTTAGATCCATTTCTCTGTCTGTCCACTGATCCTTAGTAGACACTTGTTCCTTTTCCCCAGTGCTCAGTGTCCCTCATATAACACTCTGTTGTTTCCCACCACCCTCTAAAGTAGCTCACATTCCCACGGGGCTCTGCCCTGTCCTCTCTAACCCCTTTTCTCCTGCTCGTCTTTTTGCTCAGTGACTTATTAGCATTGTGTCCAGCACAGCTTTGCCCCACACCCCTTTAAAGAACTTGGATGACATTTGGTTTGTCTCACAGCAACAGGCCGAGGACTGTAGAGGACAGAGGAGGCCTCATTAGCATGCTATAAAACCTCTCCCTGGAGGACAGGCAATTAAACGTACTCATCCACATTAAAGTCATCAACTCCTCTATTAACCCTCAAAAAAAGGCCCCAATGAAAAAAAAGTCAATGGTTTTATATATTTGAAATAACGCATGATTTACAGTGTGGAGTCAAGATTCTTCTCTTTTGTTAAGCCTCTTAAGTGAAGGACAGTATGATCTAAAGTAATACGTTTTGGGTTTGAAAGCAGCTGTAAAAGTCTCCAGTGGGCATTTTGGGAAAGGCTCTCCATCATTTGACCAAGAAGCTACTTCTGCATGACATACCCAACCACACGGAGAGATTATCTATGCTTTCAGCACGGCCAGCAGAACACGCACAGCAAGTGCATATATAGTTGTTGCTAAGCAACAGAATGGCTTGTGTTTGAGACTCATTTTTCTATGTGCAGTTTTGACAATTATGCAGCAATATGTCACACGGATAGTTAATAACATCCGTTATTGACCAAACATGAATATTTTATGTATCCAATAACAAGAAACAGGTGATTAGTTTTGGATGACCGTTCAAAAATATTTTATTTTGGATTCTGCTACACAGCAATTGGAGTTCGTATGACTGTGAGAGTGAGGACTTCAAACATCCCACTATAAAGAGTGTCTTTCCTGGACCACAACCGAAACACACCAACGTGCTCAATGTCTGGTGGATGGAGCTGGTGTGCGTTTCAGAGGGGTGGACTCACGACACACTGCCTGTTAAGAAAGTGTCATAAATCTCGACAAGTTTATTGTCCTGCTTCAACCCTTCAGCCTTTACAATCTGATTCAAGAGAATTCGTTCAGTATTCAGCTTAAAATCAGTTAAAATTAGCATGATTAGTCGTGTGATTGCTTGTTGCATTCAATATTCCACAAGAAAGATTTCATACAGCATTCAAATGTGGGAATGGGCATTTAGGGGGTAATGGAAGTACCAAAATGCCAAGAAAGGCAGTAACAGAGAGCACATCTCCATGGCGATGAGGGGCAATTAAACAACCTCCTCCTTTTCCTCCTCATTCTTCTTCCACCAGAGTGGAAAGACTGGTACACAAACACTACACACCAGGCTGCCGGGAGGTCAACCTGCTGGGGGCTTGTGTACACAGCTATGCCAACTTTTAGATTTGAGTGTTAACAGTGAAAGTGTTGGTTTGGATTTTAACTCTGTGAAAATTGCATTTCTGAAAATAGTGTGTACTATATATACACACATATATATATATATATATATATATATATATATATATATATATATATATATACACACACACACACACACACACACACAGTTAATCTTAACTTAATATACCTCAGGAAGAATAATCTGCCTTTATGCTCTACTCTGTTGTTTGGAGAAAAGACCTTTACAAGAAGAAAGCAATCAAACTGCTTGCTAACACTGTTATATAGGTGGAACAGCTCTGACATCACTCCACAGACACAGTCTTCTATTCAGCAGACCTCCCTAATTCTGTACATAATCTTATTGTAGAGAATCCTCGATGTAGCAATGTCTATATCCTCCCAAAACTTCCATAAGAATAATCCTGGATGTGCCATTGTGTACATGTTCCTGCCCAGCAGAAATAATATTCTAGTTTCTGGATGACATTTTTCAACCAATTGTTCAGTCCTTACCTATATAATGTTAAGGACTCTTCACTTTCTACAAATCCTTGAACACCTGAAAGGACAAACTCTACCTGCCAACTCCTTGCTTTTATCAATTAATATTAAAAGTCTGTACACATTCAACCTTAACCTCAACGTTTAGCCTAAAATGTTGTATACATGCATTCTAATTTGTCTTGGTCTTTGAAAAGTTTCATTAAAAGCCCCAGCCCCTGTACCATAGGGTTGAGGTTTTTCTGCTTCCCATCACCTCCGATAAGAACTGAATAAGGAAATAATAACGCTGACTAAAATTCGGTATTGTTTTCCTAGTCAGAACCTAAACCGAGCCGTGTTGTATTTTGAAGTTTTAATAGCACATTTATTCACATGACCACATGAGAGAGGACAAAATAAAGGACTGCTCCACCACTGCCGGCGTTGAGCATGACGAGTTCCATGTGACACTGTCATACATTTTCACGTTCAGTCTGTCAAAATATTCCTCAGAATCACAAACGTAAAGCAGCTAGAGGGACTTGGTCAGTACAAGTCTCTCCCTGCCCTCAAACCATGTCTACGAGTTTGAAGTTGTTCTCCTGTTTTGTGGGTACGACATGGATGAAGGACTTGTAGAGAATGGCTCCTTTGGGAAGGTTGACGATGATGTCTTTGGCTTCGGCGCTGCGGGGCAGGGGAATGTACACCTCCTTGGTGAACCTAACAACTCCATCCTCCAGTGCAAACAGAGTGTTGTTTGATCCTTTGCCCACCTGTCAGAAGTGAGCATGGAGTTGGCACTTTATATAGTGTACATTTCCATATGCCTACAAATCAATAAATCTGTTATATTAGCTTTACATTTCCATACGCCTGCCAATTCCATCTCTGTGGTTGGTTCTTATTATTTTACCTGTTTATCTGGCATACATGCCGTACCCTTTAACTGTAGCATAGCGTAATTAAGCGCAGTATGCCTAAAGAAGGCACATCAGCGAGGTCTTATAACCCAGCTCCACCCCCCACTGCCTTCCAAGCTCGTATTTAAGCCAAGCCACACCTCTTTAAATGTAAACTGGCCTGCCTG
The DNA here is from genome assembly GCA_020368025.1 of Brachyhypopomus occidentalis. Lineage (NCBI taxonomy): Eukaryota > Metazoa > Chordata > Actinopteri > Gymnotiformes > Hypopomidae > Brachyhypopomus > Brachyhypopomus occidentalis. Next base: position 4,244,985 of record JAGXOD010001379.1, on the reverse strand, counting down.
GTGAATAAGGCCGTACCCAGTTGTGTATGCTCAGTGCCACCAGTGCCATATGGGCTTTATGTTCTGATCCAATAGCACGCACAACTGCACTGCCCTGTACCACCTGTCACTTCCTAACCCATAACGTTCATACTGGCCTCCCCAACGTTTTACTTAATACATCACTGCAGAATAAAATTGCATTTTTCCAATGTTGTACATTCAGAATGCATGTGACAAATGTGAAAGTGATGTAGAGTGTGTACTGGATATTGAGGATAACGTAAAGAATTCTCTTACATGAGCTCCTGGATGCCAACGCAATGCACGCTGTGTAGCAAGGATATTTCCAGCATGAACAAAGTTTCCTTAAAAGACAGAGAAAAGAAGTGTGTGAAAGAAGTGACAAGAAAGGAGAATGAAGAAACAGAATTAGCTTCCACACGCAGTAAAGGCAGTGCACATATTGCATTGGTTGCTCATATAATTGCATTTTATCATATAGTAGGGGCAACACTACATACAATTTAATGGAGCGAGTGTTATGTTTTAACCTGGATTGTTGAGCAGGACTACACTATACAGTATCACACACATTCACTACAGGTTCTAGGTACATACAATAGTTGCATTTTTCAAGATGCCCAAGTAGCTAACACCTTCAATGGCGAAGAGAGGGGTTGGCCTGTTCCTCCATTAATTCTATGTGCCTTTAATTCTGTGGTGCCAACAGGTAGTCTAGAAACACCTATGTTATATAGTTAATAAAGTTATTAAAATAGCAAGGGATTAGTACTTCTTTGCTGAAAAGATAAGGGTGTTTGTAAACGTTACCCTCTTGTTTCTTAAAGCCGTATCTGCGTCCTGGACTCTTTCCTCCCGAATTTCTACTGCTGCCACCAGACTTCTTAGAGGCAGATCTTGTAGAAAGAACTACTGGTGCGTGACATGTCATTAGTATACCTGCAAAGACAGAGACAAAATACTGACACAAGGCTTTATTTTCTCAGAACATACCTGAATTTCATGATTTGACCAAATCTACGACCTTGGTGTTTCATATGAGCTCCCGCGTGACCGGGGTAGTAGCTAGCTGAAGTAAATCTGACAACACACTTCACAACCGTGGACATGTTATACGGTAATTGCAGAAAAAAAAACATTTGCTAGCTAGCTAACTAGCTTAGTTTAGTTTGCCAGTATGTCGGCTGCTATATACAATTATTAAAACTACATAAATGTTCACTACCCAGCTACATCTTTATTACTAGGTGAACAAGGAGAACCAGCTGTCAACTGGCTGATTAGCACGATAATTCACATAAGTTTACCCAGGTCAGAATCACTTTATTCGCCAGTACTTGTTATCTCGAGGTTATCTCGGAATTTGCGTCGGTAGACAGCAGAAACTACGAATTAAACAACAAAAACCTACCAGCCCTGGGTCTTAATAAGGACATCAGCGCAGCCATCTTGCTTTTTTACGACACTTACGCGCACTGTGATCGCTGCGTTTAAAATCTCGCGAGATTTAAGTGCCTCACACGGGGTTTGTGCGCTCTTGTCAGAATCAAATCTTTAGATTTTGTTTGTAAAAACGTGTGCCAATCTAAGCAGTATTTTTTGTATACACTTGGATTATCTAACGCGCATTGGTTGGTGGGTTGCGGGGTTCCTTTCTTATTTAGCTCGTTTTTTGGTTCAATAGTTACATATTCGAAGGCTGTCCTGTAGGTGGCAGCAGTGGACCCAGTAGTTTTAAGTCTTAATTAAAGTATTAAGAGAAGAAAAAGCCCGCGGTTTATAAACAAACATGCGAGTTAAAAGTGCACAAACAGACCTAGTTTAAAATACCAGCACGTTATATAACTACAAACTCTTCTGTTCTTTTTTTATGGAGGCAAATATTAAGTGAACCTTATTTATGAAACTTTTAGACATTCGTCCTGTGTGAATCCTCGTTTTCCAAACGCAAGTAAGTCTGTGCTTGCTAGCTAGACAGCTAACTAGTTGGATGTCTAGCTATCAGGATTTGTAGTCAACTAGATACACGTTTGTTAACTAGTTAACAAAGGTTGAGGTTTTTTGTTTAACCTTGGTTTTCAACCGGCTGGTGACATGTTAGTTATATAATTACAGAAGATGCGTAGAGTTTGAGCCTAATGTATTATTTCCTCAGTTAAAACCAGCTACAGTTTGACTTAAAATATAGTCACATCACAGCTGTGAACATGAGAGCAGCCATCACGTTCTTGCTGTTAGATTTAAGAGCAGAATTGTAATCTTACATACACTGAAAGTTTGTTAAACATAAATGCATAATAGCTATAGCTCCTTTGCTAATGAATGACATACACCAGTGTATATGACTAGTTGTGTGATTTTTTTATATTCATCATTTCATGGTGTGAGTTATAGCGAAATATCAAACTTATGAGCAAATGGAAACAAAGTTGTTTTATTTTCTGTTTAAGAAACAAGAATAGTTGAACGCTTCGGCTGATTTGACGACCACGAAACCTCACAATGAGTAGTAGCAGAGGGGCAGAATTCCAGCTCAGCGACAGTGATTCAGAGGAATTACCAGTAATTGATTTCTCTCGGCATGGAAACAAACAGGAACGGAAGAGCAACCTGCCGGTTTTGGGTGCATCAAGCTCTGAAACTAACTTGGCCTTGTCTCAGCTGCGACGTCCTAATGAAGTTGTCAGGGGTGATGTTTTTATCGTCAGCAGTGATAGTGAGGAGGAGCCCTTCATTCCTCTGGCTGTAAGGCTTAAACAGAAGATAATTCGCCCAGGTATAGTGGCAGAAGTGCATGAGAGTCTAGCATCTTCTGCAAATCATAACGGACATGTAATGGATCAGGCATTACCTGCCATAACCACCTGTCACAGAATACCTGCAGTCCATGCAGAAGATAATGTGGAAGCTTGTTCAGATCTCACGAGTCATCCGAGTGCCAACTGGGGCTCGGCGTGCCATGTGAAGGGTGGAGAGATGGATGCGTGCCTGCGCAAGCGTAAGCACCGCCCTGCAGAGGTGGAGGTGGCGGAGCAGGAGACCCGGAGGAGGAAAGCGGAGGAGCAGGGTCTCAGAGACCGGCTGCGAGCAGAGAAGAAAGCGCTGGTGGATGCTGTGAAGGCCATGAGACCTGAGGAGTGCATCAAACACATGGTGGTGACTGTAGATCCAGGTAGGTGGTGCTTCTGCTCCAGCGATCTCCCATTCCTTTAGGTGTTTCCGTGTGTGTGTGTGTATGTGTATTTGTGTGTGTCTATCTGAAGAAGGTAAGTAACTGTAGTGATAAAAGAGATATAAAAATTGTAGTAAAGTACACAAAGTTTCCAGAGAAACAGGATGTTTCAGACAGAGGTCCTCATTATGCAAGCAAAGTGCTTCTGATTTAATAGGAGGAGGAACCAATAAAAACAAAACAAACAAACAAACAAAAATATATATATATATAGAGCACTAAGTATTAACCTGTGTTTGCTAAATGGATTAGGATTGATTAGCCATCTCTGTGGTAGGCTTACTGCAGCTGGAGGGCGGTGGAGCTCTGCTGACTTCCCTGCATGCTATGGGCTGCAGCTGTACCATCGAGAAGCAGTTTCTCCCACGCAGCGTCTCCTGGGTCAGACGCACGCCCTGCTCTCAGGCTAGTTCTCAGCATGCTCACGCACACACAGACACACACAAGCATAATCTCTTGGTGTTGTTGGTCTATTTCTGCAGACCCTGTAGCAGGTTTATTCTTAAGAATATGGGTCTACAACAAGATACATTCAGTACAGTATTGTTCTGTGTTCCTTATGATATGGATCAGTGCACTCAGTTTATTACTGTATGTTCCCACTTTCCTAATATGGTGTTTTTTTTAATAAAACCATGAACTTGTGGATTCTACATGTGGTCACAGACTGGAGAGGTACTGTCTATTACCGAATCACACACAGTGCTGCAAGTACCAGTAGATGATTTTATCAACATGGTTCATCACTACAAAAAGGTGGGTGTTAACACACCGTACAGCTTTGTGATTTATACTGAGATATTAGATACAGGAGTCATGCAAATAGGAGTAAATGTGGTAATTAGGCCATTGACTTGTCAGTGTGCTTCTCATGCACACTGCTGCAAGTGTAAATCTAATGAAATTATTAAGACGGTTTTGTGGGCTAAAGGGCAATACTGAATTGCAGTTTTGACCTGTGAAGATTTAATTGAGCTATTAAAAATAATGAATGTAATTACTTGCCCATGCCTTAATTATTTACAGCTGTTCTGTTGGCTCTTTTTGATATGCTGTCTCATGTAGCCCATAATAATAATAATAATAATAATAATGATAATAGATGTTTCTGGCACTGGAGAGGCATGTGTGGAGATGTTTTTTATTTATACAGGAGCAAACGTGTGGTGGCACAGCTGACTGCAGTCTGACTTCTTGGGTTTTCTGTCTCATGGCCAGAAACTCAGGCAGGAAACTCACTCTGGCCGTGATCGATATAGAGAAGTATTTTAAGTGAGTAATAAAGAGGGGTATGAACACTTTGGCAGTAAATCTAGCATCTTCTTGATGTCGATCTCAAGCCCAAAAAGTAACACGCAACATGGTTTTACTATCTGCATGGTCACTGTGATGCCGTCTTTACAGTCCACTTAAATATGTGCCAGCCTATTTAGGTGTTTTGTAAATGTAACATTATATTTAGATATACTTGGCCTATTGGGTCTAGTGAAATATTTAGTTAAAACTGCTATTTTGTCCTGACTGAACAGTAATGACTTCAAACGCCTTTGGAGAATAGACTCAAGTCACATTGCTCTGAAGAGAAACGACCTGATCTACTTCACACGTCAGACTACTGAGGTTTGATGGTGCGCCGTTTGAGAAAATTCCGCTGCATGTTTGAGCTGTAACTTCTCACCTACAGAACTCAGAGTGCTAAGAGTCGTCAGAAGTTCCGCGCCGCGGTGCTGAGTGAGGAGAGGGACCCAGAGCCGCAGGGCGGAGTGAGGAAGAGGAGGAGGAAGGATACCGAATCTCTTCCTGAAGTTTCACGGGTAGACTTGGAGGAGGCAAGTCTTTTTTGTGAAAGGTTGCATTGAAGCCAGTGCTTATCGGGCTAATGTGTAATACTGTGGTTTTATTTTAACTTAATAGAATTACCTTAACAATATGCCATTTAATGCAACTACATTAAATGACATATTATCAGTAGGTTAGTCATTTTTGAAAGACCGACAGGATTTGCATAATATCTAACACATCCACAGGCGAAGCTTATGAATTGTCCAGTGAGTGAGTGGGGAATTTGGCAACGGTGTTCCAGCTTGGCACATCTCTGAGGTCTGGCCCTCTGAGTCAGCACCGGTTGATGGTGATTGATTGCACGTATTGCTGTGTCGGTGTTCTGAGCTCTTTTAAGGGATCTTTTCAACGTTTAATCAATTTATCAGTTCATCACTTTATAAATTAGTAAACCAGCCCTGAGAGGGCGCTGTATTACGCTCTACAGGATAAGGTCCAGGAAGTGTGGAATGTGCTGTGGTCCCAGCTACTGTGTGAAATTATGTGTGTGTGCTGGGTGTTCTCATCTACTGTCCTCACTCTTCCCCTTAAGCAGTTCTTCTGCAGTCTTCTCTCCTGGTTTCTGGTACTGGTACCACGTGTAGCTTCCGACACTTGTTTCGATACATCACAGTGAAGGGAATGGCTCCACATGCCAACCACTTAATGTAGTAAATACTTCTGATACTGAATCTGATCCTGTCTTCCTTGATACTGTATTCAAGAAGCATATGTAAGTAGGTAATACAAGATAGTCTAGAACCCATTTCTGTACACAGTGCAGAGACGCTGGAGTATTGCACATAAACCTAAAATAAATTTAAAGTGAAGTTGGCTTTTGCAATCTGGGCAGTCTAGACTCCTTTATTAATGCCCATGTCTGCATTCACATACTAAACATCTCGCACAACTCGCATATTAACGTCCACGCCTGCAGTCAGTCTGGCCTTGCATAATAAGTTGTGCAGTCTGGACTCAGACGTTAACGTCCAGGCTGCCAGTTGGTCTGGACTCACGTCCACATCTTCACCTTCATTCAGGCCGTGGTTCACCTGCAGCTGCACACTGGGGTGCAAGTTCACTTTCATTCAACCTGGAAGGACTTCACTAATTATGTTACTATGACAACCAAGGCAGTATCTGAAGCACCGTTCAAGTGAGTGGGCAGAAGGTTTTCCTCTTGTTTGTCAGTTTTACAATTTGTCTTATAGATGGTGTAGTTCAACAGAGCCGTCAGGCTGGGTCATTATTTACCGTCTGTCTGTCTGTCTGTCTGTCTGTCTGTCTGTCTGTCTGTCTGTCTGGTCTTCTAGATGGGAGAGAGAGAAGACAGGCTTTAGTTTTTATCTGGAGAGTGAGTGGGCAGGTGGTCAGAAGGTGGATAGGTCTGGTAAAGGTCTTCTGCAAGTATGGAAGCGGCAGATCCAACAGCTGAACCGGGTCAGCCCAGACATGGCCAGCGCTATAATCAGTGCCTACCCCTCCCCCCAGCTCCTCATTCAGGTGAGCCCCATCACACCTGCTGTCTTCCTCACTAGGGCAGGGAGAGCCTGTGCAGAAGACCGAGTGCCTTTTGTTCATCTGTGTGTATAGCAAATATTGACATGTTTGTGGTTCCTGCTCAGCAAGCACACTTTTGGATGCTCGTACAGTGGGTTCCTGCACTTACCACTTCTTCACAGGCATACGGACGGTGCAGGTCAGAGCATGAAAAAGTCAGACTGCTGTCAGACGTGCTGATCCGTCGTGGGGAGGGAGTGACGTCGACAACCCGCCGCGTTGGTCCGGAACTGTCCAAGCGTCTGTTCCTGACTATGACCTCAGCAAACGCCCAGCAGAACCTTGATTCCATGGTGTAACACCACCACCACCGTCAACCCCACCACCACCACCACTACCACTGTATATATAATGAATGTTTTTTCGGTTGCCCAATCTGATGCATGCTCTGCCCCCAACCCGTACCGCCGGCACCCAGTTCATATCAATTCTGTATTACACATCATGGTTTTCTATATTTTATCTCTATTTTATCTCTATTTTTCCTCTATCACGTATATTAAATAATCTTAATATTAAATACATACAAATAAATGTGTTGCTTTTATAATCCAGTGAATACGGTGTATGGTATGGTGACAGAGCCTGCAATGTCTGTAACTCTGATACAGAGGTTTTACTTTCTCTGAAAAGCAAATACAGTTGTGACCTACCACCTAATGTCACAGTGTAACCAGTTGCTTGGGTTTGCTGTAACTGTGCATCAGAAATGACGGAACCAACAGTTTGCTTATTCTGGCATTATGTGTATATTTATAATTTTTGCCCTTTAGCTCAAAACGCCAGGGCATAGCTGTCATTCTCAGAGCTAAAATGGCTCCCAGAGCTCCATCTCAGAACTGTAGCGGCTCACGGTTCATTTCCAGCACATTAGCGAATGGCACCTGACCAAGGCGTGAGGGACTGAGACGAGCCGCGGGCTAACGAGCCGTTAAATGTGCTTAAGAGATGAGCGGCGTGCCACAGTGCTGTCCCTGGAGGCAGCGCTTCCTCTGCATTTGAAGAGGATGCGGTGAAAACTCCACCAGGTGGAGGAGAGTGCATACCACCGGGGAATTACGCAAGCACAAGTGTTATGGCGGCTTGAAAAGAGATCACCTTGGACCGACTGCTTAGCTGGAAAGTATGAAATCTTTTTTTTTTTACTTACAAATCCAAACTATTAGCTTTTATTACCTAGAATAAGCTAACGTTTCTAGTAGATTACGGAAATTCCCACAGGAAACACATTTCAACAAGTAACTCACTTTAAATGGCACAGTCTGGGCTGCATTGTGACGTAGAGCTGGAGTCTGAGGCTACATGTGTGAGGGATGCAGTGTTCAGTGCTGTGAATATGTTGCCAGAACTGGCAAGATTTTAAACAGCAGTGTAACTTACTGATGCTTTCAGAGCAGAAGCTTGCTTAGCCATTTCTAAATTAATATGCTTTTAAACTGGTAGAACTGAGCATCAGTCAGCGCCTGTAATGGGTCGCACCTTCTCAGTGATCCGATGTGCTGTTTATGCACAATAAAGTTTCCCTTTTCAAGACTGGAAACAGGAATGGTCAGTTACTCCTGCATCATATTGTGTGTATGAATTCTGCAGTATGCTCTATATGCCAGTGTCTCCTCTTATAATCTACTGTGCAGTAACAGGCTCGCTGTACCACAGAGTGTCCTCTGTGTCTGAGCGTGTGCTCGGCACCTGTCGGAGATTACCACGCACTAGAAATAGAAGCAGGAAGCAGGCGACCTGTGTTATAGCGAGGAGCAGGACGGGCGGTTAGGTAGCAGCTCACTGTCGACGTTTGCCACTCGACTCTCCTCTCTGTGAAACAGGCCTTCTTATCGGCCGTCACACAAGGCAGGGTGCTGCTGGCACTGCTGGGCTTTTACACACGCGCTCATGATGAACTGCACCCTCCGCCACACACACACACACACACACACACACACAACACGAAGACATGGCATATCGGCAAGACTCATACCCATTGACTTTATAATAAAACCTAGACGGTACAACACCAATCTAGGAGCTCTCCATAGGACTCCGCCAGGCAATGAGATGACTCAGTAATATGTCAATAGACCAAAACCCTTTTGCATTATTCTTGAAGTGAATGTCACAGCACTGTTTTAAGGTATTTACCTTCCCCAAAACATGTCTGTCTAGTGCCAAATTACCAAAGAGGCAGAGTAGTCACTGGCATATGGGCCCTGGGGCTTTTAGGGGCCCTGTGACAATTGCTGGTTGGCAAAATTAAAAATGCATTAGGAGATAATTTGTGAAGGAGCCCTGAAACTTCGACTGCCTAGGGGTCTCTGCGGGGCCTAACCTAGCACTGTGTCTGGCCCAGGAGGTAAAGCATCCAGGGAGGTGTTGATTTCCCTGACACCAGGAGTTTTTCTTGCTTCACTTTATATAGAGGCTTTAAACAGCCATGCATCCTTTCCATTGGCGTATGAGTTCGGAAAGCAGAGAGCTAGTGAAACGCGAGTAAGCACACTTAGGCTGCTGCTTGTATGTAAGGGTGAATTCTTTGAGGAGAAAGGATGGATTGTTACTGCAGATCCGTCCACCCACCCGCTTGGTGCTTTCCTGCCCCAGCTCTCACTGGAGAGGATATTATGTGTGCACGGTTATCCCAGCCTCTGCTTCACTCTCCATGTAGTGATTGAATTCAGTGGGTCCCACAAGAGGGCACACTTGCATCACTCTGGTAGTTGATGTCGGCCAGACGGTTCCGTCTCGGTGGACAGCACGCAGGCCAAGGATGGGCTGAGACTGAAGACTCAAATACAAATCAAAGAGACATGCTGTCTGTTGACTTTGAGCTCGGGGAGATCATTTTGAGCAAAGAAAATTTTGGCAGGGTTTCTTTATCCCTCACTCCGTTGACTTGGTGTTCGTGTGTGGTGGAGGTGCTCAGGGCAGGGTGCTGCACATGCCATCGAGTATGAGGCCTTTCTGAACTGTGCTCGCGCGCTGTCTTAATAAGCAACCTCAGTCTGACGGGTGCAGTGTAATGTTCTCTAGGAACAAGGATGGCAAAACATTTGTTTGTAAAATCCCATTTAAATGGATCCTGGAAGACTAAAAGAGGTTAAAATAGCATAGTATGCCATGGTATATAATTTTACAAACACATGGTATATGTGGTACGCAGTGCCGCCTGGCTAGCCATGCTGCCTGTATTAAGCAGCATGCTATAGCAGGATGCAGTAGGAAGACTATTAAGCTAAGCTGGTTTGTCAATGCTGCTTATCTGTACTTGTGCATGTGTCTTCAGATCTTGGATGGTCATTTTTACTGATGTTATTTGAGAACACCACGCCCCTCCCCCATCCCCCCTTCACAAACTGAGTGTGAAGCCCAGGTGGTCCTCCGAAATCCGGATCCGTGTCATCGTGTTTGCCCACCTGCCGTTTCCCGGCCTCACCCTCCCATCTCACTTCACAGTCTCTGCTTCACTGTGGGAGCCGTGTGTCTCGGGGGGGGGGGTGGAATCGGGCCAGTCAGCTTACACTGCATCCTGCCCCCCGGTCCCAGAGGGACTTTTAATCAATGCTCCACTCCCACCTTCTTCATGACACCCCTCCTGTGGCAACCTGATGCGTTTGCTAATTGCGCTATCTGTGTGAGGACGGGCAAGCCGAGACAGTCTCACTGCATGATGGAGAGAAGGGGTGGGCCAGTGCATGTTTTAGGCTTTGACGTTTGTGTTTGAAGCGTTTGTCTTCTGGGGTTCCCTCTCAGTCTGTCCATGATGCAGCCTGACAGCCCCTAAAGCCTGTCTGAGTCTCTAAAGGCTTTGTGAATGTGTGGGTGCGCATGCACATGTGTGGGGTCACGTGAGTGTGTGTGTGTGTGTGTGTGTGTGTGTGTGTGTGTACACGTGAGTGCACATGCGTGTGTGTGTGTACACGTGACTGCGCACGTGTGTGTGCATGTGTACACGTGTGTGTGTGTGTGTGTACACGTGTGTGTGTGTGTTTGTGCACGTGAGTGCGCGTGCGTGTGTGTTCACGTGAGTGCGCATGCGTGTGTGTGTTCACGTGAGTGTGTGTGTGTACACGTGAGTGCGCATGCGTGTGTGTGTGTACACGTGAGTGCGCATGCGTGTGTGTGTGTGTGTGTACACGTGAGTGCGCGTGCGTGTGTGTGCGTGCGTGTGTGTGTGTGCACACGTCTGTGCTGGTGGAGGCTGCGTGTCCTGGGTGCTGTCACATGGCCTCCCTCCAGGGCGTTTTTATTAACATTCCAATCAGTGCCCTGCCAGATTGCTTCAGCTGCAGATAGACACTGAGAATAGTCTTTGTTATAGGAGTTGAAGCATCTCGGTAAGAAGAAACAAGATAAATGTCTGGTTACACATCAAACATGCGCAGATGCTTAAATAAAACTACGGCAGTGGCACTGCTACCTTTTTTGTTGTTTAAACAGTGTTCTACTCCGTACAACTGCATTACGCACTCGGAGGACGTTGAGCCAGAGAATCACTGGTTTCTTGGTCCTTGTACAGTGATGGACACGTTTCCGGCTTCCTCCTGTACTCTATTGTTGACCTGATTTCTCTTTTCTATGTCATTGACGGATTCTCACAATGGAGACAGTTGACAGCCGCAGTTTTCTGCAAAAGACACACATTGCTCTCAGAGGAAGGCAGCAGGGAGATAGGAAGACGAAAGAAAGACAGAAGGTGTCATTCATCAAGTGTCACTCTCGCAGGTCTGTCATGCTCTAAGCTAAGGAGAGAAAAGCAGCAGCCCTGCCTACACGGTGTCTGTCACACGGAGCAGTGTCAGAACTCAGGGTTATCTGCTCATCACATTTGATCCGTAACACACAAATGTGTGGAACCCACTGTGAGACTTCAAGCATGACTAACACATGACCCAGCATGATGTCATGCAGGAGTCAGTTTGAACTTTTTGTAAGAGCCCTTCAGAATGTAATAGGCAATGTGAAATGAGTATCGTGACCATCCAGAACCTTCTTGATTAGTACAGTCAGAACTCAGGTGAGTTCTGTTTCAGCAGATCATGACTTTATGGCTTTAATCGGTATGCTGCCAAGGCTAGTAACATCTCTATTTCGTGCTGAGTGCGTAGAGCATGTGATAGAAAACTCTGAAGAGGGTCCTTTTTGGTAGCAATTAAAATACAATGCCTTTTCAGCAAAAGACCTGTCTGTGTAGCAGGGACATCTGTGATAGGAATTTCTAAACTAGAGTCTAAACTTGAACTTTCATTCTCTCTCCTCCTGTCGTGTTCACTCTTTCCAAGTGTACACACTCCATAATTTTCTTTTCATTTGTCATGTCTGAAGCAAATGGTACATTCAGCGATGCAAAAATAGCCTACCAGCTTATTATGTTCCCACATATTTAAATGTTAAAGTTTGGATATGTGATTAATGGCAAAAGTGTTGCATATTTCAGTCTCTTTCCAACAGCAGATTTTCCAAACTCAGCTTAATTTTGTAGCAGATTTTTATAACAAATTTTCCAAACTTATGTGACTCTGTCTTTCTCCTCGTCACCATGTTTAATATTCTGCAGTTTAACACCGCTGCCTACTTTTTTACTACTAGACCTTCCAGTCTTCTGCAGTCTATTTACCCATAGACAGCTCTGACGACTTAATAAATGTGTTAATTACTTTGGTCAAATTACTTATGGTTTATTAATACTGACGTTTATAGTTTGTTAATGTTGCCTAATGCTTTAATCAATGTCAGTTAAGAGAACCTTGATGCACAGTGTTAGTATTCTTAATGATCTGCTCTAGAACACCACAACTTTTATGGTTCAGTCTAGTGTAATTATCTTAAAGTTCTCCACTGTGAGGGAGTCAAATCTAAAGCCAAAATGTTGGTTTTCATTTAAAGAATGAGGACTAACGTAAGATGTTCTTATCGAAATGGCAAAACCGCTGATTTGTCCAGTCCATTAGGTTGTTTGGTTTTACACACTTTACATCCAGCTGTACTGCTAACAGGATTTCTATATATTTGTTAAAGGTATAATGAGTGAAAGGCTTAGCTGGGCTCGCCGGTGTTACTGTGCGTGTTTGTGAAACACCGCTTCATTCGTTACTCCTCTTCCTTATCTGAAACTTTGCCAGCCGTGCAGGCATTAAACATGATGAAGTGAGCAAGGCTGCGCCTGAAGTTCATCCATCAGCTTTCAGTGTTATGTAAACTGCTCAAGCTGCTAAATAATTTAGCACATGTGCTATACATTTATGTGGCTCTGGGATTTATGCACTTTTCCTAACATTACTATAGTGATTGATAGCTAAATAATGATGCAATTATCTGCAGGAGACATTGGTGCATTCCCATTAAAGGGGGTAATGTTGCTGTTGTCCTTGTAGAGTTTGGTTGCTAATTTTATATATTTTGAAACTAACAAATAACTGTTTAAATAAATTAAAGCTAATTTGCAACTGGAATGAAATTTGAATCAACAGAGAAGTTAAACCTGGTGGTGAGGACACCTTTTTCAGAGTTGGTGAAGGATCATTGCTGAAGCTACTGAAGGGATGGCAGTGATCTGTGAGTATAGGATCACAGGTCAAGAGGCATGAGAGAGAATTCAGTGGCTTTATTATTAGTGTCATAATACAGTGTAATCATCTCCTGCTTAGTTTGGGCAGCTACTGTTTGGGCCATTTTGTCTTATTGCTTCTACGCATTTTAATGTCTGTAAACATCAAGACCATAGCAAGACTGAATATGTATCAAACATGAATCTTTAGCCACGGGGCAAACATCTCAGGAAATAATAACACTGAATGCAGTTTCTGTATTCTAATTGTCAGAACACTCATCTCTCCATATTCATAATTAGAACTTAGGCTCTGAGCCCTGCTGCTAAGAATTAGTTTATTATGCTTTCCAGCCCAGTGCTGAATGGCGGCACTTTTCTGAGAGAACACCGGTAAAGGTTGTTAACTGTGCTCTCTGCTTTGTACACTTCAAGCATTGCTGTGCTCTTAAGCTACCAGCTGGGAGGCAGACAGGAACTCTGCTTTCCTGCTTCCTCAAAGAGTGCACATGAATGTTCTGAGAAACTACGATGTATTTAACTCGACACATATTTTAACCTGCATATTGTCGGGACACCTTGAAAAACCAGGAAAAGAAAAAGGGAAGAATCTCTAGTTTGTGTTTTTTACACTCACTCGCTCGGTGTGCAAAGCAAAGATGACGATATCGTCATCATTGGTGTCTTCATACGTAACGGGACATAGAAGGCCAGTTTCTTAAACCTTTTAGTAAAGCAATTTCCCATCAAGTTCAGTTTAGTATGCAAATGCATCATGCCAAAATATCCTGTAGTAAATAGTGTGATGTCTTGTATAAACTAGAAAGCGCAAACAGTTCTGACAACAGTCAGCTTTGTTGCATGGCCAGATAAGTGGCCAGTTTGTTTTATATGCCCACAGAGAAATACCTGATCAGACATAACGTTAAAAGCACCTGCCTTATATTGCATGATCCCCCTCATGCCACCAAAAGTGCCCTCAGCCTCTGAGTGCTGGTGCCAACCTCTCTAACGTGTGTTGTGGTATCTAGAACCAAGACCTTAGCAGCAGATCCTGTAAGTTGCAAGGTTTTTTCCAGCACATCCCACAGATGGAATTTGAAGGCCAAATCAACATTTTGAACTCTTTGTCATGTTTCTCAAACCATTGCAGAACAATTTTGGAAGTGTGGCATACTGCATTATCTTTCTGAAAGAGGCCACTGCCATTAGAAAATACTGTACTTGGACTGCAGCAATGTTTAGGTGGGCTGTATGTGTCAAAGTACCACCCACATGAATACCAGGACCCATAGTGTCCCAGCAGAACATTACCCAGAGTACAACACTGGCATACCTTCTTCTCATAGTGCATCCTGTACCATCTCTTCCCCCAAGTAAGTGACACACAGGCACCCAGCAATCCAAATGATGTAATTGAAAACATGAGTCATCAGACCAGGCCACCTTCTCCCGATGCTCCATGGTCCACTTGTGATGCTCACGTTCTTTTCGAGGTGAACAGGGTCAGCTTGGGTACGCTGACCAGTCTCCAGCCACACTGTCACACTGCAAGCTTAACGTTCTGTTCTGACACATTTCGATCATAGCCAGCACTAGTGTCTTTCAGCTGTTTCTGCTACAGTAGCTCTTCTGTGGGTTGAGACCAGAAGGGCTTGACCTCCCTTCTCACATGCATCAGGGAGTCTTCGGTTTCCAGGACCCGGTTCACTGGTTGTTCTTACTTGGAGCATTTTTGTTAGGTACTAACCATTGCAAACCAAGAAGATCCATACACTTATGTCTGATCCATAAAGTTTTAAGTCTGATCCATACACTTGTTATGTCTGAGTTATTTAAAAGTCATTTTATAAAATATGAAAACTTCTATCACACACTGGAAGACCGTGCACACGTAAAGCTTTGGCCATGTTTGGCAAAAAGAAAAAAATATGTAAGTTATGAAAACAGAACATTTGCATAATTTCCTTATTGTTACCATTTGTTAATACAGTATATAAGATACGGTAGTTAATGACTCATTGTGAATTTGTATTCTATCAAAGAAGCTGCACGCTGAGTGTTCTGTTGGGCACTTTCAGTGTTGGCCCCAGTAAGTGATGATATATAAGCAGTTAATTAACACGACAAAAACAACCACATGTGTGAGTTTTTTTTTTTGGGGGGGGGGGGGGGGGGTATTTTGCATGTCTCCTCTTTGAGTCATGAGAACTGCTGTAGCGATGTTTCTGTAATTACAGATATTCATATTCATCAGACGCTGATGGTGTATATGTGTTAGCAGTATCAGTGATCTGAAATGTGTTGCAGAGGAGTGGTTACCATGGTTACCGTGTTGGAAGTATCTTTCCATGGGAGATGCACTGTAGGCTGCTTGCGAACAGAGTGAAATCTCATAGACAGAAACCTGCGCTCAAGGTCAGGTCATCTTGCACTGAGAACACCTCTTTGTACATGCTATGAAATGTACTGTTTGATTAATGCTAACTTATAATAAGGTCTAGTACTTAAAAAGGACTTCTAAGGATAATATAGACAAGTACATTTATAGGTGGCTATAGCTATAATATGTATGTATAATACTTTTTTTGGTTATTTTACTACCTTTTATGGTTTCCTTTAGTATTAAAGGTAAGCGATTCTGCCTGCAGTTATGGTATAACTCTGTAGAGCCACTAATGTACCTGCTGTAAGAGAGGGTTACAGAAAGGCAGACACAATGAGAAGGGTGGTCATTCAATGTTAAATTACTGTGGTGCTTAAAACACCAATTACTGTGGTGCTCAAATGTAGTAGTAAATTTTCTTTAATTTTAATCATTAAAGCAACTTGATAAATTGTTTGATAAACTTCATAAATGACACAGAGTAAATGAGAGTTTAGGATTTTCATGTTATAGTAATTTTCAAGATTTAGAATAACTAACTCTAGTAATGTTAACACATCTAAAGTGTATGTTGCTATAAAATCAAAGGACCAATGTTTAAATGGAGTAAATGTTTACTCTGGTAGTGAATTGTCAAAAACGAAATTCAAAACTATTCTTGTATTTTAATTGTCAGTCTGGATGGCCATAACGACATCTCCACCCCTGCACTATACAGAGGGCTTCAGTCCCACCAAATCTGCTCCACCCCTGCACTATACAGAGGGCTTCAGTCCCACCAAATCTGCTCCACCCCTGCACTATACAGAGGGCTTCAGTCCCACCAAATCTGCTCCACCCCTGCACTATACAGAGGGCTTCAGTCCCACCAAATCTGCTCCACCCCTGCACTATACAGAGGGCTTCAGTCCCACCAAATCTGCCAAGCTCCATCCTCACCACAGCTTTGACTGAACCATTCATGCCTCCACCTTGCCTGCCTTCGAAAAGAACGCAGCTGAGGGGGACTTGGTACTGCAGCCAGACCTATGCAGTGCATCTCATTCATATTAAGGGTGATGACAAATGGAAGACGCTGTTTAGTACAGCCTCAGGTCATAATGAGAACCTGGTTCTTCCGTACAGCCTGGCCATGGCCGTATGTCAGGCATAAATAAACTACGTCTTAAGGGAGTTCCTGGGCGGATCCATCGTCACCTACATTGATGACATTTTTAGTCTATTCACCCTCCTACGGCCGACGCGCATGACGTGTGGCAAGTCCTCAGCACTTTCCTATGCGATAACATATACTGACATGTGGAGAAGTGCACGTCTCACCTCCGTCAGGTAAGGCTTCCCAGGCTCTGTGCACATGCAGCCTTGCAAGGGGGGAGTGACCGGATGGCCCGAACCCCTAAGGCGCAGCAAACTGCAGCACTTTATCGCGTTTACCAATTTCTATAGGTGGTTTATCGGGTCCTTTAGCACCGCAGCCAGGCCCCTGACTGACCTGCTCTGTGGGCAGGTTACCCGCCTGAGGTAGGCAGCTACCGAGGCATTCACAAGCCTGACAGCGGCCTTCACCAGTGCCCCAGTGCTGCAGCAGGCTGACCCCATCAAACCCTTCATTGCAGAGATCAACACCTCGGATGTAGGAGTAGGAGCTGTGCTGTCCCAGTAGGCAGGAAACATGCCAGATTAAAGCCAGTCACAGAAGCTACACCTAGCTGAAAGAGGGTTAGGCAAGCAGGAGCTGCATTTGAGGAGTGGGGGCTCTGATTCAAGGGAGCATTGCACCCCTTCACTGTGATCACCGACCATAAACAAGGAGCACCTCCAGACTGCCAAATGTCTGAATTACAGGCAGCTTTTCCCGGTTTGTTTTCCAGGTCACCTACAGACCGGGATCAAAGCACATGGAGGCAGACATGCTCCTCCGACAGTACAGTGCCGAGGCTCGCCCCTCCATCCAGGAGCCAGTCCTCCCCCTTCCTGCTTCATTGTGCCTGTCCGCTGGGACCTGGACCAAGACATCGCTGTGGCTAATCCTCACCGACTCTACATCCTCTCACGGTGTCGCACGGCTCTCATCACCTGAGCACACAACTCTCCGCACCCAGGGCACCTCGACCCAGCATGCACTGCCCTGCTGCTAACATGCAACCCCCTAACGTTGCACCAGCCTGCTGCCCAGGTGTGATGCCAGTGGAACGAATGCATCTGGATGGATGCCAACCAGCAGGTACGATCGGCCATCGCCACAAACAAAAGAAAAACTAACCGACAATGAGGAGAGACCCCACGCTAACAGGAAATAAGATTTGGGTAGCCATGAAGGTCATATGGGTCCTTCAGGCAAGCTGGCCGCCAATTACACCGGTCCATGCACCATTCTCAAGGTAATGTACAGGTTTGGGTTACCAGGGAGCAGCCGTGCATCTCCAGCCTTCCACGTCTCTGCCCTGAAGCCAGTAGATGCTGGATTCACAATGGAGGGGATGGCAAGTGCCTTGTGGGAATGTAAAGGGGTCCATCCTAAAAAAAAACCACCCTGGAATATTGTTCCAACTGCCTGGAATGACTACTTGGCATAAAGCAGCATGGAAGGAAATTAAACATACCTGACAATGCAATGTTTTGGCGTCCTTCAACCTTTTGTATATATTTAGTCTCAATATTTCACAATATTTCAAACACATGCATACGTTGAACATGTGCAAATACAGTAAGTCTGTCAAGGTTTAAACTGGACAGGGCATGAAGCAAAGAAAGCCCTATCACACGTCAGAGAGGGACTGACCAATCGTAGATAAGAACTTCATAAAAGGCGGGCGTATTCTTTTGGTGACATTTTGTATCGAGTGCTCTATTCCATTAAAGGTCACAGGTAAAATGGCTGATATGAATCACATGCAGGAACTAAGGTAAGGGCAGTACAAAAGGTCCTTTGCTATTGACCAAGAAGTTTGTTGAAAGTAATCTGGGTTCATATGTCATCCAGCCCCTTAGCACCTCTAACCCAGGAGCTCCACCAGGGATTTTAACCAGGTGGCATTTTCTTACATGGTGGTATCACCTTGTTCAATAAATTGTTCAAGTATACATTCAGGTATCCATACTGTAGTTACCATACAAGTGCCTTTGTTCTATCTTAGTCTGCAGTTTGAGGTAAATCTAAGGAGTAGGTGTAAAACAAGGACATCCGGTGCTGTTGATGCAGCCCTGGTGTAGTATGGAAGTTAATCTGTGTCAATATTAAAATTAAAATGTAATACTCAAAATGGTAATGTATCCTGAATTTGCATTTACATGTTCCACTCATACAAGCAACTTTGAGCTCAAAATGGTAGTGTACTGTAGTGCATATCTCATGCGAACTATTTGACTACTTTCAAAAAGTCTTAAAAATACATCCAATTAGAATCTAATGGACTAACACGTATAACATCCACTATTCCATGCCTACATGGTTGGTATAATCTAATATAGCAAACCGCTTTTGACTTGTTTTTTTATGCGGTGTTTTCCCTTTAATGACTTTACATCCCTCATTTCACTAATTTCAAGTGATAAAAGACGTTACCGGAGACAAATGCTCAAATGGCTTGGAACATATCTCTGATGGGCATTTTTGAGTGCAGTGAAAAGAGAATCGATCAGACGCGCTAATTGGGTATGCCCAGCCGGGCCCGCGGCGGCTTGTGGCATGTGCATTAAGCGAGACGCAGCCTCAACCCTCCCCGCTGCTGCCGGGAAGTCACGCGCGCACTTCAGCTCTATTCCAGCTGCAGCGGTGTGTGGAGTCTCTCGGCAGACCACGCCCCTATATCCTCCAACCGCGTGTCAACACCAGAGAGATCTGGCAGCTTCGCTGCACTCTTTTGCCATCGCTATCTAGGCACGTTGACAGAAATAAAGGCAGATCTGTGTTTTCGGTCCAGCTGACAGGCGCGCGCTTTTGAAGTATATGTCACTTCGACAAATGGCACTGTGGCAGTGGCGTCAAAGTGCTGTGCTGATGAGACAGAGGGGGGGGGGATGGGGGGCTGGACGGCTCTGTTAGGGTCTGCTGGGTCACTGGCTTCTGATAAAGGGTGCCCTTTACACTGATTGGGGATCAGCTGCTACCTAAATCCTTGCATTACAACAGAAGCCATAAAAACTCTGGCCAGATTTTTAAAATCAAAAGGTTACTTTATTAACACATGTATTTTATTGTATGTTTATTGCTAGAGATTTTAAAAAATCTAGTTGCCATCATGATACTGACCTAATAATAAAACCCACATTGAAGAATCATGCCATTCATTCTCACTATATATTATATATATTTGCATGCATACAATGAGAGAGATTAGAAATTGTAGTGAAGTACACAGTTTCAAGAGAGCTACTTTGTGTTCTTTTCTAACATATCTTACCTAAGTACACTGCAGTTAATTACCTGGAACCTTCTTTACAATTCAAAAGCCAAACAGGCATAGCAATGCAACAGTAAATAAATAAACATAAATCCAATACATTATTGGCTGCCCTTTTTGTACATTGACTGTGCATCCAGTCTCAATAATTTATATGACGTCGACAGATTAGCTGTTGACTTTGTCCAAACCCCCATAACTCCATTTCCTTTTAAAGGTTACAACAACAAGCTGACTCTGTTGGGTGGCTTTGTTCTATCACACCACAAACATTGCTCTTAACATTTTTGTTTTGAATTCTGGGAGGTGCAGATGGCAAGAAAAAAATGGATGAAGACAAATAGCCCAACCCATGTTGCACTCTTTGGATTTACCAAGAGCCGTCCGAGAAAAAATGAGAATGTCAAGACCTCTCACACTTCCCCGAAAACTCCCATTGCCCACAATGCAAGGCAAAACAAAGCAAACACAAACAATATTAAAGCAGTGTCTCTGTGAAATACGCATCACCACTTCAATGCAGGTGCAGCTGGCCTGGGTCTGATTCTGTATTATGTGAGCGACTCTCTCAGTGCTTCAGCCGATGATGGAGCAGAAATCAGACTACAATTTTCCATGCATGGGTCACTACCTAAACCTTACCTCCTTGCCAACAAAATATTTCACTCTATCTTTTGAGATTTCTCATGCTTCTGGACACCAAATGTTTCTGCAACATTTCTGCATTTCAGTGCAATTGCATCACAACCTTTTCAAGGAAAACACATCTAATTGGTAAGGCTATAATTAATTGATTCTTAATGATGGTATAGAATACAATGGTTATTAATTAGCTTGCCTGGTGGGAGGCTGGACAGAGTTTCTCAAAGGCCTCATTTGTACATTCCAACTACTGTGCATTGGTTAATCAATTTGGTTAATCGACTTATCCAAACTATCAATGATACTGGCGATAAATTGATTACATATATATATCTAATCAGATATCTTATATACATCTTATACATCTGTTTCTCTAGAACATTTGTGGACTTAAATTTTGAATCTATCTCAAGTTGAGATTTGATTATATATATATATATATATATATATATATATATATATATATATATATATATATAATAAAACATATTTATAACATATATACTGTATATATATATATAATTTGCAAAAATATACATGTTAAATATACATGTTAACTCCTGATATACGCTGCTATAAAAACATTCATTTGCTATAAAAACAATCCAAACATGAGGAAAATGAGCAGAAATGCCACATTAGAGATGTCTGGGGTTCTTATCCGCTCTTCAGTTGATTGGAGTGGAGGGTCTGAGACCGATGCTAATCACAGCAGCTGTGATGTCTCTGCTCAGTGAGAGACACCCGGCCCATGCGTTTGATCGGTTGGTAGCTAATCTCATGCCATCTTCCTTTCTTACCTTTTTTTTTTTTTTTGCTTTTACTGGCAGAAAGAGAACACACAGAACAGCAAAGGTCCCCTTCTTCAGCAGAGATAACAGTGACTGATATGTTTGAAGAGGCTGATGGGGGAGTAGAGGATGTTGACCCACTGGGCATCAGGAAGCTAACTAACTCAGAGCTGTATGTCTCGGCATGGGGGTGGAGGGTGGGAGGGGAGGGGGGGGCAACTTTCCTTGTGTGAGGTTGATTAAGCCAATCAGGTCCTTGATATGAAACAGATGGCAGAGGAAATCATGGCTATATTTCAGAGATTAGACTTGTTCACCCCCTGGATAGATTTGGAAATTAATTAATTATAAATTTAAAAATCTGAAGTCCATGAGGTATCAGACAGGTAATTTTCTTATAAAAGGTCCAATGTGGAAGGTTTTCCTTGGTCAAAAAGTTTGGATTAATAATTTTGGTTTGGTAAATAATGGCAAATTGGTACATAGAAGTAAATAGTAAATTAGTGGAAATAATCATCTGGCAAATTAGAGACAGTACGTTGAGTTGTGCGTTTGAGTTATGGATCACGGGCACTGAATATCTGTTTTTAATGTTGCAGTAACTGCAACAGTGCTGGGTGATTCCTGCTCAGCTGTGGCCAATGTGTTTCTGAAATGGTCTTCAACCAATATAACACCAAGCCAACGGTGACACAAGCTGTTGTGGTGTGATAGTGTAGGGCGTATTTTCATGGTGTTTGGTCTCTTGGGAAAAATAAACAACTAGTGCCAGATAACCTCTTGGAAACTAGACCAGTACAGAGTTCATTCACTTTATGACCACAGAGTTCTCTGTAGCATGAGGACCCTTTTTTGGCCCCTGTGCCATGGTACAGACTGTACCTAAGTGAGACTATCCTTGGAATAAAACGGGTAAAAGAAGAAGTTTTATGAATAATGTTTTATGTTACATTTGTTGAAAAATTTGGACTTTTTGGAAGTGAAGGTTTTTTATTTCATTTTTATTATTACATTAATCTTATAATCTTAACTGCAAAATGAAAATGTGTAAGTTATTTCAACATAGCTGTCAGCTAATGTGATATTAAACTTGAAATAAATTATTCAGAGGAATAAACACAAAAAGTAAAGCTATTTCTAGTTGGTTAGAGTGGCTTAGCTGGAGGAACAATCACCACATTACTTTCATTTCTTGTGTTCTGCAGAAACATCTCCGCTCCCCTCGGTGGAGTGAGAATGACATGCAAATGAACGGTCACCTTAATAGATCCACGTTTACACCAAGATGGAATAAATTCCGAATTTATCTTGTAAATTTCGAACTACATTCCTCATCATCATCAGCAACAAACTCATGCTAATGTTCTGATTAAACACACTTATCCAAAGGAGTAAGAAGAAAGACGCTTGTGTCATTCACAGGTCTGAGCTTTGGTTCACATGGCTGTAGAAACATGTCTTTCCACCATCCTCTCTGTCCTACATGCAGCTCTCTCCAGGGTCACACATATGATTGCTGGGGAGAACTTCATCAGCACATAAGGTCAGCTCAATAACCATAGTCTCATGTTGAATGCAGGCTTAAACAGACAAGAACCAGAAATCTCTGGGACATGAGACCAAGCTTTTAGCAACAAGCCACACTGTCTTGCGCTAAACCCTTTGTACACTCATTCATTTATCTATTCATCACAGCAATGTGATCTAGTTTCAGCAGCAACAACACCCATGGGTGAACGATAGATTCTTCTTCATTTTTGTTAAGGATGAGAAAGTTCCTTTATCTACAAGGGATCAACATGACCACTTGCTAAGCTTACAGAGAAATGTTAACTATGATGTAGTCAAGAATGACTATGACTAAGGTTTTAGTGAGATATTCTTTGTATTTCCTTCCTGTTGTGATCCATATTATTCCTCAATAATTCCCCTTTTGTGTCTTGTTGTGAAATTTTGTACATTAGTTACAGTGATCTGAAATATTTAATTTCCATGTTTGTAGTAGAAATCAATAGTAAAAGCAATACTGACTTCCTTTATTCACCAAAATGGTAATTAGTCCCATTAAACTCCAGTGACCCAAGGAACCCATACATGTGCATGTCATCCTACAATCCAGGTTAACTGGTGATGGCTCCATCTCTGAGTCCATCCATCCATCATCTGTACCACTTAATCCCGCTAGTCAGAGTCACAGGGGCCTGGAGCCAAGGCGAAGGCAGGGTACACCATGGGCAGGTCACCAGTCCACCACATGGCCAACACGCACACACACTCACACCTACAGGCAATCTAGAGTGACCAATCAACCTAACATGCATGTCTTTGGACTGTGGGAGGAAACCAGAGTACCCAGAGAAAACCCACGCAGGCACAGGGAGACCATGCAAACACACAGAGCAGCCCAGACCGAGAATCTAACCCAGACCGCCTTGCTGTGCGGTAGCAGTGCTAACCACCACACCACCATGCCGCCCCATCTCTGAGTCCATTCTTCCATAATGTGAAACCTTGTTTAACTTCAGGAACATGAAGCTTTTTATTAAATAGCTCTAAAACCTCTGATGGCATTTAATAGAGTTACCAGTTTATAGCAAAAAAAAAAAAAAGAAATGCTAAAACGAAGTGCTGTCATGCATCATTTAGTTTACTTGCAGTGTGCACTAAAGACCACCAGTTGTGCTTAAGCAAAGATGGATGCGTTTCACTGGTAAAACAGAACCATTACTGACAACAGTACTTATAATTACCTTGGTAAGAACAGCAGATGCTGCAAAGCATCTTTAGTTATACATCACCATGAAGTGGAAGGAGAATACATGAGTACACATCAGAAAATAAGACATCAGGCTGGGTACTTAAGCTGGCTTGAGCTTCTATCCTATTATGTGCTTTATGCACAAGCAGTAATGGGATAACGCAAACCCAACCAGTTGCCACAGTTAGAATGGATAGAAAACTCACAAATGGACATACCAAACACTTGTAGGATATACATCATACAAACTTTAAGAACTGATTGAAGACTATGTGAGGAATAGTCTTTTGCTGAAATAGGTTTTTTCACTGACTCCACTGAGCTTCTGAATACCCCATGAGACTTTATAATAACGCTCAGTCATCTGTGAAACAGTTCCATACTTTCTTTAACTCTTTGCTACCTTTTTAGATATAAAACTATGGGATTGCTTGTCTGCATGTATGTGTTTGATTTAGCTTCTTTTCACACGTGTGCTGCCTATATTACCAACACAACATGCAGCACGTCTGAGAGAGTGCCTGGGTGACTGATAGAACTGAAAATCAATCGTATTTTTATATCAGAAGAGCTCACTGTGCTCATTCCTATTGAAACCTAAACATAATACACTTGAGTTGTTTGTGTCTTTGTATGGAAGAGTTCACGATCTTCTCCTGGTCTCAGAAAAATTTGCTATGCTGTTTGTTTTTGCTCTCCCTGCAATCAACTATGTCAAAAACATGTCAGCCAACGCCTCCCCAAACACACACAAGTAGCAGTTGCACACACTCAAAACACTCGTTCTAGAAAATACTGCTGTAGGCTAGCATTTCAACATATGCTAAAAACAACCTTTTAGTTTTATCGGGATGTAGGTGAAGATATTTTGGTCTACACAATCACTCCTTAACACCCCCCCCCCCCAAATAAAAAAGAAACAAACAAAAAAGAAACAAAACATTACAAGCATATCAGAGACCATTATCTAACATGACTAATATAGTATAGTTCTCAATAAATTTGAAAAAAAGATTTGGGCGGATGGGTACAATTTATGGTTGACCTAGTTTTCTTGCTAATAAGTTTAAGTTTCCATATTTATCAATTGTGATTTTCACTCCAATCAAAATTTGTCCTCTGCGTTTACCCATCTGTCCAGTGAGAACACACACACACTAGTGATCACTAGGGGGCTGTGCTTCACACGTGCCCAGAGCGGTAATAAAGTTAACTGCAGTAGTGTTATTTGTCACAAGCTTTGTTATCTTATACTAAAAATGTCTGGGTTTGGCTGTAGATGTCCTGTTGATATTGGTGCTATCCATTTTAAGCTAGAGATACCTGAAGTTAAATCATCTTAAAATTTACATTTATTTTCCATGTAGCTAGCTAGCTAACTTAGCAGTTAATAGCTAACAAGCTAAGTAACAAGCGTCTCTAGACTTAGATCATAGCCTTCAGGGTTCATAAACAGGATTATAAATCTGTTCAGCCATCAGTGATCTGTAGCTGGCCAGAACAGATTCACAACACACGGGTATCAGGAAAGAGTTCTAAAGTTTAATGATGATGCATCTACAGAAGAAAGAAGTCGTGTCTTAAGACAGTTGGGTAAGAATAATAAACCATGTATGTTTGGTGTTCTCTTTATTAGGATAGAAGGTACAGTGGACTGGATGTAGGGGTAATGGAAAAGTGAGAGAGAGAGAGAGAAAGAGAGAAGTTCTAACTGAGGAGCAGACTCAGATAAGGGAGTGAACAGAGTGTTCTGATTGACGGTCACAGACAGTGAATCACAAATTCCCTTACAGAATCTTTTACACATATTCTTCACTTATACTTGAATTCTAACAAACATTTACATTTACATTTACATTTACGGCATTTAGCAGACGCCCTTATCCAGAGCGACTTACAAAAAGTGCTTCAAACACCACTCAATACGAAAGGAATGATTCCTTTGTAGCTAGAAAGAATGCACTGGATATAGCAATATGGCAAATTAAATGTTAATATTTATTAGATACTTAGCGATCACTGGCTAGCTAGTTATTTGTCTTACGAGCTATATCAGTAGCTAGCTGGCAAGTTGTTTAACGTAGCTCTAGATCTTCCAGACTGTAACGACTCTCAAATTTAAGTTTAGGAAATGATGACATGTAGCTATGTGCCAGTAAATTTAATTAAATCCTGCATATATTTAGCTGCCTAGTTTCCTTGAAAAAGTGAAGAAGCTAGATCTGCATCGAATTAGAAAATCGTCGTTACAGAACGATTCAGCCTAAACATGAACCCAGCTGATCAGCCAGACGTTGCAGCATTGAGGACTGCAGTGGTTAACCAGGGACAAATGCTAGGCAACCACGAACAGATGCTCCGCCAGATCATGGAGCAAGTAAACACAGTATCGGTCGCGGTATAAACATTAAGTAGCTTACCTCATTCCCCCCGTGATCCTCCTTCTGCCAACCCCGTCGCGGTGTCCTCTGTCGCAAGTCGCCATGAACTGGCTTTACCTCTCCCAGCTCGCTATTCCGGAGATCCTGATGGATGCTGGGGCTTTCTGTTACAATGCTCTCTAGTGTTTGAACAACAGCCATCGCGCTTCCCGACGGAACGCGCTAAGATAGCCTACGTTGTGGCACTGCTACACAACAAAGCGTTAGCCTGAGCCACACCTATTTGGGAAAAGCAAACTCATGTTCCTCGTATGAGCTCTTTGCCGCCAGTTTTATTGATGCCACTCTTGTCGAGGACCTGGGCATTCCCCTGGTCAGCCTTGACAACCCTCTTCCCGTGACCGCCGTTGATGGAAGGAGTTTGAGTTCCAGTGCGGTGTCTAAACAAACCGTGCCTGTGGAAATGATAATAGGAGGGCATCATGAGCAGATCACCTTCTATGTTATTCGTGCCCCCCAAATGCGTCTTATCCTGGGGTTTCCCTGGTTACAACGGCATAACCCGGAGATAGACTGGCTGGCGCACACTGTGAGAGACTGGAGCCGTCTCTGTAAGGAGACCTGCTTACAGTCCAGGTTCAGCTCTTCTGTTAGCCCTCAACACGAACCTGTGAATCTCGCACAAGTCCCTGTTCACTGTCACTGTCTTGCTGAAGTTTTCAGCAAGGAAAAGGCAGGCTTTCTTCCCCCTCACAGAGCTTATGATATAGCCATTGACCTGCAACCCGGGGCTAGCCCTCCCAGGGGCCGTCTCTTCTCGCTAGCTGCCCCGGAACGTCAAGCTATGGAGGATTATATCAAAGAGGCTCTCGCGGCAGGTTTCATCCGCCCCTCTAACTCACCCGCTGGTGCGGGGTTTTTCTTTGTGGGGGAAAAAAGATGGCGGGCTGAGGCCCTGTATTGATTATCGGGGTCTCAATAAAGTGACCATCAAAGACCGGCACCCGTTACCTCTCATGGCCACAGCATTTGAAGCCTTACAGAAGGCCACCATTTTCACCAAGTTAGACCTTCGTAGCGCTTACAACTTGGTCCGAGTCAAAGAGGGGGACGAATGGAAGATCACTTTCATCACCCCATCCGGCCACTATGAATATTTGGTAATGCCATTCGGGTTAATGAACGCTCCTGCTGTCTTTCAGCGTTTTATTAACGAGGCTCTCAGAGAAGCCCTTGATAGGCACGCCTTCGTCTACCTGGATGACATTCTCATTTATAGCGATTCTCTGTCCGATCACATCCAGCATGTACGGCAGGTTCTCCAACTCCTGCACGAAAACCACCTTTACGTGAAACTGGAGAAATCACTTTTTCACGTCCAGGAGGTGGCCTTTTTAGGCTACAGAATAGCCCCCAATGCCTTGTCCATGGACCCGTCCAAAATACGGGCCGTTGCCCAGTGGCCTATCCCTACCTCTCTACGGTTCCTAGGGTTCGCCAATTTCTACCGTCGCTTTATAAAGGGGTTCAGCACTCTGGCAGTCCCGCTCACCGAGCTCACAAAAAAGACTCCGGGTCCAAAAGTCTTTTGATAAGCTTAAAGAACAGTTTACCTCCAAGCCCATCCAACGTATGCCCGATCCTGACCTTCCCTTTATCGTGGAGGTCGACGCCTCCGATTACGGAGTGGGCGCCGTCCTGTCCCAGCGTTCGGGCAACCCCCCGAAGTTACATCCGTGCGCTTATTTTTCACACCGCATGACACCCGCTGAGAGAAACTACGACGTAGGTGACAAGGAGCTACTAGCGGTCAAACTAGCTCTAGCTGAGTGGAGAAATTGGCTGGAGGGGTCCAAACAACCGTTTCTGGACCGACCACAAAAATCTGTCCTACCTCTAGCAGGCTAAACGCCTCAACCCCAGACAGGCCAGGTGGTCGCTCTTCTTTAACCGGTTCGACTTCACTCTCTCCTATCGTCCTGGCACCAAAAACGTTAAACCTGACGCGTTGTCTCGCCAGTGGGAGACGCCCACCGAACCGGCAGAACCGAGTACTGTCATACCTCCTTCCCAGATTGTGGCTCCTATTCGGTGGGAGGTCGAGTCCGCGGTCAAACGCTCGCTCGCCCGTAATCTGGGTCCTAGTGGAGTTCCCCCTGGTCATCTGTACGTCCATCCGCCTATGAGAAAGAAGGTAATGGAGTGGGGCCATGACTCCCCGTTTGCTGCTCATCCGGGGGCGCGTCGCACCCTCGAACTCCTGCAGCGTCGCTTCTGGTGGTCTGGTATGGAGCAGGAAGTGGGGAGGTACGTTTCCGCTTGTGAGATGTGCGCCCTCAACAAGACCCCTCACGTCAAGCCTTCTGGTCTGCTGCGTCTGCATCCTACCCCTTCTAGGCCTTGGTCTCATGTGGCCCTGGACTTCGTCACTGGCTTGCCCCCTCTCTCGGGGTAACACCACAATCTTGGCTATTGTTGACCGGTTTTCTAAAATGGCTAGGTTCCTGGCCCTGCCTAAACTCCCCTCGGCTCGAGACACGGCCTCATTGTTCCTCCATAACATCGTTAGACACCACGGTTTTCCATCCGACGTGGTGTCTGATAGAGAGCCGCAATTCACAAGTCAGTTCTGGGGAGCCTTCCTGGATTTATTGGACGCCAAGGCCAGCCTGTCATCAGGGTTCCACCCTCAGACTAACGGCCAGACTGAAAGGACCAACCAGGACCTGGAGCAAACGCTCCGGTGCCTGGCGTCTTCTAACCAGTCCTCCTGGTCTGACCAGCTCTTATGGGCCGAGTACGCCCACAACACTTTATTTATCAGCCCTGGGCATGTCGCCCTTTGAGTGTCTATACGGGTACGCCCCTCCCATGTTCACCGACCAGGAGGCCGAAGTGGCGGTTCCCAGTGCCTGGGCCCTGGTGCGGCGGTGCCGTTTGACGTGGCGTAAGGCCCGCCAGGCCCTGGTGTCCGCCTCAGCTAGGTACTGTCGCAGTGCCGATAAGCACCGTCTCCCCGCAGTCTCCTTCCGCTCCGGTCAGCGTGTCTGGTTGTCGGCCAAGGACCTGCCTGTCAGGGGTGGGACCAGGAAGCTGGCCCCTCGGTATCTGGGTCCTTTCAAAATTGACAAGAAGGTTAATCCTGTTACTTACCGGTTGCGGCTCCCGTCGTCCATGAAGGTCCATCCTGTCTTTCATGTCTCGCTCCTCCGGCCGGTCCTGTGTGCTTTGCCCCGTGCTCCGCCTGGTCCCCGTATGGTGGACGGCGGTCCGGTTTACACGGTCAACCGGATCATGGATGAACGTCGTGTCCGGGGTCGGGTGCAGTTCCTGGTAGACTGGCTGGGCTATGGTCCCGAGGAACGGTCCTGGGTCCCCGCGAACCGCGTATGCGCTGCTCTGTTTTGTTTACTACTAGATCCACTCAACCCTAGTTACAAGCATTTGTGTTCGTCTGTTCTAAACGGCGCTTGGGTTCACTCCTACCTATATTCCCTACGAGGTGTGTACCTGCCGGTACACCCGTCGTTACATGGTATTAGTTTTCATTCCTACGCTGATGACACCTAGCTTTATGTATCAGCCAAACCAAATGATCTGTTCAGGCTCAACAGAATAGAAGAACGTGTAAAAGAATTTAAATGCTGGATGGCGAACCACTTTCTTCTACTTTAGTATGAACAAAAACTGAGATCCTGTTACTTGGGCTTAAAGTGGAGATAAATTTAAATCTCAAATCACTTTCTGAAACTGGATAGTTTCTGTTACTCCATATACTGATGTAAAAAACCTAGGTCTCATCTTTGATTCACATCACTCAAATGATTCGCACATATGTAATGTAGTTTGAACAAAATTTTCCACCTATGTTGCCAGATTGAGAGAGATATCATCCCTTAAAGCTGTTGAGATGCTCACACATACATTCATAACCAGTAGGCTCAGTTAATGTAATGCTGTTCTAGCTGGCTGTTCTAGTACAATCACAAAATAAGCCCCGAAATTGGTCCAGAATGAAATTCTCACTCAAACCAGGAAATTTTATTCCATTCTCTCAGCTCTACACTGGCTACCAAATTTGGCTAAATTCTGTATTGACTATAAAATACCCTTTCTAAATGGTTTGGCCCCTCTGTATCTTCTTGAACTTATTGAAGTCTATAACCTGTGACAAAGGCTGAGGGCAGCCACCATAACCATATCTCAAACCCATGTCTGACCGACCGGTGGTAAACACATGCCCCAAATACCAGACCAAAGAGCCAGCTCTCTAATACAGCAGACTGGGCAGCCATTTTACCTTCCAGAATGATGTGTCATAACCCTGCATGCGCTCTTCGTTCACTTGGGATGCTGACAGTTCCTCAAATTAGAAAACTCACAGTAGGTACCTGAGTGCTCTCACATAAGGTGCACCCAAACTTTGGAGCACTTCAGTCTGACTTCAGCTGTTTATACAAGCTTTTGGCACAATGAGTTACATTTCATTAAGATAAAATATGCAGCAAGGAAACTGGACTTTCCATACCACATCATTTCATATTTTTAAAAACATAAATGTGTTTACTGTGCACATATAAACAGTGTTTTAGTAACAGCTTGTTTGTTTTGTTTTCTTTTCCCAGCAGACTCTAATTATATAATGTAGCATAATTATAGAAATTACTGAATGCACCACAATGTCATCATCATAGTCTTGAAATGGCCGTTAAGTATTTATGTAGTATTTCTATATTGTGTATGACAAAAAAATCAAAACAGCAATACTACAATATAAGATTTTTTGAAAGAGATTAAAGAAGTCAAGAACAAAACCTTCATGGTCTAATGTTTCTCAAGCTAAATTCCATTTTATCTTAGTAATATTGTATTCTTTTTTTCTCATATTGAATCTGTGACAAACTATATTTGAAAGAGCTGTGTGATTCACCTTTAGATCTCCAGAGCCATCAAATATCAAAACCTTTGAACATTAAAATATTCAAATGAAATGGACCATGTTTATATACAAGGATATTTTTTTACCTCAAGTACTTCAGTTAAATCAGGAAAGATCTCATTTGTCCTGCTGTCAGCTTACCAAGTCAGAACACAGAGAGATTCCTATAGTTCCAAACAACAGGACACTGGTCAGATATTAGCGGTGAATTTAATTTGTACTTATGCTGTGACCTGTGTGACAAATGAGACTGCATAGCAAACCAAAAATCCTTTCCTAACTATGGCACTGAGGAAGTAGATAGGACTGATGATGTTCAGAGAGGTGGTCCAGGAGAGAAGAATTGTTTGGCTGGGAACTGTTGCAGATCCCACTAATGTACCTGGATGTTGTAAAGTAGACTGACCTAACTCTGGCCGCTTGTCTTCTCCTCTGCTTTTGACATACTGGGGATGACCTGGCAGGCCAGCATTGTAACTGAAGCCATCCTCTTCCTGATTCTCCTTTCTGTTTCTCTACTCCTCCATATTCCCCAAAGAGAACAGGGAGAAAATGAAAGAAAGGTGCTCCCTTCATTTCTCCTGCATATTTCATTTGATTTATTTTGATTGCCTGCCTCCCTCTCTCTCTCTCTATCTCTCTCTCTCTCCCATCTTTCTCTGCAATTCTCTCTTTGTAAGAAGAGATTTAGAATAGCCTGAATAATTCCTTTTGTACAAAATAAAGGTTTTTTTTTCTTCAAGAAGGGTTAAAGAAAATTCCTTCGAAAACATTTCCCAGGAGCTCTGAAACATTGAATAAAAGAATAATTTTCCACACTAGCCAAAGCCTACCGTCCTCCCAAAGGACTGTAAGGTAACTGTAAAGGGTAGCAGAAAACTAGCTGTTGACAATGTGACAAGGATGCATTATCTGCTATGATAAATAAATTGCCATGTGTTTTGAATAAAATGAATTGCTCTAATTTTAAGATAGAATGTAGCTATGATTGTTCATGGTGTCAGCTAAAGTAACTGATTATAACTCCTTTGGCTCTTTCAAGATCTTTCATCATGCCCATAACCAGAAGATACCACATGGTAATTTTGCTATTTTTATTAATTTTCATCATCTCCAGTATCTTATTTTTAGCGTGCATTCTTGCATCTGTGAGTAAATGTGTTTGCACCTGTGACACGTTTGTTCACATGAAATTGCCACTGTAAGGTCAGCATTAAAGCTTGCACGTCTATTTGTGAGTCATGTGGTGTTAGATCTTCTCAGCAGAACCTTCTGTTCTGCAAGCTTTATCACGGCTTTTTGTATAGCACTATTCAGCTACTCAGCATCCATCGCTATCTTTGGATAAGTAAATGCCACTTAACATCCATGCCTTGACATTACCATCCTCCAAATGTTCTTATGGGGAAAAAAAATACAATGAATAAAACATGTCCTGTACTCAGTGCAGGTTGTTACTTTATTAAAGTAGATTTCTACATCAAGACATCCCATGGCTGCAAATGGGCAACGGTAAAGGTTGGGAACTGAGCAGTGCTGTGGATGGCAGCTGGACACAGAGGCTCCGAGGTAAATATCCGCCTGTCTCGGCATGCAGTGGGTGCCTGCAGCCTGCTGATTGGACAGCATTAATCTTATTATGCAAAAATAATCCCTGTCATGAGCAGAGTAGTGTGTGCAATGCACTGTTCCCATTGTGTAGATGTGAGAATGTATGTCTCTGTTAGCTCTAAAATTCCATTATTGGAGATCTTTTTTCTTTTTGAGAAATATTTAATTGAGCTGTTTGGGACAGTACGTATTATGCTTATTATGCTTAATGCTTTATGCTTATTGAGGCTGAAGAAATGCCCCCAAAAAGAGGAATTTTAACTTTGTCAGTAGTATGTAGTCTTATCTTGTAGTAGGTAGTGAGGCTCACATTGTAAAATATTTATGGTTTTGGCATTCCATGTATTCTGTCCGCATTTGCCTCTGGCTACTTTTTAATTGGCTCTCCCTAGACATGTAAACACGGTGTTGCATATACAACAATGAACAGAAGATAAGGGACAAGAAAAGAGGAAAGAATAAGAATAAGAGAGTTCCTTTTTTAATTTCATCGGTTTTTTAATTTCATCGGTGACAAATATGTCACCTGGAAATCAAAACAATTTTATGATACAAAAAGTATATACACAGTACTCACCGTGATGTCAACTAGAGAAAATACAGTGACCGGTTCTGATGATCAAGTGAGAAACAGGTGAGATTTTTGTGGCAGCATCTCAGACACATAAATGCTTTTAAAAGATCAGTACACAGGGTTTGAACTCTGCCATATAAATATTTTGGCAAATAAGCAATAAAACCCCATTAAAGTAATGTGGCATAGGATGCACTTCTCTCTCTCTTTCTCTCTCTCACCCCCCTTTTACTCTCTCTCTCTCACCCCCTATTTCACCCTCTCTCTTTCTTTCTCACCGCCCTCTTTCCCTCTCTCTCTCTCTCTTTCACCCCAATCTCTCTCTTTCTCTCACTGTCTCTCTCTCTCTTTGTGATTAACAATTCCTCATATCCACGGCCCTGCGCTCTGCTGCTACATACAGAGGGATATATTCATCATAAACCTGTGGAAAATGTCGGGTGTGAGAAAAATTGCTGTCGCGCAATGGACCTTCATCCAGCAGTTAATTAATATTTAAAAATTCACAGTGGATGGGAAAGAAAGGAATGTAGCACTTTGGCAATCACGTCTTTGGCTGACTCTGGACTTTGGAGAATGAATAATGATGTGATGAGAATGGAGTGTTCGAAAAAGAGAAGGACGTTACACTATTAATTACAGTTTACGCCATTTTCCACATCTGGGCTGTTTGGTGGAGTTAATAAATTATGACTGCATATGCATATGTTTTTTTTTTTTTAAACAGGGTTGTGGTGTGTGGGAGGGAAGTGGTATTAGTAACAGAGTTACTGTTTTATTCGGTATACCTGTCAGGTCACTTCTTCTGACCTATTTGAAATTCAGGACAACACGTATTAATCTGTGAAGGAATGTTGTACCATTCAGAACTGATTGCACTGCGCAGTTGCCACGAATTCAGCAGCTCATTGCGCATAGCTACACAGCAATGTCTGAATCTGATACTTGATAGGCATGACTGCTGGATACTAATGTAATGAAATCTTTCTGTTGTGTTCCAGGAAAATAAATTCTTTTTTATTATGCTGCCAGTGTCCATGTGAGTGTAGACTGTAGCAGTAATGCGGTGAATTTGGTCTATAACAACATACAGATATGATACCATCTGGTATCTGGTCCTAAAGACCAGGAAAACATGCCAACACCAGATTAATCTGTTGAAACAAAATCGAGTGGTTGCATGGGTGGTTAGCATGGTGCAAAAGGGACAGGTAACTTTTTCCTGCTCCCTAAGAGTTTTAAATTTCGATGTGTCCCCTGGATTTGTGCTTTCTCATTCTATAACATAAACACTCATCATGGTCTTCATCTACTGTATCCCATTTGACGCAAAGTCTGATTGGTGCAGTCTGACCAGTGATTTGCCTGGTTGTGACCTGTCCGTTCATTTGCATAACTCATTCTTGATCACTAGCAGTTTATTTTTCCCCCACACCATTCTTGGTAAACCTTGGGAAGCTAGAACCAGCATTCACTTCTCTTGCTCATTCTAATGCTTGGCCATTTTTACTGACCACTAATGGAAATATTGATCTGCTTGATTAAAACTACATACGATGTATGATTTGTCTGAATGTACAATTTATGCAAAGGTGGGAGGTGTACCTAATAAACTAGCAATATAGTCACCAGATGCATGATTCATATTTCATGTCTTTCCTGGTTGCTGGCTGAGATGAAGACAGGAATATTTCCAATATAGGTCAAAGTGGTAATTGATGTAGTATGACATAGTATATCTAAAATATGTAAATACATAAGTAAAAATTAAGTGACTATGCTTTTCAGTTTTTTTTGTCTAATCTGAATTCAGTCTTCTCCCCAGGTACTTTGCTTTGATTTCCCCCCAACATCAATATTCTATTGAGCAGTGTTCTGGATTAACCAGGTGAGCGTTTTATACACTGACACCAAGCAAAGCTGTGCTACAGCTTAGAATAACAACGGTGGTACGATGACAGGTGATGACAGTGTAGCTGTAACAGCCTAGCCTGGGGCTGGGTCATCTGCTGTACTGACTCTAGCCACTAGAGGGAGGCACAGAGCTCCCCCTCAGTAATCAATGACAAACGGTAGCACCAGTGCCTGAATTTATTTAAGGGGAGCTCTCAGTCTAGGTATAGTCTTCAGTTGGTTTGCTCTGTGTGTGTGTGTGTGTGTGTGTGTGTGTGTGTGCGCATGCTTGCTTGTTTGTTTGTCTGTTATTGTTGGCCCTACTGGTGATTGTGCTTGGGTTAGTCCTGTATTGTCTCCATGCTTTTTCTAAGCCCATTTGCCTGTTTAGTGACTTGCAGTGCTAGTGAAAGTATTTTGCAAATGAAATAAATAAATCTTTGATGATGGATGAAATAAATATTTGATGAAGGATCACACCTTCAAGCCAGGAGTACCAGGTTATGCCTTTTGGTGGAATTCCCTGACTGTTTCCCATTAACGAAGTCCACCAGGTTCTTCAACTGTTATGCATTATCATCTCTTTGAATGATGTGATCTCTGTATCTATGGTAGGATCTTGGATGAACATGTAATATTTAAGTGATTCCTTCAGCTACAGTTGGACAACCATCACTACATAAAATTTGAGAAGTTGATGCTCTATGCTCCATCTGCCATATATTTCATTATGATGGTAACAGTATGTGTGCCCCTTGGGAGGAGAATACAACATGCCGGTTTTGTTAGTCCCTTGCTATTTCTGCTCTACCAAGACCACAGAAGAGACTTCATTAAAGGACTGCCAGCTTCCTAGGACAACACTGTGATTTTGGTCATTGCTGACCATTGGCTTACAAAGTCCTTGGTTTGTCCAAGCTCCCCTTGACTAAGAGGCCCACCATGCTCCTACTGCAGGGATGTTCATGATGGGCCTACTGACATGGTTTCAGATAAGGCACCCATTTTCAAGTAACTTCTGTAAGGCCACTGGCCTACTTGTAGGTGTTTCCTTGAGCCAGTCCTTCTATTCAGACTTGTACTTCCAGTTGAATGGTCAGACTTAGAGAGCTAATCAAGACCTTGAGCAGACCATCTGGTACCAAGTATCCACTTTCATTTAGGATGAGTATCTGCTCTGGGTGGAGTATGGGATGGAGTATGGGATGGAGTATGCCTGTGATACCTTGTGAAATTCATCAATCAGCGAGATTTGAGTATCAATATAATGTGTAAATGTAGGCTTGGGTCTTTGTCGGTTGGACACAGAACCGTCCCAGTCGATAACACAACTAATCAGTTTCATTTGTGACTTGATTTGTCTAATCCAAAGTACTCTTGCCTGATCTCAACTGCAAGCAAGGCAGAGATGGTGCCTCCATCCAGGATATCTCTACAGTGCCCTTCCCAAGGAGAGCCAGGAAAATTACCCAAGACAGCAGTGACATGAGTCCCTCCCTCTTCTCCCTGTTCCCATCAGACAGACAGCACCACAGCATAAAGGCATAGACTGGTTGGCTCAAACAGCATGTTCCACCAGGCTATCAGGCTGCTGAACTCCACCTCATAGACATCATCAATAATGCAGTTGATCGTCTCATACACCTATGTACATTCCCATGGTGTAAGAATTTTTTCTGACACGAATGGCATTTTCCTTGTCATTTCTGAGCATCATCTCAACAACAAAACCAACAACCAGAGTTCACCTTTGTGCAGCAAATGAATCATTTCAAAAGTCTTGTCAGAGTTGTTCATTATCTTGCTGTACTTGACACGCAGCATGTTCCCTCTTCAGGATATTGTCTTTGTTCTGGTCAAGTTTACCGAGTGCAGGAAGCGTCTTCTTACAAGCTTCGTATTTCAGAGTTATTCACAGAGCAAAAATGCCTCCATAATGCATTTACTTAAATTTTATCTGCACTTAAATATCATTTGACTCAGACTTCAAATAGCCATTTCTATAATGGAGGAGTGTGGTCATGAGTTACTTTACCAATTAGTGTAATTCCCTCATCAGGTCAGAATGAGATTTGTTCTGAGATCAAAAAGTTGTGGAGGACTGTTGGCAACACTTAGAGGATTATTCACATGTCTGAGCACATAGCTATGTTAGTATATCACCTGCGCTCTGGGGTCATTACATTCCTCCTGTTTATTGAATGTGCTTTTAATGCTACAGATGTCTAATTTCCACATTAACCTACTGGATACCATCACATCTGGGCAATGGGCAATTTAGTGGTAAAGACCCAATTATGGTCTGGAAAGTGACTAAGCTTTTTATGCATTAGAGTGGTGGCAGTATATTGGTTATATCTGTAGACAAGCTCTTTGGATTAATGAAGGGGTCATAAAAAGGGGTGTGTGTATGTATGTATGTAAGATATAATGAATATGTATGTGATGCTTTTAGGTGAGTAACTGCAATTTACTGTACTAAGAGATATAGAGGTATTCAAAATTGTAGTGATGTACACAAGGTTTCCTTTTGGGCAAAGGTCCTTCATCAACAAGGTACAAAGTGCACAGTTGATGAAATACCTTTTCTTTGTAATGTCATGTTTCTCTGGAAACCTTGTGTATTTGTGCATTTTGAGTGTGTGTGTGTGTGTACATGGGTGATGTGCTGTATGTTAATGTTTTATGTCTATATTTGGAGTCTGCATCTTTTTTAATTTTCAGACATGTTAGGTAATTTTTTTTTTTTTTTTAATAATTTCACAATTTCCCTTGGGATCAATAAAATGCTATCTTAATAAGCAGTTTGT
This sequence comes from Brachyhypopomus occidentalis, assembly GCA_020368025.1. Taxonomy (NCBI): domain Eukaryota; kingdom Metazoa; phylum Chordata; class Actinopteri; order Gymnotiformes; family Hypopomidae; genus Brachyhypopomus; species Brachyhypopomus occidentalis. The sequence goes on along the minus strand of JAGXOD010001379.1, from coordinate 4,206,643 downwards.
CATTTGCATGCGATATTTCAACTGAGTTCCAACTGAGCATTTTTCTCAGAATAATTAAACAAATTGAATACACATGGATTAGAAGACGTCCAGAGCTTCATTACAAGTCTGGAATCCAATAATGTCCAGCAACCCACCAGGTGATGTGATTTACTGCTGAATTCCCTGCTCCTCCCCCGAAAGCTCGATTCATTAGTAATTAAGCAAACAATGGTGAGTAGTGCATTTGTTCATTTCACAACTGTGCACTCCTTGATCTGTGAGTTTCAATCATAACCACTCCCTTCACTGCTAAGTGTGTGAAGTGTGTCTTTTAAGAGCAGATCCTCTGCACACACCCCTGAGGTGCTATATAATTAATGTGTAGAAAAATACAAATTATTAGATGTTGTTTTTTTTCTCTAAGGTGTGCATACACTTCACGCCAATCCCTCTGTGTTTCTCTTGTTACCCTGTGGTGGTTGCTAAGTAACCATCTCAGAATTACTGTCACCAGACATGAATCTTATTAGTGTTTTATTATTGTGCTGTTTTTAGGACCAAGGCCATAAATAAGCAGCTGCATTTCTACATTCTCCACAGTGGGCTATGAAAAAGGCGCACGTAAAACGTCTAGCCAGAGGACTTATCATAATGGAGAAAATCTGAAATGTGCACGGAAGACGGTGGCAGGGGGTTCTACATCATGCTTGTGAAGTGCAGTCCTGAACCATCAGTAACGGGCGGTTTCAACCAGCGCATTTCATGGCAAAAAAATGTAACCTAGGCTTGACCAAGTGTGAATGAAACGATTCAAAATATGTGCCGAATCCTTTGGATGGAAAAGGGTACGGCATAAACAGTAATGCTCTTACTTTTGAAACAAATGGATGTGGAAGCGGACGTTTTATGCCAATGCACTGTTTCCAAAACTCCAGGCTTTTATTTACTATAACAAATATTTTACAATTTTTGAACGTCTCTGACTAGCCTTTCTGTGTCCTTAAATCCAGCATTACACAGTGGTGCTGTTGGACTGAGAAACGGCTTTAAGACCCCACTGCCATGCACCAGTAGGCACCCAGTCTGGAGTCCTCTCCCACCAGTCACGCTTCCCAAGCACCTCCCCGTTCTCCATCGCTGGTGTATTAGCAGCACCTCCACCCTAACCCCATTACTCTGCTCCTGTTTAACCTCTGCAGGTGATCTACGCCCTTTCCCATACAGCCCAGAGCCGAGACAGTTCCACGGCTTTTGAACTGCCGTCTCATGAGTGTCTACCGAGCACCTACTGAGCGTGTACCGAGCCCTGCTGGATTCCCTGCTTCTCGGAGCCGTTTCTTGTTAATAAAGTCTACCATCGCCTCCGACACTCGCTTCCCACTCTTGCGTTTAGCAATGTCACAGCCGTTTTGATCATTGCGCTGATAGTAGTGATTTTAGTCACTGTACTGAAACTCAGGTCTTGTGCTGAGTGTTTCCACCCTTAGCAAAAAGAAGTTTATTCAAGTGTACTATGAGTATACTTATTTTTTACTAAAACTGAGGAAGTATACTTGAAGGTTACTTTTTATAAACTATTTTTTAAATACTTAAGAATAGTATAGTGAAGTATACTTGGCGTATACTGAAAAGTATAAACAGAAGTCTAAGACTAAGTACATTAATACCCTTAGCAAAAATAAGTTTATTCAAGTGTACTATGAGTATACTTATTTTTACTAAAACTGAGGAAGTATACTTGAAGGTGACTTTTTATAAACTAAATTTTAGATACTTAAGAATAGTATAGTGAAGTATACTTGGCTTATACACAGAAGTATAAACAGAAGTCTAAGACTGAGTACATTAATATCAAGACTTACACTTGTATAATACTTACTATATCTTGCTCCAAGTGCATAATAAGGTCAAGTCAATGACTCATGCTTAACATTTAATGCAAATGTGCACTTTTTCCTTTCATTTTCTCCAGTAAGGAAGGAATTCATATCATATGTATTTGTTTTTGAAATGTGTGAAATGTTTGAAAATATATCGAACTTGTTTTCAACATTCTGTCTTGTGATTTTGTAAATGCATCACACTCTTAATGTACTTAGTCTTAGACTTCTGTTTATACTTTTCAGTATAAGCCAAGTATACTTCACTATACTATTCTTAAGTATTTAAAAAATAGTTTAAAAAAGTAACCTTCAAGTATACTTCCTCAGTTTTAGTAAAAAATAAGTATACTCATAGTACACTTGAATAAACTTCTTTTGCTAAGGGATACAGTAAACTTTAAGAATACTGAGACGGCGCCGACATACAGATTGACAAGCCCCGCCCACTCCTCAGCAGAGGTTGCTGGGAGATAGGCGAGAGAGACTGGAAATTATAAATAATCCGTTTAATGTGTGAGTTTGCATGTAGTTATTTTGCTGTTTTTAGTTATAAGTGTGTGGAGGATGCATATGTGTTTGTTCTGTGAGGAAAGCCGGGAGCACCCTCACTGTGATGTGGGTGCGGCTGGGTGAGGTAGTTGCCATTAAGGGCAATGAAGTATTACGAAAAACCTACGTGGATCTATCAAAGTTCATTTTCTAGCTGAGATGAACTTCTCGTGTGAGACTCCTTTCTTCACTGCCACAACAAAATTTTAAGGAGTGTATTTCAAATACAAAAATTTTAAGCTATAAGTAATATGCCAAGCAAACTTAAAGTGAACTAGTGAAATAACCAATGTTTAACAGTATACTTAAAATAAACAATAAAAATAGACTCGAAGTATAAAACAAGTACAATGGCAGTATATTGATAAGTGTACTTGTTTTATACTTTAAGCATACTAGAGGATATACCAAGTACATTGATAGCATATAGATGAGTATACTAGTTTTATACTATAAAGTGTACTTTTAAAAACTTAAAATGAACTTTAAAGTATACTTTTATAAACTAGAAATGTTCCAATTTAGTCCGAAGAAGTATTAAATTGGTATACTTTCTAGTACACTTAAAGTATATGGTCTGTAGTATACTTGCTATACTTATACTTATACTTAAGTATACTTAATAAAATGAACTTTACGTATACTACTTTTTGCTAAGGGCAGCCCTGGCAGCTCCAAACGTCATAAAGGCAGACTAGGACACAACAGTGGAAAATACCCGAGCTTATTCTTTTTCTAAAACAGTTTGGTTACAGAGGTTATTTGTGCAACAGCAAAAGAGAAACTCTGCAAAGTCAAGCAGAAAAGACAATTATCTTCAATTAAATGGAATTATTTGAAAGCACAGAATAAAATAAAAGAAAAGATTTTCCATAGTGCCAGTCAAGGCTGAAGCAAGAAGGGTGGGCCAATAGCTCAGACCTCTGGTTTAAAAAAAAACAACCCAAAACAAAACCCAGCGAGACCAATTTGGAAGTGTGGCAGTGGGGCATAGAAGCAGCAGTGAAAAACCAAACGAAGTAAAAGTGACATCTGTGCCACCCACTCCCAGCCTCAAGCACTCTTTTCTCTCTTCGGCCAAAGGTTAGCCATACGCCAAGGACAGACTCCTCTTAAGAGCTATCATGACGAGCTCTGAAGACGCTGCCTTTGACACACGGGCACTGGAAGAGTATAACCTCTCTCACCTCTCACTTCCTTTTACCATTTAAGCCATTAAAACTTTGACATATATTAAATGTTATTGCAGCAGCTTGGTTGTTCAGATCCACTGCAAAAGTCATCATCGTTCCATATATATATATATATATATATATAGAGAGAGAGAGACAAAGACAGAGAGGGAGACAGTCAGACAGAAAAAGAGAGCGAGAGAGCAGAGTACATTTTTTCTTTAATATAGTCTCGTCTATTCGAGATTTACTGACGTTTGGAAATACACACTTTACTTGTAATGTTCCAAAATCCTGTTCCTTAGCAACCATTCTTTTGATTTAAACATTTGTATTATGATATTCAATGCAAAATGATACAGCTGACACTAGAACAGTGTGAATGTTCAAATGAAGGACAGAACCAGATTCCTCTGTTTCTCCCTGTCACACCCTGCAGTTTTGATGTGCGCTCTCTGTTGGTGACATGTTCTGGATTCCCATGTATTGTGTGTGTGTGTGTGTGATGTGTACAGAAACACACACACACAGAGTGAAGGCACTCAGCCTCTCAGGAGAGGCAACAGATGAAAACGCCCAGGATCAGCACATCTGGCAGGCCACTCTGCTTTCTCTTTCATATGCACAGGAACCCGCATGGATTGGGTGTAAAAACTAGAATGAATAATTGATGCGGCGTGGTGCCACAAAGCACTTTCTTTTAGCTAATTGGATTTAAAGAGAGAGAGAGGAGGGGTGGCAGATAAAAATATTATTATGCAGCCTGTGTGCAGTGAAATGGTTTGAGAGGTAGACTAATAGCAACCTCCTCTCCACGCCTCTCATTAATCCAGGTTGCCAACTTGTTAGCTGCTGCTGGAAGTTGGACTCGCACAGGGGTAAAGTCCTGGGTGTTGGAGACAGCTCTAGCTGAGCGTGTTCCTTTAGAAGTAACCTCACACGCGTAACGTTGCAGCCAATTTATACAAGCTTATGACTAATTGAGGCTTTACCTCTCGCAGTGTATTTTCTGTCTACTAGAGACGTTGTGGCTCAGGGCACGACCCTTGTGAGCTTTGGTCTTTAGGATGAGCTCGGGTATCAAAGCACTTAGTTATAATGTGTGGGAATTAACTTTGTTAGGAGAAACAGCCTGGAGAAGACTCCCCACTACATCACTGAACTGCGGCAGCCCGCGCGCTGGGCTGTGCAACTCAGGATGGAATAATGAGAACGCCAGCGGGGGGAGGGGTGAAGGATGCGGTGTGTGTGTGTGTGTGTGTTGGAGTGTGGAGTAAAAAAGAGAGAACCAGGGGAGTGACTGAGAATGCCAAGAAGACAACAAGGAGGATGAATACACAATGCCTCACAGAAAACCATGCCGTGGACCTGCTGGCCCTCTTGTCTTTCCCTACACCACGGAGGCTGAGGTGCAGCGCGTACGTCCTGAAAACCAGCAGCCTGTAAACATCAAAATCCCAACAGCCTAGTGACAGGAATTTGCAGTCAAGCTCTGGGCCAACATGGTGTCTGGAGCATATTGGCTGCTGGAGGAGGACACCACATCTGTTGCCTTATTGAGGCAAAAACAGGGCTGAAACAAGGGAGTGAGGCACTGGGTACGTTGTCCCTGAGGAAGGTGAGCCTCCCCCAGGATCACATCACCACATGCTGGTGCTTCTCCCCCCACCAGCACTTGTTATTCACTCGGGACTCCATTGTCCATTAACAGACATGAACGTCGAAAGAACTTATGAGCGAAAGAACTTATGAACGAATGGTCATAATGACTCGGTGAGGTTTTATGCGCATTTTCATTCATTTTTCAAATTTGATGACTTTGCAAACACTGACGATGCCGGGAGAGGGAGAGAGAAATCAGGCAAGACATTTCGAAAGTGTTGAAAAAAAGGACGTTATTCTGGAACGCCAAGGCTGCAGTTACAGCTCCTCTGATCTATTCTCAGCTATATTCATAACCTCATCTGACTGTTGCTACACATTATGCATGTTCTTATGATCTAACAAAGCTATGGTGGTAAGGGATATTTATTTCCTGGGGAAGCTGGATGCAAAGCAGAGGAGAACCTGACGTCACACTCCCACAGAAGACGAGGATTTCAGGACATCAGTGACGATCAGTATGCGATCAGGGTGCAGATGCAGGTGGGCTGACGCAGGATATTGGGGTGTGAGATAACAGTGGAGAAGGAGAGATGCACGCAAAGAAGCAGCCAATTCCTGTGACGGAAGCACCAAACACCAAGACAACACAAACCAAGATAATCAAAGGATGATGAGATAAGGAAATGTGTTTGAGGATGATTTAAACAAAAACTGCTGAATTAGGACCTTATATAAGGATTATACATTCTGCCCACACCTTTTCTTCTGAATTAACTTCCCAGGATTTTCAAAACAGCAGCTGTCTCTCATGCTGTTGCTATAGATTGGCACAGATGCCACATAAATTCCTCCGATTATAGTAAGGGACTGTTTACTGTGGTTGAAGTAAAATCTCTCACCTGAATAACTTGAATTCAACCCTCTCCACATATCTCAACATCTGGACATCCAGGCCTGAACAGGCACAGTGCACATTTAATATTAATTATTTTCCTTAATAATATAGTGGCACAACATTTTGCACATCAGCTGTTGCACTTGACGCAGGTTGTGCTGCTGCAGACCTTTGTGCACTGCTTTATTTTTAATGCAATATCATTAATTCCTCCCAAACAAGTAAGAGCATCCGTTTGCAGTTCGATGAGGTTTATAGTCTTTGGCAGGACCGAGTTTCATATAGAGAGCAAATGTGCCTGTGCTTTGGAGATATACAGTATCTGAGGTGTTGTGGAGCTCAGAATAATTATGTGTCTGAAGTGAGGCTGTGAGAGCATTTAGCTATCAAAATGCTCAGTGTGGCTTGTGCTGCTGTTCTCCCGATTGAATGATGGGCACAATATCTGTGAGCTCCAGCTGTGAGAACTTTTTTTCCTGTTTTATTACCCATCCATGGAGCCCTCAGATGAAATACTGTAACTCGGGGGTTCTGGTTTGGCTCACACCACGCTTACAACAGGAGGCGTCTTTCATTGACTGGGATATAATTAAGCCAAAAGAGGTGGGGAATCAATGCAGCCCTCCCCTACACAAAACGACAGCCCCTATGGCAGATCAGCACAACGGTAAATGCCTGTCAGGCTGCTGAGCAAACCCGGGCCTCATTAAACCCACTCCATCCAGATCATCTCATTATTTTGCATTTTTGTCCCATAGATCCTTGAGATTTCATGGGATTTGGATCAAAAGATTAAGTGGAAATAAATAATTAAGCACTCCAAACAAACAACAATTTAAAACTGAAGAGGGGACAAAGGGGGGGGAGTATTACACACTGAAACCCAAATCTAATATCAAATCTAATCTAATATCAAATCTAATCTAATATCCATCTCTCTTGCCCTTTTTACTTCTGACATCTGATCACTTGCTAAACACAACCATAAACACTTGAAATATTTGATATGATCAACATGTACTGCCTTGTTATCCAGTTTGAAGATAGTGAAACAAATTACAAACTGACTTTCCAAACACATTTATTGGGTCGATAACATTAAACAAACACAGTGTATGACCATTGTAAACAATAAAACAGAAAAAGGCATCAGCTCTGCTCCAGAAATTCAAAGTGCGCCAAGCGTAAAATATTAAACTTTTTAAATGTATTTTTCCATCTGATATATTTTTTAAACGTTTATTAGTATCTTTACATATTCATCTTCAGTGTGAATAATTCTATTTACAAGGCCAGGACACTCATTGTCTCTCTGACACTCAGACATTCCTCTTTGACATAGGTTTTGTCTTTGGAGCATCACAGCATCACTGCTGTTCCACTGTTCTGTCTTCTGTGGCCCTGGTTCATGATAGACGATGCAATTATGGGTCAAGGGTGTTTCCAGGCTGACGGGTGAGCTCATCGTCCAGCTCGCTGTGAATACTCAGTAGTACGGTATCCATATATATATATATACAAAGGCCAAAAAGACATCTTTAGTTCCATTCTGAAGTGAAGCGACTATGAAATAAATGTTTCGATTTTTTGTTTTTTGCTTATTTTTTTTCCACCAAAAAAAGGTAAGTATCAAAACATTTGTGTAGTTATATTTGTACTTCACTGGTTTTGAGTTGATTTATGAAACTGAGTCTCTTTGCAAACAATGCAAAGTCTGTTCTTGTTGAGTTCTTTTTTTTTTTCTTTACAATGTCATGACTAAATCTCTCAGGACGAATGTGATGCTCACTCCAGTCTGGGCTGGTTCTCTCCTGTCTTTCTCCTTCCTCAGATTAGGGCTCATCCATGAGAAGAATCTATTTCAGCAGCCATTCGTTCACTGCAGTGGAGAAAAGAAAAACTATGACAAGGAACAGACTGTGGGGGAGGGGGGAGCTGGGGAAGCCCGCAAACAACAACAAGAAAAACTCCAGCACTCAGACTTCATTGAACATCTGACATACTGGAACGTCTGCTACTTGTATTTGCCCGCTGACACAGATAACACTGCACACAGTCCGCACACAGTGTGCACATAGTCATGCTGAGGTACGTGAATGACAAATTAAAAGGGAAGCAATGGAAATTATCAGTAGAAATCTGTCTGTGCATTACAAACACTTTACATCCTCTACTTCCCGAAAATTGCACTGTAATTACACATCAAATATCATCTTAAGCTAAATGTAGTATTTAGTCATCCTACACACATTGTACTGCGTTGTACAAAGTACATAATTCAGTTGTTGCAGAAGCTTAGTGGCATAACCAAGTCTAATTAGAATCATTTTCCATTCCCTTTATTATCACCATATTTACCTTTTTTCAGAAGCAAATGCGATTAAAGGAGCACTCCATCATTTTTACCACTATAGAGTACCAAACAACATTTTTTTTGCAGCTCACATGAAATGAATAATCAGACTGCTTTGTATATATACCAGTTTATGCCCCATACATGGAAGCAGCCATGTTTAGATTTAGTACAGAATCTCTGATACATCCAGGCCACTAGGTGTCAGTATAATGGCTGCTTCATAATGTGAAGAAGAATCACTGGAAAAATTACTTATTGCTTCTTTAACAAAGAGGAAATCATTCTTGTTATCTCTTGGGTTTGAAAGTATAACCTCTCAAACAAAAACTCTAAACAATTAAAGTCCTTGCTACTGGTGAAAACCGAAAGTAACTGACTGCATGGGTCAGGGCAGATAATAAGAGTTACTTTTATGCCCAGTTTATTGCGATAGGGGGTAAGATGCCATTTTTATTTTGTTTGACTGAATGTACTTTGGTATAGAGTGTCAACAGCTTGTGAGAAACCAAAGGACTCCCTCTGAGAACAGACACATACTGAGACCTCTTGAACCCCATACTAGCTCTGAAAAATGAAGGATGCCTGTTGCGGGGACTAAAAGATGATGATTATATTAGGAATGTTCTGTTTGTCTCCGGATGGACTGCATGGCTGCATGAAAAAGTGTTTGACGTCCCAAATGTCTCAGTAGATTCGAAATGTAAACCTATTATAAGCCCTTGAAGATCCGTGTTTACTAAGTTAATGTCTTTCTGCATATATTTCTAAAAATTCAATTCACTGCTTATGAACAGGTCCAAAATATAAACAGATCATGTAGAATAGATTTTTGTCCTCTACCATACACACTCATTAAAATCATAAAACAAGAGGTTACATTGTTAGTGATTTCATTTGAGGGAGACTCGGAGCGGGTAACGGCGGGTTGCCAGGTCTCCCGGGACACTGACCTCGGTACTGCAGCTTCTGGGCCCTGTTGTTGGGGCAGTCTTTGCCCTGTATGCTGAAGTTGATGTTGGTGCGAATGCAGCGGTTGTTCAGAGGCTGAACCGGACGCACGTTATCGCTCATGCTGAGGAAGATCTGTGATGGCTGGTTCTGGCTGAGTAACCGCATCGAGTGCATCTGCAGGGGCGGCAAACCCGGCCACACGCGTCACACACCTGCACTGCTGAATCTCCCGAAAGCCTGCAAGATGACGACTGCCATGCTTGTGGAAACCACTGGGCGTATTAGAGCCATACGACTTGTCTTACTTTGCATGTGTCAACAACGGCGCTTCACTCGACGGGTACATAAGATTGGTGTTGCAATGGTGATGGAGACTGTGTGCATTTACCTGCATTTTCGTGACGTATATTGGCTTGTTCATAAGAATCCATGTTGCTGTCTCGAAGCATGGAGGGATAGTCATCGATCCTTCGTAGGTAATAAAGCTCGACGTCTCAGGGTACACCTCCTCAATGTTTAGCCCCGAAAGCAAATAAGCATCATCTGCACAAAAGAAAACCCCAGAAAGGAATAAGGCTGCTGATTGGTGGATATCAGCTGCCTTCCCATCTTTTAACCTCCACCTTGTTAGGAATAGCTCTTTTCTTTGGGTGCTTTTGGCAATTTTGCAGGACGTCTTTGCTTGTCAGCGTTTCACTGCCCCAGGAGAAGGCTGTGGGTTGGACTGGGGTTTACTAGATGGTTGCTGAATTGCTTTGACAAGTTTCACAGTACCAGGCCCCTATTAGATCACACAACATTGTGGTCGTGTGAAACATATTGAACTCTAGTCTCCTGACAACAGAAGAGTAATAGGCTCAGCAAGGAAAAACACGTCATTGTTTTTGCCCCATTCCACTGATTATCCCCCTCATTCCATGCCTGTGTTAAAATGTTTTGATGTCTGGCATTCCATCACTGTTATCATATTGAACTTTGATTGCTTTAGCAGTGTAAATAATTCTTTTTGGATGAAGAGGAAGGGGCGGTGGTTGAGGAGTGAATGCTATCTCGGCTGGCGGTACAAAGAAGGCTGTTTAGAAGGCCTCAGGCAGGAACAGGTCAAGGTGGAGGTCTACGTCAAGGTGGAGATCTACGTCAAGGTGGAGGTCCTGACAGCTGCTGAAGCCCATAGTCCGCATATACCTGGTAGAACTTCCTTTTGCTTGGCCAGTCTGTATTCATGCACCCCCAAGGTCCTGATGGCATGCACCTGCCACCAGGGGTCAGCATACTCCTCTTCACCCACCCTTCACTCCTTTTCCCCCTTATTAATTCAATTATGGATTTTTTTTCACAGCTCTCTGAAGTGAGCCAAGGCAGTGTGCCATAGAGAATGTGGGCGGCTGTACAGACTATGAAATATTCGATTCGTTTTTGTGTTTTATGTCTAAGTTCCTTTCACTATCTCTAATAACATTCTCTCAAGTCTTTTCACTAAATCTGATTAGATGCATTACATTACCATGAATTACAACTTCTAATAAATTACTGTGTGTACGGTGAATCAAAATGGATGAACCCATTTTTGGGTCAAGCTCGTGAATTCAAAACTCTTGTATTGTGCATATTTTTCAGAAATGGCTCATGATTTGTAATCTATAAACAGCCATTACCTCTTATTACTAATCTGTCGAAGTACTCCACCTTGAGAGTACTTTTGATTTTCCATTACATTTGACAGAAGCAAGCATAGAGAAATTCACCTCCGTGATAGTCTCATTCATCTGGAGTGTTCGATCTTTCACTTACTCTTATAAGTTATTCTTGTGATGGTATCTCTGTTCAACATTCGATTCAGAAATGAATTTGACGTCTCGGAAATCTGAAATTACAAACAGTCAGAAGAGGGAATTTGGGGAGGAGCAGAGACAGAGATGATTAGAGTGAAAGAGAGACTTGGTGATAAAGGTATTATAAAACAGCATAAAAAAATAAAAATGTTTATCATGGCAACCAACACCTGGCAAGATCATCCATTGTTGAGTGAAGAGTTACTGATGCTTCCTGGCAACTTCCATAAAAACCTACTTTTAGTGACCGTCAGAGCCAATGAAACGGCAAGGATCGCCGCATAAACAGGTCAGGTGACTGATGACATCACCGTTTCACTGATGCTCTCTGCACATTCTGCTTGGAAAGTAAATGTGCGACTCGCAGCACTTTTCACGGGTCTTTGAGAAGCAACAGCCTGTTTTACAGATGATTTAAACATGAAGCCGAGCTGTGTGCGGTCATTCTCCATTTAGAGACTTAATTACTGTAGAGTGTAGGTGGTAAAAAAAGAGCACACGTACAAAGAGCCAAGTACAGTGGCTCTTAATGTTACTTCCCTTGAAATAACTACTGTTTGTTCACACCAGAACAAAATGGCTGACTCCTTGTCCAGAGTCTCCTCCTCCTCCATTTTGTCTGTGTGCAGTGACTGTGCACATTTTGGCATTATTAGCCGTTGTGATGGAGAGCTCTGATGTCAGCTCATAACACTTATGTTCAGGAGGGAGGCTTTCCTGGCAGCTTGGTGCTGTGACAGGCAGACCAGCGAGAGGCTTTCGAATGTGCTGCTATGACGCTGACTCATGTCGGGATGCAAGAAGCTCTCAACATTGCCTGCAGGAAATGCAGCTGATCTCACTATGTGATCCCCTGCAATTATTATAGTGATAAAAAAAGGATTCACTAGAGGGGAGAGATACGTGCACTGTCTGGGCATATTGGGAGAGCAATAGAGACTTAATACTTAATCATGCCGTAATTCTGTACAGAATGTGCTATGGGATGTCAAAGGAGACATTAACCTAAACAAATGGCAAACCAAAGCACCATTAAGAAGAACACAGTCTGAGAAATGACTATAACATTTATGTTAAACACCATCTGTTGTCATGAAGTTTTACATTCATTCATATCGTCCTTATAGGCCATAAATGTGATGAGTACTATATATAACAAATCATCATGTGCTTCATGGAACTTCATTCAGTGCCAATAATGTTTCTTCTCTTGTTTTGTAGCCAACAAATTGGAAAATAGGATAAAAGGTTGGAGTTGAATAAAAAAATTGCAGTTGGATAAAATGTATAAAATGTACACTACTTGTCAAAAGTTTGGACTCACCTTCTGTGCTTATTTTTATTGATTTAGACATTAAAAATAGGGAAGATGCCAAACCAATTAAAGAAAACCTGTTATTATGCTCTAATAAACAAATATTAGATCCTTTGAAGTAACTATCCTATATTTTGATGACAGCTTTGCACACACTATAAGCAGAGCACTTTCTGTTCTGAAGTTCTGAAATAAATCTGTATGTTGAGGGTGCATTTAAAATTGTGTGTGTGTTGACAATGAATTCATATTTCCCAAATTAAATTTATAAAAAATGAAAGCATAATCCATTGGATTAAAATGCCTTTTTTACTATTAAGATCGTGCATTTAGTCAGGTGTGTCCACACTTGTGACTGACAGTGTATGTGTACACTAAAGCAAAATGACTTGGGTCCAAGGACAGAGTGTCGGTGCAGACAGAGATGATGAAGCCTGGAATTGACACTAGCAATCTAATAACTTGAGCTTGACTTTTTATCCTGTGTGATAACATGATGCAGTGGTTCATCATGGCTCTGGAGACTCTCCGAACAGCCATTTAGGACAGCAAGCAAAACCTGGTCCATAACCTTGTGCTCCTGAAGTGACAGGAAGATGGTGAACAGCTTGTTTAGCTGCCGTCTGGTAATCGCAGAGCTAATTGTTCCTGCCATTTGGAGCTTCTTTTCACTTTTCTTTTATTTCATTTGTTTTGGGAGTAAACATACTGACCTTCAGCTGGAGGAATAATTTATTTCTGCACAAAAGAATTATTGACATGCAGCCATTCTGATCAAACTCTCCTTTTCTTTACCATTGATGAGGGAGCATTCAAATGACACCATTTAGATGAGTGCATAAAAAAAACATTGTGTATTGTTTTTGTTCTGCATTGCCATACATACAGAAGCACTTACCTTCATGAATATAGACACTATCACCAATCCATTTGGACTCTTTGCAGCTTCTGTGTAATTGGCATACAGCTCGTGGTTGTAATGTATTAGCTGAACCTAGGTGTTTTGAAATGAAAAACAAAATGAAATACAATCAGCACAGACTCAAAAATGTATTTATTCCCCACTGACAAATGGAATATATTTTGGAAATTTGGAAATAAACGTAGACCGTATAGTTTTCTGTCTGAGTTTAGGAGCTGTAGAATGGTTCAGGGTCTACAGCAGAACTCTGTGACATGTCAGACTGCGCCTATTTTAGTTCAAGCTCAGAATCAGCAGCCTTGAATAATTAGGACTGTCTGTGCACAAGGCTCTTTTGCTCCTGGCCCCAGTGTCGAGCTGCTTGAGATGGCAAAGCCCCTGTCAGGTGTCTCTGCTCCCCAATCACGCATATACAGCTGCCGTCCCACTTTGCTTGAACATGCCTGTCAACTTTAAATTTCAATGCTTTTGTGATGCTCAAGTAATCTTCCCTCTGTGAATTACTTGAGCACACAGCAAATCTACTACAAAGGACACTAAGAATTCGGCCAGAGGGGAAACCACAATCTTGTCCATTCTTTACGGGTTTTGGGTTGTAAGCAGCATTACAAAGATATAGGAGTTTGCAAAAAAAAAAAAAAAAAGAAAGAGGTTTATTGTAATCGGTCAGTAACAAAAAGTAATTTTCATATTTAAACAACATTCAGCAACAAACAAATGTTATGCAACGTTTCAGTATGTATGGATTTCATAGGTGCATACGTGCTTTTGCATTCACAGTGCATCGGCACGTTACTGTCTGGGTACAGGAGTGCATGCCCTCAGCTCTACAGCATACCTGAAGACTACCAGCTGAAGCCAATCTCTGAGTCAATTCCTTAATATCTCATTATCCACACAACTTGAAGGAGAAGTAAATAATATTACAAAATCATTTAGATCATATTAATTTTGAAATATGCAAAAGGGAAGCTGAGCAACAATCATCAGTCGATTTACTCAAGGCTAGAGGAAGTGGTTACACTGCAAATGCTGATTGGTTTAGATATTTTTCTGTAGGTAAAAAAGTAGCCAGTGCTTTTCCCAAACTCCTCCACCAGCATAGACGTAGAACACCAAGCTGGACAACAGCAGCTCTACCTCCTGCCAAAATGCTCAGGACATACACAGTACAGGAGCAGACAGCACACTAATGAGTTCTGTAGGAGAGAACAGGACCAAGGATGAAAAACACACACACACACACACACAAACAAGCAAGCACTCATGCGTACACACATGAATACATATACACACAGCGATTGTGCTTGGCAAACCTAAAAGTCAGACTCATCGAAGTTTTCCCAGGGTGTGAGCGAGCTGGAGGTCTACCGTCGAGTACCTCTCCAGTATTTCACTCTCTGCCATCTCTGGCTCCCACATCTTTCTGCATGTGCTAAGAATCGAGTCACCCGTGCCAACGGAGCCAGAGGGGCAGCCAGCTGGACGCGCTGACAGAACAGAAGTTCAGAGCAGCGCTGGCTGTTCCGCGGGAGCCTCCTCTCTGCACGGCGCCGGACCTGTCATTCCACCAGAGAGGTGGTGTCTGCGCTTCGCTGGGAGACAGCTAGCACCTCTGGTGGGCCCCCTGACAAGCTCTTTATTGTGTGATAGCTGGCCTGGGCCCGAGACGGGCGAGAGATGAAGACAGCAAGTCGATAGCAGGAAGAGAGGTGGACAGCGCTAACGGGCCAGATGAAAAGCCCTCGTCTGGAACCACAGGCCAATGGGGTCTGAATCGGAGCTTGCGCTCATAAAGCAAATAAACAGACAGCCTGTAAGTGCAGGCTGCTATCCAATTTGATTAGGGTAAAAGGGCTGCATGAATTAAGCTGCACTGTATACGGTGTGCATAGTCTGAGTGTCTGCCTGTCAGAAGAACAACAAACTGGAAGTGCACTCAGAGAAGGCTTCAAGACGAAGTGGCACCGCAATTACAAAAAAGAAACGACTATGAAGCACAAAGTGGCCTTTCGTCGCGTCCACCTTGCGTAGCACAAACTTGAGGCTGTTCGAGAAGTGGTTTCAGTTGTTCAGTGATTCAGTGAAGTTTCAGTGATTCAGTGATTCACTCAAGTTTCAGAGATTCAGTCAAGTTTCAGTGGTTCAGTGATTCACTCAAGTTTCAGGGATTTCCTATTTATGTGCAGCCATATTTAGTAAATGTGAAAATGTGATTTTTAATGAGCAAATCTGCTTGAGTATCAAAGCACTGAACTGAGATGATAATGTGTTATTTGCTGCAACTGATAATTAGAACTTGATGAAAATACACAAGGAAATGCTGAACCAGTAGTGAGAACTGTTATAAATATACAGTGTGATTTATATTTGGTGTTAATTCATTATTAGAACAACAGCACATTCTAATTTGTATGTGTGAGTTTCATTTAAATTTTTATCCTTTGAAACTGACACCATTGGCATTCTAAACTTAGACAAACCTCCAAAGAGCACTGCGTGACTATAAACACGTAAAGTATTTGCGAATAATGGAGTTTGATACTGTTCAGCCTTCCTGAGAGAGCCGGTTTGGTGAAGCCTCATGACAAACTCCTCAGTTCGACAGTGAAAGTGGATCAGATCCAGGCATCACTGTGGATCTCCTAACAGCTGGGACGTGTGGGGACTGGGTGAGATGGCGTCTAATATATATCCGACATTGTGCGTTGTCACTGCATGTTTGTGCTGTCTGGCGAGTCATCGCAGTGTTTTCTATCTGATGACCACCCATGCATCTGTTATCTCAAACCACTGATCAAAAGAATATATATTTCATCTGTGTGAGCACCGAGGTGGCATGAAATACAGAATGAGTAATAAGAAAGTGACTAGCAGATCTGTAAATGTTACTTTTATCAGTGGGTCATATTTATAAGAACACTTCATTTCCACCTGTCCTTTCCCCAGATGTGTTTAGTCATAGTATTTTTTTTCTCCCAGACGAAAGGAAGCAGAGGCCTGGGAGGACTAGCCGCGCCTGCTTCAGAGGAACTCGGAGTAACACCTCCGGTGCTTCTCCGCTCTCTTCATCAGTGGTGTTTCATTTTCAGCTGGTGTACGATGGACTGGTGACTCAGGAAGCAGGAGAAAGAAAATGAAGTCGAAGGTGTTGGGGGCTGCGCTTGCAGACGGACTGGCTCCCTCTAACAGAAGCAAACAGGACTAACACTTAATCCTCATCTGTTAGCGGACAAATGTAGAAGAAGAAAGGAGAGAGGACAGCCAGACACAATGCATATGGCAAAGGCTGTTATTAAAGAAGCATTAAAGCCTGGTTGACTCGGAATGCAAAACAGTCCCAGCTGCAAAGAAACAGATGATATTGGGGTCACCTTGCCACAGTAATACAGGCGCCACTGAAGGCCAGTGACACTTTGTTGTTGTTTTTTTTTGTTTTTTTTAAAAATGTGAATGCGACAGTGTAAAGCAAAGTGTGATAATGGCTTAGCAATAAAGAGTAAACAGGCTTAGAGAGGTTTCGGCAGCTGGGTCATGGCTTGCAATGTTCTGATAGACTGTTTCTACTTTGTTTTATTATTATTTAAATATTGGCTGGTCTCCATGGGGG
Source organism: Brachyhypopomus occidentalis (assembly GCA_020368025.1). Classification (NCBI taxonomy): domain Eukaryota; kingdom Metazoa; phylum Chordata; class Actinopteri; order Gymnotiformes; family Hypopomidae; genus Brachyhypopomus; species Brachyhypopomus occidentalis. The sequence goes on along the minus strand of JAGXOD010001379.1, from coordinate 4,189,571 downwards.
GAGGGGAAAGAAAATTATAATCATTAATTATGGCAGATTTGCCTGTCAGGACAATGGTTATTGTGTTGCCATTCTAATCACTGGTCTTATTACTTCCAAAGAGAAATGTCAGGCCTGCACAGACTGCCGACTCCATCAAATGAAGGAGGCTGCAGTGTTGTGCCTTCTAAAATTACACTGTTAGCTTAATTGAGATGTTTTACTCAGCTATTGTGCCATTGTGGAAGAAGAGCATTGTGGCATGGAAATTAAAATAATAAATTATGTTGCATTACTGTGGCAACTGAGATGATTTCAGAAAAATGGAATGAGCTTAAAAAAATCAGTGTATTGCATATACAAGGGAGGAAAACGAGGAAAATAAGACAAATAAAATGCATATTGTTAAAGCCAGTGAATGATTAATAGTAAAACGTGTTGTACTGGGCAAGGATCAACAATCTCAACTTTGCAGTTTTAAATCTGATGCAACATACTGCAAGACAAACCATACTGCAGCTTGGGATATGTCTTCCCTAATGTATAGCACTGCATCAAAAACACATGAATAAAAAGATACATGCTCTAGCAAATCAAGTGGGGTCATTTTGACAGAATGCAACACACAAACACACACGTATGTGCAAAGGGTGTGAAGGGGAAGAAAAGCCGTGTTTACAGGTAATCTGACCACAGTTTATAAAAAGAATTGTTTCCTCAGTTGAGTTGCCTTCGAAGATTTGAAAAAAAAGATACTTTTACATCAGAAAACTGTGCTAAGGTGTTGTGTTTTGTTTTCTGTGGTCTTGCTTCTCAGACACATGATACTGTCTGAACAGGCCAGTGACTGGAGTCTGAGAAGAGAGAGCCAGAGAGCTACGTACCACCAAACGTTGAACAAAAATCCATGAAGGCAGTCAAAGATCGTCAGTTTAATCACTTTTCCTTAACCAATTTCCATGCATAAGAGAGGATTAGGCAATTCAATCTCCTCTGCCCAACTTCCAAAGACTCTCTCTTTTTATGGCCATCTTCTCCAAAATACATACAAAATATTTTTGCAAGCACTAGAAAAAGTATTTTTGTATTAACATGAGCGCAGTCATCCATATTGCATACAGTTTTAATCCACAGTCCAACCCTACAGATGACAGTAAGGAGTCTTACCTCTCCGGAGAAGGCTTGTCCATTGAGGAGATGTTCAGAGCCCTGGCCATCTTCGCTGCCAAAGTGTAACCTGATTTCTTCTAGTCGATGACTGTACGTCATTGGTCCACCAGAGATGTTCACTAAGTGTTCTTTGTCCAATCGCAGGGAGACATGGCGGCCAGTGTTGTACATGGTCCCTCCCACCTTTACAAGACATATGAGAGGAGTGAGTGGTCAGAGAGGTAGGGTGGGCCATCAAAACCAAATACTGCTCACCAGAGCAGAGTGAAAATGAGATGGAAAAAAACCCACACAAACAAATATCAAAGAAAGAGACAAACAAAAACATCTGGCTTAGATAAATAGCAAACCTTTTGCCTTGTTGTCTACTTTGTTCTCCAGGTAAAGAGCACAGTGGTGATTCAGAGTTTTGGCTTCAGGCTTTAATTAAACCATTGTATTTTTTACTGAGTGATACAATGCTACTGTATCATCAATTCAAAACCCCTTTTGGTGCAAGGAGGCTGGAGATGGAAGCAGGATGAACAGAGCGCTAGCATGTCGAATGAAGGCAAAAGAGCTGGGGTCTTCAAAGCCTCTGACAGTCCGAATCAGCTTGGAATTGATTGGATGTGAGGCTTTACGGAGAGAGCGCAGTGCTACAAGAGCCCGGATAACGATCTTTATCAGAGTAGGTGTTTATTTATTTATATTCAGGAGTAGTTTCAACGTGAGGTATTAATATTCCAAACACAACTCAAGAAAGGCTTCCATGACTCTTATCTTGCCTCTCTCCCTCTCTCTCTCCCTCCCTCTCTCTCTTTCTCCCTCTTCTTTCCTTTTACTACTCGCCTTCAAAATGATTTTCCCACTCAAAATTCCCAGAGAAAGAGCCCTGCCCACATATCGTAAATATTTTATAGAACCTCTGCAAAAAAATCAATGATTTCAAAGGAGAGAGAGAGAGAAAGAAAGAGAGAAAGACAGAAAAAGAGAGAAAGATTATGTGTAGATGAGCATAGAGGAGAAACAGAGACACCCAGCTTAAGTGTGAAAGGCAAACGAAACGGCCCAAAGAAGGAGTAGGAGCACTTAAAGGATCGCCAGCGTGGACAGTTACCTTGGGGTGTCTGACTTGCCCAAGAAAAGGGCAAGACATTTTAGAAGCCCTGAAGAGGTCATTTTTCAATGATTATTCATGAGCCGCAGATGGCTAAGGCAGAAAGAGAACCCCTCATTGTTTGGTTTCAAGGTTTAAGGGGAAAAAATAAATGTATCTTTAGGTATACTTAATTCATTTGGAAAATACCAGCAAAGCCCCTCTGTTTACTTTTTCTGAATTCAGACCTTCTTTTATTATTAATACAGTTCAGTCTATGCTACATTACTCTTTTGTTTTGTTTTTTTTAAACATTACTACTTGAAAATGGCAAAATATATTTTTTTCTGATGTACTACTGGAATCTCTACATACTTGTATATACTTTTCATCCATCTTATTTTCTTATTTTCTTTCTTTTCTGGTGTTATTTTCATTGAGATGTATTGGACATCTTAAAGACAACATTTTTATAACCAGAACAAGCACACTAAAATCCTTCCACTTGGCATTACTGTATCTGTGTGCTGTAGTTCCCTCTGCTCTCTGCAGAACACAGGTCAGTTCCTTCACCCCTCTCCTCAGACACACGCTATCTCGTAAGCTGTAGTCTTGCCTACGTTGTCATCCGCACCAACACCGACCCACCTTGCTAAATACGTCACGTTGCATCTTGAAGCAGAATTAGTATTAATATCTTCCAAGTCACGAGAGAGAAAATGCTTTGCTGCACTTTAATTTCTTAACTTGACAGTTTTATGTACAACACCCTACACTGCTCTGACAACAGTTGTAATTACAGCAGGGAGCAGGAGTGTTTACGATGCGTTCAGCGTTGAAGATGGAACGCTGATACTTCTGACCACACCACAGCTCCTACTGCTCGGAGATCTCAAATCTGATTGGTTATATATCCCAGGTATTATGTACTGCATAACAGGCCGAGATGATTAGAAAACACACATTAAAAACAGTTTCCAGACATATGATATGCCATTGCTGTCGTGCGTGGCTATTATCTATGGCAAAACAATATCTGGGTCGCCCGTTCGGAGATAGCTGGCAGCTCCTATTTAAGATATACAATCATGACCACACTGAAGAGGTTTATGGAGCACTAAACCCCAGTCCCTCTCTTCCTGGGCTGCCCACATTATCAGGGGAGCAGAAGAGAGGTGGAGAAGAGAAAAGAAGCAGATAAGCACGCACTATTTCTGGGACCGTGTATTCATTGAAAATCTCTTCCCCTGCAGGGATTAATAGGCTGACTGTCTGGATCCAGTAAACATGCAGAGCTGTGTTAGTGCACATCCAGAAGCTAAAGGCCCATCATTAAATGTTGGATACTCTCTCTGGGTAGGTCATGATAATTACATGGTATGAAATCTAGTATTATCAATGTAATTGTTACACTATGATGAAACAACAATGATCTAAATATATTGGAGAATGATGTGGAGGGCCAGATGATCCTGACTGTATAGCCCCTGAAATGATCTGCATACACAAACATCGCAATGTTTCATCACACATTCTTCAGTCTCCATCGACAGGTTTTGCAGATTGTTCTGATCGTGGTACATTTTCACAAGCTTGTCTTATCATGAGATCCGGATGTTGTCTGAAGTGTATTTGGGAGGAAAGCATGCAAAGTGAGATAAGTAGACACAGCGACCAAGAATCACCTCGAAACGTCTCACTGAAAGATTAATTCTCTCTACAGTGCATCTACATGGCTTTGACTTTAATGTCAAACTGCAGTACAGGCAATACTCCAAACTGGTTGAAGCAGCTAAAGCAATTAAAATTGGAAAAATAAAGTATCTGGTTAATGTATCTGGTTAATGAACATTTTAGACACTTGTGAGTTCTATTTTCTTCAATTTTCATCGATCTGCCTCAAGAATATGATACTTGAATAAAAATGCATCAACGCATGTGATCTGCAAACGATTAGGTAGTAAGAGAAGACTAATCGCTGGAGTGCAACTCTCTGAGTGATTTGAGCAATCACGAAAACATTTTAATACCATTTCCAGCATCCTGCATAAAATAACAAATGAAGGTTAAACCGTAATGCATTTGATTAAAAGATATGTGGGTTTCCTGTTTGCTTGTTTGTTTGTTTGTTTGTTTTTTCATTGCGTTGACAGGGGCGTGTGCTGATGAATAAAACATCACCCTCCTCTGGGTGTGCAGTGTGGTGAACTAAAACCACAGTCAGAAACGAGGATGCATCCTCTGAATTGTCAAATTAATTTCCAGCTCCACATACCTGCTTTTGCCGAGGCGGCCATGAGAAGATGGATTAAAACCTTGCTTAAAATATTCGTTTTCACTTTTTTCGCCCAGGAATCTTTATCATGCGTTAATTCGAATTGAACTCCAAGCCTCAGGCTTAGAACTGATCCAGCTTTAGGAAACTTCGTATTAAAGCCAAAGGAAGTGTGGCTTTGGTTGCGTGCACACTATTTGGAACCTTTCCCTTCATATATTTTCAAACTTACACGATTCAGTACGACTTGAAGTGCTCTGCAAGGTCCACAGAAACACCTGGCAGAGAACCTTTTTTTTATTTTGCTAAGCAATTCTCTTAATTGCTGGCTGCTGTACTCTCCGCAGAGCTTTACAGGAGCCCCTGAGCAATGGAACTGAAACAGGTCTGAGAGGCATAGCCCACTCAGCCTCCTCTCAGTTTACAAACAGCTAAATTATGGCAATTTGTATTCTTGTACTTGTACTCTTACTCCACAAACAGACGTGGAGTGAAAGCTAAAGCATATGAGTATGCCGTAAGGCTTAAATGAGTATAGCATAAGGCTTAAAGGAGTATGGGAGTATGGCGTAAGGCTTAAATGAGTATGGGAGTATGGCGTAAGGCTTAAATGAGTATAGCGTAAGGTTTGAATGAGTATAGCGTAAGGCTTAAATGAGTATGGGAGTATAGCGTAAGGCTTAAATGAGTATAGCATAAGGCTTAAAGGAGTATGGCGTAAGGCTTAAATGAGTATGGGAGTATAGCGTAAGGCTTAAATGAGTATAGCGTAAGGTTTGATATAGCATAAGGCTTAAAGGAGTATGGCGTAAGGCTTAAATGAGTATGGGAGTATAGCGTAAGGCTTAAATGAGTATAGCGTAAGGTTTGAATGAGTATAGCATAAGGCTTAAAGGAGTATGGCGTAAGGCTTAAATGAGTATGGGAGTATAGCGTAAGGCTTAAATGAGTATAGCGTAAGGTTTGAATGAGTATAGCATAAGGCTTAAAGGAGTATGGCGTAAGGCTTAAATGAGTATGGGAGTATAGCGTAAGGCTTAAATGAGTATGGGAGTATAGCGTAAGGCTTAAATGAGTATAGCGTAAGGTTTGAATGAGTATGGCATAAGGCTTAAATGAGTATGGGAGTATGGCGTAAGGCTTAAATGAGTATGGGAGTATAGAGTAAGGCTTAAATGAGTATAGCGTAAGGTTTGAATGAGTATAGCATAAGGCTTAAAGGAGTATAGCGTAAGAGTTAAAGGAGTATAGGAGTATAGCGTAAGGCTTAAATGAGTATGGGAGTATAGCGTAAGGCTTAAATGAGTATAGCGTAAGGTTTGAATGGTATAGCATTTAAAGGAGTGAAATGAGTATAGCGTAAGGTTTGAATGAGTATAGCATAAGGCTTAAAGGAGTATGGCGTAAGGCTTAAATGAGTATAGCGTAAGGTTTGAATGAGTATAGCATAAGGCTTAAAAAACACACTCTTTAATTGATTTACTCTGGTACCTTTCTGAAATAAAGAAATGTTAAAAAGGAAGGAGGGAATAGATGTGATGCAAGATGTGAACTAAATAGAGTACAAATTGTACAATGCAAAGTCATTTGATTTGAATAACTTGCGGCTCTTAATATTTAAATAAAACAATAAATAAATAAATAAATCATAATAATTATTATTATTATCATTAACATTAAATGTTTTAATGAACTTTAATGGAAGAAATAGCATTCAAACAAACAACAACATAAAAAAGACAATGACGGGGGCATGTCTGATTTATCTGGTGTCTGGTTCCATCTGTTCACACACACTGCACATGCACATCCTGGCCTTCCTTTCGCCTTTAACGTTATGGTCTGAGCACTGCCTACTGTTTGGTAGCGTAGCACAATGCTAACATGCGCAGCACCATGCTAACATTTCGTTCTACTCTCCATGCATAGCCATTGAGAACAGGTGGAAGCATATGCACAGGCCTCTGTTGCTTTGGAGGAAGAGGAGGAAGAGTGGCAGGCAGGATGAAGAGGGATGGAGGACCTTGGTAGCTATCAGCTTTTTCTTCCATCTCTGTGCTATATGTTGTATAATATATGTTGATATGTTGGAGTAACTCGAATCTTACTCAGGGCTAGTAAGGAGCCATGGGCAACATTACAAGGATTTGCAATTGCCTTTATTTTTTAAATGCTCATTACTTGGTTAAGCTAATAAACTAAAGTCTCAGTGCTGTGAAAGTGAAAAGTTTCAAGTGAGTAAAAAATAGACTTCCTCACATATTTATTCAAGTGCTAAGATTTGATAAAATACCCTGAAAAATGTCTCCAAATCTCTCCAAATTTGATTTAAATACATTTTAGTAGTTACTACCCACCTGTACCTGAACAAGAGGCACCACACTAAGTAATGAACAATAATCTTTTTAGATTAATGAGGTAAATAGCCCAGATAAGCTTTATCAGTTTTAAAGTGAATAAAATAAAATTGTTGCACTGTAGTTTTCTAATTTGACAGACAATCTAAACAAATAATTAAATAAACCCTAACACAGAGAAACAGGACAACTAAACAATAATAGATGATTAATGGGTGAAATAAATAGTAAACCTGAGGAGACAACACAGTATTTCATAAATGAGTTGGTTGCATGCAGCGGAAATAGATTAGAACCTTTTCATCTTTGATGAATGAGGTTTAGGAGTATAGACTGAGTGACTTGGGTTGCATACAAATGGCAAATCAAGCAAATGAAATCTGATTCAAAGGGAAGTCTTTGGATAGATGTGCCGGCATGGCTGTTGCTTGTGCAGGGGCATTAGGAAGCGAAGAGAAATGCGTGGGCAAGTGGGGCATCTCTGGGGTATCTCTAACTCCACCCTTTCTCTGCACCATCTGTTCTCCCTTGGCCTCCACCTTGCCAACGCCAACCAGGCCGCCCCACCCCTCACCCCCAACCGGCACCACCCCCACTGTGGGCGACAAATGAACACTTAAAGATACCCCGGGCTCCGTCACGGGGCAGTCGGAGCTGGAGGGATAAGGTGGGAGGATCCAATTAGACAGCGTGGAGGCAGGCTGGTGGCTCTGCAGCACCGAGCCCTCCACAGCATCCTCATTAGGATGCTGAGGCAGAGGTGAGCTGTAAAACCCCATGTCTTGCCACATATCATGGTGAGACGGGACAGCAGGAACACATTTTCGCCAAGGTTTTTACAGTTAGACTTTATTGTATGGGACTGTGGGGGGGGGGGGGCACCGTCGGGTTGCAGACGTCAGCTTTAGATGTCCTGGTAAAAACAGTCACATTGTGTCCCTGCGTGACTGCTGTATCACCAAAGGACTAAATGACATCTAGGTAAAATGTTGAGGGGACAATGACCAGTGTGGTGTGGTCTCACTGATTCTGTGGCATGCTAACATGTCTTTGTCATCTTCAGCAGACGTTTGGAAGCTTCAATTTCAAAAAAAATGTGTAAAGTGAAGGTTCTATAGAGGTTTCCGTTAGCACATCCAGTGTAAAAATAAGCCTCTTCACAATGAAGATTTGAGTTCCTCGCCTTTCAGCCTGGGTTGTTTTGCCTTTTTTGGTGACTTCTCTCTCAAGACTTTTTCTCTTCTTTGTCCTGTCAGAGCTGTGGGGATGTGAACCTACAAACAATATGGTACCTTAAAAAAAAAGATGAGCCAAAATGATCTTTGTATGCATGACAGTTGATAAAGACATGCAGGATCTATTTTTTTTTATTAAAAAAATGTTTTCACCTCCACTATGTCTGCCACAATTTTTCACAACATGCTATGAAATTACACTAGGGGGAAAAGAACCGGTGTCTCGGAAGTCTGCATTTTTTTGCATTTAATTTATTTATTTGTTTGTGGTTCCATCAAGGTGTCTCTTCAAGGATCTGCCAGATATGGCCTCGGGGTATTTTCACAGGCAGCACTAAGTATGCTAGGCTGGTTAGTGTGGTCAGTCTTGTGGGAATTAAACCCAGGAGTGTAACATACCCGTCCAGATGCCAGCCAAGATCACGGCTTGTGTTCCGGGTACTGTTTGCCGGGCTTACGTAGCAGATACTGCTATGTTGACTTTAACGTAATACATTAATATAAATAATATTACAGCACATTATTCAGTAGCTACACTGAAACACAAGGATGTGAGGAAACCACAAGGATGTAAGCAATGTAGTTAAAACAAGAGTGTGAACCCACTTGGTGAGGACTTAGTATGTAAGAGATTTAGAGCAACATCTCCATACTGTAGTGCACGACAATCACACTCACAGAACCAATCATCTGAGCACAGAAGACTTCAACAGTTATTTGCAGAGATTCTGAAAGTTTCTCAAAGTTCACGAAAATCGAACTTTAATGACGCAGATCAAATCTGTTCAAACTATGAAAATTGAACCATAAATTTACTTGGGTTCAGGATAGCGATTCATTATCTGATTCACGGCTGGGTTTTAGGAACGATGCTTTTAAGCAACTAGCTGTGCGCTGTGCATTGTAGTGCAATCAATGGTTTCTTCTCTGTGTTGCATGTGCATGACTCATACAAGCTGACATTTTCACGCTATGAGACACAATTTCTTTAATGGGTTGAAGGGCTCTTAAAGTACATATTTTCTCAACCGGAACTGCATAGTCTGGAAAAATGAATGTAACTGGACATCACTCACAAAAATACACACACGCACATGCCAGTCCAATCGATATCCTTTAGATCAATGCTGGTACACTGCTTTCATTAGTGAAATGAATACCAATCAATCACTGACTGACAGACACTAATTGTGGCATTAACCATGTCTGAAGAATTATAGGAAAGGTACTCGTATGATCACTTTGGTATTCAGGGACTGAGTTTGGGTAGTAGGTGTACTTGTTCATGAATATGTCCAATCTTATTTGAACACAGCTAGATGGAGAAACAATCAGGCCTTAAATCAGAATTTGAATCTTATCATAAGTTTTATTCATGACAGGTTTTATCTGTGACAAAACGTGTTCCACGAAACACCTGGAATTTCAGAAAGAATTTCAGGAAAATATTTTTAGCAAAAAAACTAATGGCATTTACCACATCCTCTCACTCTCTCTCTCTCTCTCTCTCTCTCTCTCTCTCTGCTACATACATTTAAGTGCTGGTCATCTCATTCTTTGTGAAATAAAACATTAGCAATCTCCTTTCACTAGAGAGCACAGAGGGCAATGGAGCTTTGAAACTTTAAAACAGTCTTGTCAATTAGTCAAGCATCACTTCCCCCCACTGCCCATTTCCCCATGACTTCCACTGGCTCCAGCATCACTAAATTGACCGAGATGTGTTCACCATACAAGGGCAGAGAGGAAAACCATTATGCTCCTGAATCAAGCATCTCGGTGTGTTAACTGCAGGAACCAGCCAAACTGCATCTACCCTTCTCTTTGCGCAGTAGTTATCAAACGCAATGGGGTGGGGAGGGGGGGGGGGGGTCACTGCATGTCACCCAGCAGGCCTCTGGGAAATCACGTGCCCATGTGAACCATCTCTTCTGCACAGCTAACACACACGTGTGCTATGAAGGGAAGAGTAAAGCTATCGTGTAGGTGCTGGTTTATACGTGCCCTTCCTCCCCAGAGGAGGTGAAAGATTAACTAGCTGCCCCGTTCTTGCTTCCCCGTGTCATGTTCCTGGGAGATAGTGAGCTGCTGCTTTAGATGGATAAGCTATACTTTATTCAATCTCAAATGCCAAGGGCAGCTGGAGCGTTTGAAATGCTCGACCAAATGCGCCTCCCTACCAGAGGACTGGGAGGCGCTCTCGACGGGCCGCCGCTGTGTTTACGGTGCGGGCAGCCGGGAGGAGCGTGGTGAGGGCCTCCTCATTCAGGAAAAGCAGAGAGGAGATCTGCAGGACCAACATAAGCGCATCCCAGCAGCTCGGCAGCACACGCCCTCGACGGCAACGGCGAGCCCTGAGCAGCTTCCCGGATACGCGCAGGCACAGCGAAAGCCTACAGGACTCGCAGGTGCCCACACGCATCTGTGCACATCTCGCTGTGTCAAACCCAAGGCGTCACACCGCCGAGTGGGTGCGAGACCCCGGCGCCAGCTTGCAGGCGTTGGCTGGCGGCCAGGGGCGAACGCCACGGCAGCCTGGGCTCACGCTCGCCGAGCTCCCCGCCGCACGCACGCCGGATCCAGCAGCGAGCGAACATCCCAGCTGGTCCTGTCCACTCCATCTCTCCCAGCTGTGCTGCTGCCGCTCACACAAGCCTCACCAGGGACTCGGAGCTGTCACAGGCCGCATATGGAGGGCCTCTGAGTCAAACGCTGTTTAAACTCTCATTATGGCGTCCAAATACACCAGAGATCAGTGTCCAGCGCTGAAGTAAGCCTTCTTAAAATAATAATAATAAAAAACAAACTGTATATGCATCACATTCCATGCAACAACCTCCCAGTATTTGTGTGATGTTATATGGCGTCAGAACAGCTCTGTAAGGGATTCAAAGGGGATACATTTATATATTACTACAGATAAGCACTCCACTCCAATATCCATGTCAGAACAGCCGATTTATCATCATTCTTCAAAGGAGTAAAAAAAAACAGGCTCCCACCAAAACGTTGTTTTAACACTGGTCCAAATTAAGGATTAGCCTTTCAGTAAGGATTAAAGAGCGGACTTTCAAAATGATTAAAGTCTTCTTTGCTGATATGCTATGCAAGTGGGAAATACTGAGGCCATTTCATCCAAACACATTCTGCAATCTGTCACTGCTGAAGCCCAATGTAGACTGTTCAAGGCAGGCTATTTCTGTCCTTTATGTAATGTGTTCAACGGTTGAGGGAAAGCGATGGACCAAAAGCATTGTTTCCTTATTTTCCATTTTCCAGTTTCAAACTACTGAATGATGTATAGAGGAAGCAGCTCAGATGTGTGGGGCGAGTCCATGGACCTTTGATTTCTAATAATATCAGTAACAGCTATGTTTCAGTAACTAGTAGAGTTCTGACACCATTTGTGTATGTGTGTGTGTTCACGCATTTGTGTGCATGCTGTGTTCCTAAAAATTCCAGCAGTGTCTAAAAGTTTCAGCTGCCTAAAGTGAAATAATCATGTACTACATACACTGACTTGCCCCAGGGCAGTAATATAAGGCTTAGCCATGCAGTGTGAAGCGTTCACAGCAAATAGTGAGACTTCCTTTACACCTCTCACTCCTCCTAGTGCTACACTTGCTACCTCTTCTCAGACAACCCAGCAGAGTGCTATATATTCAGAGCCAAAGCAAGAAAAGCACTTAAAGAAACCTTTCTATTTAAATTTAGAGGCCTAGAGGATTTTTAAACTATACCACCATTTTAGCAGTCATCCATGGGTCTTCAGTACAGACATTATTTTAATGATTGTACATTTTGTGATGCGGGGTACATAGTAGTCACACACACACACAGACGCATGCAGACCTAAACACACTGTGTTTACTGAAGTGAACGGAGGCCAAAACCGGGCAGAGGGATCCAGACGTAATCCAGACGTAATCCAAAAGGCAAAGTCAAAAACAGTCCAGGTCAGGTAAACACAAAAGAAAGAAAAAAACAGGCAGAGGCACAAAAAGGGAAAATCCAAGAGAGCAGTGAACTAGGCAATCCGGGTCGAACCACAAAGAGAACTGTAGCCAGAAAAACGCTTGGTATGCTTTCAATAAATGTCTTCAATACTTCATTACTTCGCAAAGAGTTTAGTGAGTGTCCTAGTGAGAACTAGTACTGAGGGGAGGAGGAACGGGTCAGACGACGCGGGGCATTCTGGGAGTTGCAGTCTCCTGGGTTGAGCTGCATGACACATTTCCTTCCCTCTGTTTCAGGGCTTTAGCACATGTGTTCATCTACATTCATTTGTATGCTAGGACCAGTACGCCTGTGGTGCTGATTTTTGATAAGGCAGAGATGACACTGTGAGAGGGACACTCCCTGTGGACAGGGGAAGTCATCATTTTTGCAGTGATTTTTCAAAACATTGTGTCAGAATTACCCATTTCAATAGAGTGCTATATATATATATATATATATATATATATATATATATATATATATATATATATAGCACTCCTGCCTAGTTCACTTATATATATAAATATATAACGCAGACATGCATTTTAATTTTGAATGGAATCTGTAGAGGTCTGTTCGGTGATCTGGTATATTTGGTGTGTGCATGTGTAGCCTCAAATTCCCAGGCCTATTTATTGCAGTGAAGTATGAAGTACACATGGTTTCCAGAGAAACAGCACATTTCAGACAGAAACTTTGTATATTTGTATGTATGTATATATGTATATGTATATATGTATATGTATGCATGTACAGTATATATATACTGCAACTATTGCAACTATTGTGACAATAGCTACAATAGTTGACAATAGTCAACTTGCTAACATAGTGATGGAGTAGATGTAGCAATCCCAAGAGATAGAACACCAGGAACAAGGACATGAAGGGTGTGAGACATCCCAAGGGCTGGGTGAAGAGCTACAACAGATGTTTGAACGGTCAAGGCAACAGTGGTTCCTATGGTAATAGGAGGGGCTGGTACCTTCAAACCAGCTATTTCCAGGAACAGTATCAGAGATCTCTGTCCAGAAGATCGCAGTCCTGGGATCTGCTGAGATACTGCACAGGACCCTCAAGCTCTCAGACTTCCGGTAAAGGACCTGAGCTTGAAGGAGAAGACCACCCACCACAGGGCGAGTGGAGAAGTTTTATTAGTATGTGTGCATGTGTGTGTGTGTGTGTGTGTGTGTGTGTGTGTGTGTGTGTGTGTGTGTGTGTGGGGGGGTGGGTGTGTGTGTGGCTTCCAGTTGCTTATAGGATTAAATGTAAGATTCTTACAATTACTTTCCAAGCTCTGCATGGTCAGACTCCTGCCTGTGTGTCTGACCTTCTCCGTCAGCACGTACCAGTCTGCTCCCTCAGATCTGGTCTTCTAGGTCTTTTACATATGCCACGTGCTCGTTTGAAGACTCGTGCAGACTGAGGATTTAAGGTTGCTGGAATTAAGGAGTGTCTTGCCTGCATCCACGAGGTTTGCAGTTTCTGTTAATTCTTTTAAAGAGCAGTTGCTAGCAGGTCTTAGCTGTTCTCAGGACTGCACTCTTCTGGATGAAGATCTCAAATGTTCTTCCTGGGATCTGTTGGAGCCATGTTTGGGGGTGACAGCACCAAATGCTCCTATTGCCACAAGAACAACTATTACCTTCACTAGGGTGACCAGCCGCCCTGTTCTACCCCTACATGTCCTCTTTATGACACTTAAAAAAAAGAATTTCGCAAACATCCGGGATTTTGCTTACACAAACTAGCCCCGGCCTCCCCTACTCCGATCACCTGAGTGAGAAGGGGGAGTGGTGAAGTGGCTAAAATTTTCAGATCCCCCACACCACCCCCCGTGCATTGTGAGTAGTTTCTTTGTCTTGACGTAAATGGCTTCTATTTCCTTCTTTGGTCAGGTTTTAATACCGGCTGGGTATTTGATGACTGGTAAAGCATCTGTGTTGATAGACTGGATCTTATTATTCCCATTCAGCTGGCTTCTCACGACCTGCCTCACTCTTTTCACTAGGAAATTTTGGCTGTGGCTGCTTTCCTGGTGACCTCTTCAGGATTTCCATTCGCTTGTGAGATACCAAGGTACTTGTAGCTGCCCTCAACATCTGATATGTTGCCATCTGGTAGTTGAATCCCCTCAGTTTATATATATATATATATGTATATGTAAAAAGGTTGTCTCCAGCGTTAGACCGCCACTGGCCACCAGAGGGAGCCGACAGGCTAATCAGACTAGATGAGCTACACCTGCTCGGTAGCCCTTATAAGCAGCTCACTCTAAGACACTTGTTGCTGAATCGTTGGTCAGTGTTCTGGCATACGGATCAGCCGGTAATCTTTGGTAGAGATTTCGGGACCTGTTCTCGAGCTTCTCATTCTCTTTTCTCTCAAGTCCCTCTCTCTTGTCTCAGGTTGAAACTAAATGATGTGTTTTTTTTTTTTTTTTTTTTTTCTTACTTTCTTAGTGGTTTCTCCTTTTGGCTAATACTGCTTGGGAAGTGCATTTCTGTATTTGCCTCCCTTGTTGAGCAAGCCAGTCCTTTCCCTGGTGTCCATTGTTCTTTTCTTCCCACCCAAACCGTTTGGGGACTTTTTCCCTTCTCTTTTGCCCTCTACCTTCTGCTGGTTGTTCCGTTTTTTTTTTTTACTCATTTTGTTTTCAAGCCGTGTCATCTGGCCTCTTGGTCCTGTGGTCAAGGTTCTGGTTGACCTACATGGGGACCTGGGTTCTCTTCCCGGTCCCCACGGTTTCCCTATTGCTTTCGCTCATTCCTAGCTAACTTAGCAATTGGGTCCTACCTGCCCAAACACTGTGGAAGATCACATGGTTAAGCTTTGGTTAACCAGCATAGTAATCCTGGTTTGCTTCCCACCTCTGGCAAGCCACCATGTTACAAGGTGTGTGTGTATGGTTAGTGAAGACGTTGGTTGAAAAAAAAGGCTACAAAAGGTGCTATAAGTTACTAAGAGTCCACTTCCTTTTACACTTGTATATAATGTGTATGAAAGAATGTTGGATGAATGAGTGACAAATGTTACCATGCTCCTTATACAAGTAAACTAATAATACACTACATGTTTATCATATAGGACCATACAGCACGTGCAACTCTGACTCCTTCAAATGGCCTTCAGCTCAGATGCAACATCGCTCTTCCACACTGTCCTGCTTACAAACACTTTGCACTCAAAATGAATGCGCCCTTCAGCAACACTCATAATGCAGCATCCGCCAACAAGTGACTGACGTTCTATCCGAGCAATAACTAAACGTTCGCTGGCAACTGGGTTCAGTTCCTGATGGCAGAACCTGTCTCGAATTATGATGCCACACGTCACCACAAAGAATAGAATGAACCATGGTGGATGTCTTACTGTTGTTGTTGTAGCTGTTACTCCACAAAGTATGGGAGCCTTCCAGTGGCTGTGATCTTGTGCTTAGGGCCATAGTGACTAGTTACTTCAAAAGTGCCACAAATCCATCCTGAATCCTTCCTCCTGTAGTCCACACTTCACACTTCATCAGAGCTCTGAGCACACAGCCAGCAGATGCCATGTCTTTGTGCCATGACATCTCTCTCAGCACAGGTCAGCTCATCGGGTGGCAGTGACATTGACATACAGTGAAAGTTAAAACTGAAGTGGAACAGGGTAATGAGGAGGTGTGGCCACACATCCTATTGGCATATCCATGCAGTGAGACTTGCCAGCATGTTCTGGTTACCCATAGTCCTTTGAGGGAGACGTGTGATTGGCTATGGAGCACGTGCACTTCAGGGCATCACCTTGTAATTGGTTATTTCTGCTGGTTTTCACACCTCTGTTCCTCTACTTAGCTCAGCCATGTTTTATTCCTGCTTATCATCAAGACATTTTAAAAGTCCTCCCACAAAGCAGGGACTAAACAGGATGTCAAATTATAGACAAATGTAATTTTTTATATTTATTTAATATGATTGAAATCAAAAGACTTGGTATTATATGCTGCCATTTGTCATGAGTAATGTCCCGTTATTATGAAAACACACTTTCTCTTATGTTGATTTGTCACATATGAAAAGTACATTCTGTGATTTTCCCTGTGCTAGTTTTTGACCTTGAAATAAAAAAAATGGAAAATGGAGAACACTTTTATATTTTAGAACAGGAAAAACTGTTTCTACTTGCACATGGTCATTTATTTGATTTAGTACATAGTTTATTAGAGAAACTGGACACAGCAGGGAGCCCACCAGTTCACTCCTAATCACTTGTACATGTCTTAATTGAAGTTTTACCTACAGCCTGTGCCTTAGGAGGTATCTACAACTTGATACAACACCTGCTTTGGTCATGAAATGAAGCGGTGTCTAAAAGCCCAGAATCTCTGACAATCTCAGCTCTTAAGAGTAAAATAAATTTTGAAACATTGAACAGCTTCAACACATTAATGATTAGTGTCCCCTAGGAAAGATTTCTAGATCCAGCCAAGTTATGGACTCCATTTCAGTTGGAGTGTTTTTGTTTTGAAATGTCTCCTTAGGCCTGTCCTGGGTTTAATTGGAGGCACAAACGGCCACAAGAGGTCTTGGTGTTGGTCTCGTTATTATAACGAGCACCCAGGCTGTCTTCAAATGGCACAAAGGAAGAAAAACGTAAGGAAAAATGTTTTTTGCTGAAATGTTTGTTAATGTGAGGCAATAGGTCAGTTTGTCATCCGAATAACTCATTATTTGTTTTCCATCCTCCCAAATTGCAGGTATGAATATTTATGCTTAATGTGATTTCTCCCAAAAAAAAATTGCCAAAACCACATTTGTTCACAAATCAGTCATGTGATATGCTGCTGTGCTGTCCTAACAACAAATTGACTTTGTAATTTAGTGAATTGTTTGACAGCCACAATCAAATGGATGTCTGTGGTGTAATTTGGTTCAACTGGTTCGCAAATTAGTAGACTATGGGTTTCTGGTTGTTTCCTTTGTTTAATGCCTATGGGAGAGATCAGGAGTAATCAAGGCCAATGGTTTCCTTTGATTTCTTTATTCAATGCTGATAATTATTCATCCACATCTAGCCACTTTGTTGATTGCAAAGCTTCTGAGTATTCTGGGAACAGGAGAGGGATTAACGATGAGGAAACTGATCTATTTTTCAGTAAGAACTGCACAGGAAACAATGCCGTCCTGTGGCATAAGCAAAGATGTGAGCCCTGTTCCAAAAGGAGCATTCCAAAGCCATCTAATCCAATAGTGTGTGACCAAATGTGGGGGTATAGGAAAGCGCTCAATGAGAATAAGTCAGCCTGAGTACTCCAGAGGACCCAGAGGGAGCAATTTGTTGATCAGATTGCAAGGAAAGTCTGAGCACAAATGGCCCTCCTGTTGTCAAAAGTTTTACAGGGTAATAAATTCAAGCATTTAGGTCACTGTAACCTGGCACCAGACAGTAGAGTGTGTTTGAAATCTGCAAGCGATAGCTTTGAAATCAGGTTTAATGTGTCTGCTTTGCTGTAAAGGACTAAAGCTGAGATTGCAGCACACTACATACATTTTTAAAGCATCTACAATTGACGGTAATTGTTAAAGTGCTAAAAGACCCCCTCCCAAAACACACGCACACTCAAAATAATGAACACAATACAGAATAATGAACACTATAATAATGAAGTACACACATTGTTGCACATATTTCCTTTCATGCTTCATTATGCTACGTCTATAATGAAGAAGGAAGGCTTCCTCACACAATTAAGCAGTTTATAAACCATTGCCATAGTGACTACACTGCCCTTTGACCTCTCCCTCTTCATCAGGGTCATTTCCATAGCTTCTTTGCAGGAAGACACGGACATGACAAGCACCGGTTCAGAACATGCACATTAACAAACCTCAGACAAAAGTCCGAGCGTCAGATGGGAGCAATGCCAGGGCTTCACATGCAGGATGTCAAATGAACTGCTCTATATTCTGAAAACGCCTCAGAGGACTACTGCTTACTAAGTAAGCCATTTGCAAAATAATTGTCTCTAATTCTCTCATGGTGTCATAAGGACCCAATCTCCCAAATGCTGGTCTCATTTTTATACCTTGTTGATTTTCATGTCTGTAGGGTTTTGCTGGGGATGAAAATTGTATTTTCACATTGTGGAATGATGCAGATTACATATTTTAAAATTTGGTAAATTGTACCAAAACTGTAATATTGTAATTGATTAATAAAAAGCCATTTGCTGGTTACTTGAAGGCCACCAAACACCTAGACTGGCCAGAACACTTGCCTAAAATCAAAGGCCGGTTTTCCAAGTGGATCTTGCCCACTAAATCCCTTACATGGCAAAAGAAATTTCAAGACTGAATCCAAGTCAGACGCCAAACTCTGCTTGAACAACGTAGACAGTCCTCTGAGGGCTATGTGAGGTCTGTGGAATATGGACAGCCACTTGGAAATTATGCTAAAAATGATGCTAAACCTGGCTCTTTCTGACCATCTAAACCTGCCAAGCATTAGTACATGATGTAAGAAGGAAAAGAATATATTTTGGAGGTTGTAGCTGATTGACTGACTAATTGAATTGATGATTTATTTATTGATTAACTGATTGATTGACACACTGACTGCTTTCCATGGAAGCAGGCCAGTCTGGCACCTATTCCACTGTGTTTGTCTTGGACCAGCTCCATAGCCAGCCAGATCCACATAGCTCTAGCAGGAAGATTAATCACTCTCCTGCATTCTCACCAGAATCAGTTGAAAACAAGTGGACGCTGTCTCTAAATCAAGAGATGGTATGGCATTTCAGTCTACTGCATTCTGACTGCATACTTCCTCCTACAGCTAATGGTCTTGGAGGCAAAGTGCAGCATGTAATCTTAACTGACATTTGTCTTAAAAAAACTGCCCTATACTTATACCTTATGCTCCTACTGTATATAACAGGGCTGACACTGTGATCTTTGTTTGTGGGTGTGTGTATGTTTAGGGGAAAAACATTTCTGTTATATTCCTAAGCCATGTCAGAATTCCCCACCTGGTTCTGCTATTTTGTGCTGATGTCTCCAGTTTCCTGATAATAGCTGACGCAGTTATGACATTAATTCTTTATCATCTTACTCCTCGTCCACATGAATTTCCTGTGTGAAGCTCCCAGTGTAAAGCAGCTTCTGTCCTTGTTTATTATTTTTCTAATTGCAATTTCACAGAGAGCGCACATGACATTTAGCAACCTTGCACTAGTGGACAAAAGCTAGGAGCTTAGACTTGCAGCATGTTGTGTCTGACCACATGCTTTGACAACATCAGCAAAACATTATGGATGGATCCACAAATCCATACATATTCATCTCGTACGCCTCTGGGCTGCTGTATTATCGTGATCCAAACCGAGGGACTCGGAGGGCATCCCTGGCCTGTGCTGTACAGGCAGAGAAATGCCATCCTGGCATCTGACAAACGATCGTTTATAGAACAAGCAGACATGGTAGGGGATTTATGAAGGATCGAGCAACTCACTACCCCGATCCCTCTGTCACTCCACCCTTTTGAATCTAAAGTTTCTGCTTTTAACTCCCTGGAGAAGTCGTCTTATGTAGTGACAGAAACCAGGACTTCTAACTATCACCTGTGTTGAGGAAAGGAGAAAGAGAGCTGGAGTGGGGTCTCGAGGGTCTCAAGGGCAAAAGCTTCTTTAGTGCATGAGAACACAGTATAACGACACTGAGTGGCACTAATGAAGGCTGAGTTCGCTCTGAAAACCACCCTGCTGATCGACACACAAACGTAATCATCAAAGTGCAGTCAGATTTTTCTAGGCCAGATGTTACAAGAAGTATTTGGGACATATTCAGCCTAAGAGGCAAACTATGGACAGCAGAAAAAAGGGGAAACGGAGGGGAAAAAAAGTCCTGAGATGAAAAGCAATAAAGCCTGTGCTCTAGAAATGATTAGTGCAGAATGTGACGACACACGATGTATAATATAATATAATATAAAGCTGTTCTCTTGTATTCATCACAAGATTGCTGAAGTCTTTAATGTGTGCACAGTCACATTTTGAAATGCCTTTTGACCAGCCATGGAAATTTGTTGCAGTGGAAAATAACAGATTTCATTATACTAGCTCAGACCTTTTCGAGACAACATCTCCCTACCCAATAGACCCCCTGGTTTAGGGACTGCGGAAAGTGATGAAAACACGGCGAAATATCCGTGAATGCATGTAGAGGATAAGGTCTCCAGACTGATTTTATTTGTCCACTCATTCCCCACATCCCGGAGAGACGGTATATGAATAAGAGATGGGATAATTTAGCTGCAAAATTGACAGTCAGTCAAATTTCCGATAACAGCACAAGTCCTGTATGTAGCAGTGCTGCTGTTCGGCAGCCGGGGGAAAAATAAAACAATATGTGTGCTTCACGTTCATGTATCTTGGTCTGAAAGAAGATCCAAACACACCCAAACATCAGTATCATTTCCTTATCACTCCAGTGTTAGCCCTGTATAGATGCTCAAGGTGATGCTGGATACTGCTGGATGCATTTAAAATCTGAATTTTTAAAAAAATCTTATGACCTATAAAAACATTTTGGGAATGCTTTTACTCACTGACTATACTTTAACAGCGGTCATGACGTACAGACTGTGTTGTAGGGATGTACAGATGCTGCTAGAAATTATTCACAATACATGCACACAGCTGCAGTTCTCTTGTTTACCATAATCTAGGGTTAAAATTTCCTGGTGTAGTCTCATGTGCTCTCCTCTGCACATCCCACAGTTCCAAAGCCACAAATATGGACATTACATGAGCTTCTTTTTGGGTGTGCTAGCTAGCAAATCCTTTACATTTCATATTAGAAATGTAAAGATTTGATCATAAAAAAAAAATGCCATGCATCTTGCAGGAAACAAATAAATATATTTGGTTTGTGTTTTATTGGCCATCACTTCAGTCACATGTCTAGATGCACACTTTTAGGGCTTACCCACCTTTTTTGGTTTTGTAACCACTTCATCATGGGCCAGAGAATCAGGCTTGAACCCAGTAGTACAGTTTGGTCTGATGAACAGGAAAGTAATACACATCCACAGCCATTGCGTGGTGATGGTGATGATGGTGAACACTGTCTGAGCACTAACACTTTTCTTATTGTGCTTGTTGGGCTTCTTGCCACTTCCCAGAGGAGACGGGAACGCAGCTCCCAATAAAAGCCACCTGCCCACTTGGCCCCTTTTAGGAGAGGAAAATAAAAAAAGGTAGAATAATCATAAAAAAAAAGCTTGTAAAGAGAGTGTTTGACAAGACCTTTAAAGAGGGCATTTGGGTGCATTGTAGTGCAATGTTAAAAGTAAAAGTAGAAAGAAAATTATATCTAAAAATGAGGCATTTCTATGATGATGATCTAATGTGGTACTGAATCAGTGGTCCGAGTACAGTGTAGTTATGTAGCAATCGACCCTGCCGTTCTGATAGCACTAGCAGACCTATTCCATCACACTCCAACCAGATTGGACAGAGGCACTGGGATGTTGCCAAGGATCCATGGAAGGAACAGACAAACTACCTATGAGAGATAAGCACTGGGAGCATGGCGGAGCAGTTTATTTGAGCTTGTCAGTGAGCAAGAGGCAGCCCCAATATTGCCTCTCTTACTAGATGTGTTGCACTATCCTTGTTGGCCTTGGTATTCAAAGCATCATTGAATGCCGCTGTCCATGGTGCTGAAGCACCAACAGCGCTGTCCAAGGTGCTGACGCACAAGAGCACATGAGCGTATTAGCATCATCATTAATCTGTCTTTAATTACCTGCATCAAAGAACCAGAGAACTGAAGCATTCCTAATTAATTTGTTAGCGTTTCATTTGGAGAGAATGACTCTACCATTCAATGGTCTTCTCTTCTTGCAAGTGACAAGGTTCTGGGTTGTTAGCACCACTCAAGTGCAAAACACTGCCATATTAGTAATGGTGCAGATCTTAAATGCAATTACACTGAAGCTGATTGGCAAATTAGAGAATGGAGGTGCAAGCCACAAAGGGATGAAACGATTCAATTCTCCCTCGACAATGCAAAGCAGCTGTTCTGGCTCATTTGAGTGACTTTTTCTTGTCTGACCCCTTGTTTTATCTAAGCGTTTATCAAATCACCAGTGCCGTTTACTTACCTGCTGGGTAGCCCATCTGCCTGCTTTTTAAAGACAGATCTCTGTAAGTAAGGAGACATGTGACAAAGTGTGCGGGGGAGGGGGGGTTTGGAAAGGCAGCTGAGCAAGAGCATGAGGGCCTTTCAACTTGTCGTCTTCCCCTGTCTTGGTGATTCTGGCTGGGGAGGTAATGCAGCTGCTATATGAGCTCACCTGGGGACTTCAGAAAGACACCCAGCTGCTTTGGACAAGAACATCTGAGCTGAAGCCTTAGCTGAGATACTAGCCAGAGATTTAGAAACCATTTAAACAGCATGTAATGGCTGAATTCAGTTCAGATCTAAAACATCTACCACACTGCACTACGACATACAGATCAGTAATGATCTCTCTTCTGCACATCACCAAGGAAGTCTAAAAACTTTGAGATTTGATTCTTGCCAGAAGCATTCTGAACATTCAGGACATTTGTGCAATGTTAAGAAAGTGTACTACACTGGGGTACCCTTTCTACCACCTCTCTCAGAGTCCTGGGGAGTCAGTCACTACGAGAGTCATAATCAGCACAGGGTGCACTTGACCCCTCATTTTAATGACTCTATTAGTGAAAAGCACCTGACAGAGAATCCACTGTAAACCTTTTGGAAATTCAGATTGACTCATCGTTAGTGCTCCATCATTTGGAGCCTCTCCGGCAGTGAGGCACAGGTTTTCCCTGAGGGCTACCACACATGCTTTTACTGAGAGAACCATCTTCTCTTCCCTGACTAGATCATTTTCCATGCTGTGAATAAGCGCAACCCCTCCCAACCACCCCCTCGAACCGCCATCTGGAGAAGCTGGCTACTTTCAATGGGTCCCGGCTCCCAGCAGAACCTCACGTCTGGGCTGGCTATGTGGACAGGGAGAAGGGGGCAAGGTGAAGCAAAGGGTTTGTGGCAACCATCTCTCTTGTGGCAGTCACCTATTATGATGAGGGCAGACATGGAAACGGGTGGTGAAGTTGGGTGGAGGAAGAGTGTACAGGGGTGGGGGTTGGGTTGGCGTGGTGGTGGATGGTTGGAACCTTGCTGAATCTTACATGAAGCTGTCTGCTGCTTTTTCACAGCTGGGTGATGGCAATTTCCCGTGCTTCTCGTGGGAGACCCACCGAGAAGACTGAGGAGAGAGTCCTGAGAAGGGGCCATTATGCACTGTAATCTATGGCATCTTTCCCAGTGAGAAATGATACCATGCCTCCTCTTCATCACGCCAGTTTAGCACATCTAAGCTGCTGCCGATGGCTTCTCCTCTCTCATTGGCTCTCTTTCTACCAGCTCAGCCTTGTTAATTTAATCCCTGTAATTTAGGCAGTGCTTAATTAAAAATCCAGAGATGAGAGATGGGTATGTTAACGGGCAAGGCACAACAGTGGAGGGACAGTCTCTAAGATCTCTCTCTGTAGCGCTGTAGGGCTTTGTGGATTTAATCTGGGCAGTCTCCAGTGTTGCTTTCCATCGATAGATTTGTGGTGTCTTACTTCTATTGATTTCTCCCTTCTCTTTATCACCCATGGTTTACGGTAAGTGAGTTGTAAAGCTCTTTGTGTCTCAACCCTTTGGTGCTCAGCTCTGGACATGGAAAAATGTGAAGAGACGTACCTCTGACTCATGTTACAGAACACGTTAGAGTGGAAGGTGGAAGTTGTTATTGGAACAGAGGAAACAAGTTTGCTCTCAATGCACATTATAAGCACATTCTCAACTTTTAATGGCTTTTGCACTTTGGTCAGAATAGAGCGATGCCTCAGGCATTGAAACATGTCTGTTTTAAGGGATTACCGCTATCAGCACTTCCAGGCAATTTGTCTGGAGACGCACGTCCTTTCAGCGAGATGGAAAAAACATGTTGGAATGGTCTGCTTTCCATAACTTTGACAAATTACCTCATTACCACACCTTGCTATGGATGAAAGTACAGCATGGATTAGTTCAGTCAAATCCCATCAACTACAGAGGCCAAAACAAGGCCATGTTACATATCAATACAGAAACGCAATCTGACCACACATCCTCCACAGGTTTTATCTCTGAAAATGCAGATAAACAGGCCCTCGAATGTTCATTCCCTTTGAACCACAAATGGAGGCTTTGTGACGAAAGAGTCTGAAAGAGTCTAGACATTGCCTGCATCTGCTGTATTTTTCGTTTTTATCATTCACTACCATATTGATCAATGAACTGCATGGCCACCACTAGTAGCAATCCGGTGACCAATGGGGAAGGTGAGTAGTAATATGAAACAATGGGGTAGCAAGCTTGCAGAATAGTGACGTCCATAAAAACAGATGGCGAAAACTCACAACTATATCCCAGTAACACACCAGCTGCACCCATGGAAACAGAGTTGTCATTATACCTTAGCCTCCAATGATGCCTCATCCTGGTGACATAGTCCACAGTCCACATCAGTGGCTCCTGCCTGATGGCTAGCCTGAATGGCAGTGTGTTCAGCTCACTAGTTCCCTCCATGACTGGTAAAATAGCATTTCAAGAGGCGACTGCCCACCATCAGTCTACAAGAACGTGGCACTAATAACATATTATAATCAAAGCATGGTTTCAATTCAGGAGAAAGTTGGACTCAACAACTCCGTACAAGGTTGCAGAGAGCTGAGCAAGCCCACCTCTGCAGTGGGAAGGCAGAATACATTCACTTCACTGGTGACACTGAGGTTTCGTCATCCAGCTCTGCTAGGCCCTTTGATGTAAATGGAAATATATGTACTGAACAAAAGAATACAGTTGAGAGTAATATTCTCTTTAAAACGGGGAAGCATCAAAGTCTGGCCATCTTTGCATACAGGCACCCTAACCCTAGATTCCACGAATCAACATGGAGGCAGTGTCAATGTCATTTCCTGTATCAGAGATACAGTAAGGGGAAGCAATCAGACTCAAGACGCACACAGAGGACAACAGAGTCAGAATGGGAGAAAATCTTTAGGGAGAGAGAGAGAGAGAGAGAATCACGGCATGACAGCCTTATACACTGAGCATGTTTTTTTATTCCTTGGCGTTCTTTGGGCTATGCTGACAGCCCATACTTGGTGTTCGCAGCCTTGGACTGAGGGCGGGAGACAAAGGCCTGCGTGGGCTCACTCACCGTGCAGCTGGGCTGGAGACATCCGCTCTGTTCTCCATCAGGTCAGAGGGGCCACTTGCCTCGTTAATTACTACCTATTCTGAAAGCACGAGGACGCCCCGTCTCCGCCTCCACCCTCCCACTCTCAGACACACGCGCCTCAGGGGGCTGGAGGGAGGGGGCTTTCCCTTTTTTTTTCCAATGCATATATTCTTTCCCCCCATCGACTAAGAGTGCAGACACACACCTGCTATGCGAGAGACTACACCATTTCTAAGAAAATTGTAGTTCATAATCATCACTGTAGATGTTGGTTCTGGGCTAATGTGCTCAGAGACAGCTGTTAATGGTCTTCGCCAGCTGCAATGAACAGAAACTGTTATGAGACACACATGGAAATTTTCCAAGCACGTATGTCAAGGCAGCAGCGAGATGTGGGTGGCCACCACTTTGCTTTCTTTCTGGAATTTTCCACATTTGAGGGCAACTTGTGCGAATCCATTTCTCCTTTGGAGTTTAACCTGCCACTTCCTTCATGGGTTGATTTGAACATTTTTTGTAATCGAGAGCAACCTGCAGTACTATTTAAAACATCCCATGCAGTTAATGATGAGCATTTGATTACTGATTTGAAGGTGATTTGATAAGTGCGTTTTGATGGGTGTAATCATGCTGCAACTCCTAAGCATGACACTTGCCAAAATCTGATCTGTTAAATCATCATTACCATGATAATGATTCTAATGATTAGAAATGATAATGATATATATTGTGTTTATTTTATTTTGGAATATTCATGCACACATAAACATTTATCAAATATAGTGTTGTTAACTTCAACTGTTGTAGTTCATGCATTTGCATTCTATTTATTGGGATTATACAATGAGAACGTTTCTTTCAGATAAGCATCGGGCACAGTGTGTGCATGTGTGGTCATTTAAAGAGAGCACGAGGAGCTATGAACCCGATCTATGAACCCGAGAGTTACGTATAGCTCCGCCATCAACCCTGTCTTGTCATTTACCCTAGTCCCGCATTGTTTCTATGTTTTCCTCGTTGTCTGTCACGCCCATGTACCTTGTGTCCCGGATTGTATATTTAATCCCCATCGTGTTTGTATACTGGGCTATGTCGCGCTGTGGTATGCGTTTTCATTCCCCGATCTCCCGATTCGCGTATACTTTCGGTTTGTTCCTAGTTCTCCCCGTTATCCCTGTGTCCGAGTTTCTGGTTTATGTCTGCGCGTTCTTTCTTTGTTTACCCAGTACCCTAGATATTCCCTTGTCGTGTTTGTTACTCTGGTTCGTTAGCTACTCCCCGTCATTGTTCCCCCGTCCTCGTTGTATTTGATTTACGTATTTGTCGGTGTTTCTGTTCCCTGTTGTGCTCGGCCCGTTCGCCGTGTCTTTTCGTTAAGTGGAGTGTTTCCTATGGCTGGTTTTCTTTCCCCGTTTGCCGTCTGTTTTATAATAGACCATAACTTCCTGCACTTGCGTCTCGCCTACCCGTGTCAATCGTAACACCGATCTTTGATCCCGATCCTACAGCCCGCAATCTGCAGGTGTGGGGCTGTGAAATGAGGGTGCTTAGATGAGTATGGTTAGCTTGGCCTGATGAAAATCAATTGGTTTTTACATTATTTTAGATCCCAGCTCATCCAAAGACCCTACAACACAACCTCGACAAATGTACAACAACCTGCATTGTGTTGCAACTAACACCATCTAAAATCATGTAAATACAAAATCTGGCCTGAGTAAGGATGCTGCACAGTCTAATGTGGTTCTGCTTTAATTGAAGGCAGCTGGACAATGAAGTGACAAGCACATTAAAGTAGGAGTGAGGAAGTAGCCAGACAGAGGTAGCATCTGACAGCAGTGGAAAAACACCACTGTTTACAGAAAAATACCTGTGTTTATGCTGACATGCTAATACCTGAGCTTGGAGCTGATGGCCAGTCTGCTTTAAGGCCACAACCCTAAAGCATACAGGGTGAAGAGAACTGAGCAGACCTCCGTCTATGTTCACATCCTACCGTATGTGTCGTCCCAGAACTAAACCTGTCCATGTAATATCACACTATACTGCAATCAGCCAGCCAATCAAAATCTGAAAGGTCACATGGAAAATAACTTTAGTTATTACAAAATGTCAATTATTACTTGGCTTGATATTAGACTGAAGGGATTACATTAGTGATGGGAAACTATTAGCAACTACAACAGAGAGGAATGAAAAATGTCTGTTATAAGGAAATTTATATAATGTGCTAATTACCACAAATATTGTGTGTGTGTATGCTTACATGTGCAAGTAATAAATGTATGGTTATATTTGGTTCTGTACTTTATGTGCATGGATCAACTTGTTTCACTGGCATGTGAAATATCATGCATAACAGGTATGTTGAAAACTCCCATGGATATGATGTACATTTCTATGTTAAACGTATGATGCTTGTAATACGCTATATTACATATATGCATTTGCTATATGTAGATCAAACTCCCAACAATAACAGCAACAATAAAACAACAACCAGCAATTGCTTAATCATCAACAAACACTAGAAGCGGTTGCATTTCTGCTTTCCTTAAACAGACACGCTGGATTCAAAATAAACAGGTTTCAAAGCCTTGCTTGATTATTGAGCCTGCATGTACGTCGGATCTAAGATAAAAGCTTTCAAGGAACACCAAGGATGTACTTTACAGCTCATATTGCTTCAATTAATCATGCTCCGGAATGTGCACAGGGCAATCTGAGGGGTTTACATTACAGTTCTCTGTGAGGGAGAGAGAGGCAGAGCGAGAGAGAGAGAGAGAGAGAGAGTGAGAGATAGAGAGAGAGAGAGTACTTACAAGCACAGATAAATAGCAAACAATAGATACAAAGGCCTCCAGCACTGGCCAGTGTATCACATGCTCTCTTGTTTCAGAGGTTGTTTGATGGACTGGGAGTGAGATGAATTGTATACTTAGCAGATAAAAGGAGAAGAAACACAAATCTATTATTCATATTTCAACCACAGACATTATCTTAGTGCCTGTAAAGATGGGGGAAGAGCAGTTCCATAGTTTGCTCTTTGTTTGACGCCAAGGTCATCACACACCTCAGATCACTAATCCAGTAAACAGATCTGGCATGTGTATACATGCAGCTCCTGTATATATTAACAGACTCCATCTGCAGTTGTTTGTTTTGTTCGGTAATGACGTGTGACGATCTTCATTTTTATTGCTGTGTAAATACTGCATGTCTTTTATGAACCCTGTTTCCTTGGTTTGTCTGAGGCCGAGGAGAACACTATCATTTCTATAACACATTCAAACCCATGCCTCACCTGGAGACCGCACAGTAGACAGCACCAAGCATGTTTGTAGTATACCTGTGCACAGAGGCAAACACATGCATATGCAGGAAATGCAACAGTGGCAAATCTTTAATGCACTCACTCTTGCGTGTTTGCTGTTTGCCTGAAGAAATGCCTCGTGTTTGGGATTTGGAAGTACCCTTTCGAACCCATGTGTAGTTCATGTGTTTGCCAGTTTATTTCTTCATACAGTGACCTGCTTTAGGTCAGAGGCAACACATGAAAGATCTCTAACCCCCCCAAAAAAAAAAAGAAGTATAAAAGTATTTTTACCATCATTATTATTGTCACAGAGGTTGAAGTCAGAAGCAGAAGAAGATCAAAGCGAGTACTAACTGTGGCCCCTGGCAGTCTCCCCACTGACGTGCAGAGGTGAAGGACACTTTGGTAGTGAGTCTCAGGCTTTGTTCAGCTGTGCTTTGAAGCAAACTTCATGTCCTAATTTCACTTGTCACACTCGGTTGCTTGGACCACTTGCATTTCTCCTCCATTTTGACTATATATAGTAGAACACATGCAGTGTGGATCTGAGAATATTTGCGTGCGATTTCCTGAGCTCTAAATATGTGAAGGTATTCTGAGATCTTCATTCTATCACAAGGCACTCTATGCAAACACAGCAGTCTCTACAAACGCTGCACAGGAAACAAGATGATTTCAGTCACGGAAGTGGGAGATCGTCACTGCACACTGCACCACGTGCCTCTCTGCTTGCAAGCATTCTGCCTTCTCGGGGAAAGGGAGGAGTCCTACGTCTCATCCATTTCTCCTTGACTGCTCACGAAGCCCTGCAGGAATGGGAATGGGGAGCAGGGCAGGTGGGACAAAAGAGCTCACTGTCATCTCACCTTTTATTCTGAGCAGATCCAGGCCCTGAGCAAGACGGAGAAACAGAGTACCACTCTTTAACCCCATGCCAGCTCAGTGGCTAGGCTGGATTCTGTGAGCCGGAGTGGAGATTTATGGAGCACAGTCTCAAATTTACCTCATGGGTGGAAATGAGAGACAGAGTGTGAGAAGGAGAAGTAGAGAGAGAGAGAGAGACAGGGGGAAGGGGGTGGGAACATGAAAGATAAAGGGGAGGCTTGTGCTGTCAATTTTGCAGCACAATCGATTCGTGACGGAGCTCCTTGTGGCCAGGACAGAATGAATAACCCACGCAGGAGTCCAAACGGTGCTGGTTCACTGGGTCCCGAGAGCTCGTCCCTGACCCCACAGAGGGAGATTAGCGAGGAAGGACTTACGCCTTCTGATCCCCACTCTGCCTGCGCGTGCAGCTAATCCAAAGCTGGGGGATTTCAGCATCCTAGCGAGGATCTGGCGCCCTGGGCTCGCTCTCGATTGTTTTCCTTCTGAGGTCATGAGAGGGCGGGGGGGGGAATGAGACCGAACATGATTGTCATTTAAAATAAGTCTGGACATCTTAACATGTAACATCATGCATGTGCCAGTTATCAGTTTGCCTTCCTGGATCTTACTTTGTTTTGATGATCTTCAGTAGATGATTATATAATCTTCAACTAACATCCACCTAAATATCAATTCAATACAATACTGCCTTAATTTAACCTCAGCCTTAATTTTAACTTTGACCCAAGACCTAGTCCTAATTCTAAACCTAACTCTAACCCTGATTAGAATCACCACTAGTTTCAGCCAATAGTTTGTTAATAATCTGTGCACCTGTAGGTAATCTAGAGCAGCCACCAATATAATGTGTAAGCGCTGTCCGTGAGGAGCAGCTCAGAAGACCGGACAACTATTTTGACGGCCACATGGAAGTGTGATTACCTACAAACATCTGAACATGTAGTCCTTCATACATTTCAAGTTTGGTTAAATTCTTTTGCTGTGAATTCCTTTAAAAGTTGTGGAACACGCCAAGCTTCTCCATTTCCAAGCAGAGCCAGAGTGAAGCTCCTAATGTCTCTCCACTCAAGCATTCGGGCCAGACCTGGTTTGAGTGTAATCAGTCAGGAAGGCAAAGAAAAGGGTGAAAGGGAGAGGCCAGGAAACAGTGTGCCTTGTACTTTCCTGAAATTCATTTTGGAAATGTGTTCTGCACTGGGGTTAGCACTGCAGGACGAAAAAAGAACTCGGAAACTAGTTTTTCTGAAGTATGACCAGAAACTGCTTCGGACATGTTCTGATGAATCCCACATGCTGCTCCGTGGCCCAGTCATTCCAACCCCTCTCACAAATTTGACACATCCCATGCAGGAACAGGATTAAAACAGCTAAATGGACTTACACTTAATTTTTTTTTCTTGAAAAACTCATCCACTCGCCAAGACAAATGCTTCTAATTAAATGCTTCTAATTAAATAAGAGAGAAAGTTCAGTTTGTCTCACAGTTCTGATGGTGTGAGGGCTGCAGAAGTGGGCAGTGCTGAGGCACGCCACTGTTTCACCATACAGCTGAATTTCCTCTGGCAAAATGAGTCATGTCTGTGGTATTATACAATAACTCCTATTTCTGATGTTACTCCCGCAACAGCTGCCAAGAGGCTGTAGTCAGAGTCAGTAGTCAACTTCTCCCATAAAGCTGGATTCAGCCTGAGATTGACCGATTCGATTAAACAAACAAGAAAACAAAATCTGGCATTAAACTAATAATGTGGTTCATTTCATTTCGTGCCTTTTGAAGAAAAAAAAAAAAAAACACTATAATTATTTTACATGCAGTAGATATCTGACGTGTCGTCTGAGTCTCCGTGGACATAGACTACAGCCCGCCCCTGTGCAAAACTACAATGTGAATAGGCAGAAGTGGTTCAGCTAACCAGTGGTTCGCTAAGTTACGCTAAGTTTTGCTTTTAGTTTCACTTCATCATCTTTTGTTGCGAGGGGGACACGATTAATTTGCAAAGCCTATGCAGGCAACTGGACATACCAGCAGGTCCGTGTTCATGGACCAACGTCTCTGCAAACTCCACTTATTAGATATGAAGCCAGTGATCCTGATGAGGCTTAAGGCACAGGGGAATGTTGTGGGGAAAAGACCAATGTCCCAGGCACCTTTGTTCAAATTCTTTCATGTATTTCACGCTAGCATTCTTGAGATACATTGTATAATATACGAGCCTGTGACAGAAATGACAGATTGCAGTGTGGATGCTGGGAGTTTTTTTGGGAAGAATGGGTGAGAGGAGGAGAGGGCTTTGCCAAGCCAGGGAAGAGAAAGAGAGAGAGGCAGTGTGAGTGAGCAAGTGTATGCATGTGAGAGAGAGAGAGAGAGAGAGAGAGAGGGGAGGAAGACGAGATTAGAGAGAGGCAGTGTGAGTGAGCAAGTGTATGCATGTGAGAGAGAGAGAGCGACAGAGACAGAGAGCGAGGGAAACACTGCAGTAAGGCAAGCATGCTGGGACATGAAGTAATTCCAAACAAGGCAAACTTTGGGGAGAATAAATGTCAGTGTTCCAAAAAGCCTGAGGCCATATTAATCTCCTGGATAGCCTTCAAGCTTCCTGCGCATTAGAGGAAATAGCAAAGCTAGGCTCCAGACCCATTCAATCTTTCCATGATTCCACTGAGAATCCTTTGTACTTCCAAGGCCCAATGCAATAGTGATTGAACATGGCTGGAGAACCCACCCATGGAAGGAGCTAGTTTACATTTTAATTATATCAAACAATACAAGTAGAGAAAATCAGAAGGCACAGATAAAAGCACTGATTTACTGCGAAGCTGAGCTGCTTACCCGAGGTTAAAGGAACAGCTCTGGAAAGAAGAACCATTTAATTCTATAGCATAAATCTAAGTGGGACCACATCACGGTGTTATCTGAAGTAATTGAAATTGAGATAATTGGTAGGAACCCTATTAAAAAAGAATCACATCCATTTTTCTACCAAAGCACCAACCAGCCAGCTGAGAGCTCAGCTTTTTTTTTTTTTTTATTTTCACTTTTTATTTTATTGTATTTATTTATTTTTTTAACTATGGGGCTTATTGACTTGACAGCTGTAGTAAAGTGCTCCATGATGTACTGAAAGGCAGTACAAGATTTATGTTGTCGTTGTATTGGCCTGACAACCCAGGGAATGCTCTATGCCTCTCTGCCTCACCAGTGTGTAAATGGAAATAATGCCAGTTCCTTACTCGCCTCCAAAGGGGAATCAATCTTTTAATCTTCTCGGAAGTGAAGGAGAAGTGGTTCAGTCAGGCTCCGGTGTCGTGGCTTCCAAGGATTTTTTAATAAGTATGACAAATGAAAAGTCCCCCCCCCGCGCGCGCACGCACACACGCACGCGCGCACAGAGGAGCACGGCGAGACGACACATCACAGCGGCGCGGGACGGAGGGACACGGGACGGCGGGACAATTACAGCTGCCAGCTTGCTTAGGTATGCGATGCAAATGAAGCTCTCTTGGCACACGTTGCATTTGTGCTGATGCAAAGTACACCCGGGGCGTTTCCACTCTCCAGGGGCTGAGCTAAGGTTAAATGTCAAGACTAGGGATGAGAGCCACTAATAGAGTGACACTTGGTTTTGCACAAATAGTCTAAGCTGCAGGGATTCGTAATGACCTGCCATAGGACTCACTGTATGCATATGTAATCAGGCTTGTATGACCCCACGCTTCATCAGTCCTGCAGTTCCCTAATCAATGCTCACTCTCCTTGTGCGCGTGACGCATTAGCTACATTGCTCTCCAATGCTGCTTCTGCTAGACAACAGCTGCACATCCTCCACTAATTCAGTCTATGCTAATTCGGTCTATGCAAATTCAGTGCTAAATCATCAATAAAAGTCGTCAGAAATGTATTCAGGTCCCTCCAAGGGATCATGGCCTTTAAATCCCACTTCCACCCCACAAACAGCCCCAGCACCCTCCCGAGAGCTGGGTCCTACCCCGAGCATAAGCCGTGTCAGGTGTCCCAGTGGTCTGAGAGTCAGCACAGCATGCTTGGCCAGGAAAGGTCATGGTGGATATAGAAGGCAGCCTCTCCCCACCTCTCCCGCTGTAGACCCCCCAGAGCCTCTACAATATTCATTAGAGGTGCTGGGCTACCCGCAGATCCAACCACCGAGATATATACACAGAACAAATTGTCAATGTTTGCCAATGCTGTTTGTCAATTTGTTTCAGCGTATGATGACTAAAGCAAAATGGATCAGTAAAGGATGTGTGACCGAAAGATAAATTGAAAGACAGTAAATAGGAAAGGAAAAAAATAAATGCTTAATAACCAGCTTTGATTGGATGAGTGGAGAGCAGCTGAGGCCCCTTTACAGCTGACGTCCTCGGCAAAAACAGCTTTCTGACAAATCTGTAGTGTCATTTCCTGCCGACAAACCAGCACAGGACAAAACTGGACCATTTTCAAATCTTAATCAAGAGTAAATGTTAGTTTAATAACACACACACACAAGCACTGAGTTTAGTAAGATACAACAAAACACAAGAGTAGTGAACTGCAACACATTAACATGGAGGAAAGCTACATAAGAAACGTAGGGTAGATAAAGTCGTCATGAACTCATTTGTGATGGTTACGGAGGTTTAGAAGAGGAGCCAGAGGGGCTGAAACTGCAGAGACAGACAGAGAAGATCACAGCATGAGGGAGGAGTGGGGGAGAGAGAGAAGGAGGGAGGAACAGAGGAACCGAAGGGAGAAGCGTAGAGTGGAAAGGAAGAGAGGAGAGATCAGAAAGGAGGGGAGGATGAGAATGGAGTGAAGAGGAGAGGGGTTAGTAAGGGTAAGAGAAATGTGCAGTGTGCTGCTAAGATCCACTCCCATCAGCCCTTGCACCTGTTGTTAAAACGAGCTGTGTTGCTGAGCTCAGACTAGTGCCGCTGCTAGAGGGAAAACACTGCAGGGTCTGTTGTTGTCCTTGATCTAATGGACAGCAGTGGACTATGACAAGCCTTTTTGTAGTGAAACGGTTACTATGCTCAGTAAAGTTTGAGCCAAACTACTGGAGGACATGATGCACTCACAGGTCTCACCGCCTGTGCCCCCTCCCTCCCACACCCTGGATGGTGTTGCTAGCCTGACACAGATCCAATGTCCCTGAGTAATACATGACAATATGAGATAAGAGGAAAAAGTAACAATTGTTCCGGTGGAATGGAGCAGCAGTTCTCACCACAAACAAACATGGAAGACACTGAGGTTGCTGTATTAGGACGAGCAGCCAAAGGGGCCTGCATCAGGTACACGCCTGCAGGGCTGGGCCGCAGAAGCTCGCGCCTGCAGGGCTGGGTTAGTGCAGAGGGCAGCATGTGTGGCCCGTAAGCTGGTTAGAACTCCCAGTTCTTTCATCCCCTGCCAGGAGAACACAGATGCACTGCGCGACAGTTAAAGCCATACTGACTGCAGAAACCCCAGCAGATGCCCAGTTAAGGGAAAAAATGCAGCTCCGGTATCTCATGCCTCTCCATATCATTTTCATTAAACATTATTACAATATCATTATTATTATAATTTTAATTCCATAAACAGCAGCCATTTCCAATTAGAAGGCAAACTCCACCTTTATGCATGCTATGTGATCTCGCAGCAAGAATCCCCACGATATTGCTACAACTATCAGATCTAGCTCAAGTTCTTTAGCTCTGCTATATGAAACATCACCTCCAGAAACAACTTACATAATAACCATTAATTCTATGGTGCTGGTTACAGGATATGCCATCGGCTTGAAAACAGAAAATCCACCATGCCACTGTTGTAGTCATAAGCACATGCTCTGCAGTATAATCGACTATATGATCAAGGCTGTATATAGCTTTTCCGGGTCATAAATACTGTGCATAAAAGTGCCACATGTATACTGGAGAAGTCTGAAATGCATGCCTCTGAGCCTGGAGCTATAGTGAACCTTGAAAATGTTTCACTGACCACACTGTAAATCTCGTTTTCATCTCAATTACACTCTAAAGCACTGTTGCACTGCTGCATGGTAGTGGGTCTGCCCTCAACAGGAGCTCATTCTCAGGAATACTGCTTCCAGATTCACATGCACTACAGTGAAAATGCCTGATGTTAGCAAAGCTTGCTTAATTACATCTGCCAAATTAATTACATCTCTGTTAACGGTGCTTAGCAGCCTGAATCTATTCATGAGTTTCTGAACTATAAAACCCTTCAAAAATAGCATTTGCAACATTCATATGCAGCACGGTATTATACATAGCCTGTTATGTGTAAGGGGCTACAGATCTGAAGAGGGCAGACCTGTGCTATTGATGTACCAGACTGGATAAGTTCATGGGTTGTTATCTGGGAGGCTACACTCTGCCATGCTTTAGATCTTAGCAGAAGATGGGATCCAAAGAAAGGCACCACTTGACAGATGGCTAAAGAAGAAGCGCTCGCAATGCTTGTTGACTTGGCGTTCTTTTCTGCATCAGTCTCTGGTCCTGTACCAGAGGCCCGGGAGCTTGAGGCATCCTGTGTAGCATCTTAGCTGTTCCCAGGACTGCGCTCTTCTGGACAGAGAGCTCGTCTGTTCTTCCTGGCATCTGTTTGAGCCGCTCTCCCAGTTTGGGAGTCACAGCCCCCAGTGCTCCAATTACTATGGGAACCACTGTTGCCTTCAACTTCTACAAAGTTCCCTGTGTTGCTATCACTTGGGATAACTACTGACCCCTCTTCTGCTGTTTGTGCATCACTAATATGTCTGTTTGGTTAGCCATATTTTGCCTGTCTGTGTGTGATGATTACAGGGAGTAACTGCAGTGTTCTGTAGTATTACATGTAGAGGTAATCAAAATTACAGTGAAGTCCCTTAGCAAAAAGTAGTATACGTAAAGTTCATTTTATTAAGTATACTTAAGTATAAGTATAAGTATAGCAAGTATACTACAGACCATATACTTTAAGTGTACTAGAAAGTATACCAATTTAATACTTCTTCGGACTAAATTGGAACATTTCTAGTTTATAAAAGTATACTTTAAAGTTCATTTTAAGTTTTTAAAAGTACACTTTATAGTATAAAACTAGTATACTCATCTATATGCTATCAATGTACTTGGTATATCCCTCTAGTATGCTTAAAGTATAATACAAGTACACTTATCAATATACTGCCATTGTACTTGTTTTATACTTCGAGTCTATTTTTATTGTTTATTTTAAGTATACTGTTAAACATTGGTTATTTCACTAGTTCACTTTAAGTTTGCTTGGCATATTACTTATAGCTTAAAATTTTTGTATTTGAAATACACTCCTTAAAATTTTGTTGTGGCAGTGAAGAAAGGAGTCTCACACGAGAAGTTCATCTCAGCTAGAAAATGAACTTTGATAGATCCACGTAGGTTTTTTCGTAATACTTCATTGCCCTTAATGGCAACTACCTCACCCAGCCGCACCCACATCACAGTGAGGGTGCTCCCGGCTTTCCTCACAGAACAAACACATATGCATCCTCCACACACTTATAACTAAAAACAGCAAAATAACTACATGCAAACTCACACATTAAACGGATTATTTATAATTTCCAGTCTCTCTCGCCTATCTCCCAGCAACCTCTGCTGAGGAGTGGGCGGGGCTTGTCAATCTGTATGTCCGGCGCCGTCTCAGTATTCTTAAAGTTTACTGTATCCCTTAGCAAAAGAAGTTTATTCAAGTGTACTATGAGTATACTTATTTTTTAGTAAAACTGAGGAAGTATACTTGAAGGTTACTTTTTAAACTATTTTTTAAATACTTAAGAATAGTATAGTGAAGTATACTTGGCTTATACTGAAAAGTATAAACAGAAGTCTAAGACTAAGTACATTAAGAGTGTGATGCATTTACAAAATCACAAGACAGAATGTTGAAAACAAGTTCGATATATTTTCAAACATTTCACACATTTCAAAAACAAATACATATGATATGAATTCCTTCCTTACTGGAGAAAATGAAAGGAAAAAAGTGCACATTTGCATTAAATGTTAAGCATGAGTCATTGACTTGACCTTATTATGCACTTGGAGCAAGATATAGTAAGTATTATACAAGTGTAAGTCTTGATATTAATGTACTCAGTCTTAGACTTCTGTTTATACTTCTGTGTATAAGCCAAGTATACTTCACTATACTATTCTTAAGTATCTAAAATTTAGTTTATAAAAAGTCACCTTCAAGTATACTTCCTCAGTTTTAGTAAAAATAAGTATACTCATAGTACACTTGAATAAACTTATTTTTGCTAAGGGTATTAATGTACTTAGTCTTAGACTTCTGTTTATACTTTTCAGTATACGCCAAGTATACTTCACTATACTATTCTTAAGTATTTAAAAAATAGTTTATAAAAAGTAACCTTCAAGTATACTTCCTCAGTTTTAGTAAAAAATAAGTATACTCATAGTACACTTGAATAAACTTCTTTTTGCTAAGGGGTACATCCGGACAGGACAGGACATTTTGGACAGAGGTTTTATTTTCCTAAATTCATTGCTGACATAGCAAAAACTGGTCATCAAGCATCAGTTTGTCGAATGTAACGCTGATTACTGTGGGTATCTCCTGCAGTTATACAGTTTCGACTACTACCTCTACAGTACTTCTGTATGTGTGTTTTATGTTTTGTCTAATTTCCATGCACTGTGAATTATATGATACACAGTAAAATCCCCAAACACCTCCATTGTTATAGTACAATAAAACCTACCTGGGCACAAATGTACGGGCTAATATGGTAGTGATGTCTCTTCTCTCCCCCCCATCACCCCACCAGTACCTATTATACAGAGATTAGTACCTACATACACATGAATGTCTGCACTTCTACCAATGAAAATCTGAGGGTAAAGAAACAGAACAGACGTTTCTTGAAATATGCACTTACTAAATGTAGACACATCTAAATGTGAAGTGTGTGTGTGTGTATCTGCGTTGGGGAGGGGTGGTCAGCTTACTTCAACCTAGGGGCAATTTTACATTTCAATGCATTTTCAATGCATATCTCAAATATGTATTGGAATGCCCTGATTATGGTAATGTTGAAAGAGACACAATAATAATTCCATGTGGAACAAGGAGAGGATGATTTATAGTCCCCTCCTTTTCCATTTGCTGTTCATTAAGTCACTGTCTGCCTGTAATGGCTGGACAGAAATTAAGGTATTCAAGATAAGAACT
The DNA here is from genome assembly GCA_020368025.1 of Brachyhypopomus occidentalis. Taxonomy (NCBI): domain Eukaryota; kingdom Metazoa; phylum Chordata; class Actinopteri; order Gymnotiformes; family Hypopomidae; genus Brachyhypopomus; species Brachyhypopomus occidentalis. The sequence goes on along the minus strand of JAGXOD010001379.1, from coordinate 4,150,764 downwards.
TTGGGTTAGGCATCATTAGCGAAAGAAAGATGGCATCTTTGAAGAAGATGACAGCAAAGAAATCCATGGTGCATACTATCATCAGGACCAGTATTGATCTTGATTTTTTAATTTTTTCTGTTCAGGGGCAGTGAAGTGCTTCAGTGTTCCCCCAGCTGAGGAGCGTAAGAACACCCTTGTGTCTTCAAGGGCCCTGTGTGAGTGTGTGTGTGTGTGTGGGGGGTGCTTTGACTTTGTGTCAGGCTCCAGTTACGTCTGACTCTAGTCAATTTATTTTTTATTTTTATATAGCGCTTTTTACAATACATGTTGTTTCAAAGCAGCTTTACAAATTGTATGGGTCCAGATCCCTAATGAGCAAGCCAAAGGCGACAGTGGCAAGGAAAAACTCCCTAAGATGGCGGGGAAATAGGAAGAAACCTTGGGAGGACCAAGACTCAAAAGGGAACCCATCCTCCATTGGGCGGCCCGTTAGCACCAGTCCGTATTTTGAACAAAAGGTGGTTCTACAGTTATAGCTTGTAAAGTTCTTGTTCACCGGCCAAGTAGTCACAGTCCCTTCGGTGCAGATGGTGAGCCTCAGGTAGGAGCCAGAATCAGCACGTCCCCTTTCACTCTAGTGAAAGGTACATGCCTAGTTTTACTTTAGCTCTTCATTCTTGTCTAACTGCCATATTTTTTATTTTTTTATTCATGACCGTGTGAAAGAAACCATAATTTATCGTTACAGTGAAAACTTGAATGCCAACAGCACCTGATCCACCAGTAAAGAGTTTTTCCTTTGAATAGGAGATACAAATCTGAGACTATTTTGTTTTCTTATGCACAACAAAAGATTGGAATGGTTTCCCCCCACCCCCCCAAAAAAACATTGTTTTCCTTTAGACATTGAGGGTCAACAGAGGAAAATAGCAAACGTTAACATAGTCAGGTAGACATTACTGCAGCCTTGTTTCTCCAACACTGACATATCAGTTGCCAGGCTCTTGGTAGAAAGTCTGCCGAGAGCAGCAAGACAGACAAGAAAGAGTCCACAGTGAGGATGTGCTTTGGTATTGAGTGAGAGGCTTACAGAGAGGCTTGATATGACAAACACTTCAGCGGGGGGATATTTTATTAAGGATAAAAGTGCTTGCTAGTCCTGTCTCCTGATAGAAGCCTTCACTCACAGACAGAATAAAAAGAGATGGACATTGGAAAAAAGGATTTTGAGAGCCTAGGTGAAATATTTACAATGTGTTACCAGGGTAAACTTGTAAATAGAAAAAAATACAAAACTTCCAGAACTAACTTCCAGTTAGAACAGATGCAACAAGAGTGAGACTCTACCAAATGGAAGTGAACCAAACAGTTCTCATATACGTATAAAAAGATGATGAGTGGCTGCAGTCCCAAGGGGAACCCTTTAAGTGTACTGAACAGAGCGCTCTGCTAAACTAAAAACAGCATGAAAAGGGGGTACAGACATGTTAGGTTAGTAAAGTGCTAGATTTTCTTCTAAAATTATTCAAAGACACCAAAGACTACATTTCACTTCAGAATTCCTACTTTTTCCACAAAATGGAGATTTTCAGCAGCCAGTAATGACCAGTCCATTTGGCTGTAAGGGGCTAAGTAGAAGACCCCACTATAGAAAGGAGAAAGTACTCCAGGTTATTAGTTTTCACTGCCTGTTTTATAATGTACAAGTAAGGATGTAATTATGCAATATGTTCCCAAAGAGACAGAAAATGGGCCTCCATCATAAGTAAGGTCAATAGAACTGTCTCCACAGATAAATAGAAAATAGTATATAAAGACCATCTTTTACTGCAGTGAAATGAATACTCTCTCAGGTTATTGCTGTAGTGGTGGAAAAGTTCCAATGAAGGCACTGAAAGCCCTTTTGAGTTCACGTTGCACAAACACTTTCAGAGCATAAACAGTAAAGACCCCATCCACCTTGAGCTTAATGACTTCTGCAATCCTCAGCCAAATGTGGCTCTACAGTACCTTTGCAAGGCTGTCTGTGATTAATTAAATTGCACGGATGTCAGTCATAATTAGTTTTTAATGTCTAAATAGGAAAGCGAAGATTTTCGTTGATACTTTCAAGGATTAATAAAAAAACATAACAAAAACACAATGAATTCTATCTATCTATCTATCTATCTATCTATCTATCTATCTATCTATCTATCTATCTATCTATCTATCTATCTATCTATCTATCTATCTATCTATCTATGTGTGTATATACCAGCCTCTTTATTATGTATACTCATTCAACTGTTTGTTAACACAAATAAATACAACATGCTGAAGTCTAAACTGAGCATCAAAATGGGTGATTTAAATGTGATTTAAATGACGTTGAATGTGGCAGGCTTGTTGGGGCTAGATGTCAAGACTAGTCTGAAAATTTCAGAGACTGTTGCTCTATTGGGATTTGCATGCACATATCTAGGGTTGACGTAGAATATTCCAAAAAAGAGAAAATATCCAGTGAGCCGCTGCTCTCTGGGCAAAAATTCCTTGTTGACGCCAGAGGACAGAGGAGAATGGCCAGGCCTGTTCAAGCTGATAGAAAGGTAACAGTAACTCAAATAACCACTGAGGTATGCAGAAGAACAGCTCTGAACATGCAGACTGAAGCACATGGGCTACACCAGTAGAAGACTACAATGGGCACCACTCCTGTCACCTAAGAACAAGCAACCGAGGCTACAATTCACATGGGCTCAGACTGGTAAAAACATTACCTGGTCTGATGAGTCTGAATTCTGATTCAGAATTTGGCGTAAACAACATGAAAGCATGAATCCATCCAGCCTTGTATAAATGGTTCAATCTGGCGGTCGTGTTATAATGGTGTGGGGATATTTTCTTGGCACACTTTGGGCACCATAATACTAATTGAGCACTTAAACACCACGTCCTACCTGAGTATTGTTACGGACCATGTCTATCCTTTATGACCAGTGTACCCATCTTCTAAAGGCTTACTCCAGCAAGTAACGTACCATGCCACACAGCTCAAATCATTGCTAAATGACTTCTTGCACATAATCAGTTTGCTGTACATAAATGGCCTGCACAGTCACCAGATCTCAATCCAGTAGATCACCTCTGAGATGTGGTGGAGCAGCCAACAAATCTGCTATAACAACAATGATGCTATCAGTGTGATCATGTAAATATGGACCAGAATCTACAGTGTGATCATGTCAAAATGGACCAGAATCCCTGAGAAATGTTTCCAGCACCTTGTTGAACCTATACCACAAAGAAAAAAAGTATGTATAAAATGACCAGTCTGTTGTAGCAGAGTGCCAAACGATTGTCATGGACAACGGACACAATTTGACTAATAATAGTATGCCAGGGAAAAGTGGTAACTCGAAACTGCTAGCTTCTAGAGTAGGCTTCTAGAACTGACTTCCAGAGCTGGACAATGGATTTTTTGCAAACAGCATAACAGTGATGTTCCATGGGCCATTAATGCCAGAAGGGTATGATGAATCCGCCAAGTGGTAAAGAGCAATCAACATGCCACAGTAGACCAGCTAACCTCTGTAATGAATCCAGGAGCAAAGAAAGTGTCTGGGATCGCCATTGAGCCACCATTATGAACATTATGTCTAGTCCTATGAAGCAGACGCATGGTAAATCATTCTTAACCAAGGTTCATCAGCATCATCATCTTCATTTTGAGTGGGAGTACCGTAATTGCACACAGGAGGTTTGGCAAAATGTTGCTTTCTCAGGCGAATCAAGGTCTATGCTGCATAAAGTGGACAGTCGGTGGTGTATATGAACCCAAATGCATACCCATCAACACGATGCACAATAGTGACTTTGGTCCCCTTCCCTGCTCTGCTAAATCACCCAACATCTGGCAACACTTGGATCACCAGGTTCAGCATGCTGACCCACAACTACACACTGAGGGACCGTAGTACTAAGTTGGCATGGGCATGAGTGCCTGCAGATATTTTCCATCACCTAATACAGTCCATGCCACAACATCTCACTAGTGTCATCTGAACCATTATTATACACAGAGAAACAAGATGTTTTGGACAGAAGTCCTTCATCAGCTGTGCATGTCAGAATATTATGACCACCCCTTGTTTTGGAATGAACTCAGCCCAGAACATCACTGATGCCACATAATGCCACATTTAGGTAATATATTAAACATTAAACATCCATAATTGCAATTTATTTCAAATCATTTAAAAGACTCTTGTGAATTATGCATGACTTAAATGTACGAAAAGAAAGCCCATGTGACTCAAACAAATAAAAACAATTTAAACAATTTAAAAACACATTAAAATCACATTTTAAAGAATCTGACACAGGAGTAGTTATGGTCACTTTATAACTCATTAAAATGAACCTAAAAATTACATCTAAATGGCATATCCTAAGTAACATATATTTAGTATTGACATATCCAAAATATACAAATATGTTTACCACAGGATATTTATTTATGTTTTCTGTAGAGCTGTGGAGACACACACTGCAGCCTACGAAGGTATGCAGGAAGCACTGGCCTCTTCACATTTTCATGAAGGCACCTCCACTTATCCAAGATCATTCAGCCTGGCTGACAGCTGTCCAGAGGCCTCCTGCTCGCGTGTCCGTCAGGAGGGAAGAGGTGTCTGGTTCACATATCCTTCCCCTCCCACTCTCACCGTCCTTTTCTGGGGTGCTCAGTAACCTCCAATAGCCTTACATTAACATGTAATATTGCTTTTCAGGGAAGAGAAAACATTGAAAAAAAATGACATTGCAAAAAAAAAAAAAAACAAACAAAAAAAGATTTTCAGGACGTTGTCAAACATGTCCATTTCTCTTGACTTGGTGTGGTGATCATAAGTTACTTTTACTTATCACAGCGGATATAACACTATCGCTGTCACTGCTGACAGATATGGGAGCTTGTGCAGAAGAAGAATCAATACTGCTCTGCTCTCAACACATGCACACTGTATGCACAACTCAAGCTAGTGTTGCTGAGACGCAGTGCAGAATATCTTTATCACTGCAGTGGTGTTCTTCCCCATGAGACCAAAGCTCAATAGCCTACCAATTAAACTGTCATTGGCAATGTAATGGTGTAAAACAGCGATGATTATGCTGGAAGAGTTGAGCATGTGCAGTGGTGTCTCTCCCCAGATCGCTGCCCCCTCTCCAGCTCACTCGAGTACAAACGTCAAGATGGCATTTACATTTAAAGAATTTACTCCTGAGTGCCAGGCATGACTTAAACATGATAATTTTTTAGTCTTGAAGCTCTGAAAGAGAAGATCAAAGAAATCCTGCGCACTGTGTAGAGGTTTTAGAAATGAGACGTGGGAGTGTGTGTCGAGCATTCAAGGTGAACAGTGTCAACAACTTATTGACTGACATGAACCTAGACCAAATAATGAATAATATTCAATGAAATATTTGACAGGTATGTGAATAATTCTAAACTTTTATATATATAATTAATATTTCAGTGATTTTAATGCTAAATGTTTACTTTGGGTGTGCTCAGTGAAGGCCTAGAAATTACAATAATCTAATCACCATCATTTCCAACCTCTAATTAACACTTGCAAATCATGCTGTCTTTCTTTATAAAGCAATTATAACCACTGCAGGGCTGCAAGTGATTATAGCTTGTGATTTTTCACTTAACAATCATGCAATGCAATTGGAGAATTATAAGGTTCAAGGCACGATGAGGGTGCACAGGAATACAGTCAAAAAGTTCACTTGTAGAAAACACCTTACACACATTCTACACCGTTGTTTAGTAATTTCATCTTAAGTTTACATAACCTCATTGTAGTCTAGCTACAGAACCATCATTTACATAATTAAATGCAGGTCTTTATACAATTGCATACATATACATAGGCTTTTGATGTTCTAGTGAGAGGCAAAATATGATATGACTCAGGAACCAAGAATGCAAATGACAAAATTTCTACGCTGCAATTTGTGCCAGGTGTCAGGTGGGGTGGTATTGCTAATATGACATGTGGGTGCCAAATGTTCATTTGTTCTGAGTCCAAAGCCCAGCATCACTGAGATGTGCAGTCCATATTGGCAGTTCTGCATTTTCTGTTAAAATCAGATTGATTTTTTACAGTGTTATATGCATATTTGCATAGAATTAATTAAGGCAAGTAGACCTGGGAGTTGACCTTTCACCTATTAGGCCCTAAAATCGGTATGGCAGTGAGAGAGCTCTGGCTGTACTGCACTTACACTGCTCTAGCCCCTTTGTCACTGGTGCTTATGTTTCTCATTGTCTTTGACTGTCAGCGTGTTGACAAACACAGACGGTGCTAACATATGTTACATTTCACTCTTGATCACATCTGACTGCCTGACTATGGCTGCTATGTCTGTCATGGACTAAAAGCAGCCTGTCCTGAAGAAGAAACATTAGAATTATTTAATTCTTTTTATTTTAATATCAATGCCACATTCATATGACATAAAAAATATTGAGTTGAGTTCTAAAAGTCTCTTTTATCTACATTTTGACTGGTTTTAAACATTTGTTTCTTATAGGTCTGTGAAGTGTGTGTGTGGCTAACATGAAAAGCTAACATGCAAAAACGTATTTATTATTTATTTTTTTTAATAAATCGTTTTGACAGTGCCACTGGCCTACTTCTTGATGTATTGATATGAAGACATTTGAGAGAAGTCTGAGGTAGTGATGCAATTAATACAATAATACCACACACAGTGTCACAGGGAGGGATAAAACATACATATCAGACCACCCAACTTAGTCACTAAATACTGGTATGAGAAATCAAGAAGTGGTTTCATCCAACTTGTCTCTGAAAGGAGGTTTGGCCAGAGAATCCACAGAAATATTTATTGCACTAGTTACACTGTGATGCACTGTTATTACAGTTTCCTACATTATGCATGACCAGTATAATATGACAAAATGGATATGTAGCCACGAAAATCCATTTTTGTAATGTGCAAAATTTGTAATGTGTAATGTTAAAAGTAATTATTTAAAATTGCTGAACCATTTACATGTTGTAAATACTGTATTTACTTTTTTTTTATATTTTCTGCCATTTTTTAACCTGTTTTAGCAATTTTTTTCTAGGGATGAGCACGTAGCTCTAACAAAATTTGCAGTGCACATGCACTATGAAGGCCCTCTGTCAAGCCTGGATCCCCCACCTGTCAATCTTGTCTTGGTTTCAATGTTCCACCTATCTCCACCCCCATCTGTTATTGATTACTTTGTTTTGGTATCCCCATACGCCTTTGTTATTAGCTCAGTTTGTCACGCCTTATCGTTTATATCCCTACCCTTGGTTATTAGTTTCAGGTGTTCCTAGTTTATTCTGTCATGTTAGTTTGAGTATATATTCCTCTTGTTTTCAGTCCTTGTTTATGGGGGAATTCTTGGGAGGGTTTGTTCTTTGCTCTCTGCTAAGTTTCCCTAGATCTGTTTTCCAGGTTAAATGCTCCTTTCTACATTTGTGTCTGGATGTACACTCACCGGCCACTTTATTTGGTACACCTTGCTAGTACCGGGTTGGACCCCCTTTTGCCTTCAGAACTGCCGTAATCCTTCGCGGCAAAGATTCAACAAGGTACTGGAAATATTCCTCATAGAGTCTGGTCCATATTGACGCGATAGCATCACGCAGTTGCTGCAGATTTGTTGGCTGCACATCCATGATGCGAATCTCCTGTTCCACCACATCCCAAAGGTGCTCTATTGGATTGAGATCTGGTGACTGTGGAGGCCATTAGAGTACAGTCAACTCGTTGTCGTGTTCAAGAAACCAGTCTGAGATGATTTGCGCTTTATAACACGGCGCGTTATCCATCAGAAGATGGATACACTGTGGTTATAAAGGGATGGACATGGTCAGCAACAATACTCAGGCATTGACACAATGCTCAATTGGTACTAATGGGCCCAAAGTGTGCCAGGAAAATATCCCCTACACCATTGCACCACCACCACCAGCCTGAACCGTTGATACAAGGCAGGATGGATCGATGCTTTCATGTTGTTGACGTCAAATTCTGACCCTACCATCCGAATGTCGCAGCAGAGATCGAGACTCAACAGACCAGGCAACGTTTTTCCAATCTTCTATTGTCCAATTTTGGTGAGCCTGTGCGAATTGTAGCCTCAGTTTCCTGTTCTTTGCTGACAGGAGTGGCACCCGGTGTGGTCTTCTGCTGCTGTAGCCCATCAGCCTCAAGGGTCGACATGTTGAGCGTTCAGAGATGCTCTTCTGCATGCCTCGGTTTTCAGTTACTGTTGCCGATCTATCAGCTCGAACCAATATGGCCATTCTCCTCTAACCTCTGGCATCAACAAGGCATTTGCGCCCAAGAACTGCCCCTCACTGGATATTTTCTCTTTTTCGGACCATTCTCTGTAAACCCTAGAAATGGCTGTACGTAAAAATCCCAGTAGATCAGCAGTTTCTGAAATACTCAGACCAGCCTGTCTGGCACCAACAACCATGCCACATTCAAAGTCACTTAAATCACCTTTCTTCCCCATTCTGATGCTCAGTTTGAACTGCAGTCAGATCGTCTTGGCCATGTCTACATGCCTAAATACATTGAGTTGCTGCCATGTGATTGACTGTACCTAATAAAGTGGACGTGAGTGTATGTTGCATCACAGTGAAAAGAGTTCATCACATCTGTTTTGTTTTTAATAGTTTTTGTTTGTACATAGTTATTCATATTGGTAAGCTAGTTGTTAACTGTCCCATTGCCCCTGATACCGGATTAACCTCCAATAAAACTTGCTCATCTCTGCACTTGCGTCAGTCTCCTAGCTGCACTCCATCCAACATATATATACAAAAAATACATTTAAAAGTCCCATACCATGTTCCCCCTTTCAGACCTGCTGAAACCTGTGGCGGTGTGTGTTTGTGTGTGTGTGTGATGGAGCTAGCTGATAGGCTGGCTGGGTGTGTGATGGAGCCAAATGACTGGCTGGGTGTATGGCCTGGTGCCCTAGTCCTCCCCAGCCCTGGTTGGTGTGTCCTTTCATTATCACCTATTTTCCCCGATTCACTCAACGTGTGGAGGGAGAACAGACCCCCTGGACCTCAGTGTCCTGCTGTAGACGCAAATGATCTGGTTTAATTATTTCCTCCGCCCTGTTCTGCTTGTGGTTTGTAATTCAAATTTATACACATGCAGATGGTCACACCACACATGCAGGCTTAGCCCTCTCTGTTACATATCCAGCTCTCTGTGGTAGAGCCATAAAACAAACCAGAGCTTGAAGTGCTCACGTTCCAGCCATAATTAAATCCTACGACATGACGAGCGAAGGGCCTGGGCAAGACAGCACTAATTGCAGTTTTCAACATATTCATGCACAAACTGCTTTGTACACAGTGGTAGGCTTAGCAGATTCAGCCAACACAAAGTTGTGTCTAATTAATTTGAATCAGTAATTTGCATAACTAAATCAATTCTCATAATCTCGAGACGCTTCACCCTCAACAATAAACATCTGTGTCCTTTGTGAGACATCACATTCACAATAAAAGACCTTGCCAATGTTTGACCATATAAATTGTCTCCTTGCAAAGTATTTAGAACTTTCTCAGTGTCCAACAAAAGTCATAACACGTACAAGAGTTTTATCTTCATCTGCCCACCTATCATATTTAAATATAAGTATGGCTCTGTGTGGTTTCTGCATTTTTGCGCCATCAGATTTGCCAAGACAAGATAATTGCCAAGGTAATGGAGCAGTCACGGCTGTTGGCACAATGTCTGCTGGGCCTGCCAGAGGTGTTCCAGCCTTCATTCTGAGACACATTCCTGCGTAGGAGGCCTCTGGCATAATGTCTGGCCTTCTTGTGGCCATGTAAAAAGAACCCCCTGTGTCTGTGCGGAAAACAGCAACGCCGTCCACGAGCCCCGGCAGAGCGATGAAGGCAAAAATCACAAAGAGAGGAAGGAAAATCTCGAACACATCATTACACCAAGGACATGAGGAGCGACGCCGAAGCTCCTGAGGAGGAGGAAGCAGGACGACACACTTGACAGTGTGTTTCCTCTGAAGACGACTGCAGATGTCATACTGCCACTTAACTCTTACTGAATCGCCTTGTTCCGCCTGTAATTCTAATGATTCTGTACCACAGACAATAGTGTTCTGTTCCTGTGGTACAAGAACTCCCCATCTGGTCATACATGCAGTCTACATGTTAAATGACTTCACAGAGCACCTCACCATCTACCGTCAGCGTGGCAGGAGGAAGCAGTGCTCTGTATGTGCACAGGTCTACAGGTAAATGTCCTTATCTGTGACAAGGGTTCTATCATCATTTCGGATTTATGTTTAACTGCATCAGAGTCTGACGGAAGTCACAGTCTTAGATAGCATCTATGAAATTATTTTCTTGTTGACTTTAAGGGAACAGCATAACATTTCAAATGGAATCCATACATACAGTCAATCAGTTTAATCTTGATTGCTTGTATGAGCGGCAAGCCATGCATGTCAATAAATGCAGTCAGAAGCGGTTCAGCAACAGAGCACAATAATCTGACAATGTATTTACATGATTAATGAGATCCAAACAAAGATTTTAAATACGCATTAGCATGGTTGGAGCAAAATGGAATAATTGTGCATTTATAATTAGAGTTCATGATTAAGACAGATTCCAAGGTAATGTATGCTAGGAGAAAAAGGGTATAAACTGTGGAAAAGCTGTAGCTCCAACAGTGTGGTTCACATAGGATTCATTACATTGATGTAGGCATATCTTACAAATGGCAGCTCCTTGTAACAAATCACTTTCTCCTATTTGGGCCTGAAATTGTCCTCTTGGCTGTTCCGGGACTGCAGAAAGGTGATATGGCCTTCTCCCCAGTCAGGGTGATTAAAATCATTAGAAGCTCTTCAAGTAATTGCAGCTCATCTACTGCCGAGCAAATATTCAATTAATGCCGACAATTTAATAAGTGTGATTCCTTCAACCCACTGCACACAACCTTCATGTGTGTCTTGTGATGATGAATTGCTATTTCTATATAGAGGTCATTTTAATTTGCTTTAACTATTAATTTAGTCCCAAACACGACTCAAACCTACTAGGAAGGATTTTTGTGTGCATGCTAGAAAAGGGGGAGATACAACGTTACGCTCTCTGCCCGAAGAGAGAAGCAACCCTTCCAACAATACTCACACACCCCAGCAGAACACACACACACCACACATCCCAGTAGAACACACACCCCACACATCCCAGTAGAACACACACCCCAGCAGAACACACACACACAACACATCCCAGCAGAACACACACCCCACATATCCCAGCAGAACACACACTCCAGTAGAACACACACACCACACATCCCAGCAGAACAAACACCCCACATATCCCAGCAGAACACACACTCCAGTAGAACACACACACCACACACCGCGGCAGGACACACACCCCACACATCTCAGTAGAACACACACCCCAGCAGAACACAAACCCCACACATCCCAGCAGAACACACACCCCACACGTCTCCCTGCAGAATACACACCCCACACATCCAGGCAGAACACACACCCCACACACCCCAGCAGAACACACACACCACACACCCCAGCAGAACACACACACCACACACCCCAGCAGAACACACACAACACACACCCCAGCAGAAACACATGCACATTCCAGTGCAATCAAATTAGAGCGGGTAAGTCATTTACATGAGCCAAATTAATCAATCATAACTCAGAAGTATGATCGTGTAGAGCACTCCACACTCAAGAGTGGCCTTTTGGGGTAAGGGCAACCTCTGGAAAGATTATATTCTCCCTTAAGCTGTAGTCCTGCTTCTTTATGATGAAGCATGTCTTAAAAGTGTGCTTAAAACATTTTGTTTTGCCCTGTGAAGTATTGTTAACTTTATTTGTACAATTGAAATAAACCAATTAGGCTGTATCATTGCTAATTCATTGCTAATACTTTTTATTAAAAAATTATGGCTAACAATGCAAAAAGATGACTGGCAATGATGCCTTGAAAACGGGAACGACACTACTGACTATGCTGTACCAGATCATACGTGTTCGGTTTTAATAGACTAAACTGCTGAAACAACAAAAGCCCTGGTTAAAATAAACAGCTTGTGTGGAACCAAAATCTACAATTCAGCAAACACCACGGGAAAGTCAAATGGATTTGTTTACTTCTGAGTGTTCCTCCTTTCCATTTGAATCTGATGGGAAACATGTCCTTCCTGATCGAATCCGGCCTCTCGGTAGCATGGCCCCTCTCTGGCCACAGTACAGTATGGTAGATTACTCTCCTCTCTCTCTCTCAGTGGTATTTGTGGGCACTGAACTGGCATGGACTCCCTCGCTAGATCTGCCACTTGTTTGCTCCTGCAGGCTAACCCTGCTTTGACCCCCTCTTAATGCATTTAAAGGGAATCCGTGTACCTAGTGAACAGTCCATTCAAAGAAACGCTCACAAAGGTGTGGCTTAATTTAAAAGCATGTCCATTCTATGGCTTGTATCCTCCTCCTATCAAACGCTAATGAGCTTGCGATGAATGGCATTTTTTTTTTATCATAACACTGATGAACTTGTGCTTTGATGCATATCCCAGAAGCATACTGAGTTACGGCTGTGAGTGTTTGCATTGAAACAGGAGGATCATTTAGTGACCACACTCAATGATTTCAATCTTACATTCCCTCTGTATCTGTCTGTCTCTCTCTGTATCTCTCTCTCTCTTGAGAAAGGCAAGATGTTACGCTTTAAATTATATTTTAAGAGAGACAAATCAGTCTTTATTTTTCCCTTTAAATCAATCTTTAAAAGAACATGAAGGTGATGTGCTTCTGGGATCCCAATAAGTAAGGAGGCTTTAAACCATTAAACAAGACAGATCTGCTGGTAGAAAGCTCTACATGACAAAATACAACATAATGGCCATAAATCTAGGATTTTTAACAGGAATAGGTGAGTTCTGTTAAAAGAATGCTGAAGAATCGAAAAACGTTTCTGTATTAAATCTAAAAATACATTGATAATACATTAGATTTTTGTTCAAGTAGTATACTGTGGTGTTTTATTTGCAAGACTTTTTCATAGTTGTCATAACTGTTTACCTAACGACAAGGCTTCACATTCCATAACATCATAAATATTATCTTAATATGTGATTCATTTAAATAAATATTACAGTGCAAGTGTAATGCCAAGTGACAAATTATATTAACAACCATATGGATGTCTTATTCTACAAATATGTTTTCATTCTAAATTTGAAGGGACTAGTACTGTCTCCAACGGCCCATCCAAAAGACAATAATAACACAATAATAAGACAATTGTCAAGCTCAGCTATTAAGAGCTTTGTAGCTATGTAATGCTTTATGGTCAGTACATGTAATAGAAAGCAAAACAGCTACAGTAATGGGCAGAAGGCCGTGGTGAGTGTATTCACGATAGCTGAAGCTTGTACTTGTGCATGTTGCAATTTACCAGTCCATCAAAATGCTATGATGGTTCAGTCTTGAAGGAACAAAAATATATTAAACTGAAAATGTCCTTTTGGCAAAGGAGGTATGTTGTAGAAGAGGACAGCAAAACTCTGCTTACCTTTCTGCCACCGGTATTGAGTCTGAGCGGTGTCAGAAAAGGGTCAAATATCATATGGCTGGTTTCAATGTTCACCGGGGACTGCCTCTTCCCTACGGAACACAGATTCCAGGCAGAGTTCACTAGCCCCCAGAAAGACGGAACTGCAATGAAAAAAAACACAACTTTCCATTAAATCTTGATACGATCATCACATAGCGCATCCACTGGAAAACCTGTTAAGTCTTTAACGTTTGATGCTGTTGCTGGTATCATTGCATTTACTACTGGAAATAGTGCTCTGCTGAATAATTTAAGGCTGACATGTATGACTTTAATACAGCTCTAAATAATACATATTTAACCAAAAAGAATTGTAAAGCATTTACAAATGTCTTATAATGACTGTGTGATTGAACACTCAAACATGCACTTCAACACTAAATCCAACAAATCCTTTTAAGTAATTGACAAAACACACTGTAGATACTGAGATTGCTTATTAATGATTTACAAGCAAATATAGAAGCACTCATTAGTTCATCAGGGGTGTCCAAAGTAATGCCTTTTCATAAAAGTGAATTTCACCACAGAGGAACTCAGTCATATCACTAGATCCCATTGGCAGGGTGAAGATTAATTACACAATTCAGTAATGCTTAGGCCACTGTGATGGTATCAGCACTTGGGTCCTCCAGGGATGGGATATGACTCTTCAAATAAGTGGAAAGTATTCATAAATCACTACTGAGACTGTCCTGAAGTCTGGAGAAACAGGTGGTACGCACAGCGTCCTTTCACGTTGAGAATAGACTTAATTTGGGGCCACATTTTCTAATATAGGCACCACCTGCTATTTTCTGGCAAGTAAGCATTCAACAACTCTCCTTGAAAATGAGGGAAGATCTTGACAAAGTACCAGCATGTGCACTCAGACACACACGCACACATATATATGTGCATACATGCATGCAAGCGCACACACACACACACACACACACGAAAACGTGCATGGACATGCATATGCAAATACATACAAACACACACACAAACAAGCACACACACACACACCACTTTGTAACTAAACCTGTTCAGAACCTAAAGTGGTCTGAATGCTTTGAAGTGGAAGTACACTTGATGAATATGAGTGTGGAGGAAATTAAGGCCCTCAGACAGATAAGTTGATTCTGATTAATCAAAACACGCCCTGACAGCAGAGCCTGCCATCACGGCCTCCACACACCCTCCACACACCCTCCACACACCCCCTCACACCCCCTCACACCCCCTCAGTAGCCAGTCGCTGCCCCACTCCACCCCACTGTCAAAAAATAAATTACAGTATTGGTGAAAAGTGCTGCAAGGCGGAAAGGAGAGAGAACAAAAACACATTAGGGAACTGTTGAGTCATCTCTTGTTTAAGGTGCTATTGAATTGGGCAGTAATGCTCTATCGCAAAGACACAGATGGGAAAACAGCAAACAGTCCACATGCATCTATATCATTCAGTGAAACAGCAGAAAATCCATGGGCAGAATGAAAATGTGCCGGTACAGGATTGATCTCTCTGACGCAGGCCTTTCACTAAGAATGTACATGTACTTATTACAATTTACAGTCCCTCACCTGCAGCTACAGAGGCCAGTGGTATTTTTTACCAACAGAACCATTACCACTGTCAAAGATATGTAAGCTACAAAATCCTTTTATTAAATCCAGGTAATGCAGGTGCATTAACAATATGCTGTAAAGTAACTAACAGTGGCCATATTCACTCACTGCGCCTTCCAAAAGCTTTCACGGAGTCAAAATAATCCTGTACTATTGATGATTGGAAATAGCCTTAGCCACTGTGCTTTCAATCTTGATCAAGTGGGTGTAACAAAGCTACTGACAGAAAACACCATGGCCTGTCTTTGGAAAGACTGAGCTGCTTATTCTGTTTAATGGTGTGTTTAATGTGAAAACAGACCTATAAAATCCGGAGAACCCTTTTCACGGGAATTCACCTTAGTAAACTCCGTTCCAGAGAGTCACTGCATTATACTTAAGAACTAAAGGTAGAGGAAGAAGAACAAGCCTGTGTAGTACAGACGTAGAGAATCAACAGGAATTGCTGGATGGGACACCACCATTAATCATCTGTGCATGCTAAGTGCTTACTGAAGTCGCTGTATATCCGTGCATCGTTTCTTCGCGGCTACATCTGGGCTGAAGCAGCGCGTGATTAGGCCTGCATAGCTGCCAGTGTAAACAGCTTCCTTTACTTACATTTACATTTACATTTACGGCATTTAGCAGACGCCCTTATCCAGAGCGACTTACAAAAAGTGCTTCATTGTTTTACTCAGAACAAAGTCTCTAGCTAGTTAGTTTAGGCTAAAATCAGGAAGAAACTTTAAGCAAAGATATTATTAGATACAGTCAGTATGGACGCCTAGATATACTCAAATATATACTGAAAAAACCCTACTTAAAAGATAAAAGCAAGAAAAGTCATTACAGTCACAAATATTTAATAAATGCTAGTGTAGTAAAATTTAATTTAAGTGCTCTTGAAACAGATGTGTCTTCAGTCTTCGCTTAAAAACAGCAAGAGACTCTGCCATTCGGACACTCAGGGGAAGTTCGTTCCACCACTGAGGTGCCAGAACTGAAAAAAGTCTGGATGCATGTTTTCCGCGTGTTCTGAGAGATGGTGGGTCAAGCCTAGCTGTGCTTGAAGCTCGAAGAGCTCTGGGTACAGATCGGGATTTGACCATTGCCACCATGTATGGAGGTGGTGGTCCATTCTTAGCCTTGTAGGCCAGCAAAAAAGGTTTTATATCTGATGCGGGCAGCTACAGGAAGCCAGTGAAGAGAGCGCAGCAGAGGAGTAACATGGCTGAACTTAGGAACATTTACTTCACTGATCATGTGACTGCCAGTGTAAACAACTTCCTTTACTTCACTGATCATGTGACTGCCAGTGTAAATAGCTTCCTTTACTTCAGTGATCATGTGACTGCCAGTGTAAACAGCTTCCTTTACTTCACTGATCATGTGACTGCCAGTGGTAGGAGAAGCATATAGTATCCTTTGTTCTCGAATTCTGTCTAATAAATATGTATAATTGCGATAAATACATTTCTAGGCTGTTTCTTTTCCACCTGGGTGTTTGTGCTTTCACTTTAATCTTACTGTCATGTTTGGCCCCTCCCTACCATCCATGTCACCGTGACAACCCTTGTGTCTTGTGTCTTTGTTTCGTTGTCCGCTTCCTGGTATTATTCCATGTGCTTCTTTTGTTCTTCATTAGTTTCACCTGTGTCCTGTTGGTTCTTGTTAGCCTCAGTATTTCTACCCCGTGTTTCCAGTGTTTTGTGGTTGTTCATTGTTAGCCCAAGCTTCTGTCTATGCGTAGCCTCAGTTGGGCTTTCTAGCCTCTTGTTTGCCCTAGTTCTCTGTTAGCATCCTCTCTTTATTATTCTGTCTTGCTTCTGTCATGTTTTGTCCGCTCTTGGTTATCGTGTTTTTGTTTTCATTTCTTCACCATGTCTTGTGGAACTATTCGTCTCGGCTCATTGACCCTGGACTGTCTAAATGACCACAATTCTGGATTTGCCCTTAATAAATCTCGATCCTCTCTGCATTTGCATCCACCTCTCTACAGGGCCGTGTTACACTTGCATGAGATTAAAGAGCAAAATATAGCTGTTTTGCTTCTTCCAAACCGTTGCTGAACTACTGAAATAGTTCTGATGATCACAATGCATTTCATGATTTTGAGTAATTCTTAAATCGTGTTTAGTACTGCAGTGTCCTCTGGTGCCTGGACTTCTATGAGTGCATGAGATTTGGCAGGCGATTCAGAATCAACACTGGGTAGTTTTAAGCTAATGTCGTTATCCTTGATTTATCTGATCCCAGAGATAGCTTTGCTATGAGCAAAGAAGATGGTTTTCTATCATGATCTCTAAGAAATTCTCGTCACCATTTAAAAATCATGTAAATATCCTGCCATTAAAATTCATCTTGACTCTCCTGGTTCAGCGAGAACTATCCTGTGTCTCACATCTAACACTACGGTAAAACAGAACATATGAAGACCAGCTATTTTAGTTTCTTTCCCAGTAACAAGAGCTGCTACTATGGACTTCACCGTGCATGAGCAGTGCTCGGGGATGGAGGCGGAGCCAGCGAGTGGGCCTGCCCGGGCAACACTCTCACCAATTATGCTCCCCATTCATTACTTCCCCGTTTGCATCTCACCGCAAATCAGTAAATCCACGTCCCACGATGCAGACGGATGTCGCCAAGGTACCCACTTAACATTTAAATGAGAAGTGCCAGAATAATAATGTCTCTTTAATTGGCTCAAAAAGAAAAAAAACAGACAAAATAAAGTAAAACTAATTTAAATAATGAATGAATTAATAAGTCTGAAATACAGTAAACACATTGCAAGCAACCATCAGAGGCACAAGATAGGACCAATTAAACCAGACATCCTGGATGAACTTCTAAAAATGTTACTGCTTGTTTTGCTATGCTGACACATAATGTTACAGGTTTTTTTTTCCTGCACCAAAGGAAGTCAACCATCTTGCCAATAAATGCTTACTAAAACAAGCATGGGGGATAAAATCTTAATAAATGTTTTGTATTTATATTCAAATGTATGACTTGTTCAGCTAAAAGAGTAGTAAAAGATAGAAGCAACATGCATGTGTGTGACACTTTAAACAGTCAGAAAGGTCCATGAACAAATGAAGAAAAACATTACTTTCTATTCTGTTCTGGCTAGACAGCAGAATAATACAGTGTATGAAGTGTGAACTCCTTCATCTAATTTCCTAATTGGTGTGCAACTCAGCAGTTCAACATGCTTTGCCAGCTCTGAGTGTGGTAGCAGCAATTCAGGCCTTCTGCAGCCTAATAGGAGTACTTAGTCAAGCAATACTTTATCGGTGGTAGCATTAGTGCTAACAGTAGTATCTGCCCCTGCTGTGGATTAGCAGTCCAGGCAAATCATTCATCAGAAGAGTAAATGCTTGTGTAGGTAAAATGTGTAGGTGTAGGAGGCTAGCATGAGAACTGGACGGCTTCTTCACGCAAACGGCTGACGACAGCCGGACTTGTTACAGCTTGTCCTCTAACGCCAGTGTAATCTCAGCGCCCTGGGCCCGATGGGCCTCGTTAGACCGCTCCAGTCAGAGCACAATAAACACGTCAGTCAAGTTAACTCCTCCTGTCATGTGCTAATGGTCAGGGATATGCGACCTGGCCAAGGGAGGCTTTTCCAAGCAGGACGCCAACATGAGCAAGGGCCACACAAATCCATCATGGAGCGCGGAGCACAATGGAGCCGTCAGAGGTAGGTCAAGCTGAACAGAGGTGGTCATGGGCAGCCCGGCTCCTCCGTCTTCCCCAGGGCCCGGCGTCTGTGGCGGAGCCGACGCATGGCCACACCCCTCGGCCAGCACTCATCCGCCAGCGCGATCACTAGTGCCTGCTTGTTTGGGAAGCCTTTTGTCTCCAGAGAGTCCTTAACTGGTGAAGTGTGGCTTTATCTCTGAGCCTTTCTGTGGTGCAGATCACAGCACATGAAAGGAATGGCAGCCATTTATGGAGGAAATAAATTTTATATATAAACTGTTGTGTAAAAAAATGGCAGACCTACATATATATATATATATATATATAACACATATCACGTGTGTGTGTGTGTGTGTGTGTGTGTTGAGATCAAAAAAGCAGTTCACTTCCTTTAAAATAATGCTCTAAATAATCAGCGCAATAAGCGTGTGCCTCAGCTTAATTTACTTAGCTCATCTCCTGGCTGCAAACTAACATTTCTCTGACAAATAACTCATTCCAGTTTCATTAAGTTAATTTTATTATGTTAATTCATGCATCAGTCTAGACAATAACTGGGTAAAAAATGAAGCAGAGGAATTGCCGAAAGAAGAAGAAGAAGAAGAAGGAGTAATTACAGAAGAATGCACAATCAATCAGTATTTCACACCAATAATTTTTCTAAATAGTCAGAAATCCTTGGGGCCATTTTTCCCGACAGCTGCTCTACTGGCTGGATTTTTTCTTTCCCTGGTGTGTGGCCATTCAGCAAAGCACGTCAGGCATGGCGGCATGTGGGTTTAGCCGAAACCTCTGGCTGAATCTACATGTAATCTCTTTTCACAAGTGATCCGGCTGCTATTTTGGACACACCAGTCAACATCGTTACTCATCTTCACACACTAAACCGAATAAATGTGATTAAATCCCATACATATATGGTGTAATCATATATTATATACAGTTAACAGATTGTGACATGCCTTATGTTGCAGCAGGATATTGCTGAAGGCTCACTGTCACAGGCAGTGGAGTGAAAATATCCACTTGCTGCTTTTATCCTTGTGTCTTATTTTACCAAAGCAAGATCAAACAGAATGTACTCTCATCAGCTCCTTCATTAGAACCATCTGCCTTGAACCTGCAGTCTCTGCTCACTTTGTTATGCGCTCTGGACGGACGGGAGCCTCTTAGGGACATTACACCACTCCATCGAGCTCATCGGTGTGCATGTTCAGCCTTCTGGCCTTGTGTGCCGATCACGGGGCCTGTTTCTGACACGATGAGCCGTTTGGGTGGCAAAACAAACAAACAAGTCAAATAAATAAATAAATCCATTTGTAGCTGTGCCAGCATAGCCACTCTGGAGATGTAAGGTAAGCTGGGCTGATGATAAGAGGCGGGTGAGTCACGGTTCCTGCTTGTGGGGTGCAGGGAGAGCTCTGTTTGTGTGTATGCCCGGCTTTCAGCTCCTGGAGTCTCTCGATCTGCGTCTGTGCATGGCTTTGGAAGCCACAGGCTAGCCCGGGGCTGCGTTTGGGTGCAGCTATGAGCTACGAATATGCATCACCCGAAAAGAAAAAAACAAACAAACAAAAACAAAAAAAACAACAACCGCACTCAAATTCAAAGTGGCTACATCCGCACATCTACATATGCACACCGAAGCCCATTAATATTTGAACACCGTGTTTCACAAAACCAGAGAGCAAGGAGGCCGCTTTATGCAAAGTGATCCCATAACACCTCCGATGTTCCTCCACCTTCTTAGCTAGTTCTCATCTAGACCTTATACTTTCAGAAATTTGTCACCATAGTCCACAACAAAATGTGGGATTCAATCCACATAAAAATAATGATGTTTGTATTTTCCACTGCGAAGTATTACCACTTACCTAAATATTTTGTGTATATATATATATATATATATATAAAGCAGAAGGGACACATCACAACAAATGTTTATTGTACAATTGTACAAAACTTCTTCATGCCTCAGAAAGAAGCTTAGAGGTGATTTCCATTAAACAGGCTTAATCCAAGTAGCTCTTAAATGCACAAACTCCCATGTCCTATGTAATTAAAAGCTGCAAAACAGTTCCAGGTCCAGGTGGAACAAACTGCGATGCGATCGCCATTATATGTGAAGGTACTGTGTTGTTTTCGTACTCAAACAGCTGCACACGAGAGGAAACAGTGGGTTTATTTCCTTGATTGCTGTACTGATTAGTGTACAGGCGCATGCCGTAGTCATCCTTTAAACTCAGAAACAGTAAATAAGCATGTGGTCTTTGAACGGATTTGAGAAGCACATCAAATGAATCCGGAGTGGCAGAGCGGCTGTGCTACTCGTTAGGCAGGAGACACTGCATGTGCGGGAACACCGTCAACGGTGGAGGAAGAGTCTCCACCAACATGACAACCAGTGTCACAAACACGCCTCATCAAGAAGCTAAAACACCTGACACGCTAAGCGTGCAGACAGCGACCGCCCTGCCTGCCTCCTCACCCCCCACAAAGACAAGGAGAGGGAAGGAAAAAAGATGAAATGAAGATACATGGGGGATACAGGCGAGACGATAACAAAAGCACATAAATGGATGAATTAAACGCCTTGATGAGTCGTGTGCAATTCATCATCTGCTCTTAAGTCCTGAGACTCCATTAGCTGCAGCTACTTAATCAGATAATTCAATAGCTCTTGCTGGTTTGTTTGCTTTCCTGTCATTAATTGCGGCGAGAAGAATGACCCAGAAGTAAATGTGGGGGGCGTGACGGAGGACCCCGTAAAGGAGGGGTCTGCACGTCTCTACATCGCTGCACTGTGATAGATGGAGGGGGATGCAAATGTTTACGGTGCAAAAGGAAACAGTTCAGTAGGAGAATAGGGTATTAACACATCACTAATCAACAAATGACAATTCTCCCTTATTCAAAATTCCACTGCAGACCCCGAGTGCTGGTTATACTGGACATTTGTGATTACAATAAAACTCAACAGAGCCTTGGTTTGCGGTTATCTAACGAGCTTGGTTTGAAGTCATTCTTTAATTTATCTGCATCTATGAACCTTAATTATCTTAAAGATCATTTTAATAATGTAATTAATATTTTCAGATGTCTGCTGTGCTGCTGCCTTCTGATATTGAAATACGCTTTATTCATACGAAGGTCAAAGCAGCAGTTTTAAGTTTGATTGTGATAATGTCTATCATTACATTTTAGAATATATTTAATATTTCTGATTTGACCAAACTGAAGTCTTTCAAAAGACTGACTTGCACCCATTTTTACCCTCTACTAAAGAATCTTGATTTGATTTTGAGCTTATGCAGTGTTTCCCTTTGAGACACCAGCCATAATACACGCAGTGTGTAAGTCTTCTCAAGGCTGACTTTGAAGTGTATTCACTGGAGCATATGCATCTTGCTGTAACACATCAATGGGAGACAGACACTGAGAAATGGAAGAAGGGGGGGGTGGAATTCCTTAGTCTAAAACGATTATTACTGGAAAGAAGAATCTTGCATTTGCATGGCCTAAAATCAGTTTAAGTGTGATCTGAATGGGGACCCGGCCAATGGGTCTAATGCACTGACAATGTGGAAATGGAAGACGCTATGATAATGGTGATTATGATTACTTCATTTGGATGAACCTACAGTAAAATGCCATTTACTTCCTTACAGGGAAGTAATCAGGGGTATGTGTTTTCCCCCTATTTATACAAAAAGAAGACATTAAATTTATAGCCAGTGTTTCAAGAACTGCCTCTAAATAAGCCATGCTGTCATTTATTAGAATTTGCAATAAAGAGGCGATGGCTCCTTGCAGAGAGCATCTGTGTGCCACACCACAGCTCTGTTAGTGACTTTAGCATGTGCAGGTCTGTCTGTGCCTCGAAGGGACATCTTGACCATAGTCGTGTCCCTCTCTCCTGCTCCTTCCCACACGTGTTCACTGCATGCGGGGAGGAGGCATGCCCTAAAGGGAAGGAGCCATGGAGCAGATCATTCAAAATGGCTGTCAGGCAGAGGGCTGGGCTCCTCTTGCATTCAAAATGCTCGACAGGCCACTGAGCAGAGACAACTAAGGAGCCCTTCTATCTTAACCAATCAGGCACATCTAAGTTGCGTTTTTTTCTTCTTCATATCATGTTCATAAAAACATCTCTCTCCTTATTTCAGATCACCCTTTAAATTCACACAGACATGCTCATCACTAGGAAATAACATTTCCTACATTTAATATGCAGATTCTGAAAATAAATATCACATCAAAGTGAGCTGTAGATGTCAAGTACGCTCATGGAGTAGCACTTCAGTGACGGTAGGTTTGAATGACTAGATGCACAGCTGCACACACATGACAAGTGTGTGTGTGTGTGAGTGTGTGTGTGTGTGTATACTATTAACGATATTTTGTCACTGAGCATATCCATATTGAGGGATTGGGATCCAACAGCATAAAGATCAGATACAGATATTAATCCAAATGTTAATAAATAAATGCAAAAACATTAAAAAACACAAACAGGATGGCTGTGTACGACTGAAATGTATTTATGTTCTCTGGTAAAATTGGTCAAATATCCAAGCCATTGATATGAAAAAAGCTTACTTTAAGCAATGAATGTGTTAGATTTGTACCATTCCATAGTCGAGTTCTTTGTTTATAGGTGCAGGCCTTTTGTCTGGTGGAAACCATCCTGCTTAATCATCGCAGACCCAGGTGTGTGCGGAGAGGACGTCCAGCAGCACACGGCCTAATCGAAGTTCGTCCACGCGCATGCAGCGTGAGCGACAGAGGTGCCGGGCGTCGTGTGCTTCACACACCAACCGTGAGGCGCGAGTGTGGAGAGCCTGCTTCCCAGTGTTTTGCATTTATCACATGCAAACATAAGAAACACCCTATAGGCATTCTTAACGCTCTAATCATGCATGCTTATAGGACAACGCACAATTTAAATTACATTTATGGTAATTGCCTATTTTTTCTCTAATAGTTATGAAAGAACTATAGGCTTCCATAGTTATGCTCTGCAACTGATGCAGATTTGTGTGAGTTTGGGCTAGCTTAGAAATATAGTAATGAGTGGTGTGATTACTTCTTCCAGCATATAATGATCAAAGTCATACCTTGCAGTTTGAGAGAAGTGTGAAGTGTAAATTGTGTTCTTTGAGTAGCTTCGTTTGTGTAACTCCCTACCACACAGACCACATTCTCAGCGCATGATGATCAGACAATGAGGCCACGGACAGGTGTTTGGAACATATGACACGGCTGAGACATTAGGCTCTGGCAACAGTTGAACATGCAGAATTAAGCAAGCAAGTGAACAAACAAACAAAATTTTGAAAAAAAAAGATGCGATTTTAATAAGCCAGGCTGGGATGTACTGGTAACTGTTCAGACAGAAGGGATGCTGGGATATCCACTGGGCTGTGTGCACCTTTAGGCAAGAAATGCTCTCTAGGTTTAGGTGAGTTTAGAGCTCAGTGCACCAATGTATACAGCCACCAGCAGTGCTGACCTGAGGAACACCATGCACACATACATCCCTGTGTCAGGGAGAGCTGTAGGACAGAGCACTCATACTCATCCCACAGTGTCTGTTCTGCTGTAGAAATGAGCCATTACTTTTCCTTATGTTCCTTTACGATTTCATGGTAGGTATTACTGCTGCAGCCCTAACAACTACTGCACTGTGAGTTCGCTGAAAGCATCCAAAGATTCAACTGAAAAGTTTGCCTGAGGTGTTAATCTAACATTAGCCAAATCTCTAAAGATCCTGAATGATTGGACGGTAATGATATTTTAAGACATTTGAGTGGGTTAGTATTGGCATCAATAATCACAAGCTTCAATTAAGTGAAACAAATTAAGCATAGCGCTACTTTTAGATGCTAATTTGTTGGATCTTTTTTTGATGAAGAGAAACAGTTTCCTTATTTGCCAGATGGCTGAGGTGAAAAGATTACACCGAAATAGAGTATGAAAGTTCAGTAGGTCGCAGCAGACAACAGACTTTACACAAAAATTTGACTTTTGAACATACGAGTAAAAGCTTTAATCTCAGAATGAAACACAGATAAATAACATTCTAATAACAACAAACAATAATTACAATAAACAGTAATTTCTCAAGTTGTCATCTGTTTAATTTTCTATTAACGTACACACGGAACATTATACACTAATTAAAGTTGGGCAATAGGCACACGATGAAGGTGATTACTAATATTGGTCTAATATCCCAGAATTATTAATATGCTTTTTTATTTTAGTCATGTATGCAATGTAAATCTGCATTGAGAGTGCAAAGTGCAACATTTAGTCACGTATGTGCTAACAGTTAGGCACACCCTGGGTGAGCTCTTATCCACATTGGTCACAGTAGGGATTATTAGTAGGGATTATTAGGGATTATTAATATCATGTTCCATATAGGGTTGCTTCTTCTCTGGTTTTCACCCAGTGCAGAATTTCGGCTGCATGTCCTGGTGTCTGGTTGGTGTTTCTTTGGCAATGTTTACAATCATATTAGTCCGTTTGTTTGTCACTGCTCAATCGCCCAGTGGCAATTTTTGGCCAGTTGTGTCATAATGGAATTGAACTCTAATGGAACAGGAGTCTCATGGAATAAGAGTGTCTGGTTTATCGTGTATTGAAAAAACGTGGCGACCCTAGTCCCATATGAAGTGTTGACATTTCTTTACTGATTTGATACTCTGTGATTTGACCAAAGAAGACATATATCAGCAGGATTCTGGTGTTGAGTCTCTGTGGAGTGAGTCCCTGCATCTCTCTAGGCACTGATTCAAAATGGAAAAGGAAAAAATCCTTTCTAGAGTTGATTTAAAAAAAATTCTTTACAGCCTGTGAATGTGTCACCAAGTCAGAGTGATATTAGGATTATCCTGATCCCTTACGTCTTGCAACTGTGTGATACACAGAACCTATTACTATTATTATTATTATCATAACTATTATATTATTATTATCATGTCTCTTAGTATTGATCTTTATGGAAGGTTCCACTTACATTATTTAAATACTAAATCAGCCTAACGCCATTTACAAGGTATGAACCTCTACACTGGTAAAAGCAATAAACAGTAAAAACAATTTAACACATGTCCGTTTTTTGCAAGAACATGAGGATGTCCATTTCTTAGTGATAGATATAGATATTTTCATTTCTAACAAAAAATTATACACAAAACAATACAATGACACACACACACACACACACACACAAAAGACATACGAGAAGAACACATACACACACACACACAAAAGACATATAAGAATTGTGTGATGTGTTGTCCTTTGCTGATTACACAGTCTCATGCTACAAATTGAAATCATGTTGGGGCACCCTTGCGGACTGATCTGCTCTGCCTCCTGCTTAAGGTCTGTACCTGCTGAACACAAGGAAATAAATGAGCTATGGTCTTTGGTTCAGGAAGCTTATGATATTCTAAAATGCATTCTAATTTGATTCATTTATGAACTAAGCCCACTGGTAATGGTAATTATGTTAATTTACAATTATGCTCATTCACAAACCTCACCTGCAACTCTGACCACATAAATACAATATGTATTTTCAAGTTTCTTTTAAATTTCCTATAATAAACAGGCCACATGTCATGACATCAGACCAGAAAGTCTCCACCTCGGTTGTAAAAAAGAAAGGCTTTTACACTCTTTAGCTCAGAGTCAAACCACAGTGAGTGCCGCCCCCCCCCCCCCCCACTTGTCATATAGAACGTTTCATATCTAGTCGTGTCCTGGTGGCACTTGACTCCACAGATAAAGACGAACATCAAAAAGGTGCATTAGAACCTGGGGGAAGAGGGTAACCCTAGTTGCACTTTGAACACCAGGGCTTTGTGATTTGATTTCACTAACAGTTCCTCTGTGCATCATATGCTTTCTCTGAACACCCCCTTAGACCCTTGCCGAATGGTTGAGAGGCTTAGGGTCTTTACAACACATTTATCTCCAAATACAGAAGGTGATAAGCCAGAAGGTAATGCACAGCAGGCGGAAGAGCTGAAGCCTGTACTCCAGCATGGGACATCATAAGAAGCAACATTTTTTCTTCTAAAACCCAGCGGATCGTGTTAATTGAAACATGTATGATATGCACGAGAGCCTATAGCACCCCTTGGAAATGAGACTGAAGAGTGTTAAAGGGCCCTTATTTCCACAATAATATTCAATTAAAACTGAATGAATGAATGCCCATTCTCTGAACTCTACGATTTATGAGGACTGATGCCACATCAATAATTGCTAGTGAGGATTTTATCAGAATTCTATGGTTTTGTGTTGTACTGCATATTTCTTTTTTCTAGACTTCAGACAATTGAAAGAATATTTCCTACATGGTGCACTACTAATCTCTTTTACTCAGTATTGATGCCCAGGGAAAAAAATGCTAGCAAGCTATCAAGCAGCAAAATCGTTAAAGAAAACAATTTCTGCTATTAGAGTATTACTGAAACATTCTGTGTGCACTATTTGTTCAAATGTACTACTGCTAAAATTCCAGGAATATGAACTGCAGCACATTCCCAGTAGACCCTGTGCTTGCCTTGTAACAGGACAGGCTTTCTAAACTCACCCATTGTAAAAGAATCCAGAAAACCTGAAGATCCGTAGCAAAGAAGCAGTTTCTACTGCTCCCCGTCAGCACATTAGTCCAGAGACTGAAGGCTGACAGCAAAAATACTGCTTCATCTACAGCTGGGTGTTTACAGAGCCAGAGCAGGTGAAGCATTTGGGACACACAGCCAGCTCCGACTCTTGTTCAATGCACATGTCTTCTGGGCAGAACTCACTCATGCACTGCATATTTACTGCTGTGCTCGTTCCAGAACCTGGGCTACTACAGCTCACAAAACTGTAGTTTCCTCAAATGTTTCATTACTTGTCTCTTATCCACACAAGCACACATGTGTGCGCACATACACAGTCCACAAGTGTCCTAACAAATTTATGTTTTAATATAAAAATCAGGTGATAAAGGCTTTCATGAAGTCTAACAATGAATTGCATTATTATGTTTGTGTCAAAGCTCTGCTAAAAACAACAGCATCCTATATTGTTGGTACCATGAAGGAGATACATTCTATAAAAAAGGAAGCTGATTGTAATGCAGTGTTCTATGTGCAGCTCAGTTCTCTGCCTAGATTTAAGAGCCATACAAGGCAAGGTTTGAGAGCCTTACCATGCTAGATTTGAAAGCCTTACCAGGCTAGGTTTGAGAGCCATACCAGGCTAAATTAGAGAACCTTACCAGGCTAGGTTTGAGAGCCTGACAATGGTAGGTTTGAGAGCTGTTCCAGGCTAGGTTTGAAAGCCTTACCAGGTTAGGTTTGAGAGCCTGACAATGGTAGGTTTGAGAGCTGTTCCAGGTTAGGTTTGAAAGCCTTACCAGGTTAGGTTTGAGAGCCAGACCAGACTAGGTTTGAGAGCCATACCAGGCTATGTTTGAGGGTCATACCATGCTAGGATTAAGAGCTTCTTTTGCGCTCTCAAGGCCACCCATTGACTTTCCTCGGTCTTAAAAGCTAGAAATTCTAACAGCAAAACTGAGGACATCAGAAAACCCAACTAAATATAATGTGTTTGCTCTACTCAGCCCAACAGCAGATCAACTGGAGGTAGATAAATGATGCAGCCTCACTTTGCAGAGACCATCCTAAACTGTGTTGCAGTGAGTCAGTGTAACACAGAAGTGTGTAACGTGTGTGTGTGTGGGTGGGGGGATCTGGGGGCAGGGTAGAAACAAGAAAAAGCATATTTCTCATTACGTGATTCTCATTGGTGGCAGAGCTATTACTGCCTGTGTGGGTGGGAGAGGCTTGACAGATGCCCACAGGGTGGTATGGAAAGAGTGTCAGTGTGAAGTGCAGTAATTGTGTAGAGGGCTGTTGGGCTTTCTATGGCTAAGCATTCAGTGGAAAGATCATGGAATAATGGCTCTATGGAATCATGGCTCCAAGTGTCCAAAATGGACCAGCTGTGGTTCATATTACAAGACAAAGGAAGACATGCAGCGGTCAGTGTACTTAAGGCTGTGATGGACTCCTGTGAGACCACAGATAATGTGTTTTAATTCTCTTTTTTCTTTTGGATGTACAGCCTAGCACATGGACCATTTAGAGTACCTTTCATGGCTTAATTCTTTGGGATTGGTATGAAAAAAGACATTATCAAGTAGGCAGCAGTTATAAGGAACATATCTGGAAAATCCAGTTCACTGTAATAAAGATAACCCCAGTACGTAAACTTAATGTTTTAAAGTCTCTAGCATATGAGGGGTATTCCTCACAATCTAACCAACAGTTTTGGCACAGTATGAACTAATAAAACAGTGATAATGATGATCTACTTCCTTTTATTTTGTTGTGAAAATCTTTATAATGTAGATTAAGTGCAGAGGCATTTCTACAAATGGCAAGCAATAAAATCTATTCATACAAAAACCTATTCAAGTCAGATAATAGCACAGTTATTCACCATATTAAAGGTTGGAAGCACTACCACTTAAAGGTTAATATTATGTTTGTCAAAAGTGGGCTGAGACAAAATGCATTGTACAACTCCACATACTCTAGCTACCAATGCCATTAGAAGAGAGATATTCCTTATTTCTTTTGGCCTAAACCTACAGTACACCCATACCCTGTACCATTACATCTGCAGAGACATCACTAATCAGAGTGACGTTAGAATGTCACCAATATGTCACCTATATGATTCTCAGCAGAATAGGGAAACATTAAAATGGGTAATGCCCTCCTTCCCTAGGACTCTCTGAATCATTTCAGAAAAAATATTAGACACTTAGTGCATTAATATCAGGAATGACATGCAAAGCTTATCAGAGGGTGATCTGTGAGTCCCAAATCTAGAGCCAGAGGCAGATATTCAGAAGATGAGCGTGCTTTCCTAGTCCCAGGGCTGATTGGCAGTGGTTGAAAGAGAAGACGAACCTTCTGCAGTGTCAAACGCATTGCTGATAAGTGATTGAACACTGTGTTGTGATGGAAACCCATGTTCCTTTTATGTGTCACCACACAAAAAGAAATCCACTCAAATCTGATATGGGGGGTTATTCAGAGTTTTTGCTTTCTGCCTCAGACTATGGGAAATTTCTGGTTTAATTTCGTGTGGTCGAATTTGACAAGCTGAATATGTTTCTTAATGTTTTCTTGATACAACACAATTACGACTCCTGATTTACTGCCAAACAGAACCATAATTACTCCCAGTAGATAAAACAAACACAAAACAAAACAAACAGGGTAGCTTTCTGCACTGGAGAAAACAAGAGTCCGAATGGGAAGCCAGGCCACTGCAGAATTCCCATGATGTTAATGCACGCTGCGTTCGAGATCAAGCCTGTGCCGCCCGTGCCGTCCGTTAATCAGCTGCTGCTTACACTAACAGAGCTTATGACCTTGCACTTCTGTCTCGTAAGCAGGACATGTCTTGTACGCATGTAAACAGTAGATGTATAGGAACGCTCTGCTAGAGAAATAAGAAGCCTTTTCTTATCCAGAGCCTGGAAGACATTAAATCAATCCTGTGAGCAATCAACGAGTAAGATTCCTCAATGACCCTACCGTGAATAAATAGGGTGCTATGGAGGTTCAAATGGTCCATAACAAGCCACCAATGGATTAGTGCCATTGGATCATAACTGCCATTCGTGTTCAAAATTTCTCTTCAGAGATCGAGCAAACAAACCAGGAAATTGCTTCTATGAATTATACGCATCCGCCGGTAACCGTGGCATCAAGGGAACGTGAACATTTGAAACAGGCAAATGATGTGTTGTGGAAACACATTCTGCATTGAAGAGAAAGGAACACTGGGTTTTCTTTTCACACAAGTTAGCTACTTTTGTTTTTGATAAATGTGAAGGTCAAATTTCCATCACCTTTTATTATTCGGTATTCATTATAAACTACTTCATTTGACAGACCCACAGGTACTGTGGTTTCACGTAACATTAGTCCTTGCTGCAACGTAACCACACTGTGCACTTATCGAAAACATTTATTCACACTTTGCATGTTTACAAAATTTTGACAGGCTTGCAGGGAGTGTATTCACAGCAATGAGGCCAATGTTCTGTCCTCTTGGCTCTAACAAGGTGACATAAATCAATACAGAGCAGAAACCTTTGCTTTGTTTGCTGACCCTGGTCCACCAGAATCTATCTGCTCCCTCCGTTTCCACAGCACAGGATGGAAATGGCTTGTAGTGTCTGCTTCGTGCTGAGCCATTAACAATCTTTCAGGTCTTATACTTAGGAACACCTCTCTTTAATCATGTAGACTTAACAAAGGAGTAAAATAAATATGTTTAAGTACTAAACAAGATGCTAAATGGACATAATTTGTGTTTCTTTGACCTTTAAAGATCTCATCTCTTTTATTAACATACATTTACTATGTTTGGCACTGTAATTAACAAAAAATGCAAAACAGATGAGAAAATAATTTTGTTTGCATGCTCAGTATTGTCTGAACCGCTAGATACATCTCCAGTATGGACCATCATGAACTTCTCCTATAATGAACTTCCATTACACCACAGAACTTCAAACACAAAACACTTTTTCCTGAATATGAAATTCCACAAGTCTCAGTGGCAGATTAAATTAGTCAATCACTGTTTCCTCATATTGTGGTAATCTCATAATATCACATCCCCAAGAGAGATATTGATTTCAATGCAGATTTTATGCACACTACTATGGAGATTTTTTATTTATTACTAAATATCCAGGAACTTCACAAGATGGATTTCAAATTGCCACTCTCCTCTCCTCACTTCCCTCTCCTATGCCACGGGATATGGCTTTTTGCTTGTTTCCCCTAATGTTAGTGTGGCTATATTCAAAAGAGCCTACTACAAACTGTATACCACACTCAAAATATACTGTTCACTGCATACTGGTCCATGTAGTAGCATGGAGTATAGTATCCAGTATGCAATAAATGTAAACCATACTACAAAGTCATGTGAATGTATGGAGGTTCTGCCCATGACAGAATTGCATGACAGGATACAGTACACCGTGAAGACAGGTTGCATACTGGAATATTTGACCTGAGTAGTACATCATCTGGGTATCTTTCTTGTACTGCAAAAATGTATTTTGGTCACATACTGCACACTTGGGACCCAATCAGTACGTGAGTAGTATGTAGTAGGCTATTTTGCCTGTGTCTCCATGGGGCCTTTGTGTACTTCCCTGAAAACAGAGTCTTGTGTGACTGTAGATGTTTGTGCCATACTTCCGATGTTTTAAAGATGTACTTGCCATCAATCATGTGTACATGGCATTTTGTATGTTGCATTGTTGTGATTTACTTCTGTCTGAATTACCGTTTGTTGGGGTTTTTTTTGCCCATACAGCGACTCGTACTTGCATCCTGCCTCACATCATCACACAAACATTAAACTCGGCATGGTTGTCTCTTTAGCTTCTGTTTTCTATGGTCACCGGTTCTGTCCTTGTTTCCTTGTTGGTTTTAGTTTCTGGTTTAGTACTGGTTTCAGCTGTCTTGTTTAGTCCTCATTGATGTGTCGAATTAATCTCTTTGATGAGTTTAGTTGTTGAGTATTACAGTAAATGGAGGTTTGTACTTGGCTGTGCACTGACCTGTATGTAGTTAGCTCATGTTTGGATGTATTTGAACATTTTGGATGATTTTCTTGCATTTAGCTCCTGTTTTGGTTACTTACCTGTGTGTATTACATTGTTCCTTATGTGTTTAACCTCATGCAATGTATTTCAGGTGATGTTTAGGTTCATGTTTTGTGATGTTTGTTTATGCTTCTAGTCTAGTTCATGCTGTGAAATTCATGCTATGTCAGGTTTCTGGTTGGTACTTCTAACTTCCTGTAACTTCCCTGGATTCTCAGATCAATGGTCAGGTCTAGTATATGTTTCTGGTAGTTGTTCTGATTTTGCGTGTGTTCCTGTTTAGTTTTGATTAAATTCCTTCCTGCACTTGCATCTTTCTGCCTCATACCTGCTCTGATGTGCCATGTTACAAAAACATAATTGTTTCTGAAGAATGCAATGAATTGTAATGACAGGTTTTGCTAGTACAAGTGTTCTTTAGCCTTTAGAATGAGTTATGCTCATCATGTACATCAAGACTGACTGAGAAATAATGGACAAAAAAACTGAAAAGATGTTTCAAAACAGATGTTTCATTGTGCAAGTCATACAGAGACAAATTTTCCCCAAATTGCACTGAAATATTTTGTCTGTCTGCTTCGATCTCACAGACACGAAAAAGATCAGTTGAAAGAGCAGATGGAGGAAATGCAGTTTTGTTTTAACAGAGACATTTCAGTCGGTTCACTTTTCCCCCTCTCGGTTTTAAGTCTCGCTTGGAGCTCGTTCTGAGACACACTGCTGCACACCTCCTTCCTGTCTTATCTGTACACATTAGCCCACCAGGCACAACAGCAAGGAGTCTAGGGCAAACTGAACACAATTGCCATTATCAACTCTTCTAGTCAAAGCCAATAACTTTATTCATGTGGAGACACCATCTTGTCCTTCTCAGATGTGGCAGGAAGATTTCTTGAGCAGCAGGGGTCATTTTTCATCAGCAGGCAAGGAACTCATTAGCATTCGCGTCTTCGAGAAGCCCCACTGAACGGGAAAATAGTCACAGATCCAGAGCAGCTTACAGAGGTAGTGGCAGAGAGTGTATTATTGGCATTAATGGTCCTCCCCAGAGTCTCCTCGAGCCAAATAGAATCATCTAGACATATTTACATTGGGTTGTACTTCAAAGTTACGCAAGGGCATTGTGGACTCGGCAGAAACGTGAAGCTGGGGAGTTTCTGAAGCCAACACCAAGGTCACAAATGCAGCGCTATGAGGCCAGACGGGTCTCCCATCTCTGATTGGCCACAGTGCTGGGCTGCTGGGTTCCTTTTGACTATTTAAGCAGTTGATACTCTTTGTGGCCTCGCTGCATGAATAATGCCGTCTGATTGCACAGGTTTAAGTCAACTTCAGAAAGTCCTTTCTGCTCTGAAGGAGCAAACTCTCTCAAATATCACATTTACAGTTTTTAAAAGAATAAAACAATACTTTTAAGACAACAAAACCAAACGTACTTGTTACGGGGCATCTACAAAGAAACTGGTTTATTTTTGCTCTACCATAAAAGAGTAAAACTCAATTTCCTGCAATTGTCACTATAACTATAGTAATGAAATCTATTCAATTAAAATTCTGTTAAGACTTTTTAATTTACTTTTTCCCAGTGCAAAGCCCTCTGACGTGGCCTGTGCATATCCGAACACAGATCATTTCTGTTTTGTGTAATAAAAATGAAAGGTGTCAGATACTAAGTAATCATATTACACCGAGGCAGGAGGACATGTCTCAGAGCACTTTATTACAGCATGTCCTCTTTACGTACAGCTTTCAGTTTTATAGGCATGTTGCTGATAACCCCTCCGGCCGGATGGCTATAAACAGAAACTTCAGGCTTATAGGAAAGTGACAGAGCCATCATGGCTGTGATGAACATGAGTATTTTCTCATCCCTCCCAAACTGTCTCTTCAACACTCCCTATCACTCACTCGCTCTCTGACTCTCTCTCTTTCTCTGTCTCCCTCTTTCTTCTGTCAGTCAAGTGGTGCTAAATAAATGGGAGGTTATGAGAAGCTTCCTCCCACAACCCCATCCATCACAGAGTCTGTTAATACCTACAGCTGTCACCCCTTCAGAGGAGATCCTCTGCGTGATGTATTTCACCACCAAAAGAAAATTAGCCACTCTGAATCTGTTTGGCCGTCTAAACTTAGCATTCCTATGGGCCTCTGGGAAAAGCTGGCATTGCTGTCAATGAGATGAATTACCATTCCGCTACGCTACTGGTTTTTGTTGTGGGGCCTCTTCAATCTGGAGTTTAAAGTAGGATCTCGATGTTTTGCTCTTCTATCCATTGACAAAAAAAAAAGGTAGTGTTGACGGTATTAATATACTGCAATTTAATGTAGTTGTATTAGGAGCTAAATGTCTGCCAGAAAAAAATAGTTTTATATATATAAATAATTTTGTGAATTTAATTTTAAATTATTTTTTTATTTTTCAAAAAATAAAACATAATGATTCTGAATTCTAATTTGCATGTTGTAATGCAAACCAAAATATCACTAAAATATCAGTTTTTGTTAGTAAAAATATTACATTTATTACATCACATTCCTGCCATTTTCTCATCATACTACTAAACAAATAATTAACTGTTAATATATTGTTAAATGAATCATTTTCATTTCAAGTTAAAGTTTTAAGTTCATACTTAAGTTCATACTTGCAAGATTTGCTTTTTATCAATCAATCAATAATTTGTAGCCTGGTACCAACAAAATTCATATACCCTTTTGAGAAAATACAGTTTTACTGCATGGGACTGTAGAGCAGAAAGATTCTACCTTCACCTTGTACTGCCAATATAATTAACAATGGTCAAGTAGGACAGTTCTGTAACAATTCTTACAGTAAAGATGGTAAACAGTGACTGAAAATGTTCACTATACATCTATCTTCAATTGTATAAGAGTCATAAGGATAAGTGGAAACTAGAATGCTGATGATGCATCCCGATTCAAGAAAACATGCTACATAGTATCTATGTGGCAAAATGTGTCTTAACTGACACACACACACAATAACCTTCCTCTTAACAATGTTTGTGCACTAGGAGAACAGCAGGCTACTAAACCGCTTGTCAACAACACGTTGCCCTTCTAACAGAAACATTCACGAGAGGTTTCCATAGAGCAATTGCATCTTATTTTTAGAATGGAAACAGTTTATCTTAATAGATAGTTAGTTTGTTTCAGTAATGGATAAACAGTCTTTTAAGTCCCTTGTCACTGAACGTTCTGTTCGTAATTGCGGAACTGACCACAAGTGTGGATGATCAGAAGGCTCTAAATGTTAAATGTGGAGGTAAGACTACAGCTGATGGGATCACATGTGTCTCTTTAGTGCCTTGAGTCACATGAATTCCCAAAGACTGGCACCGTGAGCACATCCCAGTGAATATTTCTCTTCAACATGGCAGGAAACTGCAAAAAAAGAACCCAAACAAACAAACCTGTCACTTGGAGCTGGGCACTTCTAAAGCCGAGCTAAGCAAATCTTGGAGGATGTAATGTTAGTTTTGCTGCAGCCTATAGCAGGAATTCTGTGTGCACTACAGAAACCAGGTCAGACATGCTACATGGCAGTAGCTGTTGTTGGTGTAGCAGCAGCCTTTTACAATAAACTCACAGAATGTCAAAAAGATGTGTACATAGTCTACCTTAACTGACTGCAGCTAAAATAGATAATGATTCTTCCTAACTATCTTTTCACAGCAGCTTAGACAGTACAGTAACAGCCTTTCCTGTCTGCTAGGTAGAAGTTGACTGGAGTGTTAGGATCTGTCATCAGAAAAAGCTGACACCTAGATGAAGCAGAAACCCAGCTTCAGACTCTCCAGGTCAGTCTGGAATGGGCTGAGTGCACTTACTGTACGTGAAGATTTGTGAGGATCTTTCAGTGATTCGTGCAAGGAAAGAAGTTTCCACCACTTTCTCCATCTGTGCAGCCTCCTGGCAGTGCCCACAATTTGTTTTGGCTGCATTAGAAGTTGTGACAATTGCACACTTCATACCAGGAACGCAGATGCCGCGCGATACAAGAGAAGGCTTAGACAACTGATTGGCGCCCTAATCAGATTGGGTATGAAAGGAGATCTTCGTGAGACAAAGCAAAACAACCAGCACTGAAATAGCTTGTGGGTCAATAGTTAAACTTACTCATGCTCTGATGCAATCAAAACTGTAATCAATCATCCATTTATAAATGTGTACAAACCAGAAAAAACACCCACTGTGCACAGTTTGTGATCATCTGCAAAACCAAAAAAAAATGCCATGCAGAATAAATGAAACATGAGACACAATGTCTGACTGATTTCCTAGACTAGAATGATCATTAACATCCATGATGCATGTGTGTACCCAGAAGACAGAGAGAAAGTGAAGTCAAACAAGCCTTTAGTGGCATTCCCAGCCAATAATCTCTCAGACACAAATCACCCAGGCTCCATAGTCATCTCTCTGTTTCCTTAATTAAGTTTTGATCAATGGCTGTCACTCTGTAAGCTGCCTGTACCTGCTTGCCATGCATGCTTCACTTGCCCATTAGCATCCGTTATTGATTTTAAAGCGCTTCGCTTAAAACTGAATGGAAGCCCTGATCTGCTTTGGAGCATTGCTTTCTCCAACAGTACCTTCTAAACTGACAGGTAACAGGACCTGGTAGCACAATGTCACATTAAAAATCCATGTATAGCAGCGCTGTAGCAGTGTTTCTGGTTGGCTGCTTACTGTGCACCAGACCACTGCAGTAGCTGCACAACCTGGTAGGTGGGAAACCAGCCGAGTAAGGTCTTCAGTGATATTTAACTTTCATGAAAAAAAAAATCACATTTCTCATCACCACAAATATGTTACGCACCAGAATTCATG
Source organism: Brachyhypopomus occidentalis (assembly GCA_020368025.1). NCBI lineage: Eukaryota > Metazoa > Chordata > Actinopteri > Gymnotiformes > Hypopomidae > Brachyhypopomus > Brachyhypopomus occidentalis. Next base: position 4,113,207 of record JAGXOD010001379.1, on the reverse strand, counting down.
CCACACACATGTAGACGAACACTATAAGACCTTTTGTTTCTCTCTCAGCTTCCCCTGTCAGTGGTCCAACATCATTAAGTCCCTCCCCAACTCCTTGAAAAGCTTATTGAAAGGTCGTGTGCAACCGTTGGTCAAGAGCACAGCAGAAAACTCCACATGTGAAGAGTAATCTGTCTGCCCAGCCGGGCTCACCGCGCATGTCCCCTGGCCCCTGGAGCACAGTCTATCCAGACCCCGCGTGTGCGCCCCTGGAGCACAGTCTATCCAGACCCCGCGTGTGCGCCCCTGGAGCACAGTCTATCCAGACCCCGCGTGTGTGGGAGGCGCTAACAGCGAATGTCAGTAGGGCTCGGAAATAGCGGCCGTCCTGGCTGGACGGTCACAGAGATGTGGACATTCCGAGGAGCGCAGCTACCCGGCCTTCACCACAGGCTCATCGCCACACCACTGGTGAACAAATGCGGGCCAAATTGTCAATCTCTGACACCCTCCTCATACAGCTCAAGATGGTGTGCGTCTGCACCCAGCAGCAGATCCCACAGGATGTGACTCTGATTCAGAGACGCTGCTTTAAACTTCTCCCTCTTTTTCCTTTTTTTCTTTGTAACTGCCGTCATCTCTTTAAATCCCCAATCCCATTTTAGAACAACATAATCCCCTATGGGGGGGGGGGGGAAAAAGAAAGAAAGAAAGAAAGAAAGAAAGAAAGAAAGAAAGAAAGAAAGTAAAAAAGAAAGAAATAAAGAAAAAATAATGAAAGAAAGAAAGAAAGTATTATAAAGTCTAATAAACTATAAGCCTGACATCATACAGTCTCCATAAAAGTTAATGCTGTGCTGCAGACTTCCTGTGACCCTGGTCACGCAGGTGCACTATAAAGAGCTTAGCTCCTCTAGAGGAAGAACCAGGGATATTTGGCTTTGGTCATTTTTTCATTTGTTCATAAGCAAGTGGAGAAATAAACCGGACAGTCCCAGCTGATGGACTCTGACATCACCATGACTCTGTTTCACTGTCCTTCACTGCAGCTATACTAATGCAGGCTTAGCAATGCTCAGCAAATATGTAACATGTTTAATTAGGCACTGATGTAATATTAAGCACATGGATTTTACTTAGCAGTACAGGTAATGAATATTACATGGTCACATAAAGGTTCCTGCTGGAGAAATGACTTCCTTTCAGTGGTCGAACATCCTTCCTGCTCTGCCAGTCCATATGACTCCATCTAACTCTAATACCTCAGTGAGAGCTAAAACCACAGGCCTACATCACAGGCTGCGAGGCTATCTGAAGTATCTTAATATTATATTTATTTCTGTGTGTTTTTTAAGCTAAAATGAAATAAGCACATTTCAAAGTCAATGCAAAACTATAAGCCTAAGAGAATCCACATGGAACAAAACTGTTCTCTGTTTCATCTACCTCCTCGACGCTTTCCCTTCTCACATGAACCACGCATGGCACATAAACGTCACCGCTTTATCTAGGGCACTTCCCTTGGTCTGTGGGCTCTGCAGCTGCAGAACTGTAGGATATGTGAACCAAGCTGTGATTTACACAGTTGCACACATGATGCACCTGTATATAGAGAGTTCCTAGCTCAGCGGTTTTTAGATATTTCAGCATGATAAATGAGACATAAACAAGGCAACCTGGACAATTAGCCTTTTCAATAATTTTTTTATCTTTTTCTTCATCTTTATGTATGCATCTTTAAGTCTGACTAAGGTACTGTGATATTATCTAAATATACACCTGTTCTTTAAGTGTTTTAGAACATTTATTAGAACAGAAGTGTTAACAGCTCCTATGTAAAAATTGCAACTTATATGCAGATTCAGTCCTGTACTAAGGTACAGTATATACAATGATCATGAAATACACAAAGAGGTTAAGGGAAATACTAATTAATTATTCTCATCACGTTAAATCCAACATTTAAATGCAAAAAAGGTTAATGGGTGAGAAATATTACCTGGTACAAAGCTCCCTTGTACAACCTCTTTGTACGCCCACCATCCCTCATGAATTTTAGGTGGATTTGGCTGAGCTGTAGGGAAAAGACAAAGAAATGAGTATAATTTGGCCCTAATTTTCAAACAAACCACATCATTTCCAAGTTCAGAGCCTTTATCTGGATTGACCATTCTTGTTGATTTATCTGTCATTATAACCTCTTCCAAGTAAGGACTGAGCAAACACAGGACTGTGCATCAGAGAGAGAGAGAGAGAGAGAGAGAGAGAGAGAGAGAAACAAATATACACAGAACAAACAAGCTTCGAATTGAAAATCCCCCACATTTCCTCAGGCATTAGTATGGAAATGCATTCTGGTCCATTGGTTGGACTTGAAAAGAAATCCTAGATTAGAGTCAAGATGTAGTTTATAATTGAGGTGACCGGGTAAAGATTCCCCTACTAAAGGGGGTCATGACCTGGAATTACAGGGCAAGGTCTTGGGATATTGCATTTTTACACCTGAACTTCTTTGTCCGTAGTGTGCCACTGAAAAGTACGACTTAATGGCAGGGCCAGGTGTGGTGTGGCAAGCTTTTAATGGAAGTGGAGGTGGGTTAATCCTTCCACTGGGGCTCTGAAGCAATGTGGGAGAGCAGTTCAATTTCACAAGGACAGAAGGAGTGGACATAGGGGCAAAACTCCCACCTCTGAGGAAAAATCTATTGGAAAACCAGCCAGTGGAAACAGCCTGAAGTGAAGGATTTCACCATCTTCTTTAGCTTGATTATTTTTAGATCTAAAACCTTTTAAAAACCTGTTTAAGGTACAGAAAGGTCAGTGTCCAGCTTTTTCTGTATTCATTTTTTGCATAAACCAAAGTGTTGCTCCAACATAAAAAAACACATATAATTAAGATTTCAGAAGGAAGACATGAAATGATGTTACTCTGGCCAGAGGACATGCATAGTTATACAGTACGTGCATAGAGTGTTATAGGCGGTATAAATGAAGGTCATAGAGGGCACAGTTGAACGTTATAGAGGTTCTAGCTGAGGATAGAGCTGAGGGCTATAGAGTGTTTGGCTGAGGGCTATAGAGTGTGTGGTTGAGGGTTATAGAGGGTATATTTGCACTATAGGGCTGCTGTTTCATCCAATCTGTCCATTTAAGACTTTCATTGTTTTCACAAACCCACAGTTTCAAGAAAGGCCTTCTAGAACATTCGACTGGTATGGCCATCTTTCCATTTCTATAAGCCTGCAGCAAACTGAACCACAGAACTGAGTGAAACTTGTAATTGAAATAACATTGATTTCACCGACGCCAGATAGACAATGACGAACAGCCTCCCTATCTGTACAACAAGTTAAACCATTTTTTTATTAAGTAGTGTATTATTTGTCCTCTCCTTCTCTCAGGTATTCTGTCAGGAAGTAACTCTTAGCAGATCCCATGGTGTGAGAGACAATAACAATTCATCAGGCATGTTCTCCTGAGGGGTTTAAGGGTAATAATGCAGGCAAGCTTCGGAGAAGCTCGGGGACAAAAGAAAGACATCAAGCCATCTCTCACTCTGGGGAAAACAAAGCCCCCCCCCCACACCTGCAGTTTAAACTCTCAGTCATTAGCAGGGCTGCCACGGAAACGGGACGGAGCAGGCATGCTATCAACTGATCATGTGTGACAGCATGACACAGCCAAACCAACTCTGATATGATAATGTATATTCTTAGATTGTTTAACCGTGTTAACACAGAGTTCTGAAGGGGACGTTTTGAGTCAAATGTTTTGTGCAAACATCATGGTTTTTGAGAGAGAAGAAGAGAGAGTAACAATGTGTGTATGTGTGTGTGTGTGTGTGTGTGTGAGTGTGTGTGTGATTGTGTGTGGGTGTGTACATGCATCTGCATACATGAACATGAGCCATGGTCCTTTCCTATATTGATCTTCATAATGCCCTGATCAAGCTTTTGGTCCAGTTCAATATGGAAGACAGTATGGAAACGAGCCATCACATACATCATTATGACAGCATGCCAACTACATTCTGTTCCATTTCCCACATAGCCTGGCTGCACCTCAGTAACACCTACTGGCATCAGCAGAATGAGATGCCTCAGATCCATGAAGTGAAAACTTGGTCAGACTCAGGGCACAGGGGAGCACACTGAATAGATATAATGTTCTAATTGACTTGCCTCAAGACAAAACCAAACTACAAGCGATTAACATAGCATCAGTTGGAGAAGTCAAATCATCAGCAAAAGTCCAAAGTCAGGATGTTATACTGATGTTTGCATCAAATTCACCCAGTTACATGACTAATCACAAAACGTGAATTATAACCAAAAAAGGACCTCACACCCTCTCACAAGCAATCAGAGTCAAGATTGAAATGGTTTCTGTGGGAGATCTGTGTGCTCTTGGCTATGTGTGAAAGACTGAAATGTCTTTGCTCAGAAATAAGCATATTAGAAAGAAAAATGGAAGTAGCAACCATATTAGAAAGGTTATTCAAATGACTGATAACGAGATCGTTACAGTTATTGATTGACGTGTTTGCTGCCACCACCACAAACGTCCTGGCTGCGGGTTTAGCCGTGCGGTGTTCAGAAGAGCCCAATCAAAGGAGGTAATGAGAACATGCTACGGCACGGAGGCAGCGGGGCTGTGGACAGGCTTCACAGTGAGCACTCAGGGTCAAGACATCAAAATCTCATCAACGCTCAATTTTTAAGATCAACACTGCCAGTGGAAATACCTTATATGTACTCTCCAAGACTGAGACAAAATCCTGGACCAATAAAGAAAGCATCGGCAAGATCTGAATTTAAAATGAAAGGACATTTCTTGAGAATACATGCTCCCCAGAGCCTCTCATACGCTGGCCCCACAGTAGATTCTCTATAAACAAAGTAATGCAGTAAATAAGCACTCTGCTTGAAACTAATTGCAGGAGTTGGCTATTAGTATTCATTACAGGAGTAAAGCCATGCAGCAGCTCATCCATACAGCAGGAGAAGAAGGAGTGTTGCAAACGCTGGCCATAACTGAAACTTGACCTTGCCAACAGCTGTGCTTACTGACTTATGAGATAATTATCTCTCACGCAGCCCTGTTTGTGTCACTGTATTATGGATGCAGCTGTACCAGGGCTCTGTTTTGGGCCTTGTCCCCCCAGGACACTTTCAATCAAGCCAAAGCATGCAGAACCACCGTGAGACAAACGGTCCAGACGTACTACGCGGCTCCTGTCTGGCTCTGAACAGCCCTGAATTCAAACTTCAAGCAGCTGTTGAATCTGGCAGTGTAGTGAGATCATCCAAACAATTTGTTTAGTATTATTAGTGGGAGAAATGTTGAGGGAGGAAAAAAAGTGTGACATGAAAGGGAAAACATTAAGTATAGCTGAAGAATGTCATAGTCTAATAGTAGGTGTAGTCAGAGAGTAACATGAACACACCTCACATTGACCAAACACATCATAATTTACGTGATCTCAAAATTACATGACTGTCACAGCAGAGGTACCGATCGCCTCAGGACATGGACAGCATGTTGCAGGATTTGATATGTTTTTCTTACCCCTCTCTCCTAAGCGTGCTTGCTCACTACATCAGAAATCCACACACACACACAGGTATACAGACACACACACACACACACACACATATCTGCTTGGGATTATCAGATTAGTAGGGTGAGTTTGTGTGCACCCCATCTTGTGTGGACTGCATGGTTCAGATGTAGTGAATTCCTCCACACTACAGGCATCAGTGCTTGCTCCTGTCTTTAATGTCTAACCCTTTGGTGCAGCACCAGATCCATACTTTCCTTAAGCACTCATAACATACCCCAGGTCTCACATGAACCAGACGAGCATGGACGCCCATGCACGCACATTTAAGATCGCTTTCAGGTAGCCGTGCTTCCTGGCCCACACGTGCTTGCAGGCATCATGGTCCACAAGCCACAGGCCGGCCCAGAGTCTGCCTGGTCAGGCACGGTGCAGCTCTAAGCTCACAATACCCAGTGCACAGCTAACAAATGAGCGTGGAAGGCACCCAGCACTGTTCGCCAGCTACTGCTATCAGCGGTAGCAGCTTGTTCACAGTTGTTTACAACTGTAACTTCATTAAAAAAGGCTCACCATCGCCATTAAGAGCATGCAGATTGGCCTTGCTCCGGCTCTGGCTACTTAGTAGTATTTTGCTATAGTCAGCTTAGACCTATTTTTGCATGACTGGGCTATGAACCCCAAATGCAATGAAATGTTCTCTCTGAGATCCTCGGGATTAAGGACAGGTAGAGAAAATCACATGACATACAGTAACCGTGAGATATAAAACCTTTACTTCATATGCCCATTTAATGCTTCTCTGGTTTTGCTTTAGGGTCCAGAGGAAAGCAGTTGATATACAGTATTTTAGTTGTAGAGCCTGTTAAACTACTTTTTACATGGCAATAAAATGCAAAGAAATGTGAAATGCAAAGTAATCAGACTATTCAATTTATTTCCTTGCAGGTATAGCCTAATATATGTAAGGGGGAAATTCACTGAGCCTCCTACAGCTATGTAAGAATGTCAAACATAAAAGAGAAAGCATAACAAGTTGTACATTTAAAATTGATAGACTTTATTATTTGGTCACCATGAAAGCAAAACTCTTCTCTTTGTAATGCAGGTGTAAATGTTTCTCTTTACAGAAGCAAAAGCTGCTCTTTAAGTGAAATTGGAGACGGCATTCAGTTGTAATTAATAAAGTTACCGAGGAGTAGTGGGCTGACTGGATTAAATTATTAATTTCCTTTACAAGTGTCTGAAATTGTCACGGTATAGTCACAAAGAATCCAGTCATAAAGAAAAGTACCATGGAAAACATGAGGCCAGACATACGATCAGTGCTTCTATTTGGATGTATTACGCATAAATCAGCGCTGAACGTCCAACTTCTCTCACATCATCTCTCACATTCCATAAGCAATATTCATACTATCGCTGCATGACAAATAAATAAAAAAAATAAAAAAACACATATCTTCAGTTGAAATCGCAAAAAAACACAAAATTTCTCATAGCAAGTTTAATCCACACCATAGCTCTTCCCCACACACCTGTGGAGATTCCGTGCAGTTAGATTCCAAACCTTATCTGACGTCTTTGCTCCCAGATGCTGCTGTAGAGCTAGGTTAGCTGGATCAGGCGAGTCAGATTAGGGAAGGTCCTAAACTCTGTGGAAGAGTGTGACTGAAGCACAGTGCTGAAGATACCTGACCTCACTTACTGACAACTTAAATAAAATGTAGCTGAAACTTCAGCCCGACAGAGTTTAAAACAACTACTGGGAAAGTCTTGCTGATTAACCTGGAGTATAGTCCTTGATTCAGAAGGACACGTTCAGCCAGCCCAAGCTCACTAGCTGAGGTCACGGCCAGGGCCTCCGAGCCAGAGGTCTTGGACGTGTTGGCCTTTTCTGGGCAGCAACACTGTCGAGACAATTACTGCCACAACCACATAAACCACCAGCCGATGTAGCAGCAGCATGTTTTTAGTAAGCCAGTCATTTTGTTCCCATAAATCAATTAACCACAGGGACATGACCAAGCAGAATTTGACTGTTTCTTCTTTTGGTGAACTCATCCAGTCAGACTGGCTTTACGGAGCCTTAAGCTCTAAATACTTTGTGGTACTAAGGGTTATCTAGGATAGAAATAGCTAATGACATTCACTGAGCCTAAGAACCATAACTAAAGCAGTTATTGTGTGAATTACTGATACATCATTATAAACATATTGTTTTTGCAATAGGGAGTCAGAAGCCATTTTAAAGACCAGCGTATGGTGCAAAAAGACTGACAGCATATGTATGACTGTCTTTACAAAAATTAAAATGGTGTCTGTGTGTTAGACTGTTGGTTTACTGGATACCATCAGAGAGGTCTGTAGACAATAGCTCTGTTCAGAAGGCGGCACTTGGACCTCAATGAAATGGTTGTCAGTCTGGATGTTGCATGTGCCTTTACTTACACTTCTGTGTAACATATTCAGAGAAAATAAATGTCTTTACTAAATCTGCATCAATATGCACAAACACATGCGTATGGATTTATGTTCATACTCGATGGACCTTGTGCGGGACAATGGATTAGGATGTTAGATTTAAAGGAGGATAACTTATTACATGTCTTTTTATATAAGAAGTATTTCAGGACAGCTCATTCTCATAACCTACTGTCACCAAAGAGAGAAAGGCGTTTGCTCAAACTATATAAGAATTCCACATTCAGTAACTCACTAGGGAACACAAGACTTAATGCCAGGAAACCACCTTTCCCATCTACCATTGTCCTGTTTCCAGAGTCCTGTCATCAATAGGCCTTTTTGTTCATTTTCACAAAGCCCATATCACACAATAAATGGCCCTTTGTTTCACTGTGCGCACTGTTACAACCAACATTCTTTTTTCCCCTGTATGAACTACCCCAGCCCCCACAGCTCCTGAGGTGAAACCAAAAGCTCATATTGAGGTGCCTGTCACACGCACAGAAAACACAGTAAGAAAAGTGTAAAACAAATGCCAAAATGGCATAACATTGAAAAGTAAGTGTCTGACAGCAGGTTAAAACAGCTCTTTCTGACATACCACCCTGTTAATGAAAATTAAGTACTACACTGAAGTAGGACCTGACTAGCTACTCCACAAAGACCATGAGACTTCTACAGCCCTCTCTAATATGTGCTATAGGAAGCATGAATGCCACAACAATATTCCAGAGCACAGCGAATAAAGGTTAAAGGGTCAAGAGTGAATAAGTGTATTCACTTTTCACAGAGACTCTGTATATCTAACTTCTTCATGGCCTGTTATACTTAAGTAGCCTCTATATTATACAAGCCAATCTAATTTCTGCTCTGCTGCTCTTTACGTCAGTGGAGAGAAGTCAAAAATATGAATGGCTCTGAGGTTTGAACTGAATAAAGCACACAAAAGAATGAAGACCTGTAGCACACTGACTTTCTGAGCCTCTTGCAGAGGTGTTGAGAATATTGTATTCAAAGCAAGGAAAAAAAACCATCAATTTCATCGAGTTGTCTCAAACTATTGACCTACCAGTTATTGTCTTTACAACATTTACACTAACTTACACAAATGTAAACGTTCAACTTAAGGCAATGCAATTATTCAGTCATTTCCAATCTTTCAGCAGCTGAGCTGTTTCACCAGACAACCTCAGCATACAATACAAAGCAGGCCATGGAATTTCAACACTCTTTTGGGTGGACAGTAGGACACCGTTGGTTATGTCATGTGACGCAACCTCGAACGTCAATCAAAATTAAATAAATAATTAAACTGACCCTCTCTCTCTCTCTCACACACACACACACATACCCACACTGCATATGTCGAAAATTGGTCTTACGGATTCATATTTTACCCTATATTCCGATCTACTGCCCTCTAAAAGTCACACTCCCAATACAACACACCATGACATGATATTTTGGCGTGGCGGCGTCATCAGTACTTGAAGTTGTAGCGTGGGTGGATGCCTAGGAGTCTTGATTCTTTTAATTACAAACATTCGCTAGTTACTCTTGCGTGCGTATTGCGTGCTGTGCAAAAATATACTAATCCCACTAAACAAGTGATTTCAGTTAATGTATGTTTTCTTTTCAGTACAATGCAATGATTCCGATGGGACCATGTCTCAGCCTAATATTAATGCGGTGCACCACTGCAATTACGCGCCTGTGGAAAGTGACATTAATTGGTCGCTGTCGCGAGATGATTTGCATTGACAGAAAACCTTTGTACGTTTGTACTAATTGATGGCATCGAAGGATGTCCGTTTGGCTTTCACTACCGCCGACAAAAGAATCTCCAAAGCAACTTCCAAAGACATAAGGTAAGGATGCAAGTCTAATCACTTGGCTGAGCTGACGATGGGAAGGGTCTGTTACACACAACTTCAGAATGCCATATAAAGATTTCCGTTTTTTAAAATAAATATATAAAAAATAAATATATTAATATATCATAAATTTGATTGCGTCACGGACAAAGATCAAAAGGTGACGTGTTGCTTATCATCAGCTAGTTGTACAACAATGCGAAAGTGCGAAAGTAGGTAAAGCTATAAAATGACACAAATGTATGTACTTATTTAATCAAAATGATTTGCTAATGAGAATGATCTTTGGTTTATGCCTTAGTTTGATATTCATTTGTGTCCGAATATTTTACACCGTTCCACTGAAGTAGGTGACTTTGACCATCCCCCAAAATCCCACCTAATATGTGATTAAAGAAGCAGTTATTTTTGTTACCCTATTTGCAGTGTAGTTTAGTATGATCTATCAAAATTATTTAAAGAACATTTACAGTGTAGGATATGCACGCATTTGAACTTTTAACATAAAAAAATTACAAGTATCAAATAAAATACACCGAAAATCAATGTAAATATTCAGTGTAAAGTTACCTGTCGTACAAACGATGAAATTAGCTTGAAGAATGATAAATATTTCCAAGATTAAATCCATGCTTTATCTTCATTCCAGGTACATTGCGCACAGGAACACACCGATCAATTGCAGATGTTGAGTCCACCCAGTCTCTTTCCTCGTGCACACCTTCCACAAGGTACTCTCCAAATCAGACACATAGCAGATTTATCTTGAAGACATGATGCGCATTTCAAACCAAACTAAAATCCATGCAGGACCACACACCAAACATATAGAACATTCGAATAAAATCCTCAGTGTGACCACTTCAAGCGATGTTTCGTTGCGCCCCACGAACCTCCATAAAAGCACTTCAACGTTCTTTACCTTCCCGGAAAAGCTTTCAGATGCGTCTCATATCCCACGACATGATGGATCCGCTCATCTGATCCTGCGAAGAGAGCAAAACTGAATGGGACTAAACGTGCGCACACAGTGAGCAATGTCGGGGCTCTACGGGAGAGCTGCAATTTTAACTCAGCCGACTCTTAAACTCAAGGTAGTAGTAGTGCTCGCAGGACCTCGCGTTTAGCTGCAAGGGGGCGTGCTACTCTCATATTCACGTCGCAGTACAAACGAACAGACTACACACCCTCGCACTCGCAAGATAACGTGCGTATGCACGGCGAGTTTTAACTATGTCTACATGGATTGCTCTCCCTGTAAGCCTACTAAAATCTAAGAGTAGTATAAGGAAGCGGTAAATGGACCGAGATCGGATTATCGGAGCACAAAATTAAACCCACAATCAACTTCAACGCCCTGTACAGTGCACAAGAAGAAAAATGATCACGTAATGGGCGACTTTTACGTTTTGCAAAATAAATCAATAAATTACCATTGATGTGAACACTATATTGTTCATCTTCAGACACGCCTACATTAAAACGACAGAAACAACGACAACAATAATAATAATATTAAATAACAGTTGGGTTCACCAACTACTGTTTAAATACAGTTTCTCACATACAGATTAAGCCTGAATCTAGACTAACATAAATTTTGAGTGGTGATTCACCACTGGAACTTAGTGCAGTTCAGTCCAAGACTATGTTTAATCCATGTTCAACAACCTATCACTTGAATTGATGGAGATAGTAGGGTCTTCTTTGCTTCCCAAAACATACTATTGCCAAAACAATGCTTCACCTGTTTAAAGTCGTTAACCTATATATACAGAAACATTTCTAAGATAAAATGGCTACCTTGGTTATAGGACAAGATGTTTTATGATCTCTGATGCCTTGTGTAATCTGTGATACTTTATGTCAAGTGAAATCATATAATTTTATTAGTGTGTACATCTAATGAAAGTGCAAAGAAGCACTTCTAATGAATGTGCTTTGTTGCAGCCTTTCTGTGACTTTTATACTAAATCCCTGTATCAGTATTATTTGACTACTGAAATTCACTTGTATTTAAGGATACTGCTTAAAAAAAGCAAACACTGTAAAGCCTTGTGATGCATGTACATCTGCTGTGGCTGTTCAGAACCCAAAGGGATTCTGATGTCCACCACCTTACGTGCAGCAGCCCCTTTCACTTCTGCAGGACTGCAGATCTCAGATCAGTTTTTCTTTCCACTTTCATTTTGAGGTCACTTTGTCTTTGTGACCTGCAACAAAAAAAAAAACATTACAAAGAAACTTCTGATCTGGCATCACATAATAATGCAATGATGCTATAAACCAAGATGTGCAGATAATGATGTACACGTCAAACCTATGAGGCCGTGCACGTAGAGCACAGGGCAGTGCTGTGTTACCAGTCCTCCAGCAGTGCTGTGTTACCAGTCCTCCAGCAGTGCTGTGTTACCAGTCCTCCAGCAGTATTGTGTTACCAGTACTCCAGCAGTATTGTGTTACCAGTCCTCCAGCAGTGCTGTGTTACCAGTCCTCCAGCAGTGCTGTGTTACCAGTCCTCCAGCAGTATTGTGTTACCAGTCCTCCAGCAGTGCTGTGTTACCAGTCCTCCAGCAGTGCTGTGTTACCAGTCCTCCAGCAGTATTGTGTTACCAGTCCTCCAGCAGTGCTGTGTTACCAGTCCTCCAGCAGTGCTGTGTTACCAGTCCTCCAGCAGTATTGTGTTACCAGTCCTCCAGCAGTGCTGTGTTACAAGTCCTCCAGCAGTATTGTGTTACCAGTCCTCCAGCAGTATTGTGTTACCAGTCCTCCAGCAGTATTGTGTTACCAGTCCTCCAGCATTATTGTGTTACCAGTCCTCCAGCAGTATTGTGTTACCAGTCTTCCAGCAGTGCTGTGTTACCAGTCCTCCAGCAGTATTGTGTTACCAGTCCTCCAGCAGTGCTGTGTTACCAGTCCTCCAGCAGTATTGTGTTACCAGTCCTCCAGCAGTATTGTGTTACCAGTCCTCCAGCAGTGCTGTTATCAGTCCTCCAGCAGTATTGTGTTACCAGTCCTCCAGCAGTGCTGTTATCAGTCCTCCAGCAGTATTGTGTTACCAGTCCTCCAGCAGTGCTGTGTTACCAGTCCTCCAGCAGTATTGTGTTACCAGTCCTCCAGCAGTATTGTGTTACCAGTCCTCCAGCAGTGCTGTTATCAGTCCTCCAGCAGTATTGTGTTACCAGTCCTCCAGCAGTGCTGTGTTACCAGTCCTCCAGCAGTGCTGTGTTACCAGTCCTCCAGCAGTGCTGTGTTACCAGTCCTCCAGCAGTACTGTGTTACAAGTCCTCCAGCACTGCTGTGTTACCAGTCCTCCAGCAGTATTGTGTTACCAGTCCTCCAGCAGTGCTGTGTTACCAGTCCTCCAGCAGTGCTGTGTTACCAGTCCTCCAGCAGTATTGTGTTACCAGTCCTCCAGCAGTGCTGTGTTACCAGTCCTCCAGCAGAATTGTGTTACCAGTCCTCCAGCAGAATTGTGTTACCAGTCCTCCTGCAGTGCTGTGTTACTAGTCCTCCAGCAATGCTGTGTTACCAGTCCTCCAGCATTGCTGTGTTACCAGTTTTCCAGCAGTGCTGTTACCAGTCCTCCAGCACTGCTGTGTTACCAGTCCTCCAGCACTGCTGTGTTACCAGTCCTCCAGCAGTATTGTGTTACCAGTCCTCCAGCAGTATTGTGTTACCAGTCCTCCAGCACTGCTGTGTTACCAGTCCTCCAGCAGTGCTGTGTTACCAGTCCTCCAGCAGTATTGTGTTACCAGTCCTCCAGCAGTATTGTGTTACCAGTCCTCCAGCACTGCTGTGTTACCAGTCCTCCAGCAGTGCTGTGTTACCAGTCCTCCAGCATTATTGTGTTACCAGTCCTCCAGCAGTATTGTGTTACCAGTCCTCCAGCAGTATTGTGTTACCAGTCCTCCTGCACTGCTGTGTTACCAGTCCTCCAGCAGTGCTGTGTTACCAGTCCTCCATCACTGCTGTGTTACCAGTCCTCCAGCAGTGCTGTGTTACCAGTCCTCCAGCAGTGCTGTGTTAACAGTCCTCTAGCAGAATTGTGTTACCAGTCCTCCAGCAGTGCTGTGTTACCAGTCCTCCATCACTGCTGTGTTACCAGTCCTCCAGCAGTGCTGTGTTACCAGTCCTCCAGCAGTGCTGTGTTAACAGTCCTCTAGCAGAATTGTGTTACCAGTCCTCCAGCAGTGCTGTGTTACCAGTCCTCCAGCAGTGATGTGTTACCAGTCCTCCAGCACTGCTGTGTTACCAGTCCTCCAGCAGTGCTGTGTTACCAGTCCTCCAGCAGTGCTGTGTTACCAGTTCTCCAGCAGTGCTGTGTTACCAGTCCTCCAGCACTGCTGTGTTACCAGTCCTCCAGCAGTGCTGTGTTCCATTTACACATATTGATCCCAGCAGCCTTTTTCCAGGCAACTTTTTGCAATGACAGTACTTTACATAACAATGTCATTTCCTAAAAAAATTATACATTTCCATCAAGCAATTCATGTATATTGCAAATTGTATGCATTTTTTTGACTTCCCTGACCTTTCTACGGTCTACTGAAGGCAGACCAAGAAGAACCGAATAAACTCAGAACTACATGGCTGGTTTGTTTCTTAGGTCTCACCCAATCAGCTGGGCTGTAGCAATGTGAAATAAGTGGAGTATTTCTTTAAAAGCCTACAAGAAACATCCCCTTTAATGTGCCATAGTCCATATTTGAACAGATTTGTATGGATTGATATATTCCGATTTATATTTATATTTTACTTTTTATTTGTTTTGTTTATTACATCCATGCAAACATTACTTTCAACAAAGCCTTTCTTTGATATTTTCCATCAAATGCAGTTGTAATGTTATTTTCTGGAAGTGAGAAAGTTTCTCCTTCGCAGTCGCTCCACTGCTGTGCCAGCATCCTGTTACTCCAGCTGTGCTTATGTGCACCACTTCATTGTGGAAGATGCACATAATGAAAATCATAAGCTATTAAAGCACACGTCACTGAACCTATGTGCAAATGTTGTGTTTTCCTATCAAAGGATTTCCGATGTAGATTTCAACCACATTTCAGTATTTGTCTGTGAAAAATGCATTGAACTTCATGGCTTTTGATTATCACTGTTAAAGGTACCCGTTTAATAATAGGGCCCTATTTTCCTGACACCAAAACACATTGCCTTATGCCAACCAGTACTACATAAGGGCAAGTCAAACAGACAGACAATCAGTGACAGACAGTCACTACATTCACATAAGGGCATGTCCAACAGACAGTCAGTACATTCACAACATTCAGTACTTTTGCGATATTCATTATCACCATGTGCAAAAAAAGTGAAGTGGAATATAAATAGGGGTTGTGGTAATTAATATCTGCCAAGCTCCCTTCACTTCTTAAGTATCTCTACTGAACGCAATGGCTGTACACCATATTAAGACAGCAGTAAGAGTAGTTTATAACCCACATGACCAAGCTTCTGTTAATTATTAGGTGGAGACATGCCACCCATTGACACCTCCCCTTACACTACTTATTTACATAGACCATCTCATTTACATTTCTTGTGCCAGTTCTTGCAGTATGCAAAGTATGCAAATGCTAACCCTAGCACTATAACACATGGGTATTTGTATGATAGCGCAAAGTAGAAATGTAATGTAAGTCTTGTTCACCCATGAAAACAGGTCCCATAGCCTCTTTTTCTAGTACAGTAGATACAAGCATGATAACTCTTTTTGTCATCGTCATCTGCAGGGGCAGTAATTCCAGTGCACCAAACCACACAATGTCACTGACAGGTGACCCAGAAAAGATAAAGAGATGAAGAAAGGGAATATCATTTGGAGGGTATCCATTAGAACACCAAAGGACAACCTTCCCATCTTCAACAGCTGCATGGCTACAAGATGTTTTATGGGTCATGAATGGGGGCATGAGGACATCTCTGCACACTACTATGCTGGAGAAGTCATGGCTTTTATCATTTGCAATTGGAAGCCTCAGTTCTCCATTCAGCTGTAAGGGGCGTGACACAAACCTTGCAAATGGGAAGTGACACAGACACAGGCATGCTTAACAAACCCAGGGTTTATAAAACAGCTCTGACTTTTAACACGGATCAGTCTTTTAATGATTTGCATCCAGTCTCAATAAGGGCTTCTGCAGTAAAGTTGGCTGGGATTTTGCTGATTGATGGCACTAATTACAACCAAGCCTACGTGGATATGAATGACTGAACTTGTAATGGAAAAATCAAAGCACATTAGGTCTCCCGCATGATTTGACATTGACCATAATCTCATAAAAAAATTACCTAAGAACTGTAAAACAATAACAAGTGGGAAGTTCAGTGACTAATAATGACTATATAACTTTTCCAGGCCAGCATACTGACTTTCTTAACTACAATTGTCTAGACCTTCTGACAGTTAAATAACATTTTATCCTTTGTATAGAATGTGTCAATCAATGCTTTATGTCTGTAAAGATTTTTTGGTGCAAGAAAATGTGTTCTATGCAAGAAAAGTGCTTGTAGCATGCATAAAATTACTAATAATTATAACTCACACTGAGCAATGCAGATGACTCAATTGCGTTGTTTTGATTAATATTTTCCCCAGTGGACCCGAGACCTAACATGTCACTCATGCTTCATTTTCCATCTCCCATGATATACACAGTAATGGGATGGCTTTGCACTCATCTGGCGAATTTGCTGTAGAAAGAGGTTTCTAAACAGAAAGTACAAGCCTTGACTGCAAATTACAAACATTTTCCGCTGCACTTATCTATTATGCTTTCAATAAAAATGCAGGTTGCATTTGTTGAGAGATCTCTCCTTGGTTTACATGTAAAAATTAAATGATTTTTTTTTCTTCCAAAGTGAGAGTAATCACAGGGGAGAACAAGGTATAAATTCTAGATTGCACACCTCAAATTCACTGAATGCATACATTCAACACCAAACACTGAATTCATAATAAAATAAAAAATAAGTTTTGTTGTCTGGGCTGTCTGAGAATAGATGAATGTTGATCAAACACAGGAAGAAAAACGATCTCTAGAAATGCAGACTCTTCCATCAATCAACAAATTGTGGCATGTTTAAAAATATCCAGTGCACCTAAAGCCCATCAGGATTAGCAGAGCTAATGGGAATTGTTTTATCCACACAAAGGCTCATTTGTTTTATGTGGGTTTTTAGGGCTACCCTTCAGTAACTGAAGCGAGAGCATGTGTTTACTCGATTACATAGTTGACTGACATTCAGTTTTTGATTATCCTTATCTGGATGCCCATTTGTTCTGCTTCAAATCACTCTATACTTTGGTACAGAGACTTCTGTAAGTCTTTTGGACTAAAACTGTTTATTAGGTGTCTATAAGGTGTTCATTATCAGGTTACTGCTTTCATATGCATATCTAAAGTAATATTGTTTGCCATAAACATAAGAAACCATGCTACTTAACACAGAGTACTCACATCATAGCATAGGAGACCCTGCAACAGTCTGTGTACCCTTAGTGTCAATAGTGGCTAATTTTCTGGGCAAGGATTATGTTTATTTATGGATTGTAGGATTCTCAACAGAATGTTTTCATCAGTAGCATTATTAGTTTTTTACAAGGCATATTGTCTTTATGACTCACACTGTGTAATATGTAAAGACAATGTTGATTTAAGACATAGAAGGTAAAGAAACTGTGGTACCTTGACATGCATGCTACAGTTCCATATGATAAACATATATAGAGTGAATCACAGTGTTACTCTGTCACATGGTTTGGATTTACGCAATTGCTCTTCGAGAGTCGTCTTCCTACGCACCACGGAGACTGTGGGCAGTGTTCCCTTAGTTATTCGCCCTGTAGGACTCCTAGTGCTCGTTGCTTTTTAGAGAAATCTAACACCTACAGATAAAAATGTGTTTCACCCACGCACCATTTGGTCTCTCAAACAAGCAGAACAATACGCTTTATGTTATTTCTCCATTACAGAGAGATATATGGTGGCCCCATCACTTCAAGGTTTTTATAGTGCTTTTATTCATCATCATTGACATGCAATGGTATGCTGCAATCCCATGAATGTGCACACTAAACACACAAACACACGCACATACAGACATAGACACACACACACACACACACACACACACACACTCAAACACGGTCACCCCAATCTGGCGTGTTCATGTTGCTAAGACATTCCTGAAAGCATTATTGTTTAGATATACTGAGAAAACATTTCTAAAACAATTGCCCTTGTTCTGAAGATGCGAAATGTATCACTGAGTCAGGCAGGAAATGATTGAATTAAAACTGAGTTTGGTTTAGTAGGTAAGGTGACATTGACCTATTTCCTGGTGGTAATTCACACAGAGTGGCATTAAACTGGGACACCTTCCTTAATTCTGAACATTTTTTCAGATTAAATGATGAGAGCAGATAATCTGCTTTTAACCTGAGAGAAGCAAGGATAGTAAAGGGATTACAGGTAACTGTACAATTCCAACATAGTCTTTCCTTTGGCCAAAGCTGGCAAAAGCATGAGTAGAGTTTATGCTGATGAGTCATCCATTACTGCCCTTACGACATATCAAATGATGTTTTATATTGATTATTCAGAGGAGGTTGAAACACAGTGTCAATCAAATATTCTGTTCATTTGTTACAGAATCTGCTGGTCCAGATGATGTCCACGGTCTTTGGACCTTGCCATATTTTTTGGTCTCATGGACTTTGAACATTCTATGACATTCACTGAAGTGCTGAAGTTATTATGTCAAGTCCATAGGGCCAAAGGCTACAAGTATTTTAAAAGGGGGAAAAAACAACAGTGAAAGCATATAAAAACCCCTGTGCAAGGGTGGGCATCTTTTTCTTGGAGCAGGAAGAAATGTTTGTTCATCTGCACCATGCAAATTACAATATATCAATTCCATAACTAGATTTTGGTTTATTTTGGATACACATCACATAAAGAACACACTTAAACACAGAAATACAAATGGCTACTATGCACATACAGCTGTTTAGGATGTCTGATATGTTTTATAAAAGTATACTTGTCCTCTTAAAAAAAAAAATCAAAGGTATTTGGTTTGGTCTTATATAATTGTTTATTCGGGTCTTTTATAATTATTTATATGAAATAGATCTTTACAGATTTTATAACATATGTACCTATTAATGCATCTCTTACATACTTCATTTAAACATATTATCACTGTTGGTGACATCCAAACAAAATCTTGGGTCAAACAATATTGTGCATGACCACAATGTTTATTGTGATTATTGTATTTTACGTGTGCAGACTACTAAGAACATCTGACTCGTGTCAGAACTTTCACACGTGATTTATACATGTGCTGACAGCCGAATGTCCAGGCTGTGGCGCACGCCCGTCCTCCTCTCTGGGGAATAAAGCTGGGTGTTATCCTCGTCGGCCAGTTTGACTGCCTCGCACAGTCTGAGTTCATGGCTGGAGCTAAAAAATTGCTAACACAAACACAACATGCTCCCTGAGATGGCATCCCGGAGCAGCTCACGGGGATAGAGAAGGGAAAGTCCATGTACGAGCACAGACTCAAGCGTCATAAAGCTCGTAATCTTCATCTGCAGTGATTTTGATATACCCATTGCATGAATAATGTGAAAGTGTGTTATGAAAAAATAAATGAATAATTAGTGCTTTGCTTTCTGGGCCTGGTGCCTTATTGATGAAGCTCCTGTGAGATTTCAAGCAGGCTTAACTGTCCTTCACTGTCTTTGTGTGTTATCTTGTCTTGTCTGTGGTATTTGTAACACAGTACATACAAACCACACTCACAAACACACACACACACACACACACACACACACAGATCAGACACAAAGGTTTTTTTTATTACAGAAAAGGGAAGGGGCAATCAGTATTTTTGCACTGCAAACGACTGTAATAGCAATGGTAACAGGGAGGACAGTGGCTCTAGCCTGTCTGAGACATATAGCCCTTAGTGCATCTGGATTCTATCAGCATAATTGTCTATTTCTTTCTTTTTTCCCCCAGCTGTTCCCATGAGAGGATAATTTCTGTCCTGTTTGGTTGATGAACTGCGAGAGCAATTGTCCATGACACTAGGCTGCCAGCATCTTCCTCTCAAACCCAGACCCCTCACTGATTCTGCTACATTTCAGGACAAGTAAAAAAAACATGTGCTTGTGTAAACCAGGAGTAATAGAGAATGTAATTAATCATAATCTTGATTTATTCTAGAGTACTGCAGATGTACATTGATGAACGGGAACAGTTTCGAATAAAAATAAATAAATAAATAAACTGCTTACATTTATTTTAATAAAGAATAAAATAAAAACCTTAATGCGTTAAGCAGCAACTAGCCAGTTTTCAATGATGCCCATTTGAGAGACGGAGACGTTGTTTTGGCCAATCGGCTTCGAGTAGACGTTTTTTACCTTCGTTTTTTCTTCTAGTAGAAAAAAAACTTTTCCTGTGTTAGGAGAGAAAGAGAGCGCCAGAGCATCTAGCTAGAAATGTCTCCGCTCATCATATTAAAAAAAATAGGTAAACGCTAGGAGTAAGCGTTTCTAACCAGTGAAGTAATCGCTAACGAGTTGACCACCGCTGATAAATCTGGAAATGTGCAGAGTAGAGGAAAAGCGAAAAGTCACTTATTCTAACTACGCACTTTCCAGACTAAGTGTCCAGGTAATCTTCAGGTAGAGGGAGAATTTCGCGCCTGAAGCTACCTATGATGGCGTATAGAAACCGGATTGGATTTGGTGAGTGCAAAATACCCTTATATATGTCTCCTGACCAAAAATGGCCAAATAAGTATATAGAATATACCACTAGCCTAAGCTAAGCTAACGCCTTCGAATGTAATGGGAGCTAAGCTAAGCTAATGTTATCGAACAGAACGGTAGCTAAGCAAAACTAAGGTAATTGAATGTGATCGGAGCTTAGCTAAAATACTGCTCTAGGTGAGCCACAGCCATGTGTATGAATTTGTGTGAAGGTAGAGTTGTTACTAGACTGTTTTCATGTTGTGTACAGACTTTTGGCATCTGCGTGAAAACTGAAACTCTTGTTATCAATAAATAACACTTTGGGAAAAGTAGAGGTTTTATTCTGCTTTAAATCCAAGAGACTTTCCAAGGGAGATTTCATTTCTTCCCTTGAGTTACTGTTTTATTTATATGTTTATATTGCTTTGTCCCTTAAGTGATTCTCATATCCATTTGTTTACTGGTACAGGTATTGATAATTGTTAGCTTTTATTTTTATGGTTAAATCCATAGGTCCAGGTTTAATGATAGAAAGGTTAACTTAAAGTTAAACTAATCCTGAACTCAATTACACATTAGTTCCTGCTTCTTAAATAGGAAGTACAGTCCTAAACCTTGAAATTAAATGCCAAAGACTAACAGTACTTACCTTTACCTCACAATTTAAACTGGATCTAAAGGGAAAAAAGAAAGAAACCAATTAGTTGAAAATAATAACTGAAACCCAACAAAACAGCAAGATGCATGAATCCTTACATCTGAGTTTGGTGATTAAGTGAACATTGTTCATATTCTGTGGGAAAATTCTGTGTAGCCTATTTGTTATTCATTTTCCTTTGAAGAACTTCATTCAACATTCTTTAATACATTTCATAATTTCCACATAGCTGGTGTAACCTTCTTGTATGTGTGTGTGTATATATATATATATATATATATATATATATATATATATATATATATATATATATATATATATAGATAGATAGTTTACTAAAGCAGTATGATGAATGTGTAAGTTTTCATCATAATCAACTTTTATTTTTTAATACTTTAATCGTTTCATAATTGTTAGTTAAACCTGGCCTTGCTCCCAGTACAACAGGATAAGTTATGAAACATGTCAGCTAGCTTGGGCACTTGGGCAGCTGTGTTGATTAAAGCAGTCACTTGCTTGTGCCGTGTGAGTCCTGTCTAATAGCTTCTGAGCCTATAATGCAGTCAGAAGTAACAAAGGGACCAATTGTTTTGGATGGATGCGTCCTCCATATCTGCTATATATTAACCCCTGTTTGCACAAGTTGTTATACTGCAGTCAGTAAATCTTCCACACCAGCCCATGAAATGTTGGATGCTAGACGGGGTTGTCTGAGGTAACGGCAGACTCAGTAGTGTGACTTCCTGTTTCTCACAGATCAGACTCACTTGACGTCACTTCTGAGTGGTCTGCCTCCATGCTCATAGTCTTAATGGGCTGTACATTTTGAGTATGGCTGTTCAGCATGCAACGACACACTCACAATACAGCAGCATCCATTAACAAGTCTATCAAGCTTGCTCACGGCCATTATTTATTCAATGCAAAATGTATTAGTGTACTTTGTACAAATATACAAGTGTAGCAATAGAACCGGTTCACAATGGAGTAGTCGGGGAACATTTGGTGGGTCGTTGTCTCAGCTTTATTCAAGATCCAGCTCTCTCCCCGTTGCCCCAGTATTACTTACTTTATTACAAAGAGATAGAGCAATATTCTGTAAAACAGCCTTAAAATGAGAACAACTCCCATCATTACAAATCATTACATGATTTATTCTAGAGTACTGCAGATGTACATTGATGAACGGGAACAGTTTCGAATAAAAATAAATAAATAAATAAACTGCTTACATTTATTTTAATAAAGAATAAAATAAAAACCTTAATGCGTAAAGCAGCAACTAGCCAGTTTTCAATGATGCCCATTTGAGAGACGGAGACGTTGTTTTGGCCAATCGGCTTCGAGTAGACGTTTTTTACCTTCGTTTTTTCTTCTAGTGGAAAAAAAACTTTTCCTGTGTTAGGAGAGAAAGAGAGCGCCAGAGCATCTAGCTAGAAATGTCTCCGCTCATCATATTAAAAAAAATAGGTAAACACTAGGAGTAAGTGTTTCTAACCAGTGAAGTAATCGCTAACGAGTTGACCACCGCTGATAAATCTGGAAATGTGCAGAGTAGAGGAAAAGCGAAGAGTCTCACTTATTCTAACTACGCACTTTCCAGACTAAGTGTCCAGGTAATCTTCAGGTAGAGGGAGAATTTCGCGCCTGAAGCTACCTATGATGGCGTATAGAAACCGGATTGGATTTGGTGAGTGCAAAATACCCTTATATATGTCTCCTGACCAAAAATGGCCAAATAAGTATATAGAATATACCACTAGCCTAAGCTAAGCTAACGCCTTCGAATGTAATGGGAGCTAAGCTAAGCTAATGTTATCGAACAGAACGGTAGCTAAGCAAAACTAAGGTAATTGAATGTGATCGGAGCTTAGCTAAGATAGTCTATCAAGCTTGCTCACGGCCATTATTTATTCAATGCAAAATGTATTAGTGTACTTTGTACAAATATACAAGTGTAGCAATAGAACCGGTTCACAATGGAGTAGTCGGGGAACATTTGGTGGGTCGTTGTCTCAGCTTTATTCAAGATCCAGCTCTCTCCCCGTTGCCCCAGTATTACTTACTTTATTACAAAGAGATAGAGCAATATTCTGTAAAACAGCCTTAAAATGAGAACGACTCCCATCATTACAAAAGATGCGCCGATGTCAGGTCTCAGAAATGTCATGGGTAGTGTATGGACTAGGATGTCTGGATTCATATGCACTGCAATATTTGATAGACCTCATCTAGATATATGTGGTTGCATTTAATAATAGAGACCTACTACTCAAGCAATATTTTTCACTATCCTTAACCCTATTTATTGTAACAGATGGAAGAAATAGACACACACACACTAATTACAGCTGTGGGGCTTAAACAGCTTCTGCACAATTATATTCAAAGTGTTTTAACAAGGCTCTTTACTTTTTGATCAAGTGAAATGCTATGCAAATGCAAAAAAAAAAGCAGAAAAAAGACATTGTTGTGTGTGCACTCACCACCTATTTTTTGAGGTTGGCACAGTGACTTTGATGACACATAATGGTTTTTCTTTCTCTAGCTATAATTACTCCAAAGAACCATGTTAAGCACGGTTGTCAAACAAAAGGGTCACACAGAGACATCTTACCTAACAGCCTAGACATGCTATTATATTCAAAGGCATGGAATTATAGTACAGACATGAATTACTGCTAAAACTCTAATGCAACAGTACTTATAAGGGTATGTGTACCCTCAAAGCTCCCAGTTTTAAGAGAAAATTAACACAGCAACCATATTCAACACTCACTACTGACTCCATTCCTTATGAATTGTATTTTTTCTGCTTTTTCACAATTAACATGAGTATTATAGAAGCCCTTTTTCAAAACACTAATGAGCTTTCTGAGAGCACTAGAAATGCTGCAGTAAAATGCCCCTCAGTAGCCAAAATTAATTCAAAATCGCAACTCTCACAAGACCCAGAGCTAAAGAGAGAGAGAGTCAGACACAGAGCCAGGCCAACAAGCAGACATGCTCTCTTGTAAAGACCAGGGAGGTAGAAAAAAGAAATTACAGACATCTCACTGAAAAAATCAATTGCATAGCAGAGAAAATGTTACTCATGTAACGTGAACTGTTCATATGATATATTTGTAGTCAACCAAAACCCCTTTAAAACACCCCACCATTACTGAGTCGAAGTCATTCATGCAATTCAAATATTACATCACTTGGCATCAAAAAGCATAGATTATAGAAAATGCATGAGATATGGCTTTAACTAATACTGGGCCAGGCAGCTGAGAGAACTGCAAAAGCTTGTATAACTTTTAAATGTAAATGAGTCTTAATAATTGAGAAAGGCAGTACAACTCTTAGACCAAAATGCCTATAATAATATCATTAGCCTTTTTCTCTCCATAGGTAGAAATTACCTTTTTTTTAAAATGCCAGAGCACATTATATATATATATTTATATGAACATGGAGTGAAATAGAAGAGGTATTATTTAATACTATGTCTGGGTCGGAATGTTTAGATTCATAATGATAATAATAGTAAACAATGCTGGTGATGCTTTACATTCCATCTAATGTAAAGGCAAGGTGTGAAGATGTGGAGTAATCTAAATTTAGCACTTATGTCTGCATGAACTTGAAAATAGAAATTAAATGAAGCACTATTTTTGTGAAATAAGGTTTTATCAATTAACCATTCTAAATAGATAAAATGGGGTAGATCTTGTTTCATTACATTACAACTCCCTAAATCTAATATTGAGACTTTCTATATCTAACAAACTATTCTGACTGTATACTGTATAAAGGGTTCCATAGTGATGATGCAACACCTACTTCAATAAGAAAACCCAGAACACTTAATTGCAAAGAAGAGAATTCTCAAGCACAGATTCACAGCTGCAAATGTAGGTGTAGGCTAGAAGCAGCTGTGCAGCATCATCACTTTACTCATCCCTTTACAGCTTCATACCTCACTTTACTCATCCCTTTACAGCTTCATACCTCACTTTACTCATTCATTTACAGCATCATACCTCACTTTACTCATCCATTTACAGCTTCAGACCTCACTTTACTCATCCCTATACAGCTTCACACCTCACTTTACTCATCCCTTTACAGCTTCATACCTCACTTTACTCATCCCTTTACAGCTTCATACCTCACTTTACTCATCCCTTTACAGCTTCATACCTCACTTTACTCATCCCTTTACAGCTTCACACCTCACTTTACTCATCCATTTACAGCTTCAGACCTCACTTTACTCATCCATTTACAGCTTCATACCTCACTTTACTCATCCATTTACAGCTTCATACCTCACTTTACTCATCCCTTTACAGCTTCATACCTCACTTTACTCATCCCTTTACAGCTTCATACCTCACTTTACTCATCCATTTACAGCTTCAGACCTCACTTTACTCATCCCTTTACAGCTTCATACCTCACTTTACTCATCCCTTTACAGCTTCATACCTCACTTTACTCATCCCTTTACAGCTTCATACCTCACTTTACTCATCCCTTTACAGCTTCATACCTCACTTTACTCATCCATTTACAGCTTCATACCTCACTTTACTCATCCATTTACAGCTTCATACCTCACTTTACTCATCCCTTTACAGCTTCACACCTCACTTTACTCATCCATTTACAGCTTCACACCTCACTTTACTCATCCATTTACAGCTTCATACCTCACTTTACTCATCCATTTACAGCTTCATACCTCACTTTACTCATCCATTTACAGCTTCACACCTCACTTTACTCATCCCTTTACAGCTTCATACCTCACTTTACTCATCCATTTACAGCTTCATACCTCACTTTACTCATCCCTTTACAGCTTCATACCTCACTTTACTCATCCCTTTACAGCTTCATACCTCACTTTACTCATCCCTTTACAGCTTCAGACCTCACTTTACATTATTATGAACAAGTGGCAAGTGCAAGATATTAGCTTATCCCTAACCTTGTGAACCAAACTTTGGTCATTGGTCTCATCAGCTAACAAGAACAATATTGAAACCAGAACTTCATATATACAGTGTAAAGACTGTAAAGAATTAAACATTTCACATTACTTTACTGTTGTGACTATGGGGACAAGATGCATATGTGCATGGCTTGCTTCAGTTACCCCTTGCACTTAATTCCCCAATGCTGACCCTAAACTTTAGTGTTGTTTATGTGTGTTACATTGTGCCTGGCGAGGCTAGTGTTCTTGCTGGAGTGTAAATTGATCTCACACTTCAGGAAGATGAAAATAGATTGCGTCTCACCCACCACCCAACTGAAACACTCCACGTTCACAATCTGGCCCTATCTGCAATTCAAAACAAGGCAATTATGTGGAATGTAGATGACTTTTGGGATTCGATCCTGACACTGTCATATAGAGAGGACACTGCAGATAATGGAGTACAGAGGTGACAGTGAGTGCAAGAAGAAAATAGACCAAATTATTAAGACATAAACGCTGAGCCCAAACCTCCGGATGACACAGTCCTGGCAGTGGCCCCGTGCCGGGGGATCAGTTCCTGGGATTCATGCAGCTCAGATTGTGCTATAATGCTGTGGACAGGTGGTGATAACTGAATTACTCAGGCACTTTCACTTCTGTTCAACTCCATGTACTGGTCGCTGCTGTGGATGTTATTCATATTATTTATACATACGATTTATAACACAGCAATTCATCAACATTATTAATATTTTCCCCTTTTTGCAAGTAACACCTCTGTTGTAACAGCAGATGTTTTATCAGTGTAATATCAGTGTGCATCATGGACACCCAACAATGGCAGTAAAACAATGAAGCACTTTTTGTAAGTCGCTCTGGATAAGGGCGTCTGCTAAATGCCGTAAATGTAAAAATGTAAATGTAAATGGCAACTTCTTGTGTGTGTGTTTTACATTTTAACACATTTGGCAGAGAATCTCATATTGATTTACAATTTTGAACCGTATATATGTAGGTGAGTGCAGTATTAGAAGCCCTGCCCAGGGACTCAAGAATTCAGCACTTACCCGGGCCTGAACCCGAGCCACCGTAGCTGAGCCAGCAGCCATACTCTCTACACTATACCAACCAGAATTGTCCTTGGTTCTGCTCTCTTATTGTTCTGAGTCGTTCCTTGTTGTCTTGACATTACCATCTACATTTGTAGCCTGTTTCCACTGTGTTGTGGCTAGTCATTGATTAATGTAACTGTTTAAACTCAACCTTTAGAGTTTGGGGTTTCCTGTCTCCATATTTACATTAATGTCAGCATCATACCTTTGAATTGTTTCTATTCACTTATACCCTTGTCTCGCTGTCTGATCACTGTGGCTTCTTGATCTCAGACAGCTTCATGGACCACGATTATGGGTTTACCCACAATAATCGTTGTTCTCATAGGTGGAGTTTTCTTGATACTAAAACACATTTTGAGGAAATAATAATCTGAAGGAATTATACCAACTGAAACTCTTTTGTAAATCAAGGGATATACTAGATCTCCATGTGGCCTACCAGTTTGAAGTAGCCTAATTCATAGCATGATATAGCATGATGACAGGAAGTATTTGTGTTTAAAGTTCAGTTAATCAGGACCAAAACGAGCCTATAATGCCTTCATAAGGGAGAAACAGCCTGAAAAAAAATGTTTGTGCAATGTAAAACTGCAGGATGTATCTACATAGACAACAAACTGCTATCTGTATTCTCCGTAATCTGTGTTATCTGTAATCTTATTCTGTGTAGACTGTGAAATGTTCAAACTTTGAAGTGTACGACACAGGCAAAAACGTCTTCACAAAAGCATTATGGACTCTCTTCCTTATATCAGCAATGGTCACTTGATCCCTCACGTTTGTCATAGGTATAAGGGCAGTCTTTTTCCTTGGAGGTGTAACCTTCTAAATTTATCATTACCATTGCCACAAGTGGCTGGTTTAATTAACATTTCTTTGAGGTCTTTTAATACTACTATTCCAGACAAGTGCCACATCTAGCAAACCCATGGGGAAAAAAGTTTGAGTGCTTTTCATCTCTGTGCAAAGGATAGTTTTAAATGGACATATCACTCTCCCAATATATGAGATATGAGTCATGTGTCGTATTTAGCTGTCATGGTGATAATAAGTTGATTGATGCCGTACTTGATCATAGTGGGCAGCTAGAGCCAACTGCGGAGTATCTGATGGGTAGGACATTCAAGGAAAAAAAAAAGAATGAGAAACCATGGACACCATGGAACACATTGGGGGAGGGAGAGGGTCATGGCCGGCTGTAGAAACCGCTAAGATAGTCATAGCACCCCAAGAAATTTCTGTGGTTTATTTAGAATTATAATACATAAATAAAGAATTTATAACTAAATTAATTATTTAATTATCATTAAACTCATAAACATAAAACTGACACAGTTTATTTGATTCATCCAGTGGGTACAGCACCCACTGAAATGTAGACTTCACTTTTACATTCTCCTAGCTACAATGGGATTTTTTGTAACAGCATGAACTGATTTATTTATTTATTTATTTATACTTCATAAACCTCCACACTATATCACATTATATTTAGAGATGTGTTCATGTAGGCTGGCTTGTGAACCTTACATTTTTATACCATGAGCCGAATATCTTGCTTTTCAGAGCAGTTATTGCATATGTGCATGTGTGTCTGTTTGTGTGTTGGGGTGTTGCAGTAGAATTTAAAATTTAAAGTGGTGAGTGCGACCAGCACATTAATGGGAATCCTTACATTTTAGAGAATCTTTCTGAAAAGTCAAATAACCTTATAGCACCAGCAATAGACTTATGCTGGTCATGTGCTATCCCTGTGTAACACAACAGAACGTAAATGAACACATGAAGAATACCAGTCTTAGAAGCAAAAGTAAAAAAAAAACAAAAACAAAGAAGGGGTGTGTGTAATTTGTGTCTCACCAGCTGTGTCATAAAATCTATGATTGTGAATCCCTATGGATAATTCACGCCTTTGCCCTTGGGAATCAGCGGGCCATTAATTTCATCTAGTTCTACTGTTTTTCTATCTAGGGTCTTCTATGTCATAATGGAACAGTCTGAGTAAGCATTGTCTGATTTTACCCATTAATATGATTTTGTAAAAATACTAATCCTTCTTCCAATTTGTGCCTCTGTGTTTAGTTTGTCTCTATAGAGGAGTAATAATGAGACACAGTATCCAACGCATAAATGTGATAAACTGCAATCTTATTCACACATAATTAGTGGTTAACAAGGAAGAGAAATATGTTTATACTACCATCTTAAGACAAAGAGAGAACTGCATAAGCACACACCAGATACTGTAGTCACCCATGAGGTTTAACCCAACAGTGCACTTACTCATTTGCTTTTTCTTCCATTCATTCTTTTGTGTGTTTGTCTTGATACAGACAGAGACTAACATAATTTATTTGTGTACCCCACCAGGAATTACTTGTCAAACATATTCTCTCTGTACGTAACCAGTGTGAGATTCCAATATAAGGAACAACTTGCACCATGAGACAAAGCAACAAATACCCTTGCAGTTTTTACTTCAGAACATCACAGATCACAGCACTCAAACTCTGCTGCACCTTTTCCATGCCATTTAACATTGTCATCTTGGTTAATCAGTAAATGGATGGTACATCTGGCCTACATTTGGATAATTCTTCAGATGTGTGCTTCTCTCTGGCCCTCAGCTGAAGAGAACTTCAGCCTCGTCTTTCATTACCTTTCATTTGCCACACTGAGACTTCTTGTCTGTAAGTAAGATGCCTGCTTTTAAAAAATTAGGGAAAGCTTTCTTTTAACAGGACAGAATAACACGCGCACACGACATCGTACAAAATGATTTTGAGCATTTCATTTACGCTGCCTTTACACTAGACAATATATTATCTCCTCATAATATATATTTTCTTTCTTCCTTTTTTGTGACTATGTAATCAGTGTACCAAATGTCCCTTTAGGCTCTCTTACTAGGAGACAAACATTTCCAGTTTTCTATCCTTGCCTTCCAGTTGCTCCTAAAATTCACATGACAACAAAGCAACGAAAGTAAAATATTGGCTTTGAACTTCAGAGCAATTGGGGGGAAATAATGCAAAAAAAAAATTATAAAAATGTCAGAGATCAGAAAACCTAGAAACTATACTGATTGTTTTTATACTCATTTTATACTCATACACCAGTAAAAAGGCATGAAAATCTTGAACTTCGGATCGCAGCTGAGCTGGATGTCCTTTGGTGCAGATACAGTGCGAGTCAACAGAATCAAAAACAGGTGTTGAAACCATCCATTCCTTTTTTTTGTTACTGAAGCATATAGCATTTTTAATGATTTTTGTTGAACACACTTTCATTTCAAATTAACTTCTAATATTCATTGTTTGATTAAAAAAAACAACAATACAAGTACTAAATGCATATGTCCTGGTCTGCCACTGACTCCTCCGTCGGGAGGGTCTGTATCTGTGTGTCCAGGTGTGTGCATTTATTGTTAGTGTTACTCGTGTCACCTGTCCCTCGTCTTCTTGGTGTTGAATGTTACTCGTGGATGTAGTTACCGCCTGCATATTTAGATGTACGTCTGTCATGTTCTTTGTTCATCGATGTCTCTTCAGAAGTCCCATGTTTGTTCTTTGTGATTAAACACTTCTAAAAGCAAGATGCTCTCATCTTGACATCCTGCCTTCCCTCGCCGTTATATCTGTCATTTTTATACTTTTATAATTATTTGTCAGAGATGGTTGAGCAAGACACAGTGACATGATTCTTGGAATCATATGTCTAATAACATCATTAGTGCAGGCTGGCTTCATCTTTTCAAATCCCATCTCTCCACATTTGCACATTTGTCAGAGTCACACTGACATCATCTTGGTGTCGAGCCTCCTTTCCTTTCCGTGTCGGCCGTGTGGGGTCGAGGCCCAGTGGGAACGGAGAGGTGTGATTCCCAACAGTACACGGCGCCCTAACTGCCGGTCAGCTGATTATGCTCGGTGGCCATGCTGCTCAGCTGACTCACTTCAGCACAGGAAGACACCTACATGCAAGGCTGTAATGAGTAGGGGGAGACGGAAGGGCCTCTGTGAACCTACACACTGTGACTATGAAGACCTGGAATACCAACTTTATTATACAATGCATAGAATTCAGTTAGAAATGATTGTGTTCATTTATAAAATATGATTCTTCTATTTTGTAATTAGTATTGTGTTTTTTTAAAAAAAATATATATATACCATATTTTACACTGTAACCTCATCATTATTTAATAAATGATTCTAAAAATCCACCTTTTTCAAATAATCTGCTATTTATAATGGGAAATATATACATATACCATATTACATGCTAATATGAGCTCTCAAAACTACTAAGGGATCATTTTTAAATAGAATTTGACTTTGTCTTGTTATAATGATGAAACATTCTCTATCTACAGTGCCATTGTGCCTGTTGTTTCTGCTAAGCTCATTTTGATTAAGAGGGCAATTTCCAGCTATACAACTATGGTTCCTATGTGTGGATTTTCATGATATTGTTATAATATTGTCTTCAAGCATAATTTATTAAACAGAGGGGTGCAATATAAGTGCGTGAGACAAACCAAATCATTTGCATTAAGAACCTATAGGGCCAATATTATGAAACAACAGTCTCTCAGTCACAAGGAGAAAATGGGAAATGACCGAGGGTTTAGCAGCAGCGTAAGCACACCGATGCGTTCTCCTCTGACCACCTGTGACTGAGCTTCCAGCTATGAAAATAATTGATTTCGACTATTTTCCCCGCTGAAACAATTTATGCTGTTTCAACTCACAAAACTTTTACAAAGCAAAGTCTCAGTTGTTACCACTGTAATCATTAGCTGGGAGCAGTATGAGGTTGTTGTTTTTTTTCTTCTTTTCTTTTCCCCTACTTATTATCTTGCACCTTTGGTTCCATCAGCTAATTGTGTACCTCCTACAGTGCTTACTAACGCTGAGCTTGGACCCGTGATGGTGACGGGTGGGGAGCGAGTTGCCAGTGTAGTGGCGGCGTTTCTTTCTTCACCATAAAGCAATCACTAACACGCAACATAGCATCTAGCATGCAAAAGCAAAAAGGTGCTGGCACTACTCCCTCGAGCCATGATTTCGGCAGATTTGGCTCGGACAAGTCAGGGTACTCTTGGATGAGAGCAGTGCGCTACACTGGAGATGGCACCCATGGGCTAGATATAGGGGAATTGAAACAAGGAACAGATGCCAGTGATTAATGGTTAATACTCTGGTGATTGGGAACGGGATCTGAGCAATGTGTGTGTATGTGTGTGAGTATATGTCAGTGGGTGTGTCCCTCTAGCTGGGCGCCCGGTGCACCGTGACAGTAACGCCTCGTAGTCATCAAATATTATAATCCCACTCAAGTCTAAACCAGGATACAAATGTAACAACATATCATTGTCACAGTAATTCAAGTTTACTTGGTCTGTTTTTGTTTCCATGTGTTTTGTTTGCCTGTTCTTGTTCTTGTTTTTTGTTCTGTGCTCCTCCCTTGCCATGACCCTTACCTGAGGCCCGCCTGTACCCCCGTGCCATAAGTGTAACTTGCTTATTTCCTCCTGTATATACGAATGGTCTTGGTCTCGTTCTTTGGTTGGCATTGTGGGTGTTGTGCTGCTTGCTCTGCATGCTCTATGTGCTTCATGTTTTTATCACGTTTTTTTATTTTGTAGTTTCTCTGTGTCTTTAGTTTACCATTTTGATCTCTATGATACATCCAGCCACTCCACTGAAGGACAGGAGAGTGTGACATAAGTGTGTGGATGAGTGTGGTTTCTGACTGCAAGAGTGCTGGCTCTTTGCTCTGGTGGTCAGAGCCCATGTTGGATGATTGTCACCTGGAGAACCTGGGGTAGCGGCTGGAGAACCTGGGGTAGCGGCTGGATATGGCTGCAGCGTTCGCTGCTCTATTCCTTCCTTTTTTGTTTCACTGTATTATCACTATGAACCTTAATAAAATCCACATCCTTTTCCCATACCTCCTTCAACATCAGTACAATCATGCTCTCCATCATTCGCAGGATTGTCCAGGGAAACAGTAACTAACTGTCTGTGAATGTTTCTTTATCACCTTGAAGTCTCATGATTCCAATTCTATGAATGAAATGAGAAAGAAAACAGCACAAAAGCGAATGTCCCAAACAGACCATCCTTTAGTTAACTGTAACACCTACAGTACATCATATGGTAAACACTCTTAACTCTGATATGTTAATTACCTATATGGAATTTCCCAAGTCTAAATATTAAAAAAATCTCCCTCATTATATAACCTAATCCATATTCACCCCACATTTTCCTACTGATTTCATACTCCCCACAGAAACTGGTCAATAAGGTGTCTTCATGGAATTATTCCAACAGTGCTACAATCATGTTGAATTGGCTCTAGACTGAAGTGTTTTAAGAACCATGTTCCAGAAATGTGTGAATTTACATGTTTCATTTGTGTACATGATGCTACGAGAGTTCCAATTTAAACGTCAGCTTGTAACACCTGGGTCCACCCAAGGAGTTATGTCAATTTGAGCTGGCACACATCCATGGTCCTTGCCACTCACTCATGGTCACTCAAGTGCAAGGCCGTCTCGGCACTGCGCTCAAACCACAAGCAAGGGAAGAGATTTGTGTTCAACAAATCAGACAAGCAAACAGAAAATTGAACACTGAGGATGAGATTCATTTGGTCTTCAAACAAAAACTTAATAAACATGCTTTAGAGAAATGCTCAGAGTGCACTGATGATGGGTTTTATTTAATCCACGTATTTACACTTAAGTATGCTATCTGATCCTTCTGATCTGGAATTTTCAAATTCTGACATTTATGAGCAAATTCTGAGCCAAATATTTAATTAAATCCAAAATAAGGTGAAACAAACAAATCAATATTCAATTAAGGGTAAATTCAAGCTGTGTAATCCTGCGAGGGTGAAAAGACACAAACAGCGATACGATAACTCGGGGTTATGTGGGAAGACTGGCTTACAGGAGGCCAACCACATTTCATCTATCATCTATTAAGGTTTCAACCTCAGGTCAGTTCACCGTGGAGCTATTCCTGTCATTCATACGATGAGAGGTCTGGCCTCTGATTTGTAATTTTGCTTTGTTTGTGCCCATTGCACTTCAGTTAGGCTCATAACAGGCGTACTGCACTACTGCTTGCTGCAAATGCCTGTTGAAACAGTTCATAATAAGCATTTGTTCAACCTGCAAAGAAGCTTTATTTTAGCAGCTTAAATATACCCTTTTCTTAGAAATATATGTGTAATTTCTTTCTGGTAAGGTTGTGTGATTGAGTCCACAATAATCATTGCATGCATTCAGTGTATGCTCCATTTACAAGCACAAGCGCATCCATTTATCATCTAGGTCCCCCCACCCCCCAACTCCGACCCCAATGCTTCTTTTAGGTTCTCTCTACGCATGCTTAAAATGTTTTACCCACAAGCCTGAGAATGTGCTCATCAAAAGTCTCCAAATATATCTTGGCAGAAGCTTGCAGGGGCGGGTTTGGATGCGTAGCCAGTTGTGGATGAGGGGGAATTCTCTCTGCTGTGAGATACTGCCATACTGAGATGTACTGCTATACTGTGTCTGCTAAATATCATTAAAGGAGCTTAAAAAACAAACAAAAAATAATTAATTAATTTGTTTCGTTATTCTAAGTTTTCAAGCTCATTTCTCTTCTATGACAGCATAAATGCCGTGGTGAATGGATTCCTATGCATATTAAAGCAGAGGTTAGAAGCAGAGGAACCACAAGATGCAAAAAGGTAGAGATATGATACACATATTAAATATTTACATTTTAACAGGAACATTGTAGGTACCCACGCGTGTTCAAAGGCTGTGGAAATTATGGGAATGCTTAATGTTTCTCACAAAACAGATGCTCGAAAGCCCCTCGCGATGCCTTACAGTTATTACTTCATCACTTATGCTGAAAATGCATCAGAGATGTTAAAAACCCTCATCACCTCTTATCATCACTCTCTTTCTCTCTCTTTCTGCGTTGGCGCACAAATGCTAGACACCCTCTCACTGCCCACTTCCCGGATGGAAGCCAGATTCACTCTTTGGCTGACACAAAATACCTTAACAGAAATCGCAGCCTTAAGAGGACCCGGCTATACACTGTGCGATTACAGCGGTCTAAGATTTCAGCGGCTTTATATGTTCACTGCATGTCGCACTGTATCCGATGCTGCAGCTGAAATATTGACCACATTCTTTGATAGACTGTGTGATCTCACTTGAGCTGAAAGAGCTTCTATATGACAGACTTGCTGGCGTTTAACCTATGCAAGGAAATTTCATTCTTTTTTCTACAAATAGGGTCGTATGACCAAGCCTTTGGAATAGCAGGGCTTTACCGTTTTTGCCTTGATCAAAAGACTCCAAAGGTGAGAAGACGTGTTTCAGATGATACATTGAAATGGCCACAAACAAGAACAGATGATTTTACTGATTTATTGATTCTTGTAAATACAGTGTTGGTGGATTCCTTTTGTTGTAGATTAGAATAGATCTTTTTTTTTTTTTTTTAATTAAATGTGATTTTCTTTTCCCTCACAACGTCATATGTAATATCACTCAAATATTGATTGTTTCCAGTGTCTAGAAAAATAATGAACTTTAAAAAAATATATTATAGGAGGACTATAAAATATATTTTAGGGGACTTATGATTTCTTGATTATAAATCTGCAGTCCTAAAGCATAAATGGTTCCAGTCAACCTGTACCTACAGCATAAAGGCATGTGTAGTATAATGGTGGAGTTAACTAATTGTGTGTAGTATATGGTGGCCTAGAAAAAGGCGAGAGAGAAAATACAAAAAAGTGTCAGGATCCAACCTTTGCCATAGAAGAACCATTGCCACATCTTTGTAACTATAACACATTCATCTTACAGTCCACATGCTAATGTACTGTTTGCAGTAGGACAAGCAGTTCATATTGTCATAATCTTCCTAATGGTGAAGTGAATGGATAAACAGTGTTTAAGACTTTGTGTCCTCATAGCTTAGACGTGGAGTTCCCAGCTATGCTGCTTCTAGTCTCTCACCTCCGATCTTCACGACTGGTCTTGGTGAGGGGATGAGACCTGACAGGTTAAAAGACTCCTGTGGCGAAGCAGTAAATCTGTTTGAAGACCTTGCAGTGTCTCTGGCTCATCTCTACCTATGTCAGATCCTATTCACGTCCCAGGCATCCCAAGAGTCTTAATGCTAGAGCACTATACCTCATTCATTCATACCTATTCAACTTTCTCTCTCTCTTTCTCATTCAGTGTCTGCTGTCATTAATTGCTACCGTATGTTCCTTTTTGTCATTCCAGGCCCCAGATAAACATTTTTGTCTTCATGTTTTTTTCATAAAGGTTTCTTTAGAACACGTTTTTCACAGTTTGTGGGGAAACAAATGACATATTTTCCTTGTCGTTTGTATAAATTTGTACTGAAATGAAGGATTTTCTCAACTGTTTAGCATGTGCTGCTACTGTGTAATCAGCAGACTGAAAGCACTCAGACCAGCATAAAAATGATAAAGGTAATTTTATTCGTTTAGTCTTCCTTTGACTGTTGTGGCCCTGCAGCAGATAAATTGTCAGAGGATTAAATGTGCACATGCATTTGGGTTTAAATGAAATGTTTTGATACTTTCAATGTCAGTAAACAATGTATAAAAAGGCTGAATTACAGGAATGGATGAATTTGGCAAAGTTAGTTGGGTTCACGAAAAGATGGGTTTAATTTCTGTGCGTATTGTAATAGCCCTGTTGGGTCATATGGGATCTTAACATTTTTACATCTTGATGGTTTTCCTAAGATTTGTTGTTTCCCTGAATGCTTCTTGCAGTCTTTCTCTAAAGTTCCACATGCATACAGAGTGTTTTGAGTGAATGGCTCTTACTCAAGAGAAGAAAAGTCCTCCTTGGTATGGTCTTGGATGTCGTTCACAGCTGGAAAGAAGGCTCAATCACACTCACATGAATCAAGAATGCCCATGTCACTTTTCTTTTTCTTTTGTGTAGTCATGAGGTACTGAATGACTGTGTCACTCCCCATTAGATGATAGAACAGTAGAGTGAGGTGAGGGTTCATTACCACCTCCTGGGTGGCAGCGCTGGAAATCTAAATACACACGTGCAGACATGCGCACCTCACCCTACGGCATAATTTCAAGAGCAAAAACGGAACACCTCTTGAATCAGTTGTTATACAACTTCACGCTGTGTTAAAGCGTTAATTTAAGGTATTCTGGCAAATCATTTATGACAACTTGGCAGTTTTCAGCAAAGTTGTTGTAGACTACTAGGGATGAATGCCTCCACTTGGACTTTGCTCTACATTTCTGCATTCGTAAGGAGTGATCTTGGTTTTCAATAAAACCTGGAAGTCTTTTCTAAACACTCACTTGCAGCCATCTCTCGCAAGACAAAAATGAGGGTTTGGGAATCATCCTGTTTACAGGGCTTCAGTGCAGCTCTGCCAGTAGCATCTACCGTCTCGCCCACCTACTGCCTCTGAGAGTACACCAGCAATTTCCCTCTATCAGAAAGCTCAGTGAGATCCCATCACGGCATGTGTGGCAGTGTGTTTTAGCTCTTCTTTGAAATGCATTTATTCATGATGGTCTATTTTGCATAGAGCCATGAGAAATGATTGAAAATGGGTCTGTTCATTGTGCTGCTCTGAGGTGAAGATTACGGAGGTGCTTTGTGTTGTATCCTGGGAATGTGTAATAAAGTGTTCCTCTGCCTTCTAGTCGGTGGCTCGGTAATACTCCTCTGAAGTGGCAGCCACTTGCATAAGAATCTATATTTCCTCTGTTAAAGGCCATGAACCTTGAGCTCCATTTCTCCCTCTCTCTCACTTTCACTCCCCTCTGTATATGTATAGATATTTTACACTGTAAAATGTATTACTGAGCTACAAATATCATTTCACTGAACGAAGGTCACAATGCCTAATGCTACGAACCATACCTATTGCTTACTAGTAGCAAGAGGAAGTGTGGTTTGAACTTCTTCCTATCAGATTCAAACTGTCAGATACTAAGCCATTCCTATCAGATGCAAACTATCAGATACTGAAGCAGTTTATTTCAGTTTCACTGAGGATTCAAACCTGAACTGTTTAACACAATTAAAGCCACTATGTGCTTGATTAGCAAGGGGAGGTCTCATGAAGTGCACCTTAGACTGACATCAAAGAAAAGCTCTAATTACCCTTGTACTGGTTTAATCTGTTTGTGAAGTCTCTTGTGTCTGAAAGCAGTAATTACCAATTTATTTTTACTAATTGCTAACTTAAGTGACCAAAGTCTATTCATGACACATATTAATCATCAGCACCTCAGGAAACTTGGCTTATTTTCATGCAGACCTGCCAATACACCTTAATTAGTCCATAACTCTGTAACCAAGCTGGTGGACTATTGAAGGGGTACACAAAAGCAAATGTCTGAGAATGTTTCTGTAAATGGAATTCTGCAGTAGCAGAAGCACCCAAAAATGACCTTCCTGCTAAGCCATTCGCCCCTTGTCTCTACCAGTCTATCTCCGAGCTGTCATCCGCGCTGTCCTTTCCTTTGCTTCTGGACTCTCCCTCTCCTTCCCTGGACTTTCAGCAGGGTTTTAGGGTGAGGGCCATGGCAGTGCAAATCAGAAGCCACCCAGAACTCTCAGCAAGGTTCACCGAGTTCTTTGCTCTGTTGGAGATTCTGCACCGTATGTAACCTTACGTGTTAAACACACATCAATATTCTCGGCTTGTTTTTGCTCCCTGTAGCTTGTCATTTAGGTAATTGATTTCCTTTACCACCTTTTTTATGCTAAAGAGTATCTAGTCAAAGACCATTTCCTGCAGACACTGCCCTTACACCAGATTAAGCATGGCCAATCACAGAAGGTTAATCACACTTATAGATTAACAAGCACTATTTCCATTCGTTGGTCAACCTCTAAGGGAATGCAGATCTAGTCTTCTACTATCACTGTAGCAGTCTTTCCATCTTACATTAAAACATAGTTATTGCAAAAATGCAGCCAATGTTAGATGACTTCAGTTTTTACAGAATTGGTGTAGACCAACGATAATAATAATGATATAATAATTCTAGGAATAAAAGCGTTCATTGGCATCTTTTTCAAAGGAATTTTAGCAAAGGCATTGTCATTTCTCAGAAATTCTAAAGCCCATATGCAGCCCATTGGTAACTGAACAATGATATACAGTGATGTACAGATAAAAAGACTCATACCTTAAGGACATTATGAAGGACATCAGCAATAAACATTTATAATGGGTCAACCACAGTACTGTATTTTTTTTTTTACATAGTACTATTTCATGGGACCGTCTTAAATAAAAATGTTGCCTAAAGTCAGCAGTCCAAAGGCGCCACCAGTCTGGGTGTCTTCACTGCTGAATCTCTGCCACAGTCCTGCTTGGTCTGGGGCTTTTTTCCATCCAACTTGGCTTCTGTAAGTGAAATGCATGTGTAATGGGGCTCAGGTCAGGCGATTGACTTGATCGGGCAGGAACATTTGATTTCTTGGTACTGCAAAAACTCTTTTCACTTTAGCAGTACGCTATGGGTTGGTGTCGTACTGCAGTGTGAAGTGCTGTCCAATGGGCTTTGAGGCATTGGATCTGAGCAGTTAAGATGCTTCTGTACACTTCAGAATTCATTGGGCTGCTGTTGTTGGCGGTCATAACATCTGTGAAGATAAGTGAGCTAGTGAGGCAGTCCCATTGCCAGCCAAACATACCCATGCCATCATGTTTCACAGATGAAGAGGTGTGCTTTACACCAGCAATTCTTTTTGTCTATATTTTCCACCTGTTCGTCTGCATGGTACAGACTGACTTTTGTCTCGTCTGTCCTAATGGCTCTGTTTTTGAAGTCTAGGGGTTTCTAGGTAGGTATTAGCAAACTTGGGAATTTCTGGTCTTTATGCTTTCTATGCATGCTGTATGTTGTGTTAAACTGAGACCCTCTGAGTCTTTTCCTTCTGTCTCTCTGATGGGTTTATTCTGATTCTCCAGCCTCCAGCCTCCTTTTTCTGGCACTGAAACGTTTCTTTTTTGACACAGCAACTAATGACACAATGACACATAGGTAGATCAGAAACTACTAAGCAACCAACTAAGCATGACAAACCAACTGCTGAGCTACTTATAGTCCATATAGTACTTGTAGGCTTCAAAACATATTGTTTTTTTTTCTTTTTTTTAACCGTTGTATGTTCTGTGGCTCAGGACCTTGTGATAAGGAGGTTTGGGTTAACATCTTGCGACATTGCTGATTGGTATCTTCACTGGTAATTTAAGTGGTTCCAGGACCTCAAGGAACACAAAGCAAAAAGCAGCTCAGCCCAGATAGTGCGCTAACTCACCTCGGATATAAGATGACAGCCAGATTACAAATCCACTTGTTTACCACATGGGACTCAACACACACAGTGACTTAAAGGAGAACAGATATATAAGATTATATATACATATATACACACATGCCACTAACTGGAGTTACCTGTGGCAAATTACACTGGCGAGGGGTGGGGTGGGCTAACAGAGTTGACACAGAAGGGGATAACGGTGTAGCAAGGGAGGGGCACAGAGCCTAAACATAAAACAGAGCACATGGCACGGAAATATAAAAAAGCATGAGGACTGGAGAATCCAAACAGAAACAAAGACATAGTGTGATACTCTCTATTACAGAGCACATGATTACTAGGGGATAAAGCTGTGTGAGATTACACTGCCTTTATCTGCTCGGGTCCTTTATTTGAACCCCAACAAGAAACATCTACTTATGCATTCTGTCCGTAGCGAGAGACCGCCAGACCTCAGTATGACAGGAGGGTAACAACATGGGCCAGTCGGACCGTCCTCCGTCTGCCAAAGCCATGGCTCACTGCTGAGACTCAGATGCGGCACTCTGTGGCACGAACACTTTGTTTACGTGACATAAGAAATGTGGTTAAACGGCTTCCCCCGCCTCCTGGTTTGGCAGTGAGAATGCACTGCAAGAGCATGACCTAAATTGCTGCGAGTATAAGAACGACACCAGCTGTTTGGCGGATCACCACCATGCGCTTGTTTACTGGACGGCCCTCGTGGGGAAATCTAGGATTCCTCTCACTGTGGGCTTCTCTGATTTGTCATTGTCAACAAATTCCTCGACAGATGCGAGTTAAAACTCATTATGGATGGGTCGCCCAAAGGTTGGGGTTTATTGTGTTGATATGCTAGGTATTCTCTCTCTGCCACATGGGAGTTTTTTTTTTTTTTTTTTAAATTAGGTTTGAAAAAAGAGAAAAAAAAAAAACTTACAGGTGGGATTAAAATAGGCATGTGAGGAAGATGCCATCTTGCTTCCTGCTGCTACTGTCTGTGGTAAGACATGCATAGAGATAATGCACCTCTGATACATTAATGGATGATTTACAGACAAGGGATGAGATATAAATCAATGCATCAACACCCACCAGTAAATCAAGGCCATCGCAGGGTGTTATCTTACCACTGACAGATGGGAGCTTGATAGCCGTGCTAGAATCTGAGGCAATGTCACGAGGACGTTGTTTTGTTACCCTGGCCCCCTTCTGCGCGTCTGCTGAGAAGCAAGGAAAGAGTCTAGGAGGAGAAGTGGTCAATCCATCCTGCAGGAGAAGGAGGCATCAGTCTCATCTCACCACATCAGCCCTCTCTGGGGCTCCCAGGCCCCCCGTGGGAGCACTAAGTGCTCCGCATCCATCAGCACAGACACCCGAGTCAAAGCACGCAGGTCAAAGCATGCAGAAGCACTGTCTTCCCGTGAAACACAATGACTGGCCCTTTGTTGTCAAAGCTGGCTGATATTTACCTTAAAATCAAATCAGTCAGCCTTCAGTCTAAAGGGATAAAAACAGCATGGCTATTGATATTGGCACTAATCTCGCTGAAAGGCAATAATCCTGCTGAAAAAGTAACAAAAAAAAAAATTTTTATTTGTTGAAAACCTTTAAGTGAGACACCAATCCTGTGCCAGTCATGCGAATTAATCAAGATAATGTAAGATCTCTAAACATGCAACTGTACTCATACAAACAAGGTCATTGCCCATCCCACTGGAGTTGGCATGTCTGCTTGTGTGTGTGGTATCTCTGTATGTATTTGTATGTATGTATGTGTGTTGGAGAAATATGCACATTTCAAAACACTGCACAGCACTTCTTGGGCAGTTTGAGTAATGAGAAGATGCTTCCGCTTCCCAGCTGTGTTCATGGGGGATACGTAAACAATGCTCTGTTGGTGTGAGAATGTTAGCAGATCTTTCTCCTGTTGTGACACCGGTTCTCAGAGCGGTTGCTTATGGTCCATCCATGCTTGAGGCACAGTAAATCACTGAACTTTTGCTGTCCACTTAGAATAAGGTGTGCAAGGCCTTAGAATGAGGACTACGACAATATTTTAAGGTTAACTAAAGTAAAATCTGTGAAATTACCATTTTGATGCACCACTTTCAAAACATCCTCAGAGTTAGCATCATGCTGTCCAGAGCTTTCATTGGTGAAGCTTCCCAGGGCCAGACCTGGAACGGTTCAAGCATGGAAATATCAACACACTTGTTCTGTGTGTGTGTGTGTGTATACAGTGTGTATATATACACTATATTGCCAAAAGTATTCGCTCACCTTCCTTGACTCACATATGAGCTTAAGTGACATCCCATTCCTAATCCATAGGGTTCAATTTGACGTTGGTCCACACTTTGCAGCTATAACAGTTTCAACTCTTCTGGGAAGGCTGTCCACAAGGTGTGTTTGTGGGGATTTTTGACCATTCATCCAGAGGTGCATTTGTGAGGTCACATACTGATGTTGGACGAGAAGGCCTGGCTCTCAGTCTCCACTCTAATTCAGCCAAAAGGTGTTCTATTGGGTTGAGATCAGAACTCTGTGCAGGCCAGTCAAGTTCATCCACACCAGACTCTTAATGGACCTTGCTTTGTGCACTGGTGCACAGTCATGTTGGAAGAGGAAGGGGCCAGCTCCAAACTGTTCCCACAAAGTTGGGAGCATGGAATTGTCCAAAATGTCTTGGTATGCTGAAGCATTTA
The DNA here is from genome assembly GCA_020368025.1 of Brachyhypopomus occidentalis. Classification (NCBI taxonomy): domain Eukaryota; kingdom Metazoa; phylum Chordata; class Actinopteri; order Gymnotiformes; family Hypopomidae; genus Brachyhypopomus; species Brachyhypopomus occidentalis. The sequence continues at coordinate 4,069,699 of JAGXOD010001379.1, read as the reverse complement.
GAGTTCCTTTCACTGGAACTAAGGGGCCAAGCCCAGCTCCTGAAAAACAACCCCACACCATAATCTCCCCCTCCAGCAAACTTTACACTTGGCACAAAGCAGTCAGACAAGTACCGTTCTCCTGGCAACCGCCAATCCCACACACGTCCATCAGATTGCCTGATGGAGTAGCATGATTCTTCTCTCCAAAGAACGCGCCTCCACTGCTCTAGAGTCCAGTGGCGGCGTGCTTTACACCACTGCATCCAATGCTTTGCACTGTACTTGGTGATGTATGGCTTAGATGCAGCTGCTCAACCATGGAAACTCATTCCATGAAGCTCTCTGCGCACTGTTCTTGAGCTAATCTGAAGGCCGCATGAAACTTGGATGTCCGTAGAGATAGGAGCGAGGAAATTTCACGACTGGATTTGTTGCACAGGTGGCATCCTATCAGTTCCACGATGGAATTCACTGAGCTCCTGAGAGCAACCCATTCTTTCACAAATGTCTGCATGCCTAGGTGCTTAATTTTATACACCTGTGGCTGTGGAAGTGATTGGAACACCTGATTCCGATAATCTGGATGGGTGACCGAATACTTTTGGCAATATATTGTGTGTGTGTGTGTGTGTGTGTGTGTATACAGAGGTGGACATTCCAGGTTCAGAAAGTAAAAGTCCTCACCAAGATTTTTCTCAGTCTTCCTGGATTGAGTTGATTCCACTAATTTTCCCAGGATTGCACTAATTAGAAAATCCCGGAAGCTTCAGTAAAATCCTGGGAAGGAGTTTTACTTTCTAAACATGGAATGTCCACCTCTGTGTGTATGTGTGTATATATGTATGTATGTGTGTACATTTTTTTCTAGTCACCACTGTCAACTAGATTCTTTGATTCAGTATATTTTAATGAGGTTAAGGTGCAGAATGCCAATTTATTTAAGAGTGTATCTTTATTGGGAAAAAATATTTCTATCAAATAGCCCATAGCTTAAAGACCTTTTTCAGTTCATCCTTACGGGGAGGGCTTCAGTCATGCCTTCAGTAAGCTTTAATACTTAATGGTGTTCAAGTTGGGTAACTGACTTGGTCGGTCAAAAATATTCCATTTGCGACCCTGAAAAGTTCCACAGGTACTTCCATAGTATGTTTTATGTGAACGTCCTTCTGTTAGGAGAAGCACTATGCACTGAGGCATTTACTTAAATCGGAGCAGTTAGGATGCTTCTGCACACTTAGAATACACCATGCTGCTGTCACCGCCAGCTGCTTCATCAATAAAAGGAAGTGAGGCAGACGCATCGTGCCCGTACCACTACATTTCACAGATGAGGTGGTAAGCTTTGGATCAAAAGCACTGTATCGCCCACCACCCCCTTCCTTTCTGCACCGCTCTCTTTCCATCACACTAATACATGTTACTTTAAATCTCTAAGGCTTTATTTCAGAGCTTGACAGTCTATTCTAAAACCGAGTCATGGATTATCTGTTCTTGAAGCTTCCTAGTCATTTGCATCTTTTGGTAAACCTTAGGGTCACTTTTTATGATATATTGTATTATTCTCCTGATGGATCTAATAGTAATCTTGAATGCATGTATGTCTGCATCCTGGATTGTGATCTTGATCTGGTCAGTTGTCAGGTTTTTCTTCTACAACACTCTTATGAGGTCTGCCAGGTGCATTGCTGTTATCCTCATTAGTGAATGTTTGCTTCTTAATGTTGATTTAGGTAGACTTGAAGTTTTGGCTTTGTCTGTAATTGAAATATTCTGAACATTTAGCCTAATAGCATTGACCGTTCTTTACAGCACAGACATCAGAAACAGACTTTGCATGTCAATGCCACACCATGAATTGTTACAGCAGCACATAACTGGCAAAGAAACATGGGTACTGTGTGTAAACACACTGTAATTCCTATATGGTTGACCTAACATAGCAGTAAATATGCCAAAGTGAATATATGCTTTAGCAGTAAATATTCTTTAGTTACCAACCAACATTATGCACAATGCCCTCATAGATACTGATTCATTACAAACCGAATGTGCTAGATCAGAAAGTAAAAAAATATCAAACTATCACTGTACAACCTGACTAGACCAAATTTGATTATTTAAATTTGGATTAGTTAGAAATAAAAGAGACTTTACTGCATCTGATGAGTAGCCAATTAGTGTTTCACACGAGCTGATTAGTGTTATGGTATGATACAATACTGTGACAGAATTAGCCTAGTCATTGGACTTCCAATCTAAATATAAAATGGCTTTATTTTCATCAGGCAAATTGAAATAGATAGCAATGTTCTCAAACTTTGGGCAGTGCAACTCTATACTTAATGTAATTGTTGCTTTGTACTATGCAATTAGTTAACAGTGAATGGCCAGTTAATTCATTCAAATTTCAGACTGCAGCAGCACCAAAACCAACAGAGCTATGAAAAAACAAATGCAACATAACAATTAGCATAACACAGAAGGAAAGTGGCCCTGCAGTTTAAAAAGAAAACCAATCAGCTCCCAACATGGAAGGGCAGAAAAATGTCGTTTCTTTGAACCTTAAGGAATTAAAATAAGATTTTATGTTTCGCAGCAGGACACAGTATAAACAAGTCAGACACCTATGCTTGAATAAAAGCAAAAACAAGAAATAAACCTCACAGCTCTGGGAAAGCAATCTCAAGCCTATACTGTTCACAAGGAATTAGGAATCCTCTGTCTGCATGCAGTGCAGATATGTTCTGAAACCTTTCACTATAATCACAACCACAAAAATAATAACAAAGATATCATCATTTTTTTCCTTTGTAATCAAGTGGCCCTTGCTGGAATATCTACTCTCGTTCTGCTTGTAAAAAAAGATTTTTATTACCTACCTCTCCCCCTTTTTTAATACCTTGATACCAGACTTAATGATCCCAGCCATTGTAATAGACATGTAGAACAAGATTGTATTCTGAAGACAAACCACTATGTTTGCTCTATTTTATGTAGGGTCTAATATAGACTATGCAGTCAGTGCACAATCACACAGTGGGTCTTTGAAGGATTTTTTTCATTAACAAAGTATCACTTCTGTGAGATCAGTATGCACTAGCTGGCAAAAAGGTACGGTTTTGGAACATATGAATATAAATGAATGATGAGCCCTTAAAGGGGGGCTTTCTTGAGCTTGTGTCTCTGATACAGAGGCTGGGTGCCCTGGGTGACGGAGGCTGACAGCGTGGCACTTCCCGTAATTGCTTTGCAGGTGTTGTCGCAATCTGACTCAAAACAACCCCGAATGAGTCCTCATTAGAGGCTATTTGATCTGAGCTCTGGGCTTTGTTCTCACGGCATGCTAAGTTTAAAAGCCCCTTTGTATTGCACTGAACATCTCATCTCTGGGCTATTTTACTAGGGCCTTGTGTTCGCTTCAGAAAAGGAGGACAACCATAGCTTCGGGTTCGTTTGTTTTCGCAACGGTGTGATAGGTGTGAGCTTGTCCGCGCCTGGCTTATTAGGACACAACCTTCTTGTAGAGACACTTCGCCATCAATATTCGCGGTGGCTTGAAGTGAACGAACAGCATCTTCCCTGCTCACTGAAATGCAATAGCAAGGTCTTCCAGTGCTTTGAACTGGCTCGGCTGTGGCAGAACCAGGGCCAATGCCACAGGCTGAGAAGCAGCAGGCTGGTGTTTGCTTGCTCAATGGCTTTCGTACAGATGTATTCATTCACTCACTCGTTCATACTCAAGAAATGAAACCCACGGCTGCATGATTTTCTTCATGGCGGCGCGCTGGTGGATTGAAACAATCTTTGTGAATGATATCATTTATTTTTGACCCCACTACCAGTGGATTAGTTAAGTCAATGTGAGCATGAAAATGAAGGCTAAGGACTTAAGTGTGGCAAGCTTTTATTTTCTTTCATCTCAGTAACACACTATAGCAATAAGTGGATGCAGAAGTGCTCTAGTGGATCTTTATAAAGCACTTGGGATGTGCCCTTTCATCAGATCTAAATAAACCTAAATAAACCACGTCAGGCAGCGCCCAAACGCTGAAAACGATCCTGCCAAAGTACTGTAAATCTAAAATGTAAATGATTTAACATAAGAACGTGTAACTAAAAGACCATGAGTGTGTGGTGTTTCAGTAAGGTGGTAGAGCCTCGTCTGCAGGTGAGCTCGGGTGATCCAGGAGGCGATTAGAATTGGTAGCATCTGCATCTTGTCAGTAGCCTATTTAATCTCTGATTTCTCCCACAGTAGGTACCAAATACAGAGTGAGACACAAACACAATGCTCCTAACCCCAACAATAATGTGATCTCGAGAAGCTCTATGAAGACGAGTGTGACTGAAACAGTCATCTGCTGTTCATGCTTGTTTTCTTTTATTTGTCAAGAGAACTAAAAAGAGCGGCATGCTGTCTACACCTGCCTCCCTTCTTCAGCCAATCCCGCACTGACTCAGACTCTGATGCAGTGGCAACCCACAGTCCAGCACCACTAAGGCGCAGATGACAGCTTGCAACTGATGACAGCTGGAACTGAGTGGAATGGCAGCAATAAAAAAAAAAAGCTTGCAGTTAAAAAGTGCACAAGTTGATTTGGTGATGAGTTTGTACATATGCAAACACTAAAGAGGATCTACGTTACCTTGGAACACAAGCGTCCCCTTCACTGCACTCGTTTGTCTATATTTGCAGCACAGAGTCTGAGAAAGACACGGAATCAAACGGAACGAGCTCAGAAAGCTTGGGCGGACGGTTGTGTGGAGGAGAGCCGTGCAAAGCCCACAGACGGAGCAGGAGAAGTCGGGTCATTCGTGAGCAGACAGAACTGCTCACTTTTCCAAAACAACGAGAAGAACTGAGGAAGAAGAGCACAAGAGCTGGTTTGGAACAGAAAGTTAAGAACTGCGAAGAAATGCAGTGTGGTGTTACTGTGTCTGTACAGTAAAACACCATCAAAAAGATTTGTATATGAAGAAGCAGTTGGGATCTGGGGGCATCCTGTGATGTCAGAGGCGTTATAAATAAGTGAAGAACTCGTGGACACTGAGAGAGCTTTTAAGACAGGAAGGACAGAGCCTTTTAAATGTTGTTTTTCAGTTTCAGCTGAGTGCCCTGACACTGTGCATTCCTAACCAAGTCTAGCCTAAATGAGCTAGCAGGCTGAAAAAGGAGGTTTTTATCATCATAATGAGATTAATTGGGATGCTCAGGCTACAGAAGTCTGAGTCTCCTCAGCCAGTTGCTTTCTCTGTTTCTCCCCGATTAGGTGACACCTTGGCAGAGGCACTCATGCACCAGAATAAAAATGAGTCCTCTGGGGGCTCGGTGCTCTCCCCGAGTCTTTTTGCTGTGAGCATCACAAAACAGGTGTGGAATTTTAATGAAGGTAAGTGAGGAATCAATGCGCAGGCTTGCGTCACTTACACTATTCACTGCCGGCCTTTGTTGAACAGTATCACCGAGTGCAGTGCAGTGGATTAAGACATCAAATGGTTATCGTTTCGTCACGTTTGATCACATCAGTTCCTGTAACTGGTCTCTGAAAACATCTCACAAGACAAAAGACAAGTATAATGGTGTCTCATTCATCTATTTTCAGTTGCATGTTGCTTTTAAATGAAAGACTGCTAAGACTGCTCTCCACAGATTGTATGGCTAATTTCAGTGTCTTTTAGAACTCCTAATGTTTGCAGTGAAATCTTGGGTACAGTCTAGGGGGTACAGTCTAGGGGGTACAGTCTAGGGGGTACAGTCTAGGGGGTACAGTCTAGGGGGTACAGTCTAGGGGGTACAGTCTAGGGGGTACAGTCTAGGGGGAGTCACTGACATTTTTTGAGCTGGGTGGTGCAGAGGGAGCAGTGGTTCTCCGCCCATATGAGCAGAGAGACAGGAGCAGCCTTTACACTGCGCTGAGCTATGCCTTCACATTAAATGGTTCTGTCATTATGGATTCTTTAACCTTGACATTTCTCACTGGCACATGCAGAGGGACTTTCCCTCTTCTGGTTCATTCTGCCCAGGGAGTTCTGGTGCGGAGGGCAGACACTCTTGTTAAAGGAGCACCATCTTCAGGGCTTCTAGGATGTAGTTTGTTTATTACCCGAGCAGAGTAAGGGAGGGTGGTAACTGCAGCCTACTAATCATGATTGCCCTATGAAACGTTGAATAGCTTTTTCTTTTAAGTTGCTCTCCTTATTCTGTTTAAGGGGGGATATTATTTCAGTCATTGTATTTAATGGACTTCTGTGGTTGAAAATGCAATATATATGAGTATAAGTATGTCAAATCGACAAGCATTCCTGAGGATGTGGTGTATGTCTTACTATAATAAAGATTGCCAGTGCTGCTTATGCCTTGTGCACTTTAAACAGTAATAAGAGATTTAATATTCCTTAAATTTCCAGGATAAAGTTTAGTCATAACCACAACTTTAGTGGCTGGCCTGCTCATAACACACCTCTGAAGGGGATTATATGAACCCTAGAATTTGAAATGTGCTGAAGTCTCTGTTTTCTTATTCCCACAGTGAGTGCAGCTTATTTTGAAGTCTACAAAGGCTGCGTGCACCAGGGTTATACTCCAGGTTGCTTAGCTAGTATATTTGTTTGGTCTCTGTGGCCTTATACAAAGGTAGTGAATTTTAAGAGAAGCTTTGTGTATTCTCAGTGTGGGAGGTATGGATGTAGCGAAGTTCAAGTTCAGAAAAGTTTTTTTTTCCCATTAAATGTGATATGCAAATGTATTTCTTTACCACCTGTAATTAATAAAACATATGTAAGGCGTACATGGAGTAAATTGTAGGTATGTGAAAAATATGCATTTATGGTAATTTTAACATAAACAAATGAATACTATAACAGGCCAAAATAAACTGAGATATTCTGGTGAAAAATCCTTGGCATATAAGTAACTATAAGGCTTGTGGCTCAACGTCAAAGTTACATGAGAATTAAACTCAGCAACAGCATGGTCTCATGAGCTTTTTCTGAGGGTAGGACCAACTAGTGTGTGTAAGCCTTTGGATAAGTATCACTCCTAATACCCCTCCTTATAAATGCTCCAGTGTGTCATAGTGAGCCATGCAACTGACCTCAGAACAGCCTGAGCATGTCTTAGAAAAACAGGCTCTGTTCACACTAGGGCTCAAAGATGTTTGCATGGGAATGACTACTGCCTCCATAGCAGGAGGCTTCTGATTAAAAAAAATAATAATTTAAAAAACATCAGTTCAACATTCTCCTTTTTTGAAATATAACCGTATGGAACTAGTGGATTGTCTAGTGTAGAACTTTATTTACTTAAAGTAGAATAAGAAAAATAAATGGGTAATATATTTAGATTTGATCACTATATATTCTGTCTTCAAATGTCATCGCAGTTCTTTTGAAACTAGTGGCAGCAAATGTCCAACCTCCTCGTACTGAGTGGTGGTGGTGCAGGGCGTCACCATGCCATTACGGACACCACATTATCTCCAACCTTGAGTTTCAGTTTTTCACAGTGAAGCAGTGCCAACTGTGCTTGTATAAATATATGCAAGTTTATATTTTTCCTGTCAGTGATATGAAAAGAAAATCCCTCCAGGGAAGTTGATTCATGTCCCTAGTGGGTTTGGAAGTTCATACGACACAAATCCCCACAGCTTTTGCGCAGGGTTTTTTCTTTTCTTTGTTAACAGCACAGTTGACACCAGAACATGGTGTTGCTAGTCATGTTCCCAGATATGCTCAACCACACATGTTATACAACAACACGAGATTCATGAGATTCATGTGAGAAAACTTGTACAAAGCCCTTACCTGCAGCCACGACATATTAAACTGGTTTGGTATTTATGACTGTCAGATATGCCACCACATACAATTTCTGAATGTAAACATTTGATATGACTTCCCTTACACCAAAATCGGCGTGCAGGAGGAGCAAATGTTTATTTTGCCACATGACTCCTGCTCTATGGTTAAGTATATTGCCTCATAAAGCAGAAGTTAATATGCAGTTTTGACAGTTATTGCCAGAAAGACAACAAAGATTCTGCATCTTCCCAGTCTCGCACCTAATGAGGAGCTACAGAAGACTGTAGCATTATTGCTTGCTGTGAATTTGATGGGGATGATGTACAATATGTGAATGCTTCTCCGTTTTGCTCCTCCCTGATTCTGCCCTCATTTGTATGGTATGGATGTCTGCAGTACATTTTGGTCCTACTCATCAATTTGACGCCCCAACCTGCCTGACAAGAAAAACAAATTTTGCGGTGGCAGCTGCATATTAATTGAGTGCAAGTTTCCGTAAAGTGTTTTTGGTCTTGCTCTCAACTCTTTCATACACACATGCACACACACTTCCAATGCATGCACCCTCAACTGCAACAACATGGTGTTCAGCAACACAAATAAAGAAACCAAGCACTATCAGATAGAAGGAGAGAGAGAAGTCAACTTAAAGCTGTACAAGGACACTAGAACCCACCACCTGCTCCGTTGCCATGCATTCTCAAAATACACATCGAAAATGTAATACATGTTCTGGGAGGCAGGAGGCTAGAACACTTCATAATCTTTCTGCAAACTACTGAAAAATAAAACATATTCAGTAGAGTACACTTTGTGTATTAAATCATATCGATATGTAGCATTCACTTTCAAATCCAAAACATGAAAATGTATGTGAAAGAAACTAGTGAACGCTAATAACAGAACAGTCTAAAGTCATGTTAGCACCTTACCCTTCAGCAGCCTTCTGCTCAGTTTTGTCTCTAGCAGATCATTAAATGAAATCCTCTCTGGCTGCACATAGGCAAAGTCATTGGTAAAGAGAAATTACAAAAATGATATAGATCAAATCAATTAGATGTTAATATATTATGTAATCATACTAAAATAATCAACATGCTAAGTTAACAGGATCAACAAATTTAGAAAGGTTTAGACATTTTCTCAAGGAATATAAAGTGTATGCTTTATAGTAAAGTTATTAGCACACTGGCAGTCTAAAATCCTTCCCAGGGATCATGGCTGTTTCTGCAGAAATGCTAACAAGCTGATTAACTGGGGTCATTTTTGACACATGTAATTATGTCGCTGTCCAGTTTTTTATTTCTTTTTTTCCTCCCATTATTATTGTTATTTCATGCCTTGCACAGTGCAAGCTGATATGGCTTTATGAGAGATTAAAGCCAAAATAATTCCCCGGTTGAATACCTCTGCAAATTGGTCATGTCAAAGAACACTTTGGGAATTGCAGAATCAGCATCACTGTGTGGTAATAGCATAAGACCAGTCCATCCAATTAAGGATTGATGTCAGTCTTTCTAGCTCTGAAATCACCTATAATGTAAGCTTTTGAGGAGATATACATGGTATGCGCTTTGTGCAATGAGTGTGTAATTCATGCTGGACAATTTTGCTTGCTTTCCTGTAAATGTTCTTGTTTTTTTAAATTAGATGGAGATTTGAGTTAGTGGAGAACAATGAACAATAGAGGAAGTTGCTTTATAAATGGGCAGCTCAATCTATTGCTAGCAACCCTTGCAAATTCTTCTTCTCAGATCAAACTGCAATCTAAAAGTAAATGTCATAACTGTAGTATAGTTTAAACAACTGTAAAGAGCCCATTTTTCTTGTGCCTCTCGTTTGCTGTCATGCACTGCTAAAGACATTTCCTAAGTGACCCTCTGGAACTGCTTTGAGTTATCGGTGCCAATGCTGGTGGTGTCTTCACAAGGCCACTGGGGAACAGAAATGGGTGCTCATTCTTGTACAATCCAACCAAGTAACTGGCTCGTTCTTATGATAGGACAGATATATCGAATGAGGAAGAAATATAGCAGTGTAACACTCGCACTTACAGTGATGTCTCCCCTTGCTTTTGGTAATCAATCATCAGATCTTCTCTCACTGAAATGCCAAATGTTTCATAAAGTGCATTGACTGTAACCAAGCTGCTTAGAGGTTCTTCAATTTTCTGTTGATATAGAGCTGTGCTCTCACTACACTCGAACAGCTCTGAAATTGAACCATGAACTGTAAAATTGCTTTGGGTATGAAGCGAAACCACGCGGTGTTTGCATGGAGCCCGATGCATTACTCAAGCAAGGAAGCATATGCTCGGCAACAAATGTGTGCAGGGTGTGTTGTTTACAAAGCTTTGTCAATTTGTTCAGCTTGACAGCAATGTGTCAGCATCTTCTTGGTGCTAACTGGTTGGGGAAGATTTCAGTCTTGTTTAGGAAAAATTGAACCAGCAGAGTTAAAACTGTGCATATGACATCCATATATTTAAAAGGGATTTTCTGTCATTGCTATCCTGTCTGGCAATGCTTTCTTACAGCAAATAATGTTAGTTTAAGCAACACGGTTATATATAACAACACATTTAAGCAGCCTGTCTTGTTCTTTTTTTATGTGGTTTACTACAGAAATATTTACTATATAGTTTTTTTTCTCCAGTTACTTTGACTCACAGGCCACAAGGGCAATGCATCCAACTTTAACGAAACATGACAAAAATTATGCAAAGAAATAAATTAACCTAACCAAACTAACCAAACATTTTCTATCCTTCTTTACCCCTTAGGTCAATTTCTAAACGGCCTGTTGTGTTGTAAAAATAGCATCATGGTTTCCTCAGATCTGCATGGCATTTACCAGAGGTGTGATGGTGCTTTGAAGTAGCGAAGCAGCAAGTGATTATTGATGAAAGTATTGACATGAGCAAAAACTAATTTACCAAGATTGTTCAAAGGCAAAAATAATGCATTAAAAACACTCAAGGTTAAGGTTTCTGACTAGAAGCTTTGTGTTCTGTGTCAGAGGATGAAATGATTCATCCAAATATAAACATTTGGTTGCATTTATGATGAATAAGAAATAATTGTAAAAGTCATCCAGTCTGAACAGTGTTGTGATAAGTTACTGTTTCCATTATCAGACCCTAATTAGCATGCTGAGTTGGCTACAAAGCACTCACTTATAAGCTTAAATCACTAAAGGTCTGATTTTACAAGATATAATGAGCACTGGGTGAAGAACGTTAGAATTTCAATGTACACTGCAGTGTGATAAAAGTTATATATAAAAAATTATATAACAGGATCAAGTAATGTGAACAGGGTATAATATGGCAGTATGAGACAGATATCTATCATAAACACAACTATGACACCTTAAGACTGAGTGTAGTGATTTTAATTGTATTATGGAAGAAAATCATAAAAGAAAATTAAGTTTGAGTGTTCAAGCAGCTGACAGAAGATGGTCCAAGCTGGGGTGATTGAAGACATTATGTCAGGATTTTCAATTCTGCCATCTGAATATGTAAACAAGCCCAGGAGCTTTGTGATTAACTATTCAATCACATATAGTCCTCTTACCAATCAAACAAAAGCAAACAAAGGCAAGCTTTGGTAGTTTGTAAGGATCACAAATGAGACACTTTTACTGGGTTGCAACTTTGCAACTTCATAAGCCTCCACTGGATGTTTATAGGAAAAATGCGTTTTGATAATTATGTATTTCATTGGTTTGTTGCACATTAAAAGCTGCCTTATTATCTCTTCTTATTTATCTTATTTTTATATAGTCCAGGCAAAAGGCTTGGTAGCCATGTACTCACTGTATTTCTACCGCGTTACAAAGCATAAAGCATTATTAGCTACTTCAAAACGGAAGCACATCAAACCACGCTGATGAAACGTCCTGGAACAGACGTATTGTCTGTGAAAAGCTTAGACTGACCATGGAAAGCTGCTCAGAAGCCACTGGTTCCTCATATTGGATTCTACTTAAAGCTGGCGGGAAGGAGAAAGAAGTGGCGCTGTATGAAGCTCAGGGTGTAATACGTGTGATTCCGTCACACTGGCGCCGCCTGCGCTGTAACCGTGTTGTCATCCCTTACACAGCCTGCCAGCCCACCCTGAGCTTCAGGTCGACTTGGTGTGATCAGAGAGCATGCGCAGACCTCGCCCAGAGACGCAGCTGCTGCTCACCTGCCTGAAGCCTGCCAGCTGGAATCCAGCGCAGGCAAAACAAAAGGACGTGTATAATCTTTGCTCAGAGGTACTTCCTAACAATTATGTTGTCTAGACACTGTAGGTCTTCTTTTTCTTTTTGAAATTCTGTAAAGAGAGAAAATATATTATGCAAATAATTGTAATCCTGGTAAATATTAGTAATTAAACATTTGTGAGCTCTAATCTGAGCTTTTCCAGAACCCTTCTATGTCAAAGGGCTCCTGAAATGAGATAGATACAAATGACTGCATACCCAACAGAGAAAGGTGTGAGAGTTAAAAGATTACAATATAAGTTTCTATTAAATATTTCTCACTCATAATCACAAATTTGCAAATATTTGCACAAGCCAACTTGTATGTACTATGAACGTTTTGATTTAGGACCACACTCAGGTTTAGCCCAGTTGTATGAAATCCAATTAAATTGCCTGTTATAATTCCTACAAATGGTGTGTGCGATCTGGTTGAGCATTTTACAAAGTGAATTTGCATAGCTGCACTGGAAGAGATTAAATGGGTCATCATTTGTTGCTAGATGAGAATCTAAAGCAGCACACGGTTATCTGTGAATGTGGAGGATTCCAGCTGCCGGGGCTCTCTGAAGCTTCTGAGTTCTGTTACTGTACCCTTCTTATCACTGTTAATGAATCTCCTAGAATCATCAGGGTACTAATTCAGTCCCAGAGCTCCATTTTGGGATTATTTACAACCCTTATCAGGTTTGTGACAAGCGATACACTGTTTAACTGCACTCAAATAACAGTTTTATCATCCTGGCAGAAATATCATTATATTAAACACCCCTGGCTTTCCCCACTGACACTACTTCCTCTGTTCCAGTGAAATAGGGATGTTACCCTGTCTCATGTAAGCCTATTAATTATTCTTATGACTCCATTTAAACAGTCTCATAAAAAAACAGTGCATGAATCTGTCTGATTTATTTTGTAATGAATGATCTGTGTCATTATCTTGATAAATTTTATTACGTGTTGATTCATTCTAACAATATATTTATATAGAACAACTGACACTTCAATTATCCAAATGCTTAATACGGGAATCCCTAAGCAGTGGCAAACAGTGACTGTGCAACCTGGAAATGTTCGTATCACTCCATCATCTTCAGAACTTGAAGGGAGGAGGAGGGGGGGGGGAGAAAATAATCAGCATCTCAGAGGCTACTCTTAACTCCACCTAATCTAATTTTTCTCAGTTTTCATTTCAAATGTGTGTGTACACATACTTTACAAGCAATTAACTGAATTCACAAAATGAATGAAAGTCTTCTGCACTGGTGTCTGTGTAGCTGTCCCAGACTTTTGGATTAGTGCTAATACAATATCCAGTTGCCTAAGACTGGAGTCTCAGTGCTGTAACAGAAGTCCCACCCATGTATAATTATGAGCTCTGTTTGTGTTACATTGTGTTACATTATTCCTTCATTTCTCTTGCTGGCTTGTTGCAACATGTTCTGTGTTTTTATACTTTAACACTGTGTTCCAAGAGTGAATTGCATTTCAATTAACACAAGACAAATGATTTCATTCAGAGCCTTCTACCAGGTATGTAGAACTGTTTATGAAGTCATGCATATAATTAGCCTACATAATTGAAGATAGGAATGAATGAATTTCATAAATATAAATGAATTTACATATAAATGTAAAATTTCTCCCTGTGACACCTGCGCTTAAACACACATACACACACATGTTTATGCTGTGTGTGAGGTAGATTAGCCTGTTCTGTCAAAGAAGCCCACCTGAAAGATCCGTCACTTAAGAACACGAAAAACATCTTTGTTACAGTTTTGACCTGAGGATCTCAGAACATAAGAATGAAAACCTAAGAACACATTATGCTTTAAAACACCCCTCCTGCTCCTTATTTGAATCTCACACTCCATTTATTTTTCTTTTCAATACACTTCTTCAAATCTTCTCCCACTTTGTTTTGGTAAAGTATCAGGAATTACTTGGTAATGTTAAAGCCTAGATTTAAATTTTACAACTTAAAATTCCTTTAAGATGGATTTGGACATATCTTCACTCCCTGTACGCTTTTGTCACCAGCTCTGCAGATAAAGGTGCAGATGTTTGCAAGTGGGATAGCCCCCAGACATCTCTAACACAGTGTGTTTTCTTTCTCTGGCTGTTGAATTACAAGATTTGAAACAAAAACATTTGTCACTGCAGCAGTGGAATCATCTGTGAGTCCCTACAGTATCCTTCAGAATGAAGCACAGCATGAGCTGAAGTGTAAAGGAGCACTGATTTGGAATCTACAAGGAATGCCATGAACTTTCGAATCAGTGTTCTCTGCATCCATTTGTCTGGTGCTATGGACGCATCTATGTTCAAGTCTGTCCAGAGAGGTACAAAGAATGTACAAAGTCATCCCTGTCAACCAGGTATTTCATAACTATACTTGGTTATGACCTCTCTGTCACAGTTAATTAAATTGCTTCAATTCCTCACTTGAGCAGATTCAGCACATCAGTGGAATTTCACCCTTATCTGTAAAAATGGACAAAAGATAAGTGAATATTTACTTTTGTACATAACAGGATTTTTAAACACTTCATCATTTCTGGACTGAATAGTCCACCAACCAAAAACATCCAGCCAGCAATGTCCTGTGACTGTTGATGAGAGCCTAGAGGATGACCATTATACTGTATCTGACTTTACATGTACAAGATGGACAAACAAGGTACGGGGGTCTAGTAGAGCAAAACGAAAATCTTGTTCTAGCACAACACACACACACACACACACACACCCACATATATATATATATATATATATATATATATATATATATATGAAACTGTCCGAAACATCCTGTTTCTCTGGAAACCTTGTGTACTTCACTACAATTATGGTGGTCATTAAGTTTTGTAATTGGTGGGGCAGAGCTTGTTTCTTTGATGATGGGGCTCTTAGGGCTCTTAGAAGTCATCTAAGACTCTACCTTGTTTTAGCGAGGGAGTCATATAATTAAGAGACCATGTTCTCTCACTCTCACTCTATTCACACAAAAGTCTTTTCCTTTCTCACTCATCAGTGTCGGTGTGCACCTGACCTACACATTCTAAGAAGAAGGCCTATTTTTTTCTTTCCGTGGTGTGTCTAGTGCCATGGAACTGGGGGGAGGGACAGAGAAGGAGAACTGGGAAAATTATAAGGAGCAGCTTGCTGATGCAGTCATTAGTTCTTCAAATTAAGAGCATGTGTTTTGGATCAGAATGCCATGGTTTTTTTGTACACAGCCAAAGTGACTACATCTGAAATTCTGAAAGATTAGTTTGAAGTTGTTTCCCCCCTCTGTTGAACATGACTTTATTGTTAAAGGATCAAGCATTCAGCCTAATATATCATTCAGATATATCCTTTAAAAAGTATTTGCTGCTTCTTACATTTTAATACAGGCGGACACCAACAGGCCTGTATCAAAAGAGGAGAGTAGTCTCTCTTTTTGCCATCATGGGGTTTGGCTATTGCATGGTCCTTTCTTTCATAAGTTCTATGAACTGAATCCATTTCAGGGAAGACGGGTTAAAAGAGACTCCCAGCTTACCTGACCCAGCCCACTCTGTCGATTACAGCAATGTAAAGGGACAGGCTTGCATTTGTGCAGATTAATGTTAGTCGTCATGACAACCACTAAGGAGACTTGCTATTAAGTTTCCTGTATTGATAACACAGGCTCTAGGCTAAGCAGTGTTATTGAATGGGAGAGCACTCTGACAACCTCCATTAGGCATCTCTGAAGCTGCAAATCACTGACAAAGAGGAGCAGGTGGAAATGAGCTTCAGTTCTGTTATTGGGATCTGATTAAAAAAAACGCATACACAAAACTCCAGCCCTGCAAGAAGAAAGATACATAGCTTATATTTATACCATCAAACAGCATTATCAGACAGACCTGCCTCAAGACTTGCCCATTTCATCATGCTGCAAATTAGCACTGCACTGAAAATCAAAGTCTGCGTGTGTAATTACTGAGCTGTGATCATCAGTCTCCTCTGTATCACTCTCTTCCACATTTCACCCATTTGTATGCGATTGTTTTCACGCTCGTTCTCCCGTTGTGATGCTATATAGCCATCCTCTCAGCACGTGGCCAAGAAAGCACCTAAATGTCATGGTATGCTGAGCACAACGGCTGGCGAGGTGACGAATGACTCTGGCAGAACAGCTGTGTTTACTGAACATGTATACTCCACCTCCCCCATCCCCCATGAAGGCATAAAAAGTTTTCCTTAAATATATTCCTACTTTGCTGATATCTCCTGTGATGTCATCTATCACACTTATCACACCGCTACTTTGGAACACTGTCGCGGAACATTCGGCCTCTCAAAATCCCTCTTGAGGATGGTGGCATGAAACAAAATGATGCATTAGAAATGGGAAAGGCATTTTCTGCCATTTTGCTCCCAGAAGTTTCAGCCAAACCAAAAGGAGGTTTATAAAAGCTTCAAAATCCCAGCAATCATGCGATAACAGACTTCAAGGTTCAGCAAATGAATCAGCTGAATTGAAGCAATTTGTGTTTGTCTAAGCCCATGCTGCTTTTAGACTGAATTACTCCTCTAATGTGGATTCTTCACTGGAAAACCTCATTTCGTCTTGGACTAGACTTAGTCTATTTCCAGGAAGACCAACCTTAAGATGGAAATCTTTTAATCCTCTGGCCCTCTGCAATGCAAAATGAGGAATGGGCCTTCCTGACTGATTAAAACACCAGCTCCCCAAGGACTAAGTGACTGGTGACTGGCTTTGCTGGCAACTGTAAAGAAGCATAATTGATCAATTTTAAAATCCTTCAATTATGTAAGGCATCCCCTGGAAAGACAGAATCAACCTTTTAAACAACTTGAGTAAAAATCCAATTTCCCCATTTTCCTTTGGGAATTGATAACATTGGTGCCGCATTTGATTACAAATGTCACATTCACATTGTCATAAATGCAGGTGTGTTTCTAACCATTGGACTTCAATAGATCTTAATAATATACAATAAAGCAAAATAAGAATATTCTTCTAGCAAATTGTTGCAGAATAATTCAAATGAAGCCAACTTTGTACATAATGAAAATAGTAAAACATTTCCAGTAAAGAATAGCTTTTCTTTTTCTTTAATTTAACCTTCCGTTTATCTACCTGAATATCACAGTTGACATTCTACATGCAGAATAAAACACTTTTACTTGTGACAGAGTTGACCTTTTCATTTGAAAACTGGGTCTACCAGTCTTGTTGGCTTGGAATTTCTATGCACACAGACACACACAGACAGTTCAGAAAGAATATTCAAGTCTATCTGCCACAGATGTGAGTAGGTAATGTCTGGTGTTTTGCTATTAACATTACCTGATCCTGACACAGTCAGATATATGAAAGAGAAAAATATGACACACTCAGACAATTGATAGCTCTTTGTTCATTCCATGGTTTGACATACAGTAATTAAATAGTTACACAAAACATTAGTACGTTTGCTGTTTTTTTAGATATTATATTTCCTCTCTGCTTAAATCTGGATGCTCTAGCTAATGTAAACACCAATGTTCATAATCCAGTGTAGTCTGAGATGGGATGTTTATTTGCCATGTGATACCAGGCTGGGATTAACAAGTGCTGTAAGAGATGAAGGGATCCGTTAATATCTCACCACAAAAGGTTGTTGCACCACATACTGGTTGCCACATCTGTTGAAATGAGAACTGACTGGGTTTTACATTTTACAGAAGAAGAACTCATTGACTTCAGGACTCAGATGATGATGCACTTAACGAAAGTGGAGCTTTTGGTCCATCTTTCATTACTTTTTTAAGTATTTTAACCAAAATCTTGTCTTAAACCCTCTAATCGTGATAAAGTCCATTCTCTTCATGTCTGCCAAACTCTAAGACAGAATGGAAGTATAAATACACACACACATACACACACGAAATCACAAAAACAAAAAAAAACAAACAAAAAATCCTCAGCTATGCTACACTGGATATTATATGTGCATTCCTCATCAGTATAGCTTGGACATCAACAGTATCTGGCACGCAGCCAGGGCCATGACCATTGTTCTTATGAACAGAGACATCACACTGATGACCAGACACTCTCAAGCAAATCACTGTATTTTTGTCATTACTGAACAAGGCCCTGATAATTGAAGCTGCCCCTCTACGATACAGGTCCTTAAAAAAACCAGACAGCTTTGAATGTACAGCTCTCAGCTCATGTTTTCTTTATCATCTGGTTCTCTTTCACTTGATGAGTCAGTGGAATTCTACAGCTCAATTCAGGTTTGCCTCTAAGACAGTTGGAGTGCCCGCTCTCTCATTCATCCCTATGGTTTATTGACCATCTCAGAGCTCTAAAAGAATAGGGCCATTGGCTACACAGCATGGACCTGACCAACTCCTCACCAGTAAGCATCAAACGTATTACTTGCACTAAAAGACACAAATGACAAACATTATTCTGTACTAATTGAGAGAGATAAAGACCGCCCCCAGGCATCCCTCCTCAGCAGCCAGCTATATGATTAAACCTAGTGAAGTCAACCTGAACCCCTTCCACTGATTGTTTTGTTCTCATTTACTTGATTTTCACAACATTAGGCAACATATAAAGTTCAGGGTAGATCCACACTTCCTATTTCAATTTCATCTGATTCTAAAAGAGTCTGGCTCTTTTGCTGAGATTAATGAGACTGGGTTATCTAGAATTGTTTGCAAGATGAAGTCTTCTAGTTCCCCTGTAGATACTATCCATGGCCCATTATCGGAAGCATGTTTTCAAGCAATTTGTCCTACTGCTGCTACAGTTATCAATAAGACTCTATCTTCTCAGGTTGTGCTATCATTGTTTAAATTGGACATCTTAAGACCTCTGGACTTTGAATAAGCATAATATTAACCCTGTTTCAATCCTTTTGGATCAAAGTTTTTAAAAAACTGCTGTTAGTGCGGTATATTCAGAACCCTCGAAGCTATATGGAGACTTTCAGTGGGCTTGGTACTGCTTGATCAGAATGCAGCTTACAGATGTTTTTTTTTTAATTATCATTTTTTCTGGATTTCCTGGCTCCTTAAACATGTGGAAAAATATGGTCTCAGCCCAGGGGTCAGTGCTGGGTTCACTTTTATTCTTAATTCATACACACGCACAAACACACACACACACACACACACACTTACACACATTCAGTAGATACAGACATTCAGTAGATACACACATACATACATACATACAGTGTTTGTGAATGCCAAACTGGGAGAATGGCACAAGCATATCCAAGCAACAACATCTAAGATCTAGAAGAGTGCAGTCCTGGGAACAGCTTAGATAAAACCCAGGACCTTCTAGCTCCCAGACCTCTGGTAGAGGACCCGAACTAGAAGGAAAAAAGATCTCCCAGAGGAGGGTGTGTGCGTGTGTGTGTGTGTGTGTGTATCTATGTATGTGTGTGTGTGTGTGTGTACTGTGTGAAGCACTTTACTTGCACAGCTGATGAAGGTCCACTGTCCGAAATGTCCTGTTTCCCTGGAAACTCTGTCTAGTTCACTGCAATTTAGAATCTCTATCTCTCTAGTCTCTCTCTCACCCCCTGGGAATATATATGTATACAGTTGTGATCAAATTTATTCAACCCCCACTGAAATAAAGTGTTTTGGCCAGTTTGACATTGATTTTGATCATTTCAGTCATCTTATTTACAATTATATCAAAGAGGCACTTATAAATTAGACAAATATAACATAATATTTATGATGGAATAACCACAAATGTCTTTACTGTGCTCACATCATTATCAGTTTTATTCAACCCCTAGTGACATTATTTTTTAGTACTTAGTACAACATCCTTTTCCAGTTATGACAGCTTTCAAGCGTGAAGCATAGCTTGATACAAGTGTCTTGCAGCGACCTATGGGTATCTTAGCCCATTCTTCATGGGCAAAAGCCTCCAGTTCAGTCACATTCTTAGGCTTGCGCACTGCAACTGCCTCTTCTTTAGGTCCCACCAGAGGTTCTCAATTGGATTTAAGTCTGGTGATTGTGATGGCCACTCTAGAATGTTCCAGCCTTTCATGTTCAACCATGCTCTAGTGGACTTGGATGTGTGCTTCGGATCATTGTCCTGTTGGAAGGTCCAACGTCTCCCAAACCGCAGGTTTGTGACTGACTCCATCACATTTTCCTCCAAGATCTCCTGGTACTGAAGGGAATTCATGGTACCCTGCACACGTTGAAGCTTTCCTGTACCATTAGAAGCAAAACAGCCCCAAAGCATAATTGACCCCCCGCCATGCTTCACAGTAGGCAAGGTGTTCTTAAGCCTGGTTCTTCCTCCTCCAAACATAGCGCTGGTCCATTGTCCCAAACAGTTCTAATTTAGTTTCATCTGATCACAGTACACTGTCCCAAAACCTTTGTGGCTTGTCCACATGACTTTTGGCATACTGCAGTCGACTTTTCTTGTTCTTTGGAGTCAGCAAGGGGGTGCGCCTGGGAGTTCTGGCATGGAGGTCTTCGTTATGCAGTGCGCGCCTTTATTGTCTGAGCTGAAACTTCAGTGCCCACATCTGACAGGTGTTTTTTCAGTTCCTTAGCAGTCACGCGGGGATTTTTCTCCACATTACGCTTCAGGTAGCGCACAGCAGTCGCGGTCAGGATCTTCTTTCTGCCACGACCAGGTAACGTTTCCACTGCGCCCTTTAACTTGAACTTGCGAATGATACTTCCGATAGTGTCTCTTGGAATATTTAACAACTTCGCAATCTTTTTATATCCATTGCCATTCTTGTGAAGAGCAATAACCTCTTCTCTTTTCTTCTGGGACCATTCTCTTGCCTTCACCATGCTTGTAAACACACCAGTAGATGCCTAGAAGGAGCTGAGTATCACAGTCCTTTTAAATCCTTTTAAATTGGTGCTTATCATGCTTGATTGCTGCTCGTTGACATCCAGAGGTGTTTTCAATACCTGATTGAAAACACTGGAATGAACCTCTGTTCTTAGGAGTGGTAGTCGTAAGGGGTTGAATAATTGTGTCAATGAAGAAATCACAAAAAGGTCATTTAATACTTTATGACAAAAACAATTGATGCTATCTTAGTTGCATTTAGTTCTTTAACAAGTCCTTGTAAGATTTCATTATGAACACAATTACAAATGTGCACTGAATTCCATAAAACCCTTCGCAGCATTGGGGGTTGAATAAATTTGATCACAACTGTATGTATGTGTATGTGTGTTTATATATTTATGTATATGTATGTATGGAAGTATGCAGAACATGGTAGTTCATATTACCCTAGTTATATTACCTGTTTTTACTATAAGAGAAAAGACCTTTATCATTGATTTTAGAAGCATTGCCATTCTTATTCCTATATCAAACTGAACAGACCAAAGAAAAGATACTCAAAACACCCTGAACAGGATTTTACGTCACTGACAAAAATTCTAAAATTATATTTAACATTCCATTTTGAGAACCGAAAGATATATAGCATCACAGACTTAATTAAATAAAAGTAACAACCTCCTACAGAGATAGCAGCATTCAGCAGCCCCACTGGCAGTGAACCCAAGCCTATTCCCAACATGAACCTGAGGAAAGGCAAGTGGCAGCCCATTACTCAAGGCCATCTCCTTACCTCGCTGATCTGAGAGGTCAGTAGGCTACGCAGCAGATCAGAGAAGTGAGTAAATCTAATTTAGCTCAGTACAAGTCTCGAGCAATCACACGCAGAGTGGCGATGAGAGCAGTGTGTCACCATGGTGAGGACTGCCAATGAGAAGAAAGAATAGAATCCCACATGCAGCAGGGAATATATATATATACATATATATATATATATATATATATATATATATATATATATATATATATATATATATATTAACAACATTATTTAAGCATACAGCCAAGTATCAGTGGAGAAAATATTAAATATTAAAGGCCAAAAAAAATATATTGAACCTAGAAATGATTAGTAAAAATATGTTACAACCTTTCACCTGAAAATGTGCCGATATTTAATTTACTGAGTTTCAATGAGTTTGAACCTTTTCTGGATACTCTCGGCAGGGACTGGCAGGTATATGCAAGGACCCAGTGAGTTCTAACCATCTACAGTCTATGTTGCATACAGAGCAGGTGACAGAAGACCAGCGAAGACTCATATCACATATCACTTCCACACATCCATTGACCAACACAATGCAAGCAGTCTCAATATATTGGTGGAGTTTCCTCCACTAACAAGTTAGAACTATGGTAACCTGCATATGCTAAAATCTTGTCTGAATCCAGAAGACAGATTGATTCGTCTTTAACTGAGATAAAGGAAGAATTGGCGTCATCAATTAATATTAGTATTAATAATTCTGGCTTCTTGTCTATGCATGGTACAGACAGACCATCACTTGAGGCTTCGTTAAGGTGTCATGTTTCCTGCTCGGGAGACTGTAACCTTTGAATGTGGACTCTCATGTGATTCGAATACAGTACTGCCAATGAGAGAGTAAGTTTTCCTTAGAGGCACGAAATGTGAGTGCATTAAAGTAATTCTTGTTTCAGTGGTCAGATGTTTTTTTTTTAAGTTTTAAGTTCCTTTTTGTTCTCATCTTTACAGACTTGAAAAGTGCATTGGTTTCACTAAAAATAAAAGACAATCAAATAACCATGATAGAAAAGGTATGCCTATAGACACCACATTATTCTAATTTATTTACACGTCATTCTGGCCAAGTAAAATATACAGAATACTACCCAGGCTGTGAGTTATTGCTGAAACCAAGAGGGAAAGGAACGTGATATGTACCGCACCCACACAGGCACACAGCATATAGACCACGGCACCACCTGCAGCCCAGGGCATAGAGGACGCCATGCCTCTCAAGCCCAGGAACACTCAGCCTGCGCGTCCCCAAAGCAGGATGGCCATCCTCTTCTTCCTCAGGGCCCCCTGTCGTCAGCGGAGCACAGAGCTGGCACCTTCTTGTGATGACAGGATGGAGCAGTGGAATCACAAGGCCATAGGTCATCTGGGGAAGGATCCTGTTGGCTTTGGAGTGGGCTCTTCTCCCCCAGGGGTTACTCGGGTCATGACTTCCACGCTGCCTCAGATGAAGCTGGAACAGGTCTCCTGGTGTGAGGTGCAGGTGGTGCGGACATCCCCGGTGAGTCGTTGCCTCCCAGGATAACTTCAGGACATCCCTGCCCACACTGGAAGCTCCGGGGTGGAGCAAGGCCCCCGATGTGCTGCCGGGAATGCTGCACACGTACACCAGGCTGCCAAGTCTGCTGAAGAAGGAGAGAAGAGCCAACTACACGCAGACACACAGGAAGGGAAAACAACAACTAAACATGGAGGCCAGCCCTTACAGAAATTGGAGCAAAGATGAGTCTCCAATTGAAGAGTTTAATGAAACAAATGAAAACTAAATCGAACATGAAAGAACACCAACTGGAAAAAAAGAGGAAGCAAATGTAACGTTCACAATGACCAATCAAAACATGATAAAACAAAATGGCTTATAAAAGGCAGAACATAAACACATTACAACACACAAGTGGTGCGTAGAATGAGGCAAACACAAACCACCTGAGAGGGGCATGGAAATTCATTAAAACAGGTGAAACAAAAAGAAAGCAAACGCACTATGTGCAAAGCCACTACCGCATAACAGAGGCCGCCAGCAGGGGGCGATCATTATAAATCTAGTGTCAACTATTGTAGGAGTCCATAACAATGTGCATAATATTGTAAGAAATGAGGAAAAGAAATTACAAAAGGAGTATTAAAAACAAATCACACATTTCTGAGCAGGACTGTGCAGTGCCTCAGCTGTTCCCTACACATGTGCACTAAACAGAAAGACAGAGTTCTATTTCAATGAGCCAAAAACTGATGTGAGTGCACAGGACGCCAAAAAAAACACCCTTCAAAATCTTTGTTCCAGACAATCTTTGTTCTTATGCTTCTCACAAGTAACAAAAAATATCTGTACGTTGGCATGGCTACAAGAATGCACTAATCAAATGAAAAGTACCCCTGTGAAGTCTCAAATGCCTGTAGAATGGAAATCTGTCATAAGAGACTGCTAACATATTTACATTACATTTATGGCATATATCAGATGCTGTCATTCAGAGAGATATATATTTATCAGAATGTAAGTACATGTGCTGCCTGGGAGATAAACTGAAGGCTTGGTGTTACTAGGACACTGCTCTACGTGCTCCACCAGGTGAGCTACAGGCTGTGCTGCATTCACTACTACTCTCTACTATTCACTACTTACTACTTTCACTACTGCTGAAACACAATATTTTAGCAATGTTTAAAGCAGTCATTCACTTGATGTCTACCTGAGACAATGTGGGACATCACTTTCCCAATGGGAAACTGACAAAACTGGATTAAATGGTTGAAATGCACATAGAAAAGGTATGATTGAAATGCAAACCTGAGTGGCCCAAAAATATGTCACAAAATAACAGTAAAACAAGTCTTAACCTCAGAGAAGATGCACAAAACTCCAACATTGTTAAGGACACAGGAAAAAATTATATGCAGTGAAATTTGGATATCTTGAGATATGCATTTGATTCCTTTTTTTTTGCAAAGCTTGTGATGCTTTATCTGTAACACAGACAGGTTATTATAGTTTTCAGTCTTAGCAAACAAGTTCATCTCCATGGCTCAGGTTGGCATGTAACACAACACTTTATGACCCCTATCACCATGGACTGTGATAAAGGGATTTAATAACTTTTTCAGTGCTGTTTCTATAGAAATCTTTCCCATTTCACGAGAACACTGAAGGACACAATTATTCCAGTGAGGAGAAACAGAAAATTGAGTGTACATTTATGAGTGCCCAGAAACTGCATCGTGGTACAAGGCCAGCTAAGAGACCTGTGCTTTCAATGGGTACGGCACTAAAGGAAAGAGGAACACCTCTATTGCAGAATGTTGTTCATTGTTTATAGTTGATCACAGACCTCCAAATCTATATTGCATAGTACTGATTATTGATTACATTAATAGTTTAACACATTAACTTTTAATTTTTACAGATTTAATATCTGCTATGCTCACATGATTACAGTGCATGAGAAATTTCAAGATATATTTCATCTTCTTTCTGTTTCTTTGTCATATTTGAAGTTTTTTTAATATTAAAACATAACAGATTACTTAGTAATAAATATGCCTACAAGCATTCACATTCTTGCATCCAGCCTTAATGCTATTTAAATTGCAAATAAATGGCAATTATAATTTTCTTTTATTTTCTACAAAACTGATAAGGAAATATAATTCATCCATCTTTCATCAGGGAACTACAAATTGTGATAAAGGTGACGGGGTTCTCTTCAGATTTCACTTTATTTTAATGAGCAAGGAAGTAAGAACTGAATGTACATTCACTGGTGCTCTAAAAATATTAGTCACTTGGTACAAGGATAACACCCAGCTCTGTGCTGCCTACCACACACCACCACCATCACAACAAACTCCTGCAGCCCAGAAAGTGTGCAAGAGTGCCACAGTGCCACCACTGGAAAGTATTCTGGCAAAGTCTCGAAGGGCAAAAAGCCTGGTTTCTGGTGCATATTTGTGGTGTATATTTCTTCTCAAAATCTGTAATATTCTAATTTGCTTTTCTGAATTTCCGACCTGTTATGCTACAGCCTAACAAGTTGATACTGTCGATGTTGAACGGGGATGGTTATGTGCTTACGCGCTCAAATGAGTGAATCAGCTCTGTTCTCTTTTAGTAGTGGTTAGCGTGCTGTTGTCAGTGATTTGCCATATGTGCAGTGGCTGCCATTTTAAACTGGTTTAGTGACTCAGAACCTGTCGCGGTTGTAAAGAAGCTGAAGGACATTGCTTTTCCAACGGCAAAAACAGTCAGAGGTTTCAGTGGACATTCATAGGAGCACCACAGATATTTATAACACAGAGATGGAAAGCAGGTGCATTCATACAGAGATAATACATGAGTCACAGGAAACTCCTGCATCTCCACACACCACCATGAAAGCAGCAAAGACACTCCTGGAAAAGACTTTCATGAAGTTTCAGCTCCCACATAACTCCTAATTCCCTTACGTTTTCTATAGTCTGTTTACACCAGAGTTCATATAATCACAAGGTTCAGCAGGGTTCTTTTCTTCTATTCCCTTGACCCTAACTGATCTCTACGTTGGTACAATAAACACACTTAACGAAAGTACTTGAAACAGACACAGGAAAATACTTTGAACCAGACACTTATCCTGCTAAAACTTCTGCAATACCCGGTTTGTACAATGTGTCTTACTGTTTAGCACAGACTAGGCATGTACAATTAAACGTCAAATAGAAGCTAAAGTCATTTGCCTTCACAAACGTGAATACCGACACTATTTTGTATGTTTTTAAAACTTATGATTCACCTGCAATCTGACATGTGACAAGTACTTCTAGATAATCTAGAAAGGACATATTTTCAACATGCATAAGATGTTTAACATAAAATGATACAAATAACACTTTAAATAAAATTATTTAAAATCCTCAAAATCAAAATCTTGTATGTATATTGACATCTGTATGAACGTGCAAGAGAGTGTACATTTTTCAATACGTAAACAAGTGACACTCCCTGGTTCGTAAAACGTTTTATCTGCATTTGTCTGCATCTGCATCTAATGTAGATTTCATACGCAAAGTAAAGAAAACTAGAAAAACAACAGTTTTTGTTTAGTTTTTCAGGTCTGTGAGGTACTATGAGGTCTATGAGGAGTTTTTGAGGTACTAATGAACTGTTCCTTTTTACCCTTGCACATTACACAAAAAAGTTGAGTTATATTCTGTTAGTGTGATGTAGGTAAAGCAAATTATAGGAAGATCAACCAGACATGTAAGACATTTTTTTACAAATATCCAAAGAAACTTCAGCAGTGAAATCTGGGTTAATTTAGGCATAGTACCGGTTCATGTCACCAAGTAGCATAACAACAGGCGAAGTTTGCAGTGTCTAATTTGTCGTCTGGTCATTCAGTGAAAGATTCAGTTCAGAGAAGTTTAAATCTGTGAATAATTTCACAAGTCTATACTGCTCATCGATCTTTCTCCTTCTGAGCTTTCTACAGTCAGTTTAACATAGCTTAACATTCAGTTTCTCACTGCCCCAATTTAAAATCCATTATGCAAACCATGCCTGCTTCATTCACTCAGGCACACAGTCAGGTCAGAGAATATTTGATTTCAGGGCAAATCAATAAGAACGCCAGCCTGTTTAGTGAAACTGATATAACTTTCAATTAATTCAAATTTAATCAAATACGATTATACACAGAGGTAGTGAAATAATTCCTCTCCAGTATTATTTGAGTGGCAATAATATTTATTACCATTATGATTAAACATTTTTAAAAGTGAAAGGGCAGAGTTTCATTGTAACATCTATATCTCCGTAATGGAACGTAGCCCTTTATTCAGTCATATTACTGGTCTTTAAAGTGCTAATCCACAATTAATTTCTAATCTGTACCTCCAGTTCATAGTGGACCTCTTTGAACTGGATATAGTCAACAAAGAAAAACATGGTACAAAGTCAGTAGTCTGCAGATCCGAAATTATAAGCTAAGGCTATATTCAAAAGTCCAAACATACTCTCTCCAGAGATTAATAATCAATGTGGCTTTAAATGAAAATGTCAGTTTCTACTAGAAGTTGCTGGAACATGTGGTATTTAAATGCAATCTGTGGTTGCCAGTGTCACACACTGATTTAAAAATGAATAATTTTTTTATCAGGAAGTAGTCAGAGAATAAAAAATGTGATGTGAAGAGGCATTATTATTTTTATCAGTTCCTATGTAAAAGGGATTTGGTTTGCTACCATATTCAATTCAATTCAATTCAATTTTATTTATATAGCGCTTTTTACAACACGTCTTTTACTGTAATTGAGCTGTAAGGCAATTGTATGACTGTTGTTCATTTTTTGCATGTCTACAAATTTTCTTGAATAAGAAACAATAGCAAGAATTCCAAACTGCATAGTAGTTTGAAGTAGTGTGCTAAATGTAATGCAAATGTTTTAACGACAGGCCTCCTTAAAAATTAACTCACATATTTCACTTAATATTGTTTTTTCACTTTAAAATTATACTTAATATTTTTCAAATACACCATGTTTAGACTAATGTGGTAGTAATTGCGACTGCAATGCTGGGAGTCTGAAACCAGTAAATGACACAAAACACTAGATATCTGTGCACAAATACATTGGGTGAATATCTGAGTTACCACAAAATACATTTACGATGAAGCTATTTTAACAATGGTATTCACACTTTCACTGGGAATCAAGCCTTCGTGTTTCCATGTCTCAGTGACCATGGAAGAACTTGACGCTTTAGAGTGATAAAAAAGATACATAATATCCATCAGTTAAATCATTATTTTGAGTAAACTACTGACTTTTTGTATGATGTATAATCATACCAGAAAAAAAATTCCAGGTAAGTAACTGCATTATACTGTTGTAAAATATAAAGAGATATAGTCAAAATTACAATTAAGTGCACATAGTTTCTAAACAAAACAGGATGTTTTGGACAGAGGCCCTTCATCTGCTGTGCACTTGAAATGCTTATAATGTTCTAGGAAGTGCATCTAGTTTATATTAGAAAAAAATAGATGTTTAAACCATAACATTCATTCAAGACATGTAGTGTAAACAAAAATGAGGTTCCATGAGTTTATAATTAGATGGTGCTATCTGAATCAGAGTTTTCAGACTTAACTGAAATATCTAAAACAAAAAGTTATCCTCATGTGGCATGTGCTATATTCCATGTCTATTCCAGAGCTGGATGTAACTTAGATAAGGGAAAAATAAACAGCTGGAGTTCTTCAACTGTGCATGTAGCAGTGACAAAAATGTTATCAATATATCTCAGAAATACTAAAGGCACAGGTCCAATATATAGTTCAAATAATGTTACTCAACAAATCCAGCAAAGAGGATTGCATAGGATTGTCCCATTTTAGCACCCATACTGTCTTGCTTCTCCTCTGCCAGCATGGCAGTCCCGTAGTTAACCTGCCTCATGTTCTTGTTTTGCTTTGCTTCCTTGTGTCTTGTCTCCTGCTTCCTTGTCTCTGTCCTTATTAGCTTCACCTGTGCCGTGTTGATCTTCGCTACGCTGTGTGTTTAAGCCCCGTGCTTCCTTCCCTTTGTTGTTGCACTAAGCTTGTGTTCCGTGTTTTGTATCTTTGCTTGTTTTCTTTTCTGCCGGTCCTGTGTTTATTTCTCCCCATTAGTCTGTCTGTACTCGTGTGTTGAGTTCACTTTCCCTTATTATGTATACCAGTCGTCTTTCTGTTTGTGGATATTCTGGCTCTTCGACTCTGGGCTTTTTTGACGATTCTGTTTGTGAATTGGCTCCTAATAAATCTCGCTCTTCTCAGCCTTTGTTTCCACTCTTCTCTCACTCCACATTACTCATACTAGAGTTTCAGTAATGGACTTAAATCCATTATTACATTTTAGAGCTTTTGATAATAAAGATCTCTCTAGAGAAACCCATTTTAATTCTCTGGGAATAGGGGAATCATTCTTGTGGTTTGAAATTGTCAGGAGAAGAATACTGGAATGTAATGAGGTCAGAGGTCTTGCCCATCACATATCCAGGCTCTGTACCCATACAATACAGACATACGTAAATCACACAAAACATGAAGTAGACTTATCTGGGACCCTGGCATCAAAGAGTGACCACCAGGGCAGATCCTGGAGCACCTGTTGAGAGAGAACAGACTGTTAATGCAAGTAAATGGTACTGGTAAATACACTGCAATAATAGCCATTGAAATTATAATATATGTCTTAATATATATTGGGCTTGTAGCATTTAAGGGACAGTAAAATCTTTTGTGACTGATCACTGGCACTTTGATTTACAATCCAGTTCATTACAATCCTGCAAACTGCCTCATAATTTTTCTGCTGCATTTGAAGAGAGTAGATTGCATTCACCTTTAGTAGTGGCTGTACTTTTAGTTTGTATTGAAGTTGGAACCCATTTGAAATAAAGAACCCATTCAACTAAAGGCGATTTAGCAAGTGAATGGCAGATTTGATCTCTTGACCATGATAAATAATTAAAAGTATAAGGGTTAATAAATGGAAAATGTGTGCTGTATTTCTTTGAGAGAGTAGGCGGGTCCCTCATTCAACTCTTTACTCATCAGGCTAAAAAGGAAAAGACAGTATCACACAAATGCTAAGAACTACTTATTGTTCATTAAAAATGTATCTTCATTAGACTAATTGCCAGTCAAGTGATCATAATGGCAGAAGAGTGAATATGTGTAGCTAGCCCCCATAGCTGGTCAAATATACAATTATCAGAACTGGCCCGGCATATTAATACGACTGTCTGTTCACTGTCTGCAGGGAGTCTGGGAGATTTCCCTGTACATAATGTGTAACAGTTACACCATCAGCAGGAAAACAGTGGCAGAGTCTCATGGTGAGACAATAGGCAATCAGAGAGATGGCTCAGGGCCCATCCTCAAGGGCTGGCACATACTCAATCAGTCAAGGATATCTGAGTTTAACTCTATTCTTGAACTTTTGCCACAACAATTCAGTCCAAAGTCCTTGTAGTTCACATGACAGAGCAGGCAAAGCCAGGCGCTAGTAACACCAAGGTCATGGCTTTGATTCCCAAAGAGAACACATACTGTCATACTGATACATTTGTAAGTATCTCCTGATAGGAGGGCTTGCCAAATACTATAAATGTGTGCTGAATGCAGAGCAGCTCCACTGACCACACTGAGATCTGGCACACTCACACTCACACTTCCTCTGTATTAATGCCATCACAGCTAGCCATGAGACAGGAATTGGCAGTCGTTATCATTGTCTAGATGCTGTCTCTGCTTTTGTGACTTGTTTTCGTATCTATGGTGCAGAATACATGGTATTTGATTACCTCACACATTTTAGAATGACACTCAAAGTAAGTAAATAAGTCTATACCTCAATAGGTATATAATAAAAACTTAAGCATATATATATGCTTATATATATAAGCATAAAATTCAATATATATGTATATAAGAACATTGTGTTTATAAGCTATGGAAAAAGGATTACCTTTTTAATACATCCTCTTTTCAGTTATGTTATATAAAACTCTCACATGTTAAAAATAAATATATTGTTAACTCATGCTTAACCCAAAAACAATGTAAAAATCTATACACTGATGTTTCATTTTCTGTGGTCACATGGTCTCCCATGAGAGGCAAAGGAAAGGAGTCAGGGCATCTGTCTCACATTATTGAGCTCAGTAGGTCATCAGCCTAACTTCTGTTTTTTATTGAATGTCCCCTTATGCATATGCTACCTTCAAGAATGCAAACATCAGCTCATAAGGCACACAGCAGATACAGCCCAACTAATGCATATACCTCAAAGGAATGCAAAGTATGGTCACATCAATAACTTTATGGTTGCTAACTTCATGGTTGCTAACTTTAAGGTTGCTTACTTTGAGGGTGCTAACTTTGAGGTTGTCTGAAGGATTAGTATTTGCCCTCATCATCAGAACTGCTTTGTATTACTTTACTTTGGAAAAACAAAACAATACTTTGGAAAATTTCCATGTCCAGGAAACTGACATGTACTTTGCCACAAGTGAAAGCAGATACTGAATGAGTTTTAAGTCTTTCTTCCTGACCTGCTTTCAGCATAATTAGGATGTAAATCGACAAACTCATTACTGACTGATCCCATCTTGGATATCAGCTATTGCATTGCTGAGTGTTTCAGTCACAGGAGGGTCAGATCCACCAGGCGACTGAAAACTTTCTTCTCAGATGACATTACTCTCATGAATAATAATTAATGCAGATCAATGTTTTTTTCTATGGTGAAGCCACCTTGCAGTACTGTTTTAAATCGTATTAAATCTTAAATTTAAATTTAAATCTTATCTTGGTTACTTAGCTGGCTGCTATATTATACAGTACCTTACAATACACAGCAGAATTTGCAAGAGTATAAACATCATTTTCTTAATGTAATGTATACATGCACTGACATGGGAATGCATCCATAATTTCATAGATTTACTTTCACACATCTTTTCCCACACTCAAATTTGTGAGAAATATATAAATATTCATGAATGTAGAAAGTAAATGTCCAAATAATATTGTACAGAAAGTATAACTAAAGAAAAAAATCCATTCAGATGTGAATTTACTTAGCCGACAAAGCCTGTTTCTGATTATAATAACCATGAGTTCAGATTAATAAAAAGGGTGGAGTTTTATAGTATAGTATTAATCAGTGTGAAGGTGAATTCATGCTTTGGGAAATATCTGGAATATTATTAAGCATATTTTTTTGAAGTCTCATTTTAATGTAGGTAATGCTCAGACTTGATGAAACACTGGATATAAATTCAGTAATCAACTTGACTTTAAATTCACCCACCATTGAGAAAGATGTGGTGTTCTTTGAATGATCTATCATCTATATCTAGAATCTAATCAGTAATTACATCTAATCAGTAATTACTCCAGTACCATAGGTAATACATTGCAAGTTATGATCAATTATATTTATTATCTGTTTTAATTAACTAAACTATGTAGAACCATCTGCTTTGTACGATTATCACCATTAGTTATTTTTAATACCAAATAATCACTCCTAATTGTGCTTTACCACAAAGACAGCATTTGCAAATGCTTATTCATCACAGCCTTCATAACCACCTGACATCACAAATGAACATTAAAAGCTCCACATTCTTCAGAATGAATAACCTTCAAAAGGAAACTGGTACCTGTGGTACCTGGTGTATCTTTGAAAATCAAAGTGAATTTGTTTTGCCATTTGTTCTTTATTTCTCTTCAAATAATGATGTCAGAGTAAATGTAAAATATGGGTCATTCCCTCCCACTGTACAGCAGTACTGTCTGATAGATTTCAAGTGAAAAGTCTTAAAAATAAATCCTGAAAATAGAAATCAAGCAGCCAAAATTATTAAGACAACAATCATCTCTGGAGCAGCAGAAGGTTTTTTTCTCCCAAACACTGAAATCAGAGTTGTGTATTAAAGCTTTAACCATATTTCCAGCACTCAGTGTGATGGAAAACCAGGATGATCTCTGGATGAAACTGTTTGCTTAGAGTATCTGGGTCTTTCCATTTGAAAGTAAAGCATCTATCATTCTGAGGGAGCTCAGACAGTCGCGTCACGCAAAGTGAGCATTAAACTCAAATAGGTGTCCCTTGAGCTGAACCCATCACTGTTGGTGTCCCACATTCTGCTACCATCAGAGTTTCATGAGCCTCTTTTGTGGGAGCTCTGATGCATCCCCCCATCCCCCCACACACACACTCTCAATTAGAATACATGCCACAAACAGAGAAATCCACCTTATCAGCAGAGCACAAAGTGTGTCCAATGCTGGGTTTCTCACTACACCCTTAACATTACCAGTTAAGGTATTTAGGTCTGAGAGAGAGAGGGAGAGAGAGAGGGAGAGAGAGATACTGAAGCTCAAAAATGCAATAGTTTCCCCTGATTACCCCTTTGTGGTCCACAGCTGTTTTTCGCTTGTTGTAATTAAACATAGTCCTTTGTATATAGTACCATATATGTTATTTATATTTTTGTTTGGTTTACCTCTTCGGGTTTCATTATTTCAATAGGGTTTTTTCACATTGCCAGGTTGTGTTCAGATGGTTCTGCTGTCATTGTTTCCTTTGTCAGAGAACATGTGTGAAACTTGTTTACGCTCAAGTTTATTTGTGTCCTATCATCTACTATACTAGTACACCAGTGGCACACTGGGCTCAGATACCTCCTGTAAACAGTGAGAGCAAGCAGGCCCAGGGTGATATAGTGGTTGTCTGAGCTTCGAAAGAAGA
The DNA here is from genome assembly GCA_020368025.1 of Brachyhypopomus occidentalis. Classification (NCBI taxonomy): domain Eukaryota; kingdom Metazoa; phylum Chordata; class Actinopteri; order Gymnotiformes; family Hypopomidae; genus Brachyhypopomus; species Brachyhypopomus occidentalis. The sequence goes on along the minus strand of JAGXOD010001379.1, from coordinate 4,035,707 downwards.
CATTTCATTCATCTGGGAAACTGCTGTGCCTTGGCATGTAAATGAATTTAGTTCAAGACATTCCAGGGTCACAGCATACTGGCATTTGGACATGTCCTTTTACCACAATATACAAGATCGAGTCCAGAGACGGATGACTCAAGTGTTCTTTCAATATTTATCACTCAGAGACAGAATCGTGTTTTAGGGTATGCCAAAGAAGAAGTGTGAATATTGTAAAACCTTCCTTACCAACAAGGGATAAGAGAGTAACATGGAGGATTGTGTGAAGCATAAAAAATATTGAGACAACTGAAATAATCTTGCCAGTCTTTCAGATATCTGTACTTTACCTTGAAAAATGTGTGAATGTAATTCAGAAGAGTAGCTCTACCCACGTTTATGTATACAGTGTTTGGTTCTTCTTACTCTTATTGTTAAGTACACTAATTTGTGAACATTTAAGGGTCTACAGTCTGCATTTTAAGGCATCGAGCCTCAGAAGAAGCTCATTCCTCCTCCTGGCCATATCTTCCCTCTACTAAGCCGAGCTGTGTTTTGGATGCAAACAGAAGAAGCTACGGGAGATGACCACCGCTTTCAGGTTTCACTTGGGGCTGGTCCATATTCTGGCTTTGTAGACAGGCATCAGGCTTTCAACATCTAATGTGAGCAACTATAGCCGGAAGAAGTGGTTGATTAGTACATGATGGCTCTGCTTGGTTTTATGATGGTCAGTGGATATAAAGCTGTTTTACAGGACCAGATAAACACTACACTGCAAACACTGTTCGCTCAGGACATTAATTCCCCCATACAGTGTTAACTCCAGGATGAAATCTATCCTTCCATCTCCCCTGTCACTAGCTCTGATATCACTGAAGCGTGGATGCTCTGGAGAGTCCCTCCTCCATACCCACACTACCTCCAGTATGCCATGATGCACAATTCAAGACTTATATAACAGCTCCCTCAACTCTCAGTGCAAATGGTGGGCACATGCTTTAGAACATTCTTGATGTTGATATACTGTCATGCAGTCCCTTCATTTTGACCCATACTTGTAGAATTCTGATAAAATTGCAGTTTTACCTGCCCACGTAAAGAGGTTCTGTAATAATTAAGGGGTGTCAGACATCTTGTTCAGCTTATCACAAAAATACATAGGGTGTGACCAAAACACACTTTGGATTCAAAAATGGATTTGTTTACCTGTGTTAAATGGTTCCCAAGTGCCATTTTTCTAGTTGGTCACAAAGCAACTACTGCATGGTTTATATCTGACAGATCTTGTATTTATCCACAACACATTGGTAAACACATCAAGTAAGCCTAAAAAAATATGCCTCATTTAGAAATCAGCAACCTTAAACACAGGTGCTGAAATCTTTTTTACTGAGGCAATCAACTGAATCTGACACACCTCACAAAGCGCAGTGTCAAATTCATCCCTTCCACCATCATTAAGAAATGTATTAGAGTAGACAGCTTCGATATGACTGTTAAATGCTTAGTTACTTAGCTAACACCTCTGGCTACAGGGCTGTTTTTTGAACCACACACTACCTGGGAGGCGTAATGGCAGAACCTTCTGATAACAGACAACTGGAGGAAGCCATTGGAACTTTTCACATTCCACCCTATTTATTTCCACAGTCCAGTGTTTTTCAATAATAAATATCCCTGTTGAACTCAAGGTTTGTAGTAGTAGTATTGTTTAGATTTGTTTCATATTGTACTTTTTGCAATATTTTATACATAATTAAAATATAAATTATAATTAAATTAAAACTATAATTAAAAGTCATTACAAGTCTATATTAAAGTCCACATTTGATTGAAGAGAGCAAAGAAACTTGTTATAACCCTTATAGCCTTAATGCTGAATTTTAGCCAACCTAAATCTGTGGTATCATCTCTTACAAGTAAGTGAGTACAGAGGCGGTGTGAGGCAGTTTTACAGCCAATCAGAGTGGCTGCACTCCACTCACATCTGCATGTCAGTGCAAAAATCAGGACACAGACTAACACACATTTGGATCTGTTTGTCAATAGTGAAATGTGTGTGTGTGTGTGTGTGTACGGGGAGGGTCATCAGTTTATTGTAGCTGTGTTGTACTTTTAACTACAGTGGCATTTCATTTTCATTTTTTGTAGCTGTTTATTGTGTCCTAATCTCCTAATCTCCTAATCTCCGATGGACACAGTGGGAGTACTGTAGGATTGCATATTCATGAATTCAGTAAATGTTCCTGCCCCCGTGCTGCATTCTCAGATAATGTCATCGTAAATAACTGAAAAAGAGCAGCACCTGTAGAGCATCAAGTCCCCATTTCCTGTTGACCCTTGACCTGGTCAACACTTTGTTCATTTTTTTCATCCTTTTCATCTTTTTACACATGTCTTTAAAAATTAAAAATAACATTTCAATACATATAAAGCATTTAACAAATATTTGTTGTTTTTGATTATTGTAGTCTGATGTTCAAAATTAGAAAAGACACTTTTATCTCAGTCTTCACTGCATCTCATTTTACAATTGGAAGATAGAGGAATGTAATGTATCACAGATCAGCCTATTGTTCATTTTGCATTATCAATGACTCAGTTTGTACAAATGTATAAATCATGCAAATAGTGTCTTTTTCTTACCAGTAAACTTTAATTATAATGTTAAATTAATAAAAAATTAATAAAATGTTAATGGAACTTTAACATTAGATTAGCATTTATTTATGCTTAAAGTAGATCAGTAACATTATCAAATTATCAAATTTATTAAAGCACTAAGGACTAAAGAGCGCTGCACACTTGTATGTCTGAGTGTGTGTGTGGGTGCATGCATGTACATGCATGCATGGGTGTAGGTGTTTATGTTGGAGAGATAGAGGGGTGTATGAGGGGCATTGCAGACTGACTGAAGACCAACAAAACCTGCTCATACAGAACAAACCTCCAAATCTTTATTCTTGTGGAGCCTTCTTACTACCCTGGACATACTGGGTATTGCTTTTAGAAAATCTATTTATGGTTACACGACAAAACATGGTACGACTAGTGTTGGAAAATACACTCACTGATACACACAAAAAAAGAAACACATTTTTTTACAGAAACACATTCAGGGCAGGTCTCAACCTGCTTATGTTTGTATGGTATCTGTCTGCGTTGAAAAGCTGATGTTGTGTTTCAGTAATTCTGCTTGTAATACAATTGTATACACAATAAATAGCTTGATTTAGCTTTAGAGATTTAGCTCTAGATCTAGAGAGGAATATGTCAGAATTATAGTTGGCGGTAGAATGTAATGAGCTGTCGATCAAATGTAGCTAATTTTCACATAGAGGTACCTATGACTTCCCATGACCATTTATTCTCATGTGGTGAAAAAGTAGCAATTCAGTCTAAATATAAATAAGTAAGCGGAGTGCTCAGGCTGGAAGCGTTTCCTTCTCTTTCCCCTCTCTCCCGGTATGACTAATGTGAAGCTGGCTGCCTTTGGCTTCCAGAGCATGTGCCTCTCAGTGCTTGTCTAAGGATGAGCCAAAATCTTTCCTGTTCACCAACTTTACATGTTAATATGTAACTCCACGTTGCATAGTGGAAATATCACCGAACCATGCTGTCTGTGCAGCACTAGAGCAAAGAATTCATGTAAAGAGATAACATATAAGTTACTCCAGGGTGTCTCTGTCTGTGTCTATCTGTCAGTCTGTCTGTCTTCTGTTCATTCCTTCCAGTATGTCTCCCCACCACAGAGTAGAATCATACATCCAGTATGCTTACATATCTATATACACATAAGAAAAAAAATGAAGGCAGCAAGACAAATACTGTCTGGCCAGATAGTTGGCAGCGGGTAAGATCTGAACCAACGTGAAGAAGCAGTGTGCATCGCTGTGATGTTCGCACGGCCCTTTCCCTCTGCTCCAACCATTCCATCGCACCATTTTTCAGGGTGCATTTATCATCGTGTAGTTTACATGATACAGCGGTTTTGCCTCGCCATTGTCGTCTTAAATCTTCGAGAGAGGCTTTGACTTCCTAGGTTCATCATATTCAGCGTGTGCTGTTCTTTATCATCCCTTGTTGCCTTTGTCATCCGTAGTTGACGCAGATCCCTGGTGCCTTTCCTCAGCCCTTCCCTTCAGCTCGAATTGTGTCTGACCTTTAACCTATTTACTTCAACTGCTTAACCTCATCTTAAATATTAATGTGACCTTTTCAACTTGGCTATAGTCGGTTTCTATACTGCCTGGCATTCCCCCACAAAGTAAGCCAAAAACATCACTTTATTTTTAGCTGTTTGGTCTCATTTGAACAATTACAATGTGTATTTATATGTATTGTTTAGGGAAAACTACTGAAATTATTACTTGATACATACAATATAATGTGTACTGCTGTGGTGAAAATTCGACACTACATTAGGGCTGCTGACCCCAAAGGCCTACAGCTAAACTTCCATAGCCCCTGTAATAACGTGCAGGACACATTAAGATAGGACCGCATGGTGTTCATTTTGTCATTAAAGTTATCAATTTCTTACATCACATCATGTGGAAAAGTTTTTGATTCCATTCTTATAAGTAAATCATATGATTTTGACACACCACTAATAGACCACCTGTTAGTCGCACACCTACACCTTTCTGGTCCTGTTTTACCAACCCGGTCTCATAGGGAATGCGTATGAAATCGTACGCAAAACTAAACACTGGAATGCGTACTCATGCATACGCAGAGAGCTGCGTACAAATGTTACGCCGCTATCAAGTACATGTAAATACTCGCCGATTCCCGACAAAAACGATCCCTAGGCTATATGTAGGTGTCCAAACTGATCGTAGTATCTACTCTGCACAGTATATTAAAGCAAACGCTAAAAAAAGATTAGAAATTTGACGTTTTGCGAGTTGAGAGAGAGAGAGAGAGAGAGAGAGAGATAGACAGAGAGAGATGCACTTCCTGAGCGAATGCCAAGAATACAGTGGGATTCGGTCAGAATTATTCACTAAAAAAGACTAATAATCGCTTTATTAATTTATTTTTAATGCATTTTTTTCTTATTGTTATTTTCTATTAGTGCTTTTTATGTTTAGGTTTGTTCTTAACAAACTGCTGCTTTGTCAAAACAATTGTTGAAATTGTTCGTGCCAATAAAGCAATCTTGAAGTGAATTGAGAGAGTGAGAGTTTAGGGATTGTTAGGTTTGTCTTTGGCTACTTTTTTCTTTGTGGAAACAAACGTAATTTTCACCTAAACGTATTTCTTCTTTTATTGTCTGTTTCTGGTTCTTCTCAGGTTCTGATACGCCTAAATGAACTGATTAGTTGGTTATTTTGGTTATTTGGTTATTAGTTGGGGCTGGTTATTTTGACTTCGTAGTTATTTCGTATCTGGTCTCCGTATCTGTATGTAAGTGTTCGTATCGCGTAGTTTTGTTTGCTCGGCCTTGTTCTTTCGTGTTTCTTCTGTATTTCTGTTCCTGCCTGTTTGTTCTAGTTTAAGTATGTCTGAGCGCCCCCCAGGAAGTGGATTTACCAACGTCGTAGGGTCGTGAAATTTCATAGGGGAGGTGTGAGAGGGCACTGGAACAACATACTGTAAGCCTGAGTCCAAAAAGTGGAGTGGAATTTGTGTGGAATTTGCACACGTCCTACTGCATCCCAATTCCAATTTATCCGACGTATTGCTCATAGACGGTTCGTGGACAAAAGTCCTTTTTCTCCAGTCCATCCAAAATATTTTTCAGGAATATTTTTTCTGATTTTTTCACAAGGCTCTGGAAGGGCCTAGCCACGCGGTTTTTGGATATGTGGTCGAGGGCACTGGGACGAGCCAGCATTGGAAGCCCCGACGTTAAAGCACCTCCCTGAGCCCTGATTGGCCGCATCCCACTCCCAATTTATTCCCATTCATTTTTGGCGGACAGATGGCGTATCCGCGTTCTCCCCACTTCCCCTTCCCCCCGCCCACTTAGGGGGTGGGGCTCCAATATGTCATTCATGGGCCCTCAGACAACCCACATATACAATTTCATGACCCTACATGCTTCAGAAGCCTCACACCAACCCTAACCCTAACCCTAGGCCTCACCTATTCAAACGCATGGGAGACACATGGCATGGGAGGGTACGGCCCAAACCCTTGACGTAGCTGCACCCCCTTCTAGAATCCCTTTCTATACCTGCTCGAGATGTAAAATCTAAATTTTCAGCCTCCTAGCTCGAACGGGCTCGGCGTGGCGACCTTTTAAAATTTGGGGTCACGGGGCTGCCATCTTGGAAATTCCAGACATGGTGTGCCAGTGCGGCCAAACGGCTGGACGTAGCCGCACGCCGTTAGACATGTTCCATGTGGACACCCCACTGATGAACCAAACCGAAGCACAGACCCCTAGGTGGTACGGTTTGAGCGTGGCATGCCTTTGGGCCTACTCCATTCATTTTAATAGGAGCGACACAGAGACACGCACGTGGCCCCTGAGGGTCTAAAACTGCGCGTAGCTTCACGTGCTTATAGAATGTCCTTCTACCCCACCCCCTGATGAACATTCTGTGAGCACGGACCCCTAGGTCATACGGTTTGGGTGTGGCTACCTTTTGAATTTGCACTTTTAGTCCTCAGGCCTTCTAACTTTTTAAAGCTCAAGACCATACGTGTTGGGCTGGTGAAGGGCCAAACCTGCACGTATCCGCACGTGCTTCCAGAGTGTCATTCTGCCCCACCGCCTGATGAACATACTGTGAGCACGGACCCCTAGCTCGAACGGGCTCGGCGTGGCGACCTTTTAAAATTTGGGGTCATGGGGGCCGCCATCTTGGAAATTCCAGGCATGGTGTGCCGGTGCGGCCAAACGGCTGGACATAGCCGCACGCCGTTAGACATGTTCCATGTGGACACCCCACTGATGAACCAAACCGAAGCACAGACCCCTAGGTGGTACGGTTTGGGCGAAATCCCATTCATTTTAATAGGAGCGACACAGAGACACGCACGTGGCCCCTGAGGGTCTAAAACTGCACGTAGCTTCACGTGCTTATAGAAGGTCCTTCTACCCCACCCCCTGATGAACATTCTGTGAGCACGGACCCCTAGGTCATACGGTTTGGGCGTGGCTCACTTTTTACAAGCATACATTTGGGGCCGGTGAGGGGCCAAAATTTTTGCATAGGAGGAGGTCTTCTCTGTGTTGGTCTGATGCAGGATCCCAAGTTTGAAGTCCGTAGCTCAAAGCGTTGGCGTACGGCAGCCCTCAACGTATTGCTGTGTAGGCATAAAGGTCAAACACCCATGTGCCTGGCCTGAACACCACCCGAATGACGTAGGGCCCCCGATATCGGTGGAGCGCTTCTCTATCTTGGTCTGATGCAGGATCCCGAGTTTGAAGTCCGTAGCTCAAAGCGTTGGCGTACGGCAGCCCTCAACGTATTGCTGTGTAGGCATAAAGGTCAAACACCCATGTGCCTGGCCTGGGCCCCATATTATTTACATGTGCATCCAAGGATTTGCGCCACGAGCCGGTACCTCAAAGCGTTGGCCCGTAGCGCCACCAACCATTGGGCGCTTGCATTACATTGCATGCATTTGAAACTTGACAATTTCGCCACGCCATATTGGACCATATTGGACAATGGGGGCGCTCACTTTCACTTCAATGCATTTGCTTTCATAAATGAGGCTGTATGAAATGTAGTGCACTAACTTAGACCCTCCCTTAAACAATCTTTGCTTGAAAACCTTGATATCGATGGTCGCAATCGCGCTCAAATTGGATAGCAACCTTACCAATGCGAGCAGAACTTCACAGTAAGAGTCTTTGTCTGAGCACATTCCTGTTAACTAAATACATACATATGTTGGGATGTTTCCATACGTGGTCTATTATGAGTGAATTCCTGTTACAAGTGAGGTTAAAAAACGAACAAGGATGACTAAAAGTAAATTCCTTTGTTAAATTGGCAACCCTGCACATCACGTCTGAAGCTGTATAATCCATCATTATTTAAGTGTAACGCCGGGAGCGACGGTGGATTGTTTGTCGCACACAAATGCTGAGGAGAGCGAGATTTATTAAAGGGCAATCCAAATTCAGAGTCATACAAACAGGCGAGGGTCATGTCAGTGAGGGAATCAGAACACGAAATATAACCAATACGTAAAGACATACTTAAACTAGAACAAACAGGCAGGAACAGAAATACAGAAGAAACACGAAAGAACAAGGCCGAGCAAACAAAACTACGCGATACGAACACTTACATACAGATACGGAGACCAGATACGAAAATAACTACGAAGTCAAAATAACCAGCCCCAACTAATAACCAAATAACCAAAATAACCAACTAATCAGTTCATTTAGGCGTATCAGAACCTGAGAAGAACCAGAAACAGACAATAAAAGAAGAAATACGTTTCCACAAAGAAAAAAGTAGCCAAAGACAAACCTAACAATCCCTAAACTATGAAACATATCTCTCTCTCTCTCTCTCTCTCTCTCTCAATTCACTTCAAGATTGCTTTATTGGCACGAACAATTTCAACAATTGTTTTGACAAAGCAGCAGTTTGTTAAGAACAAATCTAAACATAAAAAGCACTAATAGAAAATAACAATAAGAAAAAAAATGCATTAAAAATAAATTAATAAAGTGATTATTAGTCTTTTTAGTGAATAATTCTGACCGAATCCCACTGTATTCTTGGCATTCGCTCAGGAAGTGCATCTCTCTCTGTCTATCTCTCTCTCTCTCTCAACTCGCAAAACGTCAAATTTCTAATCTTTTTTAGCGTTTGCTTTAATATACTGTGCAGAGTAGATACTACGATCAGTTTGGACACCTACATATAGCCTAGGGATCGTTTTTGTCGGGAATCGGCGAGTATTTACATGTATTTGATAGCGGCGTAACATTTGTACGCAGCTCTCTGCGTATGCATGAGTACGCATTCCAGTGTTTAGTTTTGCGTACGATTTCATACGCATTCCCTATGAGACCGGGTTGGTTTTACATGAACCAATGAACATAAACAACACAGCTGGCCAGGAAACAACTGAGTCAGGAGTCCAGTTCTGTGTCGCCGGCAGTGTTAACTCCACATGGACATTACTAACCTCTTATTAACACTGGCCCCTTACATCTTCATAGTCATTGTTTCAATACAGATCCAATCACAGAGGGAAAAACGTTCAGTCTAGATCGCACTGTATATCACAAATGCATTTACATCCTAATCGCTGCATATGTGTGGTTAGAACTTCAGCATCAGGGCCATTAGCTTTGCAAATGTGCCACCCAGGTCCCCACACTGCTTCACAGTAACTGCGTCTAATGGGGCAGTATTGAATCACTGCAGGAGCCCAGCAGGGACTGCAGGGAGCATTTACCAACAGCAGCTTATATACAGAAATTGAGAACTTGCCATTCCCGCTCAGAGAAGGTCACTGTCAGGGGACTTACGGTACGCATGATTAATGAGCTGGCATGAAATCTGTTTTGTTGTGTGTGGAAGTTTTTTTGGATTTTTTGTTTGTTTATTTATTTGTTTGCTTGTTTGTCTCACTGTAAATTTCATGTCAGAGAAGAGTTTAAGGAATCCACTGAGAATGTACCATTTGGAATTAGGCAGTTTTTTTCCTAACATTCAGAGCATTTTGTTAGAACTAGTTTTATCACCAGTTTATTTAGAATTTTTTGGGCAAATCAAATTAACCACGTAAGTGGCTTTGATGTATCTCTGCACTATGAAAGATAATTATAACACACTAATATGCATTAATCTATTTTGTTACATCCATGGCCGAAAGAAATAATCTTCATTGGATAAATCTGTTTTATTTTTGTTGAGAATGAGCTGTTTATTACCTGTAGGGTGATTAGGTTTGGAAATGGCATAAATTATTGAGGTGAATTACATAGGCCTGGAGGTGCCATAAATAGCACAAGGATTATGAATTCTGAAATACAGAATCAACAAGGGAAATGATCAAAATGCGTTCATAGAGCAATAGCCCAACGATCCTGCTTCAAAATGACAGCGTGGTGGCATTAGAGAAAGAATTAGATGCATGAACATGAGGGCAGACTACTGTACATGCGCCCGAGTGAGGCAGGAGGAATTCGATCATCAAGAATATGAAACGTCCATCTCAAGGTGACCAGAAAACTGATAATGCATTCATATTCATTTATAATGTTCAACAGTTTCATCTAGACCAAGTGTGTCAAGCTTTACAAATCTGTATTTTTCAAAACACTTGCATGTCATGTGAAAACAGCCCTTATTGATGCAACTAAAAAAAACTTACCCATTGATACAAATGTCATATTCATTGTAAGCATTGAAAAAAAATGTTGTGAAAAGTTTTTTCAATACATTTAATGAATTCAGAGATTGAAAGCTGAATATATTCCCAGTTCTACTTGGTGTTGTGGTTTAAATTATTATTATGTTGTTCTGTAGTGAAATGTGACAGCTTATAAAACAATGAAACAAAAGATCTAGAGACCTGGGGCATATAGAGAGATGAGACTGGGTAAATCTTCCAGGCAGATCCATAGGCTGTAGCTACTCTAGCTCTAGCAATACACCCCGCGAAGGCATGTGTGTTAGAGCCATGGCTTATTTTCACACACATGCACACATGTACTTACATTCATACAAAATACATAAAACACACAAAGCCAAACATTAAATCAGTTATATTGATATTTTTGCCAAGTCAGCAAGTGTTTCATCTTTCATCAAGTGATAAATGACCATCCAGCCTAAAATGGGAACACCTTTGATGAAATTATGCAATTGACTCATTTTTCAACACAAAGAGAGGGAAAAAGTGGTTGTGTCATCTCAGAAACTATGCAGAGGCAGCGATCATATGTTCTTAAATAATTGTGGCTTGTCATTATATTACCTTCAAGTCTGAAAGATTTGTCATGACTGTTTAAATATGTTGATCGCGTTTGTATCATCGTGATTAGACCATGACTTGTGATGGGAAATTATGTAAATAATGTGAAAGAACAGCTGGGGGAAAACAGTGTATAAATAATAGGATTGGCAACCTCAAACGTGGGTGGATGGATATGTGGAGGTGAGATAAATGAATCAAAAAACAAAGATCCAGTTAAAGAAAAATATTTCCCCTTAAAAAATAGAGCATTTAAACATTAAAGGAAAATGATAAAGCCCTCCTCTTAGTGTGGAATCAATTCTAAGATATAAAAAAAAATCATTTTCATGTGTAACCCATATAATACAAAAGCCTTGCACTCAGCTGAGCTGGCATGAAATCTGTTTTGTTGTGTGTGGAAGTTTTTTTGGATTTTTTGTTTGTTTATTTATTTGTTTGCTTGTTTGTCTCACTGTAAATTTCATGTCAGAGAAGAGTTTAAGGAATCCACTGAGAATGTACCATTTGGAATTAGGCAGTTTTTTTTCTAACATTCAGAGCATTTTGTTAGAACTAGTTTTATCACCAGTTTATTTAGAATTTTTTGGGCAAATCAAATTAACCACGTAAGTGGCTTTGATGTATCTCTGCACTATGAAAGATAATTATAATACAAAAGCCTTGCACTCAGTTCAAGGTGTGCTATTCCTAACAGTGAACTTGGAGCCTGGCAGGAGCATGTTTGAACTGGTGCCCTATTGAAGATTGCCTCCTGTACACAAGCATATATGTTTGAAGGGAAGAGCACAAGCCAGTCTTCATTCACACACCTTGATATACACACATCTTGCACAAGCTGAGATTTCCCCGTCTGTGTCTGGAGTGCCTTGCTCCTGCTGAGGACCCTGGCACCCAGGCGCAGTGTGGGCGGCTGGACACTGAGTCAGAAAAGACCTCCAGCTCCATGCAGGTCATTTCCACCATAATGACCATACAGGGAGTGCAAACGTCAGTGAGTGCCTTACATCGTAGGAGTTAATTGCTACTCCATGCCTGCATGCTTTTCTGTTAATTAGTTTTAATTTGCACAATCATTAATCTGTTTTGTTGTTGTTGTTGTTGTTGTTGTTGTTTTTTATTTTGCTTGTTTGATTTTTCTCAAACACAAGTGGAAGCCATTACCACAGTAATGATTAGTCCCCAGAGAAGACCTGTCATCTGTTATCTCTCCATGCAAACATTAATGCCTGGTTTTGCTGATGATACTTCTTGGTAGCAGTTCATAAGGTAAAATTATATTTTACCACTTGAGTTTACCACTGGCTCTTAGCAGAACTCAAGGTGAAGGAGAACACTGAAAGATTATATGGATCAAGATGTTTACATGTTCTTAGACATTTTCATGTTGCCATCATTTTTCAGTCTACTTTATTCTTTTCACATTCACATTCATTTCAGTAGTAAAGGATATTTTAAGAACCAAGATTACTATGTCTATTGTATTCTATAGTATTATAAAGGTTTTTATATTAGATTTAGTTCTTAAAATTATTTCATTTACATACAATATGACAATGTACAAAGCACTGATAATAATTCCCCAAATCATCTGTACACAATGCAAAATGACAAATTATCAGCTATGACTCCCTTGTGAGTTGATGAAACATCTCCAAATATCACTGCATATTTGTCATGACCTAGCTGGTATCCAGCCAGACCTCACAGACCACGCCCACCAATCACAGAACACCTGCACTTCCCTGCTCCCAGTCACCTGTTTATTGAATCATTACACACACCTGTTCCTCGTTTATCCTTCCTCCTATTTAAACCCCACAGGTGCCTGAGTTGAGGGCATCTCACAGAACGTTCCTAGTCTCCACAGAGACTGTTGCCCAGCCTATTGTCTGTGTCTGTTATGACAAAGTCCTTTTTTTGTCTTTCTTGTTTGCTTTTGCAAATAAAAACATTTTGGAGCTCATTACTAACACCTTGCTCCTGCTTCAGAATGTCACAAAATCATTAGATTTGTGTGTGGTAGTGAAGAGCATTTTATTTATTTATTTATGAAAACAATTAATGCAATTAAAGTTATGGTCCGTAGTGCACCATAACTTTCCTTAAAAGCCATGAAAAAACTGCATTTGGAATCCCTTCCCTTGTATTTATTTATTCGTTCATTTATTCGGCAGTCCTCAGTCATACGTAGAAGCATTTGCCAAATGTAGCATGGTATACAAGCTGTTGGACCAGCATGCACCATTACTTGTACATCTTGAGAGAGTGTCAGGAGACCATTGGGTTATTTATCATACTTCTAAATAATGTGAAGAACATAGCCTACATGGTGTCACTCTCAAGTAGCCAATACAGACCTATAAAACTGGTTCACCACACTCTTGATCTTGTATAACACAAACAATATTTACTATGCCAACATGCCCCATGTATGAACTGAATTGTTAAGAAAACAAATGTCCAAAGTAGTTCAGGCTAAAATCACCCTCAGAACATTGAAACAGGTTACAAGACCCTCAATGAACTGTGAGTCTCCTAATATACCCAGCTCAGGTTTAGATGTCTTTATGTTGGGGTTTGGCAGAGAAATTCAAATAGGTTGGCTGGAAACAGGATCAAGGGCGTCCTATAAATGTAATTACACCAGTCACATCTGGCACAAACAGAACAGTAAAAGCCACTATTTCTGAAGTCTTTTCAGGTCATTAAATAGGTTCAAAACTTAAAATGAGTGAGATCACTGAAATGAAACAAAACAATGTTCAGACTTCCGATAAGCAATTATTTATTAATATGTATACCACTTTTAATATCCTGCTGAAATGTAAATATGTAATTAAGAACTGGTAGTATCTCAGGCCCACTTGATTCTAGCTTACTGTCATTGTGCCTTCCCTTCTTGTGAATAACGTCATTAGTTTTAATCTTACAAATAAATGTACTGATGCTTTGTGGAGAATTTATTCAATATTAAATTATTTTCTTTGTGCATCTGGCACATTTTATAATTATTCTTAGGGTGTCCTATGCAGCTAATATGTAGTCTGCTATATCAAAGGGGGCTTAAAATAATCTTTGCATTGTACTACATTAATTGTACTATTACTTTTAATTCCACAGATTTTTCACTCACTTTATTAATTAACCAATAAAGTTACCAGTACTGAGTAAGTACATATATTCTCCATCATTCAATTGAATTATCAATCTGAGATGACTGACCGGTATCCTTATCTCACCTGACTGGAAGTTTTATAGGGCCCATATAGTAACACAACACGCTTGTGAGAGACCCCTATGCATGTGGCCCTACCACATCACCCTAGTGACACACAGTTGGTTTAATCCATTGCATCCTTCTCTGTCAGTGTCACTTTATCCTCATAGGCTCAGCCCACTACAGGTGGCACACATATCCACTGAGGCTCAACAGAAGGGCATGCTTTCTGCTAAATAGTCTGTTTTACCAGGTGCGCCACTCAGGCGCAACTCTGTGATGATTTTTTACAATACTTCAAATACACTTGTAAAAACAGAGCTGTTGGCACATACCATCATAAGCTGAAAGGAAAAAAATAAACAAACAAACACTAAACACTTCCCGCAGTATAATTATTTTCTTTCCCCTCCGACCGAGGTCCAGCAGGGAATGGCTCTCTGGAGTGCCATTTATCTTTGGCTCCCAGTACTCTCACAGGGGCCTGACCTGTACAGCCACTCTGCTTCACTGCCCAACTGTGGCAAAGGCCCCACCAGACACCACTTCCCCACTCATTCAAACTTCTGATAGCCAAACAGGCAATTACTCCTTATCTTGCACCCACGTGGGACGTGATAAAAAATTGGCACGGTGTTCATTCTTCCCAAGCACATCGTCACACAACACCTCATCCTGGCTCACTGCAGCAAAGCAAACCAAAAAGGTTTTTCGCAAAAAGGTCAAGGAGACAAAAAGGTTTTCTGTACTTTCCATGGGAAATGAAGCAGGCTGAGGTTCAGGGAAGACACATCAGGGAGGGATACAGAGGTCGCAGTGGTCAGCGGCCTCCGTCCTCTGACTGAGGGCTCTGACTACATCGGCCTGCTGTTCCTCTAAACGTCATTAAGATTTGATGGGTTCTGTGGATTGGAGGGTTGGTGTTGCTGAGATAGCATTTTCCACCTCCTTTTTATGGAAGACACCAAGCCTCCTGGAGCAGGTGTCGGAATAATTTGTCTTCATTTCCCCATATACCTTAGGCTGTGGTGACATGTGCAATATGCCCACAATGCAGCACACAGACTGTCAGTCAGACTGGGCTGAGTTAGAGGCATTCAAGCCTGCAGCAATCACATCACATTCTAGCCTGTACATCACCTTGTTCTACACATTAACTAAGACATTACTAAAACGTTTAAATGCATTCATTTTCATGTATCAACGGTATGTTTCCCAATTGGAAGATACGGACACCTGTGAAATGTAAAGAAATGTAACCGAACAGCCTATAGATGCAGAAATCTAACATTACCTGGAAAACTCAGTTAACTGCTAACTCAGTCATCAACTAACCCATAAACACAGTGGAAATATTGCCCCTTGCCCATGACAACAGGCTGTATGTAGTTACTTAATAGCAAATTATTTTTTAATACATTTTCTCCTGTAAGAATGTTTAGCTCATGTCTACTGATGGCAGTCTACAAATTACTTGTCATGTACATTTCACTTTGTTTTATTTTGGTTGACTCAGAAGCTCAGAGGATTTAATGTTCAGAGATAACTCTTCAGATGATTTTTGTCTCTAAGCATATCAGATCAATTTGCCTGCAGTGATGTTGTTTACCTAATTCACTTTTAAACAAAAGTGTATATATGAAAGTAATACAAAAGCAGATATGTGTTTGATGTTGCAGGTGAAAGGGGAACAATTACAAACCCAAAGCCCTGGGTATTTTGTCTCATGTGTGAAAGAAGAATCTGACTGATGTGAGTCATATTTTTAATTCTACTTAACCTAAAACCTTTAGGCGGTGGAAATAACCTTCTCTGAGTTCAGCCAAGCTCCTGCACAGTTAAGGAGCCTCCTCTCTAGTGTCACTCTAAACACATGGGACCTTGATGATGGTGACTTAGGGGCATAGACGCCTGAGGAAATCTGGAGGCAAGAAGCCCCGTGGCAGAGGGGCACTGAGCGGTGATGGATAACACAGCCATTACAGTTCAATTAGGCTTCATTTGATTCTTCCCCCAGCCCAACCGCTGCTATCATTACACAGCCAACTGCACAGATGATGGCACTAATATGAAATGAGTGTGAGTGAAGGAGATGTGCTCGGAGTGCTCTGATACCCTGTAGAGAAAAAAAGCTCAGTGGGAGATATCTGCTGAAATCTATTTCTTTACGATATCTTTGTGTTCATGTGTTTGCTGCCGTGGACTGACCGTGTGCGCACGTGTACCCATTACACGGGATATTGTTATGCAAACAATGATAGTGAATAGTGTGCTCTGTGGTTTCTAGTTGAATCAAGCAAAACATGGTTGGTTGCTCCATGTTTGCTGCAGTATGAACAATGGTATGTCCGCAGGTACCACTATGCACTAATTCAAGGGATTTATTTAGAAAAAGGTGACAAAGTGATATCAGGTGTATATTTGGGACCATATCATTTGCCTCCTGCCAAAATACAACAGTAATTACTTATAATTTCACTACATATGATTTACTTGTAGTATTCATCAATCTCCTATATTAAGGATGAGAAAAAAGTTTAAACTCTCTGGAAAAAACAAATACAACTTCAATAATGCAGAGAATTAATCATTAAAGTTAACCTCACATTCATATGATTGCAATATAGCAACACAAAATGGCAGCTCTGAAACCGACACCTTTATCAATAGCAATAGTCACTATAATGCCATGTAACACAGTCGGTAGTACAGATGTCACATGGAGAAAGGCCTCTAAGAATTTTCTTGGTGGGCCTGAGTGACTAGACAGTTTTGACAGTCAGCTAAAACTCAATGCACTGCAGTTTCATTTTAAACTATTGTTCAATCATAACTACTGTTCTTTTTAATCTCATTGCCGTCTTACAAATAGCCCTCAAGATCACGAGGAACGGGGCTCACTTAAAGTGACACTGAGGCAGCTCCTGGAAGCTCCGTTGAACTCGGTGTGCGAGGAGAGACCAGGTTAACCTTACAGAACCGTGAGATGGGTGACAGCCAAGTGACAGTTGCACAGACCGACACTAGTGAGTGTCTTTCAGCACTGCCAAGCACCTCAGGAAGAATGACAGGACACCTACCCTGAAGACATGTAGACCCCATAAATTACTCCAACCACCTAGTATAAAAGTGTAAAAACAAGCAAAAAAAAAAAAAATCAGTTTATCCCATAACATCAGGTTCAGGTTCATGATGCCATGCACAGCCCTCTAACTGGGCTAAAATGTGTTTCCTGAGAAGGGCTACAGTGGTGATTCCCTCAGTCGAGACATGGAATTGCAAAACCTGGACTGCCAGTCCAACATGGAGGCACGTATAATGAAATGGTGACTCCAAACCTGATTTCCAGGATGGGGATAAGGGAAAACAGTGGGAGAGGATGATGCAACTATCATGGTCTACCTCGCTGCACAAAAGAATCGAGTCTGAAGTCATACAAGCGAAGAGAAAGTCTCTCACGGGCACTGTGGCTGCCATAGAATCACATGTGACAGCAACCACAGTGTGTTTGTGCCACAGCTGAGCCTAGTCACAGGCTATACTTGCCTCATCTGGAAACATGGACACAACAGCCTCCAGAGAATATTCTTGGTAGGCTGGGCAAGGTCAGGGGCTTCCTGATGATGGTGGAAAGGGCTGAAAATATCCCAACCATGCATGTGAGACATAAAGGCCATCATGGCCTGTGAGTTGAGGAACTCACTTATAAGCTCCTTCTCCAGTTCATACTCAGCCCCACACTGGACACGTGCTCCAGCAGAGCCAGGCCCACTGTAGTCTTCTTGTGAGTGAAGCAGTCATACAAACAGGACAGGATTTTCATGCTTTTTGTGCTCAAAGGATCCAGCCTGCCTCAAAGGCTGGCAAAGAACCTTGGGGCTAGGGACAGAGCAAGAGCAGAAGTTTAAACTGGCACAACCAGCCCTGCAGTAATTGCTTATGGGCAGGGGTTGATGGGGACATGAATAACGCATGGATATCACCCACTCGTTTGGTGCAACACAAAGAAAACTCTGATGTGTGTTTTATTTTAACAGCGTTTGCCCCGCCATATGTAACGCCTCTCCCAGTTCAGTTCACAAATGTTTTATATTAGCACAAGCAACCATGTGCTAAGATTTTGCCAGCAAAGTGTCCTATGTGGGATATAAATACAGACATCATTCCTGCTTTTTCAAGGGAGTAAGGGGCACAGTGATGGAAACATCAATTTCTGCTGGTTAGGTTGGGAGCAGAGGAGTGTAGAAAGGTGTGGTTGATCCACTCTTCTTATTTATCAGGGTTATAGCACTGAGAAAATCTTTGTTCAGATTGCCTGTTTTGATGCATTTAAAACCTTCTAGGGAAGTCCTTTGAGGGAAGTCTGGTGCTTTCAGGATTCCAATTTCACAGGACCAAATATTGCAAAAAGCCATTTAGATTAAAGATACCCCTTTAAATTTTCTCCTGGTAAAGATAATTTTGGACATTTAACACTAAAACAGTGTGACATTATATAAAAACTGTGAAAATTTGTATATTCATCACACATACTTGTTTTTTTTTACTGTTTGTCTAAAATAGTTTCTGCATAATCTAACAAGGTAGTTACCATGGCAATTGGCATCTGTAATCAATGCCCTCTGCTGTGAAGCTCTGGTTGTCATGTTCTGTCTATAAGTATATCCTGGATAGGTATTTTAAAGGATATGTTGAGGACATTTACCATTTCAGAGAGAGGGAAAGCAAGATTCACCAATCACTGCCCAACTGTGCCCAATCTCAGTTGGCTGGCTGGTTAACCATAAATCTCATTACAAAAGTACTTTACCTTGACTCTTACTACAATTGTCTCTGTTCTGCCTGTTGTTTTTTCTATAGCACCACCATTTTTGCTGAAATCTACACCTATTATTATGTAATGTTTTAAACATAATACTGTTTTTTTTTTCTTCTGTAAACTGGAAAGTATGTTCATGTTCCAATTATTATAGATTTGGAGGTAATATCCAGATCAGCAACACGTTTGACATAGACACCCGCCTGCTGTACAGGAAATGGAAGGACGAACACTGGCTGAAGCAGCAGTGGTCCGATGCTAGCTTCTTCCTGCAGAGTCTGTCTGTCAGCCACACAAACATCTCATTACCAACTCTGTGGCAATCCTACAACATTCATTCTACAACAGCCCTGTACTGGCCAGGAAACAGCCCACACCCATCATGCTCTGCTAGCCACCTCATCGACTTTACCTGTCAGAAGCTGTGAGGTAATGGAGGGAAAGGATACCCTCACTTTTATCACTATTTATAGGAACAAACAAACAAATCTCTAAGCATGTAGTAAATTCAATATATTTGAATATATATATATCCCTCCACTCTCCCTCCGCCCTCACAACGTTCAGTCAAAGCACATGGCCCAAATCTCACCAAGAGTAAGCCTTCAGCCACTCTGGCAAAATGAAGGGTGGTAAAGCGCTCTTCATTAGGGTGTTATGGGAATTTCAGTCAGTCTCTAAACTTTAGTGAGTGAAATTAAATGAACGTGGCCATGTCTTGGAGATTCATGTGCTTGGGCACTGAGCAGGATGTGCGTGCGTTCCCTGTGGAAGGCAGCACAGCAGTGCCAACCAAAGCCAGTTCAGCTCTGACCTGAACCAGACGCTCTGCTGCCAAACAAATGAATAATGTAATCAATAAGCAACGACACACTAACAAAGTAGTAAAAGCACACAACCGTCTTATATATTCGAAGGCTGAAACAGCAGGCACTGGCCACAGAAGCAGTAAACTGCATTCTAATTTTGTGACAAACTAATGATTACAAAATCATGTGGTTGGACCATCGTGGATGTCTGTTCAAACCCAGCCCTGGCACAGTTGAGAGTTCTTAAAAAAAACTGTCCGCTCATATATCAGTATTTTTCCGTGGTTGCCAAAAGCACTACTCTGATCTCTCAAAGGTCCCCACACAAGGTTTAGCTGTAACCATAGTTCCCTTATTCTCGATCAGCCATTTTGGCTTGGTGGCCTGCTTGGCCACCATTCGGTAGAGAGAAATCATGCGTTAAACATTGAAATTAAATAATTCAATTCGAAACAGATGGGTCTAGGACTGTTTTACTTGGGTCAATTATTATACTCTTGCACATATTATACCAACTGTTCTTCAAGATGTGTAGAAAACACAACTAAAATCTAATTTAGTGCACAGTTGCAGAGAAAAAAAATCAATTACTTGTTTAATTTCCATCATTGGTTATATCGACCACTGCTTTGACATGTGTGTACAGTTACTTCATCCAGGAACAAAGAAAATTAGCAGCAGACCCCTGCCAAATGGCATGGGGCCTCCAGGTGCCCAGAACAGATCTGTAACACTGTGTCATCCCATCACAAAATGACCTGTAACACTGTGTCAATCTTTCACCAAACAATCTGTAATCCTGTGCAATGTAAAACTTCATATTCAATCAATCAATGAAGATATATGATAT
Source organism: Brachyhypopomus occidentalis (assembly GCA_020368025.1). NCBI lineage: Eukaryota > Metazoa > Chordata > Actinopteri > Gymnotiformes > Hypopomidae > Brachyhypopomus > Brachyhypopomus occidentalis. The sequence goes on along the minus strand of JAGXOD010001379.1, from coordinate 4,015,113 downwards.
TTAGAGATAGTTTGTAGGTTGCTTGCTTTTTATGCAAAAAAAAGCATCACGTAATCATTACATCGGAAAATGCTTTGACTGGATGCTGATAGGGAAGTATAACTCAATGATCAGCTCTCCAGACATGAGTTTCCTACATCAGACCATAGGATTACCTGAGAGTTCCTTTCTTCATTGAAATGAAGGGGTGTAAACATCCTCCATTATCCTTCTCTGTAAGCCACTAGCAGTGCTAATAGATGAAGGGCCACCAGAGGCAGCAGTGGAGAGGTGAGGGGGTGGTGCAGCCGTGCTCTCTGCCATGTGCTCTTACTTTTGTCTTGTTCTCACGTTCTCATGTGTTAGTGCACTTGGTGTTAATCTGTAGGCGAGCAAAGCTTTCAACAACATTTGCATCATAACACTCTCAGTGTTTTTGCACAAATGCTAAATCATAGAATAGCTGGCCCTCTCCAACAGAGTCACAAAGATCAAGGTTATATTCACTGTTTAATAGCTTTTGCTTTCAGTCTTTTTTGAATGACACTGTATGTTGTGTGTAAATTGCTTATGCTGTTCCTACACTCTGCAGCATTCCGCTTGGTTTTAGTGTACCTGGACAATTCCATGTGCGTGCAGTCACATTTAATCACACCACTAATTTTAATGTCCACTGGAAATAGATACATGTCTTTGAAAACTATTTGACAAAATGCAATGCTTTCCACACACATAACCATCTCTAGGATCTCATTGCTATTTCCACTGAGCAGTAATGAACCCTTACCAGCCAGATGATATACCAGAAAGCCTGCCTTAAATCCTCTGCACCAGTACTAGCATGAGATTACCTGGCAAATCATTATGCTGGCCTTTAGTTGTGTGCTGATGGCTGTCAGATTGATGAATATCTTTTATTTTCTCTCTGGATGATGAAGAAAAAGAGACTGAGAGGAAGGACTGTTTCAGAGCTTTGACTTATTGCTCCAGCAACTGTAACCTTGCCGTCTACCTATGATGTTGAGTTCTATATTCACTTGATAAATTTGTAAGGGCCTGAATGCTCCAGCTGGAACAAGATTATGCATTGCTTGATGCAAGATTTAGCTATACAGGTATAAATTTAAAAGCACAGTCATCATTTGACACTTTAATCAGGCTTGCAGGGTGAGGAATATTTACATTTTGCTATTGGCATAAAATTGTGTGACTGTAAAAAGGGCAATGGTAAAACTATAGATACGGAAAAAAATCTCAAGAAAAAGGGACACAATTTTGTTAGAAGGTCATAAGCAGCATGACAGGCAGCACACTAGACGTCAGAATTGATCATATTGCTTCCACATGTTGTGCATCTTATACGTTGACCTGGGGCAGGTCATTCCATACAATTTGGAAGTGCTGCACAGTTGAGTACAGTGTGGACAGTGCTTGAGTGTTTTGAGGTTTGAGCAGTGATCGAACATGTGGCCAGGTAATACCACGCAGTTTTGGTACAGACACCTTAGGTGCTGCATCAAAGCCCACAGAAGTAATTAGGGTGAGTTCTCCGACACGGTGACACCACTGAGTTGAAAAGTGGGATGCTGGACCGAAAGCACAGCTCAGATGAGCTGACTGCAAGTGCAAGTCTTTTACCACAGAATAAAACATGGAAGCTCAGCAGTGAAATGTGAAAAATAGTAACAACAACAAAACAAATAACACGAATAAGGTATTTTCCTTCAGTGTAATCTCTCTCACGAGTTCTAGCTTAATGGTATCCGTAGACTCTGGCCGAGTGTACTAGCACAAGGATTTCTTCCAGACAACAAAACACTTTTGTAAATCACTCTGGACTATAGCATCTGCTAAATGCTGCATTTGTAAATCTTGGTGCTTTATGAGTAAATATGAGCATTATGTCTGAAGCAGAAATCATCACTATATATGTATCAAGCCTTGTGAAATGCAACCTTTAATATAGGGATTAAATAAGATGTTGGAACCCAAATGCACTGTCTGCTTGAAAATGCCCTTTACTCCAGTCATAATCTGTAATTGCTCTACTGCAGTTCCAACCCATGGCGAGGGGCAGGAGGCACTGAGTCACAGTCTTATATTGATTCTCAGCCTTTACTGCTTGCCATTTCTCAATGTCACCATGGAACAAATCGGATTGTTGTAAAACTGGCTGCTTTTCTGAGAATTCCTGGTTGCGAAGACAGGTAGAGCCAATTGATTTGGACACTGCTTCTCTGTGAACCAGACAGAAGTAGTGCAGCATATTGTCTCTTGTGTCCTGATGTCTTGCATAATTGGAGGACTGCTGTGTTCAGGTGAAAATTGCAAGGCACATTAAACCTTCAAGATTCAAGGAAGACACGCGACAAGATGCTTCTCTGTCCTGGCACCCAGATGGTGGAACGAACTTCCACTGGCTGTCCGAACAGCGAACTCTCTCGCGGTTTTCAAACGCAGACTGAAGACCCATCTCTTTGTAAAGCACTTATAAGCACTAATCAACTGAAGCATTGGTATAAAGCGTAATTGCACTTTATCTTTAGGAACACTATAGTATTGCACTATACTGCATGTAGTCTTGTAGGTATTTCAGTCTTGCTAGGTATTGCACTGTCTAATCTTATATTTTGTTGTCTTCTTTCTAGGCATCAGCACTAGCAACGGTTTATGGCAGTGCTTGACCTCAAGTAGTTTGGACTTAAACCTGTTTATACTAGATAGAGATGCATATTCTGACTTTTGTAAGTCGCTCTGGATAAGAGCGTTTGCTAAATGCCGTAAATGTAAATGTAAACCTAGCTTTAAATATTTCCATCTTACTATCCTAAAGATCAGCAGGTAGTTCATTGTAAAGCAAATGGTCTTGAAAGACCAACTGATTTAGACTCAACAAGAGATTTAGCATTTAAGGAAAAATCAATAAAGACTCCACATACTACTAGAGAACAGAAATCACTGTATCTTAAGTTTAGCACAATCAGAGAAACAGTTAAGGGTGGATCGTTGACTTTGTTATGAGGTTGCGTTTTTTCTTCAGAGGCTTCCAGAGGGCATCGCTATACTTGCCCCCAAAATGAGATGATTTATATGACACTGCAAATGCTGTACTGACCTCCTTTCCATTCATTCTGATGGACAATCAATTGAGGGGCTGCTGTAATCTAATTTGCCTACTGGATAACAGTCATGTCTGTTGTGAGTTATATGTCAGCTGTCTTTTGTTATAATAAGCAAATCCTCAATAAAAATAAGCAATTGTGCAGGTACAAGAAGTTATAGTGTAAGGAATCTATTACATTATCGGGTGATTAGGTGTCCAGTAAAATGGTGAAACATCTGCATAATACGTTTAACTGCTGGCACTTATTCAGATGAGTAAACGAAAACCCCTGGGGAGAGAAAATGGAAGAGAAGAGTGTATAGCACAAAGCATGTCTCTCTCCCCAACCCCTGCAAAGGACCTGAAGCCAGCCAACAGTAGTCAACCACATGAATCACCCGATTTCTTGCAGGCATCATAACAGTACCCAGGCCTCTGGCCATTCAGTCCTGCAGTACAGCTCCCAACGAGACGCGGAACGAGCAGGCGGGTGTGAAAGGCAGAAAGTTGCTTAGTATGAAGAGGGGAAGGTGTGTGTGTGTGGGTGGGGGTTGGGGGGGACATAAGGTTCTGAAGTTAAGGTGTGTGCTGTGCAGCAAAGGGCCATGGGTTATTCAAACAAAGACCCATGGTCAGTGTGCTCCGGGCACTGGCTCTCACAACGCAGTAGGTCTGTCCAGGTTACATGAGGAAGTGTTTCTTATTCAGCACTGACGATCCTGGCAGGCCCATGCACCATTCATCTTCCCACTTTGTCAGGAGAGGAAAACTTATATCTAGTCCCTGGTTAGTTGATAAATGGCAGATGATCAGTTTCAATGTCATGCATTCACACTCTGCACAGTGTGGTCACTCACTATCCCGCTGGTCTTTTTTCCCTGTTGACCACTTCTTTCTACCACACTCAGTGGTCATTCTCAGCTTCAAAACTCATTTTGATTGGTTAACAGCTTCCCCTGGGCTGCCATGACAATACAGTCGGAGTGGCACATATTTCTCCAGCATGAGAAATAGTGGGGAAATGTCAAGGATGTTGTTTTAACTCTGGAGTATGCTGAGTCAAATGCTCGGGAGTGCAGACAAATGTAAAATGAAAAACATTTGCACTTCCATTTTTTTTTTTTTTTTGAATAATTTGATTTTATCAATGTAATTTACTACAGCTTACATTTTGTTTATTCTCAGCATTGGATTTTGAGGTATTATATTCAAAAAAGTGCTATATAAATAAATAAACTGATGCCGGGGAGCATGGAGAGCGAGGGATGGGATGCAGATGTGGAAACAGAAAGACATTTATTCAAAAAAGACAAACGCTAACACAGATGTGCAAAGACAGAGGCACAGCAGTATAAACGCACAAGCACTACAACACATAGTCAGGACAACGGCAATGGCCGACGAACACTAGCACTAACATGAGGGTTGCAGTACATATACTAATGGAACAGGTAACAAGGGGCAGGTGGAACAGATAATAAGACAGCAGGTTAACAAGGGGGCGTGGCAGCACATGGACCAAACAAGAACACGTGGTGAACTGTCAAACGTAACAACAAAAACACAGGGTAGGGGAGTGTGCCGTTACGTGTAATGATGTAGTAGTAGTAGTAGTAGTAGTAGTAGTAGTAGTATTGGTGGTGGCAGTGCATTTAATAACACTGCACAACAAGGTTTTTGCTTCTTGAACACTGTTAGGTGTTTCTTATAGATTTTTGGGTGCTGAACACGAATATCACATCAAAATTTACGTATCACGTACCGTTTAAGAGAAATCTTCAGTTTTTATTTTAATGTTTACTTAATGTTTTACCAAAACATATCACTCCAGTAAGTGACTCATCACCAACAGTTTGTGCTGCTTGGGTATGTCCAGGCATGTATCAGACCAGGTTGGAAGCTTTTCTGTGGAAATATGACATCTTGGGCCTGCCTGGGAAAGTCAGAACGAGCTTGGCCTTCCTCAGCATGCTATAAAAGTGGCTTGCATAAACCGATCCTGCTCATTTGGTTAATACAGAAAGCTAGTGTATATGGGTGCATCATTCTAGTGAAATACAGTGTCTGTATCAATATAACAGTAAGTAAATTTAATGCTATGGCTGTTTTGCTGTCTGGCGATATGTCTCGTCAATGTCGTAACAGCATCAACATTCTGCTATAAGACATGCTCTCCTATATACCCGATTGAAGGTGTTTGCATTTCCCCATGCCAACCTGACCTCCAGGTGAGAGGGTTTCACACAGACATGCCCGAAGAGGGCACCTTCGGTGGGCACAGCAAGCTGGCGGAGGGCCCTGGTCCCTCCACCCCGTACAAGCAGCCACTGGCATAATTTCAATACTTCCAGGGGCGGCCTGGAGCTCTCGGGTCCGACAGGGTGCACCCTGCTCGGGCACAGCAAGCTGGTGGAGGGCCCTGGTCCCTCCACCCAGTATGAGCAGCCACTGGGGTGGCCTGGAGCTCTCAGGTTTGACAGGGTGCACCTTGCTCATTCTTGCACATTCTGCTATATTAAGTTCTGTTGAACTTAATGGCTCATGGGGAACATAAACGTGATTAAATAGGTAAAAATATAAATGTCTGTTTCTTAGAGTTCCTACGTGATGCAGTAAAAATAAAACTATATTTGTGCATATCCTATAGGTACCTGTCACAATCACCAAAAATTTTTCAGGAAGCAAAAATTTTATCACAATTTGTTGTGCAGTGTAATATGAGGCCTTGCATTATATTTAGGTGTCTAAACCAGCATCTATAATTTTTAATTTTTAAAATGTATTAATGATTTTGCAAATGTAACACAGGTGGAGAAGATTAAGCCCCCCCCCCTCAAAAAAAAAAAAAAAAACCTGAATATAAAAAGACAGTGCTACCGTATATCAGTGCTCTGAGAAAGTCTGTAAATCATGCTGTGCGGTTAAGACAGGTTCAGCAAAGCCACGTGTTCCCTGCCTTTGCCAGGGATGCTGGGTCAGCACAATGACTCTTCCCACTGGATCATTCATTAAATGGTCTTTCTGGAAACTGAAGCAAATAGGTGTATGGATCACACCTTACGGTGCCTGGGATCTTTATGAATATGATCCAAAAACATCTGAAATCAATGCTGATGTGAAAGCACGTGGCTGGGGTCTGAGCGGAAGGGGTGAATATTGGGTGTGTTTGTCACATGAGGAAATTGATTCTTTCTAAGGTGCCATCTGGACTAAGGCTGATATATTAGAATTTACCACCTACCACCACTTTCACCTTCTACTGCAACAACGTATACTGGTAAAAAATATATATATATATATATACACACACTGCCTGTCTCACATAATAAAGTCTGCTGTTTTCTTATTGATCCCTTATATTATTGATCTGCTTCTTTTTATTTCATATTTATATATTTTAGATCATTCTTTTCTTATCCGAAACAGAAGAAATGCAGAATTTCACTGTTGAATGTTACTGACTGCTGAGCATATATGACAATAAAACTAATCTGAATTACCAAATCAATCACAGAACACCTATCTAGAACACAGTAAGGATGATCGCAGCACACACCAAAGAAATGTGATTTTTCAGAGCCTTTGTCAGCTGTACTGGTGTGGTAACGGTCAGAAATACAGACCAATTGCAATACCACAAGACAGAAAAACTTAACGAAGCTCTTAGAGGGACTCCACTCTCATTTCCTTTCTTCCCCATTATTAACAAATAGTTGTTTAAAATCTGTGGAATGCTAAGCTAAGATTTTTGGATAGGAAGGGTAGTCTTTTTTCCCTAAACATACACATGGCCATGCAGAGAGCTTCTGTAGTCTCTTTTATGTGTGACTCCAGGCAGATTGTTTGGTATGGGAAACACATAGCAGACAGAGTTCCCCCTGCTCTGCTTTCTGCTCACACAGCTCCGTGATGCATGATGCCTGGATGGGAGAGTGAGAGCCAAGCGACTGGTTTAGAGCCCAGGGAAGCACAAACACAACCCCCCCAGCACAGTAATGACCACACACACACACAAACACAACCCCCCAGCACAGTAATGACCACACACACACAAACACAACCCCCAGCACAGTAATGACCACACACACACAAACACAACCCCCCCAGCACAGTAATGACCACACACACACAAACACAACCCCCCCAGCACAGTAATGACCACACACACACACAAACACAACCCCCAGCACAGTAATGACCACACACACACAAACACAACCCCCCCAGCACAGTAATGACCACACACACACACAAACACAACCCCCCCAGCACAGTAATGACCACACACACACACAAACACAACCCCCCAGCACAGTAATGACCACAAACACAAACCCCCAGCACAGTAATGACCACACACACACACACAAACACAACCCCCCCAGCACAGTAATGACCACACACACACAAACACAACCCCCCAGCACAGTAATGACCACACACACACACACAAACACAACCCCCCAGCACAGTAATGACCACAAACACAAACCCCCAGCACAGTAATGACCACACACACACACAAACACAACCCCCCCAGCACAGTAATGACCACACACACACACAAACACAACCCCCCCCCAGCACAGTAATGACCACACACACACACACAAACACAACCCCCCAGCACAGTAATGACCACACACACACAAACACAACCCCCCAGCACAGTAATGACCACACACACACACTCACAAACACAACCCCAGCACAGTAATGACCACACACACACACACAAACACAACCCCAGCACAGTAATGACCACAAACACAAACCCCCAGCACAGTAATGACCACACACACAAACACAAACCCCCAACACAGTAATGACCACACACACACTCACAAACACAACCCCAGCACAGTAATGACCACACACACACTCACAAACACAACCCCAGCACAGTAATGACCACACACACACAACCCCCAGCACAGTAATGACCACACACACACAAACACACATACTCTCTCCCTCTCTGTATCTCTCTCTCTTTCCATGTTCTCTGTATACTCTGCAGCGTACTCTATGTGCTGAGATATTCCTCCATATACCTCATACAGTGTTGTAAGAAGTGCACTTCCATATGAGATGTATTTATGTTTATTCTTTTATTCATTTTTATACATTTTCTTTCTTTCCACATTGAATCTATTCATATCTTTTTGTGTGTTCCATGCAAGATTCACATTTGACACAAAAACCTGGCTGATTTAAGAGGAAAAAATGTTTCATGGGCAGATTAATCAAACGGTTCATTTTAGGTGTAACTGAACCCTCTTACATCATGTGCATATACAGCCATACACTGCAGGCAGGCATCACGGCAGTGCTCTGTCACGTATGTGTGGGGGTGCCATCGTTCGGGGAGGCTCTGTGGCACTGAGACGTGTCCATCCTGTCATAATTGAAGGAAAGGAGGAAGAATGCATTGCCAGCCGTCAGTGAGCTGCAGCTGATCTCGGCTGTCACGAGCCCTGCAGTAATTCCTGGATTCTGTATTGCTTCACTATGGTCGACTATCACAGGTCTGTCTACCTGTATGCAAGATACTTTGGTTCTTTTCTGCCCTAGAAGAAACTGTTAGCTTGCAAGAGACTGATCAATAACTACAGGTAGCTACTGTGCTAAAAAGTCTTTTTTTCACAGGCAATAAGATAAAACATACACACAATAAATCCCATTTTAAGTACTTATATAGGGCCCCAGCCATGTTATCATTGTTAGTCCTTTTGTATAAGCAGCTTTAAGCTTTACTCACATTTTCTGGCATGTGAATGTGTGAAATGCATCCTAACGGATTTAAATCAGGGAATTTACTGGGGTGTTTCAGGACTGCATCTAGTTTGGCCCTCTGAAGCTTGAGAGTGTCTCCCTGATGTGTTTTGCTGCAAAGTCAGACAAGGATCCAAGCGCTAGGCATCAGCGGTTTTAAAAAGGAGGCTACAGTACAAAGGTGCAAATCCAACCAGCAAAACCAAAGGTAGGCACGGTTTCAGTAACCAGGACATTGAAAGCAAAGGTAAAAACAGTACCAGGCAAAAGAGCAGGACATTGAAAGCAAAGGTAAAAACAGTACCAGGCAAAAGAGTGGCCACAGAGACAAGGGAGACCAAAACAACGCAGAGACAGGAGAAACTGAAAAACTGCTCAGTATGCTTAGCTTAGGCAGAAACAACACTTCCCAGCGAGGACGCAGGGGAAGGGGGATTAAATAGGGAACCTAAACGGGAATAACATGTGAAAGACATTTCAGTTCAGGAGCCAAGACCGAGGTGGGCATGGGCATCAGATGGGACCGGGGTGGGCGTGGGTATCAGATGGGACCTGGGTGGGCATGGGCATCAGATGGGACCGGGGTGGGCGTGGGTATCAGATGGGACCTGGGTGGGCATGGGCATCAGATGGGACCGGGGTGGGCGTGGGTATCAGATGGGACCTGGGTGGGCATGGGCATCAGATGGGACCGGGTGGGCGTGGGTATCAGATGGGACCTGGGTGGGCATGGGCATCAGATGGGACCGGGGTGGGCGTGGGTATCAGATGGGACCTGGGTGGGCATGGGCATCAGATGGGACCGGGGTGGGCGTGGGTATCAGATGGGACCTGGGTGGGCATGGGCATCAGATGGGACCGGGGTGGTTGTGGGTATCAAATGGGACCGGGGTGGGTGTGGGTATCAGATGGGACCGGGGTGGGCGTGGGCATCAGATGGGACCGGGGTGGGCGTGGGCATCAGATGGGACCGGGGTGGGTGTGGGTATCAGATGGGACCGGGGTGGTTGTGGGTATCAAATGGGACTGGGGTGGGTGTGGGTATCAGATGGGACCGGGGTAGGTGCATGTTCCTGCAAACAGATAGCTGATTCCTGAATGTAGTGTTGTGTAAACACATGCACAAATTCATTTTCTTGGACTGTAGAAAACCTGGTGAACTTGCCCAATGCTGTGTCTGTCTTGCAAACACTGACAGCTTGACTCTGTGTCAAAATATCTTCTCTATAGATGTCACATCTTATCGGTCACGTTTTCGCCAAATCTTATTTTACTGTATGTGTTTTGTCAGAACTCAGCTGGGTACATGTGCACGTCAAGAGACAGATTACATGACTGGTATGCCACCCTCCCCCACTGAGCTTCTCCTGCCATGCCGTAGGCTCGCACATGGCAACTCTCTGTCAATCCCGAAAGGACAGCGCATCGAACAAATCCAGCAGCCCCGTGCCGCCATGTGCCAAGTCTCGGCCTGAGCTGACAGCCTGCAGGGCAGCTTAGCGACACGCCTTCAGGGCTGGGTCTGTAAAAGCAGGAGGAGAGGCTTCGTGGAGATAAAGACAAATAAAGGAGCAGTAGAACAGGATATGTTCCACAGCTGCACTCCTATTGTGGCCCAAATCACTGGAGCTCTGATAACGCCAGCTGTTAAGTGCAGGGACTCCTGGGCAGTGCAATGCAACAAAGGATCAGGAGTCCATGACCAGCATGAAGTGAGCTCGGCTTGCAGACCAAACTCCTACAATATTATTGATCATGCTTTTGTATTAAACAAACCTCCCACTACATCAGTCAGGTAATGAAGTCTGACTGGGTGCATGGATAAACTCCAGTTATGCTGACAGCACTGAGGCAGCACGCTCAAGCTCCAAACTGCAAAGAAATGAAAAAGTCACCACACAGGGACAGTCACTTTACTGGGGCTTAGTGAAATCATTCTGAATAAGACATCATTCTTATAAAGATAGCTGGTACAGTATGAGAAGTAAGATGTAATGAAATGTATGAAAGGCACCATGCTTAGGTACCTAGTCAGTGATGAACTGATGTTCTATGTCTTGCTCGTTTGCCATGTGTGTGGGTTCTAAGATTTCACTGTCAGACTGGTTCTTCTGAGGTCATCCTGAGGTCGCCTATAATCTTTGTTTACCCCTGCACCATCCATAACTAACTAAGATTGCATGTATTATTTTGGTACTTCTGCTATCTATTTATTTAGGCCGTGTTTTCAGTGACAACATTGTTTTATAGGAAAGCCTTTATTGGAGAAAGGGAGACCTCTCCTCGTTGCTGTTGTGAGTTGGCAAACTTCCTCTCAGCCAGAAAAGGGTGCACATTTCTCTCCTCAGACTTTATAAGGTGGCTTTATACAATTTGCAGTTAATTGGATGCAAACAGATGACTGTCTTCCCACCACCTGTTTTAACATTGTTTTTCAACAGATATGCATAGACAACTGGAACCATGCTGATGAACATTAAAGAAAAGCAATGTATATTGATTTTAATTACTTACATAAAAAGCATCTGTTCAACCACACTGTGCAACATTTTGAACAAAATAAAGAATATATTTGCAAGCTGTAGCCTTTAAGGATAGAGACACACTTTTCCCCCTTCCGTTTAATGAAAGAGCGTCTCTAAGAAGACACACTATACAAAAAATAACAGCCAAAAGTAAACTAACATTGCCAAAGTAAACTCGCACTGGTTACATGAACTTCTGTGTTTGTGTTAAATGCTGCTGCAGATACACAGAAATCTTTTATTTGCAAAGGTGGTAATAGCTTCACAACATCATCATCATCACCATGAACTTTGTTGTTTATTCAGTGGATTTTGACACTTCCAACCTCGTGTAGCAAATGCAATTTACTCTTTAAAAAAATGCTAAAGGGAAAGTTTATTTTCAGAATGCCGAATGTATCTGTGCCTAAAGCTATGACTATGTGTGTCTGTCACAAGGCTAAAAGTACGATTGCAACAAAGCACATGCAATTTGAAGTCTGAAAGCTAAGTAGTCTGTTGATGAGTATAAGGCCAAGCACACTGAAGGATTGAACACAACATGACCCCTGAGAGAAGGAGCAGAGCGCTCTCAAAGAAAACACACTTAACAGCCATTGGCCACCGTAGAAAACCAATGAACATTACTAAGGAACGACAGCTACAGCTCACCAAACAGCCACAATTTGCACTAAAAGTCAAGAAAACCAAAGGGGCCTATTTTGCCGATGTACGGGCCCCATTTGCTGACACTGCTTAGCAGAGAGACAAGTAAGATGAACTGCGGTAGGTCCAGACACTGCGAGAAAAAGACACCGCGGCAGGTAGGCGACTCCTCGCTGACCTGTGACAGTTTCCCTGTGTGGAAGCAGAACTGAAAACACCTTGGCACAATGACATCGGAGTTCTTGATGGAAGGTATACGTGTCACTTCTAGCTTCTAGCAGAAGACGGGCAGAGCTGATCTGCCTTCCAACAGGATACTTTCACAGCCTCTCACCATCGGCCTGCCTGGCCTAAATCAGTGTTCCGTGTAAAAGTGTCCAAGCCTAATACAGGCTCGTCCAGCACTTTACTAGCTCATGATGGAGATCTGGAGAAAAAGACAAATGGTGATGAAAAAGCCAAAGACTGGCAATATTGTCAAAAAATCCAACTGTGACTGCTTCAGTGGTTCATGTTAAGGCATTCCAACCAGAAGAGGTTATAAAACTCTGCATATTCAGATGAGAGAGGTTCTTCTGTGAGGCCGTGCCAGGGATTGCTCCCCTGCCTTCATAATCCAGCCTCTGGTGCCCAGATGCTCCTTCAGAAACCTGGTCACTATTATCCATACCATAAGCAATAGGATCATTCTGTATGCTCCTTATCTCCTGATGTGCTACACTGAGCACATTCCCTCTTAAATGCATACATTGGTGGTACAGCTAACTAAGATGATATACAATTTCAGGAGCTACCACTTGCCAAGTATGGTTAAATGAGACAGGCTTTTGTAAAAAGTCCTATGCCTTCTATGAAATGGAATAGATGAACGTGCAAGATAGCAAAAGGCATCACATCTGTAGTGCCTGAATTGGAATTGGGATTGTTTCAGCATGCTGGAGATCTAACATCTCAAAAATATTTCCTAAAATATTTCTCAAGGACATTTTCATTTACATTCTATTCTGTGCCATTTGACCTTTGATCTCAATAAGACACTAAAACCATAGCTAACCTCATTAATATACAGAAAAAAATGTTTGCTGTGCAAACTATTAATATTAGCATAAAATATTCTTTCTGTTTCCAGTCAGACAGAGACAAACCCATCACAAACACAAGCTGTTTATGCTTACATCTTTCACTGTCACTGTGGGGTTTTTTTTCTCTGCATCTATTAGAATTCTGTTAGATCCTTTAGAGTTTTCTGTTAAACGGGATAACTGCTGGATCCATCTAAGAAGATACAGTTTATGTTTTTAGTCCCTATAAATATGTCGCTGCCCTTTTATGGGAATACAGCCTACTGTGCAGTACTTGTTGATGCTGCAGGGTGGAGCCGCCCACCCATTGTAGTACATACATAACTGGTGAGACCATGTAAGGAAATCCAGCAGTACCTCTCAGCACTCTCACACTGCAGTGGCACCAACCAGCTGAATGAAGAATGGTTTTATGTGGACTCATGTGAAGTTCATGTAGGCTTAAGTGTTTGTGTGTTAGTGTCTTTTCCACCAGTCTGGGTTAATACACACTAACAACTTAGACTGGTTTCATCACTACAGTGATTAGTAGTAAATGGTGAAAACCTAATCAATATGCTACTGGAAAACTACTCATATGTTACTTTACTATAAAACAAATGTTAGTTAAAATATAGGTCTGCATTGTGATTGCAGTTTGTTTATGTTTATATTTAAAGCATCTGGCAACGTCATGTCCAGAGAAGCTTCTAGAAGTGCTTTGCAATTTCTATCAGAAACATGTGTTCATGTGAGAACATATAGGCCAGCGTTAAGAAAGCATTCAGGCTAAAGTCCTGACTAGAGTGAAAAGAAAGAATTTTAAATAAGCGCATATTTATATGTGTAGCGACTCAGTAAAGTGGTGAGTCTTCAGTTTTCATTTGCAGACTGAAGAGGATGGTGGTTCAAGTCGAGTCGTTCCAGAGGCCCGAAGGCAGTATGTGTTTGATAAGTGCTTTTAAGTATGTGGGAGCTGGTCCAGTTTTGGCTTTGTAGGCGAGCGTCAGAGTCTGAAATCTGATGCAATCTGCTTCACTGAGCCAGTGGAGTTACACAGCAAGGCTGCAATTAATATGCCTGATATTTCAGAAAGCTACAGCAAATATGACTTAACAGTACATGCGATACACAGGAGACAAATAAGCAGATACAATGGTGAAGGGTGTTAGAAAATCTGTTCTTCTGAAGTACACTTATCATTTGACAATCTGTAAGTCAGTTGGTAAGACACTGCAATGAGGATGAGTAACTGCAGAGATTGTTGTTTACTTTATGAGCACTTTCGCTGGAAAATCAGAACCTGTTTTCCAAAACTATAATCACTCTCTGCTCCCCTTTTGTGATATTGTAATACAATGAACTGTGCAAATCATACATTCATGAAATGTGTGTCGTGGGAGGGGGGGGGTGTTGTATACAGTTTACTTTGTCATATTTAAACAGAACTTGAGGGTTGATTAAACCTTGTCAGAGCAATGACAAACCACAACATGTTTTGGTCTTTGTGATGTTTGGCTGACTATCTGTTTAGGACTTCATGACAGACTCACCAGAGAGCATTACATATTATAATTATGGGGCACATGTAAATTAAGGCCTTTCACACATTGCTTTTGATACTGTGAAGCAAAGCATACTTCTGCCTCAACTCTCCTCATTTAGTATCTTGGGTACAGCCCTCCTCTAGTTCCCCTGGCTCATCTGTCACTGATAGACAGCATTTTATTACAACTGGAAAACAAGCACCCTCTTCTCTCCCTGTTCCTCAAGGGGTGCTCCAGGGATCACTTTTTGGACCCCTTTATTTCATTGTTTTCCTACTCTTCCTCGTCCAATATATCTGTTGTCACATTCTGAATTTTCAGCATTATGTTCTTGACATCCATGTCCCAGGTGACACCCACATCTATGATAACAATAAGCAATTAGTATTTAGATAGGTCCCTCCACGTATGTAATGCTGATTTATAGAGCTGAAGAAATAGTGACTAAACTATAGTTTTTCTAGTAGTTCCTAAGTGTTTTTTTCAGTGATTTTAGCTTGTGCACTGATGGCCTGGGCTGCTGGTGGTCTCTCATATTCGATATCATATCTGCTGGGTCATGCAGTGCCATGGCACCCAAGCTATGAAACACCTTAGCTCAGCTCAAACAAACAAACGAATCCATTAGAGTTTGAATATGACTGCATAGGCATTTTCATAACCCTTAACTCCCAGGACCCATGGTGATATCCAAACTCTCATTCATCACTGTTGGCGCTGTACAGCTTTCATGTTAGTTTCAAAGCAGTTACATATTAACTGTATCACAGTAGTCATTAAAAAATATGCATAAATATTTTTAGATAAATATAAGCTAGACATTTTTAAGGTTGATCAGCCATGTTTCAGTCTTTCCTATTTTAATTTTCCTATTAGGTAGCTGAATAAATCCTAAAACCTTTTAAGGGAAAAGCTGACAGCCTTGCTACCCTTACAAATCTACCAGCTGTTTGCACAACTGCCTCTTTTTCTCAGTGTAAATCACACCAGGATTATCATGTCTTCAACATAGGACAGACATATGGAACGCAGAAAAAAAGAAAGGGGTATATTTTATGTTGTGACCTTACAAATGCTTTCATATTTCTGAAATATTTACATGCAAATTACCTTTATTTTGGTGTGTAATGCATTCTGAACATGTTTATCTTCTGTAAGGCTTATAGTGTAGGATCTTAAAAATGAAGCCATCAGCAAGTCCATGTTGTCTCATTTTCTGCATGCGAGGCTCTGTTCTTTTCATCTTAAGAGGAGGAGTTCATTGAAGTATAAATGATGAAACATAGTTCCCCAAGTGTGTGTGCACACAGGGCCATGTAACACTGTTCTCTTAATTCAGTTTGAGTTGTTTTATCCATCACACACAGAAAAATGAGTCAGCCTTTGAGCCATCTTTCTGTTTTATTTTTTCACCCACCATCTTTTCAGGATTAATTTCAGTCTTTCGGTGTGCAGCAGAGATGAGAGTGCAGCATGTCATTATGACAGCAGTAAGTGGATTCCCACTCTTCCTGTGGTGATGGGACTTTTGCTGAATTCTCTTCAGAGCCCATCAAGAACAGCAAAGAGGGACTATCATGTCTCTTCGCTGTAAGTTCAGACCAGATGACTTCTCACGTGAAAATGGTCATTCCATACCCGTCATGTCAAAACCATCAAAGCCACTGTTCTTTTTGTTTCACATGCCAATTCCTATTTGTACATGAATCCCTTAGGATGGAGGTTGTTTAAATGCATTTTGATGACAGAACTATTGTGATGTAGTGACCATGTCCACCAGCACTGTATTAAAACTGTAAATGCATAAATATGCACACATACTCTGGTCCATTAGGAGCCAGTTCTTGTAATGAGAATCTCAGACAGGAATTTTTATAACACCACCTTAGATGACCTGGGTTAGGAAAACATTCAAGTTCAGTAAGAGCAAGCATGTTGCAGTTACAACTAATTAATCAATTTATTATTAATTAATTAATTAATTTAATGATTAATTAAAATGTTGTCTTGTAGTTAATTTATTTAATGTATTTATTTAATTAATTTAATTAATTAAAGTGGACATCGTTAGAAAAAGCATGCTGATAATCATAGAATATAAATAGTCAGCATCCATACCCATTCATCACTCTTACACTGAGCCTTAACTGATTTTAAAACTTCCATCCATCCGTTATCTGTACCGCTTAATCCCACTAGTCAGGGTCACAGGGGGCTGGAGCCAATCCCAGCATCTCCAGGCGAAGGCAGGGTACACCATGGGCCAATCCACCGCATGGCCAACACACACACTCTCACACCTACGGGCAATCTAGAGTGACCAATCAACCTAACATGCATGTCTTTGGACTGTGGGAGGAAACCGGAGTACCCGGAGAAAACCCACACAGGCACAGGGAGAACATGCAAACTCCACACAGAGCAGCCCAGACCGAGAACCGAACCCAGACCGCCTTGCTGTGAGGCAACAGTGCTAACCACCACACCACCATTTCGCCTTGATATAAAACTATTTGTCTAATATAAAACTAATATAAAATAATTGTCATTAACAAATCTGTCATTAGGCATTCCCTATCTTGCCTTCGTCTTCATGTCACGCCCTCTGCACACAACCTGATTTCATTAGCTGGGAATCACAACAGGTAGATACAAAATCATCTAAATAGTACACTTTAGATACAGTTCAGGTAACCATGGTGTAATTTTAGTGCTGCAATATTTGGCATTTACTTTTGCAGGTAGCTATTTAACAGTATTGAGTTGTGTCCCCAAATCTATAATGCCTCAAATCAATAAAACATCTATAAAACATATCCAGATAGAATTCAAACTGTCAATGTATAGAGTGTCAAAATAACTGGACATGTTAGTTGCTTTAACTCTTCACTCCACCACACTGAAATTACACAATGACATTGACGGTTAAGGTACTGTGGCATCCAGCACTTCCTGTGAGAGACAGTAGGCATGGTGAGGACTCCCAGAATGCCTTGTACCTCGGTACTTAATGAGTTTAGTGTTCTAAATTTCACTGTATGTAATGTGCATGTTTTTAAGTATTATTCTAAATCATGTTCTTTTACATAGTAGAGTTAAAAATGAATTTTCCTCCACCTCCATGTTGTGTTTTACTCATGGTTAACTTGCCCCCATTTAGGTTTGCCTCATTCTGCTTGTTTGCTGTGTGAGATTCACAATAAAAGAGCTATTCACTGTGGCTGCCATCTTTTGGTCCATAGCTGCACATCCAGTCAGAACCATTATATAAGAATATATAATTACATAGTTTAGTGATTACAGATCTTTTTATACATAGTAGTCCTGTTTTAGTGGTCCAAATGACCTAGAACATTTAACACAATGCGCTAATACTTGGTTTCAGGTCCTTATCAATGACCTGCTGCGTGATACACACCACAGACGTCACAGACATTTCTCCATTTTCTGTGGTGCTGTGCCAGGCTTGCAGTGCTTCCATTTACAGCTCCTACTTGTGTGGAGGTTTCTCCTTCAGCTGTGTGTTTAGCAAGTAAACCCGTTAGTGCAGTTCAGTCCAGGTGACTGTCTATGCCCGTCGCAGCGTTCCACTTTCTTGAAAAAACTACAAACTTGCTTTAGTGTTATGCCATGATGCAAGCTGAGGCTGCATCACCTTTGAGCAGTTCAGGTGCTTCTGTACATTTCAGAGTCCCTCTGACTGCTGCCCTCAAAAGTCACATCATCAATACTTCACATCCGCCCAAACAAGCCTATGGCATCGTGTTTCACAGACGAAGAGGTATGTGTTTGGTTCTCTGGTCCCCTCTAGGGCTTCTTCATTCCGCCAGCTTAGTACAGGTTCAGTTTCATATCACTGGACCATAAGACTCTACTGGCTATTTTATGTGCTTTTGAGCATGCTATGAGTAGGTATCTGTTTTGAAGTCTTACCAGTGATACGCATTTTGCGTTGCTCTATCTGAGCTCATGCTGTCGGATCTTTATGGGCTGAGCTTGTCTTGAGCTGAAGATCTATGTAACGTTTTTTGGATAACTAATTGCACCTTTCAGCACTCTGCTGTTGCCATCTGATGTGGCATGCCAGACTGTCTGCTGTTACTAAGCTCTGCTGTGCATTTGTGCTTCTCGATGTATCAGAACGGAGTGTTTGATATAGCTAGCTGTTGGGTTGTGATGTTTCAGCCTTATTCCAGCCTGCTTCACTGACACCAACACTGCTTTGGTCCTTGCGATGACACGACAGCGCTGTCCAGAATCAGCTAGAAACCTTTTGTCAGCTCTCTTGTGTATGAACTAATGATGCAATAACATGCAGTTGGCCAACAAACAGCTCGGCAGCCAAATGTGCTGTTTCTTTTGGGAGGATTATGTACAAAATGGCTTTAATTCCTACACAGTTCATCCGATTTGGGTGCACATACTCTCAAATTAGTCCAGAGTGCAAAAACAAGGCAGCAAAAATTGATTCTGTCCAATTGCATGTGGACGGCATCGTATATATAAAATAGAATAGAATAGCATAGAATAGAACTTTAGTTCACTCCCACAGTCATGCATATACACAGAACACTCAAATTCATTTAAAAACACACATACTGTATGTATCCATCATAGGTAACTGCATTTATATATATATATATATATATATATATATATATATTTAAGAGCAATTTATCCCTCCTTCTAGATTCCTGTGTCCCAGAACCTAAAAAAACAGTTAGGTATGGCACACATTACATATGATACACAGCAATGCAGACACCCTGTGTGACTGGTATATTGCACAAGCCTATTGTGTTAGCCTCCCAGCAACACTGTAATTAGTCCCATTCTCACCCATAGCCAGGGAGTTCACATAAATGTCAGCAGCAAACCAATGCCCACAACCTCTGCATTTCTTTACCCAGTTTGCCCTCCTGGGCCATCCAGAACTGCCATGTTCATTTTAAAACTTTAGCAGAGCTACGCCAACTGGAATTTGCTTACTTAAAGTTATCTCTTACCCTGCACATCTATAATAAGACATTCTTTGCTAAGAAACCTGATGCGACAGTGGTATAAGTCTACAACCTCATATGTAATTTGTCTTTGTTAAGAGTTACCCGTAAGGGATGATATGACATAGAGCAACACAATACCAGCTTTTAGATATGGAGGAGGAAAAAAGCAGATCTAAAAGCTTGTAAATGGTTGAAATATAAAGCAGTTTTGGAGATCGATCTGGGTCTGCGCTATCATTACTGAATCTGATCAATATAGAACATCAGAGACATTGGTGTTGGAGTAGTTCAGTGATGGAAACACGATGATGTACTGTTTTTTGTGTATGTGTTTTTTGTGTATGTGTTTTGTGTGTGCGTGTGTGTGTTTGTGTGTGTGTTTTGTGTATATGTGTGTTTTTCTCACACCAGTGCTGCAGTAGAATTCATATGAAAAGGGTATCGCATGTTTTTTTTTTTTTTTTTTTTTTTTTTAGCATTTTAAAAATATTTTTGATAATAATGCTTCATAAGTTATTTCTAACGCTTTCCTGCCCCAGTTTAACAGTACATAGTTCCTAGCAGTGTACCAGTCATGCTTCCACCTAAGCTCCTGAAGCCTTTCCCTTCAGGGCTGGACTACTGACTGCAGAGCACCGTGAGTCTTTACATCATCACGTCATAACGGGAATGACAGCAGTGTGCACTCCTTCTCAAGCATTCAACACTTTTACCAGGTACGTTAAAGAACCCAAGAGGGTGCTTAGGTGTGTTCAGAGCTTAGGTGTGTTCTCTCTGTGCTCATTCTGCCCTCATAACGCATGGAGGATAAATGAAAGCTTTATTAAGACTTCCTCAAATTGATGTCATGCAATTATGAGCTTTGCTTTCTGAAATGGTTTTAATTTCTAATGGAAGCAGTTCATTGAACACATGAGACTAAGCGTTGGTAGACTAAAGTATTAGCAGTTAACATATGATCCCTGTGGCCTGCGTTGTGTTAAAAGTGTCAGAATGAGGGATTCTCTAGGAGGTTTTGTATTTCAGTTTTAGGTTTCATCATTAGCTTTGGCCATTAGGGTACAAAATGTCCATATGTATTGCTCCTGAATGAATTCTTTGCTAGTTTGGTTACTCATAAATGTGACATTATTGTAAAAGCAACATGTTTTCCAAGTCCAGAGCCAAGGGGACAAAATTTCAGCACCACAGGTGCCAACTCAGCCAGCCTTGTGGATTTGTTCAAAGGGTCACTCGCTTCTAGGAGAAGATAAATGATAGCACGTGTACATTCACCAGTGTAAGAGCATCAATGACTGCTTGCAGTTCAGACTTAAACACCATGTGTGGTCTTATATCGCCTTACCCTTTGCAGCAGAAACAGTCATAAGGGCATAAACAACGATCCCTTAAGAAGTGTTCTAACCTTCAGCTACTAAAATACATGCTGCAAGTATCCCACAGGAGAAATTAGATGTAGAAGCGGTTTCTCTCACACAGCATCTACACAAAAGTCAACGATATGCAGGCATAGCAGACACAAAGACAACAGATGACAAGACAGTGACTACTTCCATGATTTCTGCCTTGCAAAAATATGTTTAGTATTGTGTTTTAAATCATTTATATATGCAAAAAGCAAACACAAAGAGAATCATGTAGAGACAGTGGAAAGCTTATTACAGTTTTTTTCTGATAGCTAAAGAGATTGAGTTGGAAAAACTAGCCTGAGAGAATGCAATTAGCATGGTTACAACTCATCATCCCAACCTGATTGCATGAGAGCTGACAATTAAACATTATAAGAGAAAGCCCAAAGAAACAACACAAAGCTCATTTTCTTCAACACCTCTAGCCCTCTTTGGTGACTGCATTCAAATTAAGCGGTGCAAACTCCCAACATGTTGTAAAACAAATTGTAATAATTGTTTCATCACATAAACTCACCAAAATAAATTAAATTACCATATACTGGCACAAAGAACAAACACCTTATATTTGGACTATGTCCATTTGGTAGTCTCTTCCCACGTTACTCAAAAGAAGCATATTATGTAAATATGCAAGATGCTAAGACTTTCAGGAGAGGTGTGTTTAAGGTGTGGGGAGTGCTGTTAATAACGAAAAACTACTCCAGCACTGCCAATACAAATCCAATGAGTTTCTTAGAGTCTATAAATGGTGTATGCTGGTGGTACACGTATTGTAGCTTATTACTTTTTGGAGACTCTGAAGCAATATCTTGCTCTATTACCCTCCCATGAACATGGGCCGGGGAGCAAAGATGAGACTCAGCAGGACAGAGGGTACTCTCCATGGACACCATTATGAGTGTTCTACTGGTTACGACAAAACACCCAGATAAACCACAGGGTCCTGAAGTCACATGACTCATCACATGATCTTGAACTGATCGAAATGATTAATTTACTTTTCATTAAAAGTACCCAATCAATTATTCTGCTATTACCTCCTAATCCCTTCCAAAACATATTCATCTCATTACCCAGTTCAGGGCCTAGCAATAGCATAAAGCAGCATCTCAGTATACTTAAGGCTGGTATAGCTGCCTTTGGGAAGCAAAAAACACAGAAAATAATATACAAATGACAAGTGTCATAAAAAATGCCCAGTCATGGGGAAAACAAGCAAAGAAATATAAATATTTTTATTCAAATCCCTCCATTCATTGAGGTAGAGTAATCAAAGTAATCGAGTTATGAGAAGCATAAGAAGCATGTACTGATGTTTACCATCAATTCAAACTGATTGCCATGCTTAAATATAGCAGAAAGCAGAGAAAGCAATTCCAGAGAGAAGCACCTTGATTTCCTGTTTAACCATCATCCCTCCCAGTTCTGCCAGTGTTCTGAGGACATCTACTGGTGTTAGGAGTTTTACATAATTTCCTTGCGTTTTTATTTCTTTCAGTAACCTCCAATCCCATCTTGTTCCAAACTGAAAACAAATGGCATTCTTGTCACAGTTCTGAGCCAGTGGTTGGCTGGTGAAATATAATTCTCCAGCTTACTAAAGACGAACAGCAGCTTTGGATGGTTTGCGCTCGTCTCCAACTTACCAAGTTCACGCTCCACATCCCGACATTCTAAATGGTGTTATATTCCTAAGGTTTTCCTACGAATCTGATGTGATGTATTGCGGCCTCTATTTTAGTTGATGGCATAAGGTGTAATATAGACTAATGGTTAAGGAAAGCCATTGGTTGCTGTGTTACTCATCACTGACATGGTTCAAAGTGCTGGGATGACCGCGCCATTTTTCAGCAGCCTCTCGCATCAGTGTCGGCTCTGAGGTGACCTTCATTATGTTGATACTTTCTGGAAGACACAGATTGAAACATTTGCTGTCTTCCCCTGCTCTTCTTGGCTGCGCTAATGCTTATATGTAGCTAGCATACATTCTGTGGCTGGTTCACATCACTCACACAGAGTTATTCATGTACAAGTACGTATGTGCACTCAGAGGCTCTCAGAGAACACATAAAAGTCATTGTTGTAAAGCGTCAAGATTGCAGACATTGCCCTATTACTCTCCCTGTCAAAGAAACAGGCAGAAACCAGTACCCCATGGTACCCTCTGGGGCATTTTGTAGAACACTGACAGGGTAGATTGTCGGTGAGAAGGACACGGCCAGATGCTAAGAGGAAACCCCTTGTTGCACAGAGAACAGTAAGTTTGATAAAACTTTACCCAAAAGAAGAGTGACAATAAGGAAGAGAATCCATGTGATGAAATATCTTCTAAAATAGTCAAAGTTCTCATATTTGGCAGTCTCAAAAAAAATTCTCATGTCACTATCTTACAGAATAAATATTAGAATAGTGTTTACCTAATGCTGCAGCAGCCTGGCCCATTGCAAGAGAGATGGTGCCCCCATTTTAAGTATAGCCTCTTACTTACATTGTGTTTGCTTCATTTCTTTTCCCTGTTCATTTTATGCCTGCGACAGGTAGACGAAATGTAACTTTGCTGTACAGCGTGGAGGAAAAGGATTTAACACTATCTTTTTCCCAAAAGCAACAGCATATTTCTAAAAAGCGTGAAGCCATTGAAGAACAAAAGGTTAGTCTTATCAGACAAGCACTTAAGGCATAATTAACAAGCCAGCATAGATGAGCTGGAAAACAAAGCCTATCTGTAAATTCACAACCCATAAGAAGGGACAGAGAGTGGATCACCCCCCTTATGCAATACATAGACAGACCTTGGTGTATTCAAAAGAAGGGTTGCCAAGGGAGAGCACAGTTAACTGAGCCCTGTAATATTGAGGAGGTCTGTCGTGGCCCTGGGCTGTCATCTACTATGCCTCAATGAGCCTCTAGAAAAACAAAGGAGAAATGGGCGGAATTGCTTTTGAGTGGCCTTCAATGGCTCAGCGGTCTTCTGACTGAATGCAGAGAACTGAAACACATTTTAAAACAGAAGTTCTGTGGGGTTTTGTGTGTGTGTGTAGTCACAGAACTGTACCACATATGAATATCACCAACCTGATTTTTCACATTTTCACAGAATTGTTTTCAGCAGCTGGAGAGACCAGGTATAAGTATTCTCAGCAAAACAGAAACAAATCAGATAAACAACAACGAACACAATCGTGAGTAATTTCTTAAGCAAACAGCAGTGATCAGACCAACGGATAATGCCACAGATTTTCTTTTCTACTGAAATGCCCTGCAATTTCTAAAGGATGTTCAAGTATAAAGGTTTTCTAAAGGTTCTTTATTGCACTCATGTATTAAAAAATAGATCTCATTATAGCATGCAAAAACCTTACCTTAGCATACAATATATGAAAATCCTGAATGATTCTAGATTCTGACTCTTCTTGATTATCAAAATAACAGCTAACAGCTGTTATTTGAATATCAGAATAACAACAAAAAAGCAAAATTATGAGGAAACTATATGCAAAGCTTTTTCAATTTAAATTAAAATTAAAAGCTTTATTGATTTAGAAAAAATATATATCTTCCGTATTGTGTATTTTCTAAATTATATTGTATTATATAGTATCATATTATTTTGCAGGCATTTGTTATACAGTCATAAAAGCACATCAGCAGTACGTAATCACTACAACAGGACTAGCAACCGAGGGGAGAAGGGTTCTCGGAACTTCGTGTACACCTATATCTCTAAATGTAATTCACTCATTAATATTCTCAATATGGTGAACTCATGTTGACTCTGTATTAACCAAACTCCTCATTTTCTTTTTAAACTCTCTATTAGAATACTTGTCCAGCACTGTGAACTAAACTCTCGGCTTAAATCTTTTGGATCTTAAAAAAGGCAATCACTTTTCCACAAAGTACACGTAACCATACATTACAATATCATCAATACATATGCTATAGTCAAAGCAAACACCTCATCACAAAATATGATAATTGATGTGACACAAAAGCAAACAAAACAAAAATAAAAAGGAAGTATTCTCCTATAATTTCATGAGGTTGAAAAAAATATCACAGGTGTGAAATGAAAATGGTTAATCTTAAAATGACTTTGTAACTAATGAATCAGTTATAATTAGAGTACACATTGTGTACAAAGCATCAAATGTAGAACATGAACACAGACTTTGAGCATGTGATCCTTTGTCATAAAATATTTGAAAATGTTTTAAAGCCTTGTTATTATGAAGATAAGCTTCACAAGTCACTATTTCACATAGAGATCTTACATGAAATGAAGTAGAAATGGGTTTCTGACTGCTTATCCTTTCTCGATTCATCTAAATCCCTTTCTGTAATACAGTCAGTGATACCCCCCTCCAAAAGGGTTTTTCAGAGTCTGTATCTCAGGCTTGAAAGAATGGAGAATGTTGGTCTCCACTGACTTTAAAATGAATTATGTTTTTTTTTTAGATCTCTAGTGAAGCTGCTGTACCTGCCAGCAGGACCCTCTCCTCCTCTTATCTACTGTTCTTGGTAAATTGTGAAGCCATCACCATCTCAGGTAGGAAGGAGTCATGTCAATAGGTCGTGTCCGTGCCTCTGCCTTTGTACAACACACACAGCGAACAGGGACTGTGATGAGAAGGGCCGTTCGTGGTCCTCACTGATAAGAAAGTCTGAGATTACGAAACTACGTTTTTTTGCTAAATAAAAAATTACTGTGATGGATGAGAAGTTCTGGCTAAGGCGTATTGCATTACTTTAAATAATGAAAAGAGTGTCAGGATTTTCAATGCCCTGCTGTACTGTGCTCTGTGTGCCATGGAACCACATCTAAAAACAACAATTGCAGTGGAGACCACGCTTGCTGTCAGGGAAACACCATCCAAAGTGAGGATTACCCCTTTAGTGAACTCTCAAAGATGGGAATTGACCCATATGAAAAGATATTGCCCCAAGAACAATATCAGCAATTTTCAAACCCACTGAGGCTTTGAAACGTCACCAGGAGTGCCTGTAATGAGAGACAGAGAGCAAAGGAAGGAAGGATACAAAAAACAGCAGGGAAGTATGTGAAAGGCCTCCTCTGGCTACACTGGTGTACGATGGAGTGAAGGAGTATGACACCATTTCTATTCATGATACGTTCTCTCAGTTTGTTAATGAAGACTACTGGGACAGTAGAATGGAAGACAGAGAAACCAAGACTTCTACGTTTTGAAAACAAGAGCCGTGTACTTAATTGGTATAGATTTCAAAGGGGGGAGGGAGGAGGGGGAGGTTCTCAAGGCTGTTTGAATTTGTGCCTGTACTGACATGTCTGCTAAATATTAATTGGTTGAGGGTGAGTAAGGTCAAATGGTACCACTTGAGGCTGCCAGCAGCATGGGGCTTGAGGGTGAGGGAGGGGTGGGGATCACACGCTTAAACAGAAGCATCATGCACCACTGTGATTGTAATTATGGGCTGATCAGACTTGTCTGGACAGTAATTTTGCCTCGGATGATTGAGTCGAGCACAGCACAGCACGGTTTCTCTATTTTCATGCATGCAAGTTCAGCTCATCGGCGGTTTTAAAAAGCCTTAAATTTACTGGAGAACATTCCAAAATTATAAGGACAGCTTCTGCCAGGTCCCCTTAGTTTAGTTTAAACAGGGTAATTGTATACTTTGCTGATAACAGAGCTATTTCCCTCACTGTCTGCCCATCTTACACTATAATTCATTTGATTTAACTCCAGTGGACTTGTGCCATCGCGTTTCTCCATCCATTCGTATCATGAGCCACTTGTCACTTATGCACCTCAAGAACTTGTTTCCCTCAAACCAATATTTTATTACTAATCTCCCTGTTATGGTTCAGAAGCTTAAAGTAACAGCTTACAGAGGGCAGTGAAGTCATTATGAGAAACACAAAGTTGGGGGGAAAAAAGAACAAGATAATTGAGTTGTTTGCTCATTAGCATAATGGGTGAACACACTTCTGACAAATTCTGTTTGAACTCTCACACACATTCTCACCATAAAACAACAGAACACAGAGGAGCAGCATTACTCATTCTGCACAGACTGACGCGCATTTGAAAAATACTACTTTGTGATTCTTAACAAACATAATAGTAGAGCTGCCAAGAAGTGATAACCGTTCTTGAAAAAAAACATCCACAGTATTTTCATGTTAATAGGTGATACGTATGAATAAGATGCCAAAAATGTTACAAATGGAGGTCACCTCCTGGACGTTTTGAGCACATTATTTTCACAGGAAAAGAATGTGGTAGGAACAAAGGGAGCCAAAAACAAGTCTAGAAGTGATGAGTTGAAAGTAGGAAAACAAAACAAATTCAAAACAAAAAAAAAAAAAAAAGAAATTCAACACAACTGTAATGACGGACAGCCTTCGGCTTAAATAAGGACCAACATAAATACGGAACATAAATCCAATAAATGTTGGATTTGCCAACACTCACACAAACTTGGGATATGCCTGTGTAAACTTCTTACTCTGGCTGCATGGCATAAAACATAAGGTGAAACCTAAACACATAAACAAGCACCTAAACACATACAAAGTCATATGCAATGCCACTGCTGTGTAATGGAGGCTACTGGCTGTTACAATTATACTCACAATTATTATATTCTTCCTCATGTTCTCTTTCAGGCGGCATGGTGGTGTGGTGGTTAGCACTGTCGCCTCACAGCAAGGCGGTCTGGGTTCGATTCTCGGTCTGGGCTGCTCTGTGTGGAGTTTGCATGTTCTCCCTGTGCCTGCGTGGGTTTTCTCCGGGTACTCCGGTTTCCTCCCACAGTCCAAAGACATGCATCATAGGTTGATTGGTCACTCTAGATTGCCCGTAGGTGTGAGTGTGTGTGTGCGTGTTGGCCATGTGGTGGACTGGCGAACTGCCCATGGTGTACCCTGCCTTCGCCCGGAGATGCTGGGATTGGCTCCAGCCCCCCCGTGACCCCGACTAGCGGGAATAAGCGGTACGGATAATGAATGAATGAATGTTCTCTTTCAGGTGAAAGCAAGGTTTTTGGAATATATATTTCATGGTCTAGAGCACTTTAATTTTTCCCTTTTTGCATGAACATATGAATAAAGTTGACACTTTTTGTCATAGACCCCTCTCACTGCCAAATAGAATCCTTAGCTGGTTGGCTGCGTTGTATGTATCAGTTATCTTGCTGTACTGATTCCTCGTTGAAAAGTTATTGGCTATTTTCTGGACATGGTCTTTCACGGGAACTTCATCAGTGTGACCATGTGCAGTTAACCATACTTTCAACATGGACCACTTAATCTACCACAAAGCTTCATATGTTAGCTGATGACCTACAGCATAATATAAGGCTTATCCATTTAACAAGGATTCTGTGCAGTTTGGAAACAGCAGATTCTGTCTTCCACACCAGCTCTTTCTATGTATTAGTCTATAAATTTAATGAAATTAAAACAAATGTGAAGCCCTCCCATGAGAAATATGATATCTGCAAACTCTGCAATTGCCTGCGTAGATTCTTTATTCCTGCTGTATAATGGTTGATCAGCTGCGATTATTGTGTGTTTCTGTCCAAGGTAGTGTGTCCATGAAACGGTTGATAACAGTGGTGAAGTGTCATCTGCTGGAGCCTGCAGAACTGGCAACACACCTGTAGTCATCACAGGTGGGTCAGTGACCCTCATGGCTCCCTGCAAAGCTTTCCTGGCAGATGACTGATGAATTTTCACTGTCATCACGAATTCTTCCCACCACCCATGCCAAGTCCTTGTTTTGTGTATTTTGTCTTTCATTAGCATTGACAAAGCATTCCTTTGCATGGGTAGGCTGTTCCATGGGTAACAAAGGTGATTGCCTTTGGCCACTTGGCGTCACAGTTTGTTCCAGCTTTTGGAACTGCAGTAGAGCAGTGAGGCGTAGAGTGGCATGGACCTTGGTCTGCTGAAACCTTTGTCCTTCATATTTCCTAGCTGTCACTGTAGAGCTGAACCCCTTTGCCATATCGTCATCTGTGCAGAAGATGTTCTTGCAATCTGAAGTGGTTTCTAGCACATCCGTGTTCTGCATGAGCAGTGTATCTTTCTGCCTTACTTTATATTTTCTAGGATGCAGATCTCATCATAACCTATCCAGGATGTTCTGAGCTATGGTTGTGGCAATTCTTTGAACATTATCAATCTACTTTATGGGTATCACATCGTATCAAACAGTATCAGTCTACTTTATGTGTGGTTGCATAATGTAGGTCTAGAAGTGCATTTGAATGGGTGCTTTTGAGCAGCACAAGCCCTAAGCCTGTACATTTTTGTGTTAGCTTTCTTCTCTTGAAGAAGGCACAGACTATGTCTTGTGCTGCACTACACACCCTCAGCTTAACAGTATTATCACAGTCATCTTCCGGACCTTCGTCTAGGACATGTGCTTCCAAAGACCAAAGAAATAGAGATAGACTGTTAACTTTGTCAACATGTTCCTGGTCATGTCCTTGCCCTCTACGTGTATGTCTAGGAGTGCCAGGAAGATCTTTCCTTACACCGAGAGCTACTTGCACCATTTATTGTAAGACATTTCCTTTACTGACCCTGAGAATACTTTAATTTTCATCTTCTGTGGAGTCTGAGGCGCACACTCCATGCTGCTTTGACTCTGTCATGGTTTTAGAGATAAGAAACTGTTCTTTATCACTGGGTATATTAGGAGTGATCCTTTCATCAGTGGATATAACTGGCCTTATGCCCAAGCAATCTTTGTATAACTCTGTGAAAATTGCCTCTTTTGGTCTGGTACACCCTTGGTCAGCCAGGTGGGCTTCATTACACATGCTGACATATTTGGTCCACAGAATGCCCATATTGTGCACATGTATTTGTGTCCCTACAAAGCCCAGTGAGGTTTTCAACACTGCATTTTCTTCCACTAACTGTTGCTTGTTTCATTTTATTTACAGTTATTAGTTGATTTAGTTCGCTATTTGAAATTTGTTCTCTTTTAATCTGTTACTTTATTTATCTGTGTAACAACTGTTTTATGTGAATCACTTTGAATTCCTGAAAAGTGCAATATGAATAAACTTGCCTTGGCTTTGCTTATGTGTTCATCTGTCAACAAGGCAACAAGGCATGAGAGGTGACAGCGCCTTACTTCAGCTATCATATGATTTAATTCCTGAAAGTCTTGTACCCATACCATGATTAGGTGCTGCTCTCTGGATAAGGTGTACAGATTTTTACATGCTTGAACTTGTAGTGATGGAGTTTCATGTCTTGTGGTATGAACAAGATATGGATTTAAACAAATAAAAGAGAAAACTAAAGCAAACACTGCCAAACTCTTAAAGTGACACAATATTTTAACTAGGAAACTAACATTTTGGGAGAATACAATAATCCAGTTAAGAATCAATGAAAGACAGAATGCAGTTAAATATGGGTCAGATAAAAAAATTTAAAAGGACCCAGATTCCCATAAAAATTAATGTTTTTAAATATGACTAAAAATGTTTATTGTGGGGGATGAATTGATGAAAAATGGGATGATGTTCCAAAGGTTTCAAGCAGCCACAGAAAATGCTTGCTCACCTTTTGACCTCAGTGTAGAACAAGGAACATCTAAACTGTCTGATTAGTGGCTCATAGGGTCTCAAGGGGCAGAATGGAAACTGATAAGATCCAAGATATAGCTTGGAGCCAAGCCATGTAGAGCTTTAAAAATGAACTGTAAAACCTTAAATTCCACTCTGTATCTGACTTGTATTCATTGTAAGGTTTGGAGTACAGGGGCAATGCCTTGCAACTGTACTTTGGACCAAGAAGCTCAAATGAGATATTCTTAGGGAAATTGAATAGTAATAGTCTATGTGAGAGGAGATGAGGGCATGAATGACCATTTCCACATCTTTAGAGTACAGGAGGTTTGTGAGTTGAAAACTACTTTTCTCAACTTTGAAGGATTTTTTTGAATGGCTGTGTATGTTGGATGATAATGGCCCCAGATAGCTTTTTTAGGCATTTTCTTGTCTTGGTTAAGTTGGAGAAAATCGTTGACAAAAATGTCTCTTAAGCAGTCAGAGAAGAGCTTTCCCAACTTAAGTGAGACATACAACTTACATCTTCTATGCAAAATATATGATATTTTATACTTCTGGATGATGGACCCAAGTGGGAGTAAGTATAAGCAGAACAAGACAGGGTCCAAGATAGAGCCCTGAGGTACCCTTAATCACAGAAAATGTTATATTTTCCAAATGTGAAGCAAACCACTTCAGAGCACAATCCTGTATGCCAACAACATACTACACATAATCCAACAAAATAGTAATCAACATATCAAAGACTGCACTCAGATCTAAAAGAATTAAGAAGGCACACTTTCCAGAGGCAACAGCATGTAGTAAATCATTGGATGAGGAAGGCAGTACTGTGTACTGTGGAGAGGTTTACAACCCGATTGGAGAGAAAAAATAGGGGAAGCATTTTTGAAAAAATAAGGCCATTACTTAAAGAATGCACTATATACATTGAGAAAATTGCTGTGTTCTATGCATTTATTTCATATAGATATGTGAAAATTCACAGATATACTGTTTAATAAATCTTGAATTGTAAATCAAAAATGTATTCCTAAAAGACACTTTAAAAAGTAAGAACTGCTTCACACGGGAAAAGAAAATTGGCCCTATTCAAAATTTGCAAAATACAAGTCCAAGTCAAGTCACGAGTCTTTTGGCTAGAGTCCAAGTCAAGTCTCATGTGTAACGATTTACACAGGCAGGCGTGATGCAATTGCAGGAATCTTTGAATATTTATTAAATTAAAGACTGACAGGGATACAAGGAAACACAGGGGTATGTAAACGTAGACTAAAAGGCAATTCACAGCTGGGAAACAATAATGACAGGGAGTGATAGACGGAAGGGAAACCAAGGAAACGAAGAAACAAGGCAGGGCTAGGGCGAACGACACAAGGTAAGGACAGAGGGCGGAGCTATACGTGACATCAAGTTAATACCAGGATACGTTTAGAGATTGGAGATGGAAAATAACTATTTTATATATTACCTTGTTAGCTCCTATTGCCATTATTGGCCACTTCCACATATTGTGTTTTTTCTGTCTTTAATCGTCGATACCATTGAGAATAAAAAAAGGAAGTTCGTATCTTAAGTTGCCATATTGTCAATTGTGATTTTTAACCCCAATCAGAATAAGTCCTCCACATTTACCCATCTGTGCAGTGAGAACACACGCACACTAGTGATCACTAGAGGCTGTGGGACATACAGACCCAGAGCAGTGGGCAGCCCTAGCACCAGTTGGGATTAAGTGCCTTGCTCAAGGGCACTTCAGTCATAGCCTAGGGCCTGGAAATCAACCCCATGACCCTCCAGTCAAAAGAACGGTTGCCTAACCACCAGACGAAGGCTCAATTCAAAATGGCATACTTAATCAGTACGCCCTGGATTTCAATTCAGTATGGTCTGCTTAACCGTTAAAGCAGTACGTTCTTTCAGTAGGCAACTAAGCAGTACTGAGTCCTGATTGGCTGCCTGAGGTGGAAAGCTGTGGAACCCGATTGGCTGAATAAAGTGGAGGGCTGTGGAATATGATTGGAAGGCTGATGGGATGTAATTTGACTATAATTTGACTACAATGGAAGACCATAGAAATGAAAATGCATTCTGCTCGGATTGCATTTTCAAAATGCATTTTGACACAGTTTGAGCGCTGTTGGAATCGTAATGTTATTGCAAACAGGGGTGGCGCTATTTCTCCATTAACATTTGAATATTGACATCTTTTTAGCGTGGTGGTGAGGTTGACGCGTTATCCCGAAATGCAAATCATATTAAGCGAATAGCATTTTAATTATAATTTTGATACAACCTTTGCATGATCACATGAACTTGATAATTCAAATCAGGAAATACATTTTAATATCAATAAAGGCACAAATAAAGCATCAAAATGTATGTGTAAATGAAATATGAATAGACATCTATCACATTGCAAATGTAAATGGAATTATTGCATTTGAATTTGAATTTTGAGCTCAAAGTTGCTTGTATGAGTGGAACATGTAAATGCAAATGCGTATTACATTTTCATTTTAATATTGACACTGAATAACTTCCATCGTTTTCAGGTGCCTTATGAAGTTTGATTTGGTTGGTCCAGTGTCTTTCATTTATTTTCCACATTCTTTACACATTGCCGTCCTTCAGTTATGTTCAAGGATTTTAAACTACAAAGGCTATCACATATGGTACTCCAGCCGTAGACATGGCAACCTCATTTGTTTACATTTTAACGCTTCTCTCCAATTTCCCACTCGCAAATAGCGATGTTGTAATACGTCACAAGAAAAGGGGTTGCGTCCCAAATCACCAAAACAAAAGTAAGGAATAATAGCAAAATAAACATACAAAGAAAGTACTTTTTCTATAACCTGCACACAGCACCTGGGTAATGGACTGACTCTTATTATTCACGAGTTATTTTGGACAAGTTCAAGTCGAGTCGAGACTCATTAGGGACGAGTTTCAAGTCAAATCTGTAGCCTTTTTGTATGCGACAGTTTAAAATTGAACACAATCCAGGCAGTGATCTCTAAACTAACAAAAGATGTGGATAAAGACAAAGTATGGCAAGGCTTTAGTTACAATCTACCAAGTGAAATTGTAATAATGCTATAATAGTATTCAGTAGTATTCGTACTGTATAAGACTCAAAAGCATCCAAATGCTCATTTGTGGACAGATGCCAAGTGCATTCATCATAGGTACAAAAAGGTAAAAAGACATTTAGGCACACATTGCTTTCTCATGTACATTACTTATTTATGATTAGAAATAATAAAAGGTCTTGGCACTAAGCAGCTCAAATTAAGTTTCATAAGCATTACCAGTATTATGAACAGCAGACTTTGATAGGCTGAGTCTCATGAAATGTGTCATATGATTCAGTTCACAACACCACTCTCATTCACTGTATTACAATTTCCTTTTCATTTTTATGAGATATACCTTGGAGGTGTACAGGGAGGTGTTCACCTAGGAATAATGTAATCCTTCAGTTCTTTGTCATTGGCCAGTTTCTGTCCAATATATAACTGGATAGCTGATGCAATGACAAGCTATCGAGAAAAGTGAGACCACCAAAAGTAGTTAATCTGGCATATTGGTATGCCCACAAATATATTTTTACTGTAGGTGTATTCCAACCACCTTTGTAGTGCAATGCAAAGGAATATAGGAATTCTGCCATTTCATTGAGAACAGTTTACTTCTATGCAGGAAGTTTAACCATCAATCATTGTCTTGTCAAGGTATGAT
The DNA here is from genome assembly GCA_020368025.1 of Brachyhypopomus occidentalis. Taxonomy (NCBI): domain Eukaryota; kingdom Metazoa; phylum Chordata; class Actinopteri; order Gymnotiformes; family Hypopomidae; genus Brachyhypopomus; species Brachyhypopomus occidentalis. The sequence goes on along the minus strand of JAGXOD010001379.1, from coordinate 3,980,740 downwards.
GAGTTGATCTAATTATCATAGAGCAGGAAATAATCATGAAAATGTCAGAGTTCACTTATGTGTATGTTTTTAATATTAAATACATATTGATCATTAAATATGTTGAAAAATATCAATGATATGGAAGTAACATGCTCAGCAAGAAAATGAATTAATTTCCAAAAGCTAATGTTTGTTATCCTGAGGTAAATAGTGACTATAATCTGTTTAGTTAACATCAATCAGATATTCATTTAACTTGAAAGCTCTAGAGTTATGTAGATGAAGTTAAATGAGGAGTTATCTAATTGTAACTAGGTTGACTTAGGTGTTGTAGAGGTTGGACACAAATGTGAGCCTTTATGTGGTTTATTAAGTAAGATAAGACAATATCAAACACTGATAAACTAAACAAATAAATATATATAAATATAAAAAATATGTAGCAACATAGACAAACAAAGGCACACGAAGAAAACTAAACTAAAACTAAAGAGACAAGACAAACACAAAACAAACAAGACTAGTAACAGAGACTGGACTGAATGCAAGAATACAAGACATGAGCTAACCAAACAACAGAAAGAACTAGAATACCTAAGGCAGAAACAGGAACACAGGGCTTAAATACACAGGCAAAACGAGGATTAAATGAGACACAGGTGAAACCAATACACAAGGTGGGGACACAAGATACAGGGGCATGAAGGCAGACACAAAAAGGTATTTCAAAATAAAAGAACAAAGAGGAAAACACCGAAATAAAATCAAAACAAAAGTGGTTGCCGTGGGGAACATAACACTAATTGCCCAGCTATCAAGAGAAACAACAAACAAACAAACAAACACCAAAAAACATAATATGTGTGCAACAGGCATGTCTTTTGTGCAGTTATGTTGCTGGACATTCCAGTATGTAGGGATTAAATATAGGGAATGTGTGGATTAAATCAATTGCTTTTCCTTTGACCCACATCATGTGATTAATATAATGCTGAGGGACACTGCGGATTGTAGGCGAGAGTTTTAGCTTTTAGCACATTGTTTTAAACATGAACCCAAACCACAATACGCAACTAGGTGAAAAACAATGACCAACAATGAACACAAGACACAAACACTTAAATACACTGACATTAACAAGGCACATTAACAAGGAGCTCCTATCCTTTCCGAGGCGTTATAATAGTTAGCTAGTGTCAGGGATAACTGAAAGTAGCTCGAATACAATACATTTCACTGCTAAAAGAGTAACATTACCTTGTAGTAGTTTGTCAGACATATAAGGACTAGCCTATTCCAGAAAATAATCAGATATTTAACACATTAACTATCACACTTATTAACTGGTTACTGAGCATACCAATATGGCAACACATTAGCTTCAACATCATTACATCATTAGTTACAGATCAGTGGGCAGACCACTCTCAACTCAGCAGTAGCACTGACACAGGTTAAAACCTGGCACTGCTTTGTCTAATATACCAGCAGCAGAACACTTACATCCATGCCACAACCACATAACTACAATTTCAGTGTCAGTGCAATGTTGAAAATAGTGCCTCACCAAAATAATATCCAATCAGTAATGGACTTGTGGTAGGAAATGGGCCAGTGATGAGTGGGATAGATGCTGCATGATAAAGTTTGCACAGAAGCAGATGAGTTACAGTCTGTACAGATAAAAGTGAATACTTCACATTTCAAGTGAACTCTTAACATTCTTTAATTCATCCATTCAGCTACATTATGCCTATTATGAAAGCAAAGTTATCAACACAAAACGTGACCAAGAACAGCAAAACTTTAATTTTATTCATGAGTGGTTCCATCATCCACCAATCCATCATATAGAATAGCTAATCTCTGTGGAATAAGGAGCACAATCCCAGTTTGAACACAGTGGCTACACACATCCAAATGGACTGTCTTCTGAACTTCTCAAGAAATATTCTGCCTGTGTTTTAAATTATACTAAATGTCTGTTCACTAAAGTGACTGTTCAGAAATTGCTACAATTACAGGTAAAAAGGCAATAATGTAACATTATGTTCCAAAAATATAAAATCTGCTTCAAGTATTGATCCTGATTCTGACTACTTCAGCTATTATAAAGTTCTGCCATGAAGCCAATGCTGTGTTTGAAACATTGGTGACTATTATACAAAATTAATACATTACTAATAGATATTCCTATCAGCAAATTCTTGTCAGCAAATAGCTGCAAGTACTCTCAGGTTCTAACAAATGGTCAATGTCTGCATAGACAAGCTCATAACATAAGAATGACTAATGTCTAGTCCACCCATCAACAGAGAGAGAGAAAGAGAGCTTAACGATCTCATCCCTTCCATAAAGCTCATTCATTGTTCTTTGCCAACCGCAGTACCTTTACTCTTATCTATTAACATTATTACCTTCCGATCCCATGGGTGGTGTGGAGTGGGGGACCATGACCTTTATCAATATTTCATTTGTGAACAAGATAACACTGGAATGGCCATAGAGCTAAAAGTCAATATGGTGAACAGTGGCTAAAGAGGATCTCCAAATGTGTGAAGTCTGCTGATGTTATGCAGGACAAGTGCTGAAGAGCCGCTCCACCAAGCTCCTCTTTCTCTGCTGTGGTACATTTAACACAGATAAGAAGCTAGCAGAATTCCCTTTCCGTAATGTTCTAGACCGTCTGCTGAACAAATCACAGCTCAGGCTTATTCTGAACAATGGCAGTGCTTTATGTGCTTTATGTGCTTTATGTTCACAAATACAGTAGTTGTTGCAGTTCATCGTGCAAAAGAGGTCAAAAGATAAAGGTGGAAATATGTTGTAATCTCATGTGAGATCATGTGATCTCGAAAAAGCAGAATATAGTAGCTGACTGAAAAAATCAGTTAGATTCAGTGTCATGTGACTAGTAAAGACATGTGACTGATTTTTCTTGGTTGAAGTATTCAAAATAAAAACTGCTTTCAGCAAAACAGTGCAGCAATGACAGCAAATGCCATACATTTGCCATATGGTGCAAACACTTTGTTATAGCAGTAAACAAACAAGCAAACATAAAAACCTCTGATTTATTTGTGTATTTAATGAATAAAAAATTACAAGGTATGCAACTGGACTGTAAAAGTTGGACATCAGATGTAAAAGAAATGGATATCAATATCAGTGTTTGTTTGGATCACAGTGAGGAGTCGTGACTTCTCTGAAGTCATTCAGTCAATGCTTTCAAAAAGATGCACCTAGGGTCTGGAGAAAATTCAATCTTGTAGAGTAATGGTGGGTAGGTTTAAATATTACTGACCATATGAAGGTTCAACCTACTGATTGGCATAATTCATGATAGATCATCTGCTACACTGCCAGCAGCCAAATATCAAAACTTCTAGAAAGTGATATTTTTAAGAGTTACAGATTATTTGGCAAGTGTGTTCAAATCTATAGTCCGCATTGTTCCATAAGGGCCAACAATCTTTAGCACTCCTATGTCACTGACCCCACTCTATGTAGAGCTTAACTCTAAATGCAAAGTTGCTAATTACACAGGCGTAGTCACCTTTTTATAATAATCAGTATTATCGCATCACATCCAGTCCTTAGTGGTCTTAATCTCAGACTCAGAACCAATGGGAAGCTTCATCAAGCCATAACTTTACTGGAGATCTTTGCAACCTCAATGCTACACACTTATTCATGCCCTTTGTATGGGCCTTTCAAGAGTCCAACACACTTTCATAATATAGTATGTGCTACAAATACCTAAACTACCAGAAATTAGGCAAATCAAGACTTGATAGACTCACTCATCATTACACTCTTTGAAGATGAATAGGTGGGCATGTCACCATATAACTGTTTAAGATTCTTGGTATTAGTTTTCCTGGGTTTTTGTGTACTGTTTGCATTCAAAACCACCATCACAACCAACAACCTTCACATTTTAGCACAATGGTGACCGAGATGACCAGATCTCAGAAACACAGGGAAGCATCAGCCAGGATCTCTCATGCATGTTTTTGTGTTATTGCAGAACTTATTCAACAGTATTCAGCCTTTCAGGAACCACTAAAACTATCAATAGTGACTGACAGGACAACTGACAGGACGGCTGACGGGACGACAGACAGCACTCTAAATTCTTGAAGGACGGGATATGTAGATTTTGTAAAAAAAAATCACTTTGAATTACATGAGATTACAATGTGATGAAATAAACGTCTCTTGTTTGTTCTTATGATGGTTTGATCTCTAGTCTGGTTCACCATATAAATCTCATAAATTCTTAGAAATTTGGGCATTAACCGATAAATCTTAAATGCCTCACATTAAAAATCAGACAAAAATTTATAGCCAATTTCAGTATAAAGTTGAGTAAAAAAACATGCTGTAATCTAAACATTTCACTATATAATGAACAAGTTTAACTACAGTCATCAAACACCCTGCCCTGAATTATGTGCCCAAAGGGTTTTTCTAAACTGAGGAGAGGATGTAGCAGAACTATGCAAATAACATTAGCTATTGTGGAGGCTGTAGTCACAGACTAGATTAGATGTCAAATAATGTATCCATTTTCTTCTTGCCTTGCTGCCACTGAGTCCTATGTGAAAGTTCACCTTTCCCAAATGAACTGTCCCTGACAAAACGAAGTCACTGGAATCATCGAACGCACCGGAAAGAGACACCCATACAGTTGGGGAGCAATGTCCAAATGATGACATGCTTCAGGTCCGAGGGCTCTGGGTGATATTCCCGGAGGACGTAGATCTGCCAGATTTTAATTCAGGCGGAACTTGTGTCCCCTCTACAGTATTACCCTTCAGACCCCGGCTGTCAGCCACAGTACATTCAATTAATTCCAAACCATATGGAGTCTCATTACAGCAGCAAGGTATGGGAACAACCTCAAGCAATATGGTTTACAGCACTGCAACCAGCACACTCCTTTGTGAAGGATGTCAAGTGAGATAACCCTCTCAAGAAAAGAGTTTTACAGGTAACATCCACTACATTCGCATGGGTCAAACTGTACACATGTTTATAATGGGAATTCATCAAAAGGTCTTGAGAATCAATAAACTGGTATTTCTGTATCTGTGGACCACAACAGAAAGCAAGCATTGGCTGAATATAAGATGTTTCAGCCTGTTCCTTTTGAGGTCTGCATAGAAAGCAGCCTGCCAAGAATTAGCTGTATGGATGAATAAGAATTTTTGATTAGGAGATCATATGTGCTAATTTTTCCCAAGCTAGCAATCTCATATTCTTAGCAGTCAGCACAAAGATCAAAACTCAGCACCATCTGTCTCACTTTTAAACAAAACCTCACTGTGGATATGATACAAGCATATAAAATAGCATTCGATGGCTTGATGTTTGTGAATTTAGAAGCTAAACCATAATAAGTAGTCACACCTCAGCTGAGGACTAACAAAGCTGAGTAACTAAGGTTCTGAGCATGTACATTCTTCATAGAAAGAATCAGATTCAGATATTAGGGGTTTGCTACAGTGTTTCTGGGGGAAAAAACGAAATAAATCGCAATATCAAAATGGAAACTGGCTCACTTTAAGTAAAGTGAACAAATAATACACACCCACCTTACAGTGCACAATTAGAATGCCTTAGGAACAACTAATATGGACATGACTCCATTATTCATATTAGTTCAATGAGAGGCAGGGATGACACATCACAAATTGCCCTGCACAGTAAACTTTTAATGAACCTCAAACTTTAACAAATTCATGAATGAAAGCATGCATACCTGTACCACCAGATTTCACTAATTAGTTCTCCCACATGACAAAGAAAGGGAACTAATTAGTGAAATTAGGGTTATGTCAGGAAATATCTGCAGAACATTTTGAGTATAAACAGCTAATAAAAAAGTATTTTTTTCTTCTAACATAGTCCAATTGTTAAGTTACCAGGGTGCATTTATCATTCATCAGTTTCCAGTGTCTTGAATTTGATAATGATAGTAGAATTTAATGCCAATATCTTCTTTCTCTGCTTGAGAGCTCACTTGATTTATTTTTTACATAATCTATATCTGGTGCCTGTTTAGCCTTTGAATTCCTGACAATAAACAACACATGGGAGTAATAACTGTGAAATTGAAAATCATTGCTGTTGTAATCAAATGCCTTGGTCTCACCAATACATTTTTGTTTATAGTTTTGAAATAATTACAAAGTTTCATAGATCCATGCATTTTCCAGAGATGTTTTTGCATTTAGTTCAGCAAAAAATGACATGGCTATCTGTACTGTTGTGTTTTGTGTTTTTCACGATACTGGGGACCCCCCCTGCCGGTCGCCCCCGTCCACAGTGGCAGATGTCCTGTTATTGTTTCGTTGTGTTCATCCCTCAGGCGGGGCCTATGATACCCTTCAGCTGACAGTCGTTTGTCTCTCTATATATGTCTTGTCTTTGTACCAGTTGACTGCTGGTTATTGTATCCTTTATTTGGATCATGTCACGGGTCTTTAGTTGGTGCACGTTCTCCATTAAATCCTTCTTTTTCCCTGAGACTGGCGTGATAGCTTCCTTTTTCGTTCACACTCCCTGCCTATCACATTGTTATTATGCTAGCTGTAACCTAACAACATGTACTTGACAGGCAGCAAAATCTTTTTATGGACAATGACACAATGCTTAATTGAAAATATCCTTGCTAAGTTGTGTGTGGATCATGAAGAAAAGGGATGAGGAGGAAACTTCAATAGGTTCAGTAAAAGAATGCACATGCAAACCAATCTTCACTGTCTTAACATATTTGGTTTTTAATATGCTAACAGCATCAGTAGAAACACCAGTCGTGACCTTTAGGGGAACTGAATTACATCTAAACATCCTAAAAAGACTAATCTGGTCAATAAAATGGTTATAACCATGCAGGATTTCACCTAAAGCTGATGATTGACTGACCCAAATGATTTGAAACTTGTTTATTTGATTTGTGCTAATGCATAGTAATAAATTAAACCCTGCCATTCTTACAAGGCTGGTCGATTGCACAAAAATCATTATGGCAGTATGAATTAGATCTGAGACACAAGTAAGACTGAGTGTTAACAGAGGCAAGAGTCCATTTAATTGTGGAGGCAGTGTTCAAGAGCACTGCTGACTCCCTGCTCCTCCATCACTGACACCCCCTATAGCGGGGGTCATTTCCCCAACACAGTTACACTCTTTTCGCTCTCTCTTGCACAACCAACCAGAGGTGGCGGTAATGAATAAGACACCCCACACTCACAGGGCTGACTTTGATTCAGCAGGCGGTGAACACCCCAATGAAGGCTCTACAAACTACTCACTTCAGTCCCCAGCAGCCATTTCCAACCTATCAGTAGCCATTACTCTGAAGGGTCAAGGACAAGTAACAGAACACCGTTTGTTTATTCCGTCTGTGTAGACTGAGGAAAATAAAGGTTGGGAGCAATAATCAGCCCTGGGCAGTGAAAAGTAGGCAAACATCTTAGATAAATGTGCAGTCACCATCCAATTGGCTGTTCGTGTTGAGCTATACATGAGCGTTTGCTATTGTCTGAACCCTGCTAACAACTGCTTCAGTGCTGCCCGATAAGACAGCAGTAGGAGATTCTGCCATGATGCCCAGTTTGCACCAGCTCTCCAGATCAGACCTACTTGATTGCATCATAGAAATTTGCGATGTCCTGGTATGATGATATCTAGCCTTCCATAAAATACCCCAGATTTTATAGCTCATGTCTTGCAAACTGTTAATGGTTGCCAGGCAGTCTCAGCATAATATCAGCTTCCTCGTGATCCCCAAACCTGTTCCACTGATTTCTGTCTTGCATTCACACTGGATTTTTATCTTCCTTGTCATATCTTGATCATGCTGTATAATCAGTAGTGCCTCCACCCAGATCCCCAGACATAAATCTTTCTTCTGTCTAAGGTGATTAACAGAGATTAATCCCACTCATGAAAACTTCTGATATAACTTCATTCCACTTTGAAGTTTTGGTTTAAGGTTGAAGGTTATGGTTTCATCCCCACTTTTGGACTCAGCTTGTTCACTAGAGGTCTGGACTTGGATTCTGCATTGTGACTTTATTTTAATATGCAGCATAAAAACATTAATCTTCATTGTTTTTCAGCACTCTTTGTTGGTGTTCCTAAAACTCAAGAGTTTTGTCCTAAAGAATACAGGAGCTGCAGTCAGTTGCCCAGTGTTAAAACATTCATGTGTCTCAGTTATGTAAACTCCTAACTAAATACTGAGTTAAAATCATTGTGTTGCCATGTATTTGGAATTGCTGACAAATGTTGCTGACAACGATGTTCAGATGGCAGAAGCGCCAGCCTCACACCATGTCGTCACTGCCTCATTCCAGATCTTTCACAAAATGATCACGAATGCACTTGCCCTTGCTTTTGAAGTTTATTTACTATTTGGTCTTGCCGGGCTGAAAAATAACTCTTCCAAATGCAGAAGCAGTAAAAAGTAGGGAGGGAAGAAAAAGAAAGGACAGAGAGTGTGCAGGCAGGAGCCCCTTGAAGGAGATGCCTCGGGGTATTTCAGAGGACTCCTCCAACTTCAAAGTCTCTGTTCTTCCATGAGAAAGGCCATAGGGGATGTGGCATCAATTTTAGATGATGAGTAGAGAAAGAAGGTGGGGGCAGATGAACACACAACGGAATAAAAACCATAACCCATGTCGTGATTAACATTGCGGTTGTTTGAGTTCCAGAAGCATAGCATGTGGCATGTGGAGTGAACTAGGCGGGCTTTGCAACTTTATCGCATGGAGTAAGATACAGGCATCCACAGGCCCTGGCATATCAGCATACTCATTCAGAGTTTCACAGAACAGAACCCTAAGGCAGCGTTTCTCAAACACACACAGTGCACATATAATAGGACTATAATACTTGAGATCAAACTTGTTTTTTAATCCCTAGCTGACTGGATATATATTTGTATGTGGCTAAAGTTTCAAAACATTCACAATGTGATTTTTTGCTTTTACTTTTAATCATTTTAGTCGTTTTAATATTGAAGCAAAACATCCAGATCATTGATGCACCAAAAGAGGCTGATATGGCTGCCTGCATAATGCTGCCAATGAAACCAAAGAGGCCGTAGCAAGCTGGCCAGTCCCATCTGGCCCCGCGATGGTTGCTACGTGGTCGATTCCTAGATCTACATTCTTTCGTTCCGTAACTAAACCTGGCATTTATAAATACATGTATCATGGTCCCATCGCACCAGACATTAAACAGAGCTATCGATTTCCCACGTTCTCTGCTTACTGGTGGCTTTTGATATATTCATACCAGAACAATACGAATACAGTGCAGAAGGTGATCTTCATAGTCAGGGATTTCATAGCAACACGCAATGATTTCTTGCTTAGAACAATAATTAGGCCAAACAGAAATATCCATGTGATCTGTAATAATCCCAGATAAGATAATGACAGATAAGCAGGACACAAGAGGACACCTGCCAGCACCATTTAAACACAGCATTTAATCTTCCTCTTTCTTAGCTGACACAGAACTCAATGGAAACCTACTTGGGGAGGCAGGACGTGGTTCAGTTTGAAGCGGAACAGCTAGCAGCTGCTGGTGAAGTTCAGAGCTCATTTAACAAAGTTGGAGACCTGTTCACCTCGCCACTGCATCCGGTTCAGGATGACAAATGAGCTTCGGAAAGCAGAGCATATCTTGGCTAGAGCAGGACCCCATCCCTTTTGCCTATTCAGCCATTTATCGTCAACAACCCTGACTGGGTGACAATGGCAACTTCATACAAAGACCTCCATAAATAACAATCTACTCAGATCACTTTGGAGATTTCTTTAAAAAAACAACAACCATGCTGTATATTAGAAAGCTGAAGATGTGATGTAGTGTTGTTGGATGTGGCCACAAGCTGAGTAGGCTATTTCATGGACAGCTGGCAGCCATGAGCACAGATGTTGTATCCATAACTTATGTTCCAACAAAATACAGCTTTTTATTTATGGTGAGATTTGTAAAACAATGTCGTGAGTATGATGTGTATGTTATGGCCACTAAATACTTGGTATCTCGGTTCACTGGTGCCTTTAAATTAAATGGCAGGCCTTATGCAAGTTGCTGCAGCCTTTTTGCAGTATTAGACAGTACTGAATTAATGTAACTGTTTTTTTTCTGCAGTTGCACAGAATAAGGAATCACTGACCAATACAATCCACCCTTTACACTTTAGCCTTTTAATGCTTGGCTTGTGTGTATGTAGGCCTAACTCCCTGTTTTTCTATCAACATTAAGCATACCTGTCAGCCAGTGAGGCTTGGCAATTGTCGGCCAACCTGTCAGCATTTTGCCACATAGCCATACCCATTGCAAATTTGGAAGCAAAATATGATTGATCTGGCAACTGGCTTACAACAAGGTTTTATCGACTGTTGTTTTACATATTCTGGTAAATTAGCTGAACTTGTGCTGTGTTGAGAATATTCTATTCTATTTTTAACATGTCTAACACGTTGGTTAATGTTAGGAGTTGGGTAGCTTAAAAGCCAATGAATTATAATGCAGTTGAAGAGGGAAGGGTCTGTATTAGGCTGCTAAGGTTTGACAGGTTTCACATCTATCCATGAAATCTGCCTTGTTATTAGGGCCCACATAATAAACCTCTCTGAACATTGCATGACGTGGTATTTTTTTCATAGGTCTCCTATTTGCTCCTTGCAATATGGACACCTAGCAAAGGCCTTTCCTTAAGTCAACACATGTGATTGTGGAGGGACTTAAAGAATCCCCTAAGCAATTTGTAAGCAATTTGTTGTAGGGTTGGAATAGTCTAATGAATAGGTAGAGTCAATTAGACAGAGGCTGTTTTTCTTTGTCCTGCTTATTTGTTTTGACACTCATAGTGCACATCTTGTCATCCAATATTATTAAGAAAAAAAACAACTAGGGAAAAGTGAAACACAAATAAGCATAGTAGAAATCACGGATGCCACGCTGCACTATACTGTCCTGTCTGCAGGCCGTCATCTCCCCATGCGCTCATGTAATTAATGTTAATCTAGTCAGAGGCCAGATAAAGTGCTTAGAGCTCCGGGGAGTGGCCATCACTTAACACCCTAGCCTTCCCAGAGCCAGTCTGCACCGATGCTTTACAACAGAATTTGGCATCCCAGTCCGATCATGACCTCTAACAGCCCGTGTAGCCAAACCCGGTTCACAGCTTTGCTTCTTCTAAAATGACACCGATATGTCTTTCTGTGATTTTTTTTTATTTATATTAATGCTGTTATGTTTTTTGAATACAGAATTGTAACATTTTATTGTTGTGTGAGTTGTTTATGTATGTGAGTTATGGGGCTTATATAAAACATATTTCAGCAGGCTGCTGATACACAGGTCACAGATCAACTCTCAGTCAAAGGTGACATCACTGATGTGAACTGGAGAATATTCCTTTTACAAGGGAATATTTTGCCTGAATTTCACATTACAACAGCACTCATTATAAAGTCTCTAAATATTGTCAGAACAGTCTCTATACCAGAGGCTGGGTCTCACAGGAACGCATGAAGAACATAGGCATTCTGTCCATGATGCACTGTTAGTTAGGTCTTGAACTACGGTGACCTAGCACTAAGGGGAAAAGAGCTTGTCTGTGCTTGTGTGTGTGTGTGTGTGTGTGTGTGTGTGTTTGTGTGTGGGAGACGGAGAGAGAGAGTGTGTGTGTGCATGTGTGTAAGAGATTTGGCCTTGCTGTGAGTGCTGTTCTCAAAGCAATTTCTCAGAGCATGAGTACTTCCACACAGGGATCAGTCTGTGGATGATTACCTCTGCTTCTTACCACAATAGAGCGCTAAGGAAGCCCTGTTTGTTCGGCATGGCGCTCTGCCCTGTGCGCCTGAACGCAGCTGCATCCCGTACGGCTGGTGCTGTGTCCCTAATGCAAATCACGGCCGTTTAAGCACCTTCTGGGGTGAGAAACACGCCCCAGCCAAGTTGCTTGCTAATTAGAGGTTAAAGGACAGATTCCTGCTGTTTCTAACCACACGGACTATATGAACTATAAATTCCAAGTGAAAGACTCTGAACAAACTGAAGAAGGAACGAAAGGTTATTCATAATATAAAAGGAATTGAATGGCAGCTTTTCCCTGAAAGCATTGGATCTCACGTCCAATATGTTACTCTTCCCAGTCTAATTTGACTTATGAGTAGGGACAATAACCTGCTTGGATATATGTTGTGGAAAGAAATGAGCCAAAAGGAAGGAATAACATAGGGATGAGAAGCAAAACAATTCCAGTGGATGCTGTATTGGTGAAAGATATTGGAGATGTCAGTGTGGGTATGGAGAACAGAAAAAGATTTCTCCATTTCCCCTAGGGGTATAGCCCCCATACTGTGTGTGTGTGTTTGTGAGTCACCGAAAGAGAGGGGGGGGTAGATAGAGCAGTGAGTGGTGATTATTACCCTTAGGTATTAGGTCTATAGTTTGACTGATTTTATACCACCATATTGGTCTAGATCTCAGCTCACATATAATGCACCAAAATAAGTATTGTTGGCCAGAAGGGAAGTGTTAAAAATGGGTTTCACTGGGTAAATTGAACTCTGGCCATCAGCAATCGAGTATTTGAAAGAAGCAAGGTTACTGAGTAAATGCCATTGAACCTATGATTGCCAGCCAGCTTGGGAGGCAAAAGGCAGATGACAAGGATGGGAATTCAGCCATTTATTTTAGGTGTTTAAAGAAAATCAATTTTTTAAGTTCACTGCACACTAAAATCCTAAAATGCACCACAAATCAGGTTGAATTCATTATTTTGTCAGAATTTTTTTGTCATGAGTGATATTACATTATAATGCAACCATGTGTTGAGGAGCTACTATTATCAACAGTGCTGATTGCCCCGGCATTCACACTGTTCAGCCAAGGACACGTAGATTGATTTGAAAATAATAGATTTTTACATATGAAAATAGCCTGAGCATTTTTGGGCCAAAACATATGTGTATACTTTCTTGAATGAGTGGATGGATAATAATAATAATATATATATATATCACAAGACTCTCAGCCCAGAAGTAAGGAACTCTGGTCCAGAAGTAAAGAACATTTGAAAGGAGGAGCCTCACAGGAGGACATCTCTCCAGAAGATGAATACATCAGATGAATAAGATCCCTCTGAATTGAAAGATTCATAACTGTAAATGTAAAATCTAAAAAATAAGCTCCACTCAGAGAAGTACAAGATGCAAAAACTGAAAAGGAATAGATTCATATTGCATTCATTCAAAAGAAGACATGGCATTTATATGTTCTCACGAAGACTAATCTAGCTCCTTCTGAATATATGTAGCCCTAAATATAACTGGCAATGGAAAAATTTGCTCAAAATAAACATTTTCTGTGGTAAAAGTGGTTATAGCATTCTTGGTATCACCTTCAAAAGCAAATTGATGAGATTCTGGCCTAATTAAACATTTAATCATTACTGCATGAAAACAGCTGTTTGAGGACAGGAACGAACAGAGACAATGCAGAGAAGATGGAGAGGCCCTATCTCTGGCCCTGTAGGAACGAACCCAGCCTGCTTCATGCGGGGTGTGTTCAATACAGCTTGCCTAATGAGTAGATTGAAATGCATGGTCATACACTGATTCTGTATTGGCAGCTAATTGAAAAGTAATCTCAGCCTTCTTCTCTCACTATAGCCATTCAGTCAGGGGATGCTCCTTTCTCAGTCCGCTGGCCTAAGGCCAAAGCTAGCAGTTTTTCTGAAAAATGAACAGCACCAGAAAATTATATTTAAACCTATATGTTGGGCCGTCCTTCTCTTTCTTTTTAGAATAGAGTGTTAATTATGATGATGGTCTTATCCTGGGGCTCCGTGTCTCAGCAGGTAGTGGCTAATACATGAGTGCAGCTTCTCATCACTCTCCTCCCAGCTATGAAATCACTGTGTATTAAAGGCTAAAAGTCCCAGAGTCACTTTAGGGCTATAAAACTGCCACCAGCTCCGTCTGCCCCTACATTTTCTCTCTCAATTCGCCCCACCTCTTCACTGGCTATGGGCTTTTCGTACCCAAGCATCACCCCTCCCCCCCCTTCACCTCCACCACCTCCCCAAACAGATCCCAATCACAGCGGTGTGCACTTGTAGGGATGCTCCTGTGCCTACAGCCCTACAGAACTCAAAACCAAGGAAAAGGGGGGAAAAATATGGAGACAGTAGGGACCTGACCTGATTTACTGTTATTGCATTTTAATACAGGCGAGTCCCTGATCTCCTGCCGAGTTGTCCCTGGGAAAAGAGGCGTGATTCTGCTGCTCTGTATTACCATTTCATCATTTATTCATGTTGGTCTCTAAACAGACACCGAGGGTGGGAGGCCGGACTCATTGGTAGCTCCAGTCAGAAACAGATGCCTGTTGAGTTCTCTGATGCGCACACAGGCCTGGGATGTCAGATACTTTACCACAACAGTAAATTGATGATGATTTATTTCAAAGATAGACTTAAACCGTGAACACAGGTGTATTTCAAACTGCACGGAGGGGCTCCTGTGAGCTGCTATGGTCAAGGGGTTTTATGGGTCTATTTCAAGCCCACACAAACAGGCATTTGGCAGTGCCGTGTGGGTTAGGATTACACTGGGCAATTTTCAAGGTCTGCCACCCTCCTGATACATGCGCTGTAACAACTGGAAGGCATATCAGCTTTCCACAAGTCATTCTGAACTGAAGGTTTGCAATTAAGTAATTGGGAAGAATTTGGCTTGGTTATTGAAGTCACGTTAATCGGTTTTGCCAAGCGCAATTTAAAGCTGTCTGATGTGAAAACCAATAAGAGGTAAATTAGGTATAATGGTGCAGACTCAGAATGGTATAGACCCAAGTCTATAACCTATCCTCCAATGTGACAGTCATTTATCATCATTTGAATGGCATACCTTATACAACTGAAAGCGAGCTAAACTTATTTTAGCTTTTACCTTTCCACATAGCTCCAGGCACCAATAAGGAACTTCACTGCATGACTGTGAGATGAGTTTGCTTTTAAACCTCCATGACTATGTTTTGTCAATGTGGGTTAACAATAGGATCCATTATGGCATCCCACGGGATGAATTACTGGGATAAGGGCAGAACATAACAATGTCAAGCAAATCAGGTTTAAGGAGCGTTCTTTTTTGTGGGTTTCACTGAAAAGGAATTTTTCAATTTTAGTTCATCATTTTCTCTGCTTCAGGAGAGTTAACTTGGCTCAAGATGGAAAATGAACGAAGAATGAATGATGGAAAGGGAATAAAAGAGATTCAATGGACAAAATTAAGTTAAACATAAAGTGAACACTTGGAAGCATATCAAATTGTATGTTATTTATATACCCAGAAAAAAAATCTGAATTTGATATGATATGATGTGTAACCTGCTTGTTAAGATTTTCCAGTCACAGGGACATTCTGGATACTCTCAGAATGTTCTCATTGGATGAAATGAGGCAATGCTGTCTGGCTGTGTGTTCGCCAGAAATTAGTACAATATCCATATGGATTAGTATGAATTTCTGCCTTTCAAAACGTCTGGTGGTTCTTATAACCACAGTCCAAACACCTAATAATGGTCATTTGATTTGAATGCTGCTGTTCCACATTTTGCTCTATGCTTTGCTTCGTTCATTATCCAATTATATATGCAGGCAGACTGAGGCTGGCCTCCAAAATCAATATTAGACTAAACCTTGAAAATTACCTGACGGATATTCCACTCTGCTAATGGTAATAGAGTAACAGAACAGAGGCTACGGAGCATGACTTTAATTTTTGCATTTTTTTTGTGATATGGGATATAGGACTTTTACAAACTTTGCATAAAATCATAATGATAATTCAAATATAATTGCATAATTTGTTCAGACAGTAAAATTTGAGAATGTAGCCAGGGGTGAGATAATGTTGGTTAGTGATTTGTGAATTCTTCTGCAAATTATATAACCTTATATCTGATTTTACAACTGGAGCAGTTGTTAAAAATCCTCATTTCAGTATTAAAGAAAACAGAAGCTTTGTATTGAACCACATTGCCCTCTGCTGGTTATTCAGGCATCATATTCTCGAAACATTTCAAATCCTAGAATTATTATTCTGTAATTTTGGAAATGTGCACTGCATACAACATTATGATCTCATCGTTAAGAAATAGCCAAATTGAACATTGTGTTTCGTAATATAAAGCAGTAGCCCTCTCTTTCATGTACTAATTGCCACATACATTTAGAGCTTTCAAGCATGTACCTAGCCAGTGCAGATGCTTTACCTGACAGTCATGGCAGCATTGGGTACATAGAGTTCTGTCTCTCAACCGAATTCCTGCAGTGTTGGCACACGAACATTGGACCACTGATGGGCAATGGCTGGGGAATCAAAACAGCAAGAAGGAAAAGCATAGCAAGCAAAAGATCCTTTAGGAATTATTGAAGAGTGGTGCTGGATTTTAAATAATGGATGAGAGCCTCATATAAAGCCAGAATTCCACAGTTACAAGGACAGCAGTGCAGTGAATACTAAGCAAGTCCTGGTCTGCTTTCATACAGTCTAAAACGTGGTTACACTGGCCGGGCTCCGTGGTTGTCCCTCACCAGCTGAGACACAAACCGCTGTCATCCCACCCAATCACAGCCTCGCTTCCTTATTCTCTCTTGTCCACAGCCCATTTGCTCAACTGATACAGGCGGAGTGTGTCAGCGGGCACTGCACTCCAGCCCCTGGACTACCTTGCCGAACAGGACGTGAGAACTGAGGGATGAACTAAGCCATTGCATCCAGCTTCTAAGGCCCGGCAACTACAGCCCCCCAAGATCACCAACATTAGGAAGTCCCATTCATGAGTGGAGAGGTGGTGAGTTTTTGACAGCTCTGACGAACCTTGCGGATCTCCATCTTTGTCCTGTCCAAGGCCGTTTTCATTATACGGCAGTCCTTCTCCCCGATGACGCCACTGGGGGAGGACAGTGGAGGCAGGGCCTGTGCGATGACTCACAACGCAGCAAGAGCCTACAAGTCGCATGTCTGGGATCGTGGCAGACCCAGTCCCACAAAAATCAACTACCAGATGACTCGTTCCCAAGCTGAAGCTGGGCTGGTGACATCTAAGCTGGGAATGTATTAAAGGACCTTTTCAGGCCCTTTTCTGTCTGTTGCAGGAAGAGCTTTATCCCTGTGTGAAAGCGAACAGCTGACCAGGAGAACCTGGTTCCGGAAGGGTTGGTAATAGAACACTGAGCCACTGAAAGAACTTGTCAGGGTGCCTAATGAAGACAAAGGCATGGGTTCAGGAAAGGAACATGTGGTGTAAAGGAAGGTTAATGTTCTATTAATGAAGACCTCCACTGTCCTTGGCAAATCATGCAGGCTCGATGGCATTGTGATAGAAAAGCCAAAGCCATCTCGAGCCATCTCTTATTGGTGTGCTTCTTCCATTGTGAATTGGTAAAATGTCACTAGGTATGCTGTACATTGCATATCTCATCTATTTTTACTCAGTTTTCTAAGAGACTCATAGACATTCTGGAAATGTCTGAGCTTGTTTGGAGTCTGTGCTCCAGCACTTTGTGACGGGCAGTGAGTGCGAACGAAAAGGAAGCGATCACGCCAAGTCTCAGAGAAAAAGAGGGGTTTAATGAATAACGTGCGCAAACAAAAGACCCGTGCACTTGACCCCGATTAAGGATATAATAACCAGCGGTCAACTGGTACATAGACAAGGCATATATAGCCTGACAAACAATTCTGATTCTGATTCTGATTCTGATTCAAACTACCGTCAGGTGAGGGAGCTAATAAGCTCCACCCACCTGAGGGACGCACACAACGCAACAACAACAGGAAAACTGCCGCTGTACCGTAGGCGACCGGTAGGGGAAGCCTCCCACACCGTGACACACTTATTACATTGCCAGAATGTTTTCACCTACGTCCCTTAACATCACACCTTCAGAATGTTTTCCTGATTCAAATGTGTGAAACCCGTGAGGATATGTGTTAAGTTATATTTTAGCATCACCACAAGTGTCCAGATCAATTATTAGCTCAGCCATCACTATATACTTGGCTTAACTGTAAGGACCTTTGTCATTAGCATGTGTACGCTTCAACTTATATAATACATATATATATATATTAAATATTGTTGTGAAGTATACAGTTTTGGACAGTGGTCCTTCATCAGCTTTGCAAGCAAGTAAACACGTAGGAGGAGAAACCAGTTTTTATATGAAAAAGTAGATGTTTAAATCATCACATTCATTCCATCGGGTTCTAAAGTCCCTAAGGTTATAGGGTATTCTAGAGTTCACTGACATATGTAGACTTATATGTGTATACACAAATAAATAATAAAGATATCATGCTGATATAAAAGCAAAGCAGTGATGCACCTTATTCACATGATTTAAAATTCAGTACATAATTCACACTGCACATCACAGCAATTTGTCTTGCTTTCCCAAAATGTCTATGCTGATGTAGCATTTTAATTATGCTGTGATGCGGAAATGATGTAAACCTGAACCATTCCAGCATAATGCTAATCAATTCTATCTTCTGCCTTTGGCCACATGTTCTCGACTACATCATACCATATGTCATGTCGAGCGGGGCACCTGGGAGAGAAGCTCTTGACAGGTCTGACACACCAGTGGCCGTCTCCTGTATCCAAACATCCAGCAGCCACTCAAGTATGCACTCCAGCAAGGATTGACCTCTGGCCATGTGGGTGGTGGGTTTACACCTTCCACCTCCATGACGAAAAATAATTCATATGTGGGAATAAAAAGGAGAGGAAGGTGGAATAAAGTCCAGCCTCCATAAGTGCACATGGCACCAGGACACCTTAGGTCGCAGTTCGATGATCGATTTTGTAATCGTATCGTCGAACTTGCGACCGTGTGTCTTGGACACTCGGGTAAAGAGAGGAGCTGAGCTGTCAACCGATCACCACCTAGTGGTGAGTTGGATCAGATGGCGGGCGAGGATGCCGGACAGACCTGGCAGACCCAAACGTACTGTGAGGGTTTGCTGGGAACGGCTGGCAGAGGAACCTGTCAGAAAGGTCTTTAACTCCCACATCCGACAAAGCTTTGACCGCATCCCGAGGGAGGCCGGAAACATTGAGTCTGAGTGGGCTTGGTTCCGTGCTTCTATTGTCAATGCGGCAGATCGGAGCTGTGGCCACAAGGTTGTCGGTGCCTGTCGTGGCGGCAATCCCAGAACCCGGTGGTGGACACCTCGGGTAAGGGAGGCCGTCAAGCTGAAGAAAGAGTCCTATCGGGCCTGGTTGGCCCGTGGGACTTTGGAGGCAGCAGACAGGTACAGGGGGGCCAAGCGGATCGCGGCTTTGACTGTCGCAGAGGCAAGAACTCGGGTGTGGGAAGAGTTTGGTGAGACCATGGAAAGTGACTTTCGATCGGCTCCGAGGAGGTTCTGGCAAACCGTCAGGCAACTCAGGAGGGGAAAGCGGTTCCCGACCAACACTGTATACAGTGAGGCTGGGGATCTGCTGACCTCGACTGGGGATGTCATTAGGCGGTGGAAGGAATACTTCGAGGATCTTCTCAATCCCACCACCACGTCTTCCATAGAGGAAGCAGAACCAGAGGACTCGGACGGGGTTTGCCCATCACTAGGGCTGAGGTGACCAGGGTAGTTGTGAAACTCCTTGGTGCCAAGGCTCCGGGGGTGGATGAGATCCGTCCTGAGTTCCTTAAGGCTCTGGATGTTGTGGGACTGTCTTGGTTGACACGTCTTTGCAACATCGCGTGTACATCGGGGGCAGTGCCTCTGGATTGGCAAACCGGGGTGGTGGTTCCCCTTTCTTAAAAAGTCCGTTCGATAGTCGAATCTCAGTTACAAGAGGAACAATGTGGGTTCCGTCCTGGTCGTGGAACACTGGACCAACTTTTCACCCTTGCGAGGGTCCTAGAGGGTGCATGGGAGTTTGCCCAACCAGTCCACATGTGCTTTGTGGATTTGGAAAAGGCATTCGACCGTGTCCCTCGGGGATTCCTCTGGGGGGGTGCTCCGGGAGGTATAGGTGCGGGGCCCGTTGCTACGGGCTATCCAGTCCCTGTACAAACGGAGCAGGAGTTTGGTTCGCATGGCCGGCAGTAAGTCAGACTGGTTTCCGGTGGGAGTTGGACTCCGCCAAGGCTGCCCTTTGTCACCGATTCTGTTCATAACTTTTATGGACAGAATTTCTCGGCGTAGCCAAGTGGTGGAGGGGGGTTCGGTTTGGTGGCCTCAGGATTCCACGCCTTCTCTTTGCAGATGATGTGGTCCTGTTGGCATCATCGGGCCGAGACCTACAGCTCTCGCTGGATCAGTTTGCAGCCGAGTGCGAGACGGCTGGGATGAGAATCAGCACCTCTAAAACTGAGACCATGGTACTCAGTCGGACAAGGGTGGAGTGCCCTCTCTGGGTCGGGAGTGAGTCCTTGCCTCAAGTGGAGGAGTTTAAGTATCTCGGGTTCTTGTTCACGAGTGAGGGAAGGATGGAACGAGAGATTGACAGGCGGATTGGTGCTGCGGCTGCAGTATTGCGGTCGCTGTACCGGACCGTTAATGGTGAAGAGAGAGCTGAGCCGAAGGCAAAGCTCTCAATTTACTGGTCAATCTACGTTCCGACTCTTACCTATGGTCACGAGCTTTGGGTAGTGACCGAAAGAATGAGATCGCGAATACAAGCGGCCGAAATGAGTTTTCTTCGCAGGGTGTCTGGGCTCTCCCTTAGAGATAAGGTATGGAGCACGGTCATCCGGGAGGGGCTCGGAGTTCTGGTTCGGATGCCACCTGGGCGCCTGCCTAGGGGGCGCTCTGGGCATGTCCAACTGGGAGGAGACCCCGGGGAAGACCCAGGACACGCTGGAGAGATTATATCTCTCGGCTGTCCTGGGAACGCCTTGGTATCCCCCCCAGAAGAGCTGGAAGAGGTGGCTGGGGAGAGGGAAACCTGGGCCTCTTTGCTTAGGCTACTGCCCCCGCGACCCGGACCCGGATAAGCGGAAGAAAATGGATGGATGGATGGAAGGTGGAAGAAAAAAATGTTTCATGGTGGGGCTGCAAACCATTATGTTACTGCAGAGGCACTTTGAAGTGTCACGTTGCTCTAGACAATTACAAATGTCTGCAGTCCACATATGTCGCTGTAGTTGGTCTCTTTCCGCAGGTGGCATCAACCTTCCACACAGGGCATGCAGGAGTGTTATGAGATGTTCTGTGTTGTATTGTTCACTTATTGTCTTATGTCACAATCAAAGCCATCTGAAGAGATTGCTGCACACATTGTGATATCTGCTCCTCTCTGTCCTGCAGTGTTTAGTGTTCACTTCCCCCATACACACTCTTCCCTTCTCATTGTGTTTTGGCCAAGCTGATACAAGGTTTCGTTCACAAAGATGGATTCATAGGGTGTTTGACTGGCTTCAAGCTTCATTACCTTTCAAAGTGAATTCAAATGAATTAAAAAATAAATAACATACACGTTACATTTAGAAACATAATACTAAAATATGGATGTGTGAGCTGTGCCAATTTTTTTATTTCAAAACTAGTACTGATTTAGAAAGACATCCTACCTGAACATAATGTTACCTGGGTTGCTTGATACAGTAAAAGTTAAAAAAATGCATTAAGTTACAAGGAGTTTTGTTACAGTAATTTGAGTATTGATTGTTAAATCAAAGGAAAAATCTGTACACTTCAAAACAGGCAAAATATCGCCAGTAGATGGCGATATTTACTGATTTACTGAAATAGCATATTCAACCAGTAAAATTTTTGAGTTTCATAATTTATGAGAATAAAAATGCATTTCTTTATTATGACCATATTACAATTTTAAT
The DNA here is from genome assembly GCA_020368025.1 of Brachyhypopomus occidentalis. Lineage (NCBI taxonomy): Eukaryota > Metazoa > Chordata > Actinopteri > Gymnotiformes > Hypopomidae > Brachyhypopomus > Brachyhypopomus occidentalis. Next base: position 3,958,860 of record JAGXOD010001379.1, on the reverse strand, counting down.
TAAAACCAGAATTTTACTTTATATATTTATTATATATTTTATTGTTTTGTTTTTGTTTATTTTCTCTGTGGTGAAATTTGATCACACCTTTACAGAAGTGGGAGGTGTCCAGCCCCTCTTCATTTTAAAACTAAAGTAATGCTCCATCCTCTTGGCAAACCTCCCTTCAGCACCATTTGACCCTTACACCTGGTGCACTTGACCCTTACACCTGGTCCATTTGACCCTTACACCTGGTCCATTTGACCCTTACACCTGGTCCACTTGACCCTTTCTCCTGGTCATTTGACCCTTACACCTGGTCTGTTTGAACCTTACACCTGGTCCAAGATGCTGCTGTATGACTCATGTTCCCACACATCACTCCACTACTGCGTCTCTCCACCAGCCTCCTGCTGTCCCCTGCGTCAGATTTAAAACCCTGTCACTTGCCAACAAAGCCAAACTGGATTTGCACCCTGCTGTCTGAAAGCACTTGACTCACGCCACACCGTAATTCACGCCTTTGTGGCCCAAGTGCAGCACCAGAGACAGGGAAGACAAACCTCAAAATTATTTTCTGTACTGGCAACCAGATAGTGGAATAACCTTCCAGTACATGTCCAGTAGTACTTGAACAATCCCTTTGCATATAAAGGCACTTGATTAATCACTAATCCTACATTCACTTCTTCAGGTATATATACTGAGGTAGTGTGGAACTTTTATCTTTCATTCTTATTTGAGTTCATAATTCATTTATAATACGTATCATGAAAATATCCTGCTCTGGCTGTGTGTGTAAGAGGGCCTCCGTTCCAACCTTCCCAAGGGAGTACACCCTGATATGGTAGGCCCGACCGTCACTGCTCTGGGACAGAGATCATTTAAGGACTGGTAGCAAATGGAGAATCGCATGTCTCATTTTGTGTCCAGCTGGTTAAGACTTCTTTGTCTCTCATGACAAATAAAGGTCAGGAACTTTCTAAAATTTCATAATGTCTAAGATACAGAGATGGAGTTTATGCTAAATAAATGCATGCAGATATGAGAAATTGTGCTTATTGTGCTTGTTGTGCTTGAGCAAGCTAAACAATACAAATATCCAATATATATATATATATATATATATATATATATATATATATATATATATATATATATATATATATATATAAACATTTACATTTACATTTACGGCATTTAGCAGACGCCCTTATCCAGAGCGACTTACAAAAAGTGCTTCATTGTTTTACTCAGAACAAAATCTCTAGCTAGTTAGTATAGGCTAGAATCAGGAAGAAACTTTAAGCAAAGATATTATTAGATACAGTCAGTATGGACGCCTAGATATACTCAAATATATACTGAGAAAACCCTACTTAACAGATAAAAGCAAGACACATAGATTATGTCTGTATTTTCTTCTCTCTGACAGGTTTTTAGCTTAATGGCATCCTCAGAATCCTCAGACAGGCATAATGGTGTGAACCTTGCAACTTAAAAAGCCACTCTGGACACATTATGCACAGTAGCTGCTGCCTCATTCAATTCATTCACTGCTCGAATTCAGCAGATTGACTCTGTAGGAGGTCACTCTCTCTCTAGGAGGTCACTCTCTCTCTAGGAGGTCACTCTCTCTCTAGGAGGTCACTCTCTCTCTAGGAGGTCATGTCATTATGGGGGCTGCTGCACTGGGAACAATTAGTCTGTGTTCTATAGAAAGACAGATGTTGATGGGTGACAAAACTGGCCAAAACTCAATTATTTATTTTTATATTACCAGCTGGTCTCATATCGCAGTAAATCTATTTTTGGCTATATTTGGACTGACAGATGTGCTCGAGTTCAGACCTGTGTTGAAAACAAAACCACTAAACAAAAAAGCCATGGTGTCGCTATAACCCCAGCCACTAGGGGGCAGTGGTAGCTGAGCAGTGAGCTGAAGTGAGCAGGTAATCAGAAGCCCCACCATTGTAAAGTAAGCACTTTTGGGCCCTTTCGCAAGGCCCTTAACCCTCAAACTGTACTCACTCACAATTAGCAGTTGTTTTGGATAAAAGCATCTGATAAATGTTATAAATGTAGAACACTATCATTCAGTCCAGATGAGTGCATTCAAATAAATTCAAATTACTTTGGAACGTTGTACCCTATTGGAAGTAATAAGGAAATACTTGTCATTGAATATTTGTTCTTCAAATAGCTTGAGGCATCCCACATCCTATTTCACTCTCAGAATACTGGGGATGTACAATCTCTCTAAAATAAGTTTCTCAAGGTCAGTAGGGGATCTCGATCCGTGTGCATGCATTTGCCTGTTGCTTTGTTGAGTTTGTGAGCCATGCCTAACAAATTCCCAGGATTTATCCACACAGGAAATATGTATGGCACAGTTTCTATACTAACACTAACCACTTAAAGCCAGCTTATATACTAACACTAACCAGTTAAAGTTACAGTCAATGCCTGCTCCTGCTCCTACTAACACTATTTGTCATACTCTCTATATCCTCCTTCAGGGATGTTTTATGTGTGTGTAAAATCGGATCCCAGGATGCCTAATAAAAGCTATTACCTTCCCTGATGTTTGACCCTGATTATCTGCAATATTTATTAATCAGTCAGTTTGTTAATATTTCAGGCATTCTTGATCTGGGGAAAATCTGTTTCTGTTACACATGCTACTTATTCAATTGAGAATTTGATCACATGCTAAAGTGTGCAACATTAGCACATTATCACTTGCTCCTGTGTACGCCTGTATAGTGTGTTTGTAATGTTTGTATATTTAACGGTGGGAGAAAATGTGTGAGATGCAAGGTCTTTGTTTGAAAGTCTTTATTATCCAGGAAGTCTTTGTTATGTCAAACAATAAAAGAACTTCTGGCAAGGCAGCATAAAAGGCTGAGAACGTTTAAGAGTGACAGAGACACCATAGTCTTCGTAGTGTTGAATGTGTAGCGCTGACAGCAGGAACCTATGAGTCTTAAATAATGACTGCAGGTGATTAAGGGAGTGAGCAGCAGGTGAAGTCAGTGAACTAATAATGAGGTGATAATGAGAGGGGCAGGGTATGAGTGTGTGTGTGTGTGTGTAGGAGTGGGCGTGTCCTTTGGGGACTGGGACCGGCATACCGTGACAGTGAGCACGGGTTGCACAAATACGACTGGAACATCTGCTGTCCACGTTACGTTCCTTCTGCCTTTTACTGATGTTAAATTCGGCTCCTTTTTTACAACAAACCAGTGGTCCAATTTCCAGAATCACTTTATGTGTATGCATATTCAGTCCTGAGAGTTTCCTTCAAGGAATTCTGAAATATCAGCCCTCTTTTTGTAGAGTGCGCTAATATCTGCATAAACTCCCACAAAAATGCACAGGATAGCAGACATCATGTTTGTTGTACATCATCAGTCAGGTGGTTATTTTCTTGGGATGATTTGAACAAGATTGGAACAATAGAGTTTATTCATTTTTTAGTTCGCATTAAAGTTAACATTTTGTCAGTAATCCCTATTGGTGAAAACCAATAAATTCCGTTCCATTTCTTACCTGCTCAACTTAATAAAACCCATTAATACTCATATTATGTATTATCTTATATGTCTTCCAGAAACATTCCTTTTAATATGCCATAGACCATGTTTATGCACATGTATATGGTGTGCTTTTCTCTGTTGTGTATTAACACACCTTGCATTTTCTATAAAAATGACCTCTACACCACTGGGGGATCAGGAACTTTCAAAGTAGGTTTCTAAAATCTCAATATTTTTGCTTCCTAGTGTTAATCATTGTAGTGTCATACTTCCAAAGGTATTGAAAAAGGCTTGAAATGTAAAGTTTGTATTGTAATTGTAATAGTCTTCATTGTACACTTATCTAAACACCTACATCTGTATCTGAAGATATACAGATGAATATGACATCATTAGCTTCAGCTTCAATCAAATGTTTGGTGCCACTGTAATGTAGTCCAATATAGCTAATGGAAAATAATCTTCAAGTCATCATTTTTTTATAATTTATAATTGTTGAATGTAAGCATGCCTGAAATAAATGATCACTGCATTAAAACTTAATAGTGTTTTATAATGATGACCCCCAACTGACAAACACAAATTAGTGTATAGAAAGAATGTAATAACATTACAGAGCAGACTTGCGTATGAAATGCCTAATCCATGTGTGTAATCTCTGCAAATGTTAGCACAGTCTTAGGAATAGGCCACCCCAGCCAGTGTGTCGTGCATGTGTACCTATCTGCATGCCCTAGCAAATCATGCTGTTAAGCTTCATTACTTATCTGAGTCCTATTGTTATTACCCTGTAAATAAACATCTGATCTGCTGATGAATGTTGACAGTTAGGTACCCACAGTAAAACCAGGAAGATTCTGGACCGTGTTAAGATCTACTACTACACTACTACTGTATGGGTTGCTTTATGGATTTATGGAAGCATGAGTAACTCGATATACGTTACAATAATCAGATTACGTTCAATATATATATATATATATATATATATATATATATATATATATATATATATATATATATATATATATATATATATATTGTAGTATAGTGTGTGTGTGAGTGCTTTTGGTACAGTTAGGAGTCCCTGTTATCCTGTTATTATTAATGTTTATTAAAACACCATGTAATTTATTGTAGCAACATGGCCAGGTGGGAAAAAAAGATTTCATATGGTCAAGCAAGTTGGCCTAGTTTGTCATCCATGATAAATTAAAGACATCTGTTCAGTTTTTACTGCCCAGATACCACAGGGTACTCAAGGGAGACAGATGACCAAAAGTCAATGTTCTTGCAATGGCTCTAATTGAAGAATCGACTGACAGATCAGGCAGAAACTTTATGGAAGTATTTGTGATACTTGTAATGCATAATGTGGGAGATACCGTTGAAGTATATGTGGGAATTGTTAAATCAGTTTATTACAGTTTATTATAAATATTACATTATAGTCTTATGTGAAAATATATTACCTGTATTGTCACAAATACCATGTTTGATAATTCACCAATCTGTAAGCTTTGCATTTTTAAATAATTTTTATTTTTTAGATATTTACTACATAGCCCATGTTTTACTGCAGTAACATTAGTGCCTGCATGGCACTCTTTGTAGTTCTGCTGTATTTAATGGTAAGCAGAGGTTGCTGTCTTCGGCTCTTTAAAATACTGTTCATGAGTACTATTAGTTACACCATTAGTTACACCATTGTGATGGGCGAGTGCAAAAAATGAAGGAAGCAATCAGTCTCAGGGAAAATGGAGGATTTAATGAATAAAGTGCACCAACGCAAAACCCGTGACATAATCCAAATGAAGGATACAATAACCAGCAGTCAACTGGTACAAAGACACCAGACAAATAACCCTCAGGTGTCGGGTTCCCTAAAAGGCCACACCCATCTGAGGGATGAACACAACGAAAACAATAACAGCGGTGGCCAGCAGGGGGCCTCTGCAGCTTGACAGCCATTAGTTACACCATTAGTTACACCAACAACATGCCAGGGACAGGAGTTAAACCTGCTGCATGTTTCTTTTGTTTACAGATGTTGTGTCTCCTAGTGTGATTGGCTCATTTTTGAAGAATTTTGGTCTATAGAATTTCTGAAAAATGAAATAGATTAAATCAGTGCCTCTTCAGACAGTATCATTACTATCAATGAATACCAACTTCAATATGCAGTGATTGCAATAAGGCTCAGTATGTACTATATGTGCTGAATTCTTTTTGTCATTTCTCCCCAAATGCCTGATCATTTCTGTGTGTGTGCGCGTATGCGTGTGTCTGTGTGTGTCTGTGTGCATGCATTATGGTGGACAGTGAGAGGAGTTGGGGCTTATTGCCCTGTCACAGAGATAAATTTAAACCCTAAACCTCAGCTAAAGATTTTTCTGACAGCTGAGATTTTCTGAGCGGGAGGGGCACAACTCAGAGTAGGATGGCTGAATCTCAGACTCATATACATCCTGTGACCTGTTGTTTAAGCACTTCATTTAGTTTTATAGCAAAATCAATTGTAATTCAGTAAGACAGCAAGCATAGCCCACATGGGGTAATACCATTAGTGTAATGGGAGATTAGCTGTAGCCGGTCCTGTCACAGTAGCCTTTCCCTTCCCTGGAGCGACAGTTCTTGCTATTGGGCAGAGGCCTACACGGGTCACAAACCAAAGCATAGGGGAGCGGGCAGCCTTTCTGTTTTTTTTTAAATCTATCATTAGAACACAAATTCATTGTTCTGTATTTTGATATATGTTGAAAATGCACACAGCATTCTGGGAGTCCACGTTGTGGCTTCCCTACTCTTTCTCAGGCTAGTGACCCACTGCCACATAGCCCCACCCCAAGGGTTACTCATCCCTGGCAAACCACATGTGTGGGGTTAAACCACTTAGACCCCACAGTGCACATGCACCCCCAGTCCTGTCTATTGGGGTCAATATGGTGTGAGAACAACACATAGCACTCCTCTAACCCAACTCTGCGTATGTCCATGTCTTCCATGTTCCCCTTTGTCTCCCGTATTGTCAGTACTGACATGGGTGCTGTTTGTGTGCGCTGCCACTTGTGAAACTGCACGATCGGTTCCTCCAGAGCCAGCAGCTTCACTCGCAGAGAATGAACATCACAGTTCCTGGGAGCCCCGACATCCTCGGAGCCCCAACGTCCTGCCTCTGTCCTGCTGCTCAGCACAACTGATATCTTCATTTGTGTCCCGTTCCTTCCTGAGCCATAGCACGGCCCTGACCAGAACACGGAAACCCTAGCCAAGCATGTCTGCCAAACCTTCATGCTCAGTTACACTGCCAGAATGCTTATCCACCCTCCCTCTAGCCTCCACCTCTCCAAAAAGCAACAATGCTGCCGCCACCTGCCCTGGAGGGCCCTGGTCAGTGACGGGAGGTCATCGTGCTGTTCTGGCAGTAGATCCACAAACATCTGTAGCGCTTTCCCCTCCAGTGCCAGACCCAGCTTGCGGAGCACACACTTTCAGCAGTGCAGAGTATATATCTCCATAGTGTGGTAGGTGGATGCATGCTGTCTCTCCCATTGCCATTGAGTGTCTCTCTTGCCAGGAGCAAGCCAGGATTCCACTGTGGAGCCTCACTACACTGCTCTCACCACCATCTTCCCCAGCCCACCACCTCACTCTCAGCTGACTGGTCTCATCAGGCAGGGAGGCCAGTGCTCAGCGCTCAGCACCCCCTGTCCTACAGGCTGGGTCTTCAGCTCTGGAGTTAGCACTCAAGGTAGCAGTCATTTTCTTCCTGTTCAGCAGCTCCAAGCCTCTTCTGAAGCCAGAGTAGTAACAGTGTGGAAGAGGACATTTTCACTTGTGAACAGCTGTTTTATTCAGGCTTAAAAACAGGCTTTATTCAGAAACAAGCAGAACAGAACTAAAACTAATAGAAAAAAGGAGGGAAAGATAACCAAAAGGCATGCAACGTTGTTAATATGAAATGCTTATACCATCAAAAAGGACATGACTATTTAACAATTAAAATTAACAAATTTTCACAAACCAACAGTTTAAAACAACTCTAAATATTTATTTTTAACCCATGTACAGTCCATGGGTAGACACACAACATATTGAGAGTTCCCACTGTGTGTGCTCTCTCTCTTCCTCTCTCTCTCTCTCTCTCTCTCTCTCAAGCCTGTGGCCCACCACCACTTGATTGTTTCATGATTGTAGCTTGACTACATGATGTTTTTCACAAGAAATGGTAATTTATCAGCTTAGCTGTCATGGTATTGAGAAAACTGACAAAAGGTGCGCTAAAGTTGTATGAGAGAATGTGTGAGGCACATGGGTTTGCCTGGTAACATGGTAACATAGTCAGACAGTGGTATGGTGTGACACGTATGGTGTGAAATCAGCATTTGTGTGAAAGTGCAGCTGTAGGGGGCGCTGTTCTAGTAGTGCAGTTGTTTATCAAGCTGACGGAGCTGTTCCATGAAGCCGGTGTTAGGGCAGATATGCCTGTTCTTCGCGACGGCTTTGATGGCTTCCGCAAGTGTCATGTTTTCGTGGATCATCAAGTATGCCAACACCAGTGTAGATGAGCGACTCAAACCCATCGCACAGTGCACCAGCACCTTACCTGTAAAACAGCGCAGATCAAACACTACAAAATCACTGGCAAATAGCTCAGATCAAACACATCTTATCTATAAAGCAGTAGAGACGATTTAAAGACTACACAAGCCAACAATAAATCATTTCACGAATACCATACCCAGAAAACACAAACTGTATAATACTGAAGCAAAATGGATGACACAGCAGAGCAGTAAGTTTTAATCACAACTGTTTATGTGAAGCATAACATTCACCTTTACCTTGGTTTAACACAGAGATTTGAAAATCTTTGTATGTATTTTAGAGTTAAGGGCAAGATTCCTGTTCTCAGTACACATGAAAAACTTCCTCTCCTCACCACTAGGGGTGCTCAGAGCGTTCTTGATGAAGGTAGCAGCGGAGTAAAAGAAGGGGGTCATGTCAAATGAGGGCGTGTCAAAGGCCTCTACACCGTGATAGGTGATGTCCGCGTCTGTGTAGAAACTGGGGCCAGTGTTTATGTTGAATTTTCCATGGGCTGCATTCAACACGTGTGTGATATTCAGGTCCTTTAGCATGCGTTTGTCTTTCGCTGCATACCTGAAACACACAGATCAATTACAAAAAGTGTTTGGCTGAATTATTCTAACATTGTTAACAATGAATGCAGGATTTTGTGATAAATTTTCTATTTATTGTTAATCATATTAGCACCGACTAACCCCGTGGTAACTGAAGATCTACCTTTCTGTTGGGTTTACACCTCATCCATATGTAATACGAAGCAAGTACTTCCAAAGACAGTTATTAGATGGATCAGATGTAGTAAATGTTGTAACTAGTTGTGCACTTGTAGGCTTACAGGTCTCCTATGTAGATCCCTGGTCTGACCTCATCAATATGGCCACTGGTGCCAGGTTTGATCCACAGTAGTCTCTGTAGCTCAGAGGCAGGTGGAGTCTCATACCTGCCCTCGCCTTGACCAAGACTGCTGCTCCGTGGCATGGATATCACCTGTTTGACCTTCTGTTGCTGTTGCAAGAGTACTGTTTGTAAAACACTGTGTAGCAGTGATATTTATCAATCTTAATGCAGCACCATGATGAAATTGTGCTTTTAAAAGTAGGTGATCATAAACATGCAGGAATATTCGCTTTTAAGAATCATGGGAGCAACCACAAATCTGCAGCATAGCATTATCAGGCAGGTATTGTCCATCCAGACAAACTGACCAATAATATCATAATTATACAAAGACCAAGTCAGTAAAATGTCACTGAAAGCAATTTCAGTATATAAAACCTATGCACCTTTGCAGTGCAGCAAAACAACATCAGTGTTTTACAACATGATCACTCTTACACAACAACCATGTACTGCAAGACGCAGCAGTGCAGTTCAAATATCTCACTGTCACACAAGATCACATTTAATACATATAGGCATCCAGTATGTTAGTAAGTTACCTGATTTTTGTTTTATTTTTTTTTTCAAATTCCAGAACACGTTACTGCATTACCCAACAGGCTCTGAGTTTGCTGAGATGAAGCTGATCAAGTTGCGAATCTGTAATTTAGGATCTGTGGTAGGAGCAGCATGTCTGTCAGGTCGTCCTTGTGTGCGTGCGTGAGAGAGAGAGAGAGAGAGAGAGAGAGAGAGAGAGAGAGAGCGAGAGAGAATTATTTAACCCTGAAATGGCCCTTATGCTCTTCAGGAAGTTTGAAAATGGCACAAAACTGGAGAGGTCCAGTTGTGTTAATTATGCTCTTGGATTTGATCATTTCCTGATGAACTTGGGTGTTTGCCTTGTTGTTGCAGAGTGCTTGTATCTGGGAGCCCAAGCCCTTTACATGTGTTGTTCCACACAAGTGCCACTATTTGAGGCTGCTTTCCTACTGGCTTAGGTATTTTGTGACGCCATTGTAAATTAGCTGCCTTCATTCCTATCAAGCAAGGCTATTTATAAATGAATGATGTCTCTGTCCATATGCAAAATTAACACATTACCTCTACATATTCTTCAGGTCTAAATAAAGAACCATATCTTTTGACTGAAGTAAAAATGGTTCTAATAGAGTGGATTTTATCCAGACTTTTATTTTAGAGTTTTATAAATAAAAGTCATTCATTTTTACTTACATGTCTTCACTCCTATTTTCCCAGTGATCTTTTCTCTTTGGTCCTTTGGTTACTTACATGTTGCTATGTCACACCACACTCAAGTAACAGCGTCTGTGGTTTCCTGACAGTCTTTGCAGTATTGGGTTTAACTCCAAAATACTTCACATGAGCCCATTCATAGTTCTTTACTATGACTTGATCGGCTTACAGTCTTAAAGAAAATGCCAGCATTTTTTTCCAAACTAATTTGACACACAAGAGCATCCCTGTAATTGGGAAAGAATGGAAACCCATTGACTCAACACACACTCATAAAGGAAAGTCTAGAGGCAGATGTAGAGACAGCTGATAAATTTAAAGTAAGAATATGAGGCAATACATCACTGCTAGACTACTGTACACATTGGCTGTGCCTAATCAATCACACCACACACCTCTAAGGAAAATGAAAATATGCAGAATTACATATTTACTTTGTTGCTCCAATATGTGAATGTAAAAAATGACAGTTGTTCTGTCATTTTCTCATGTTTCCTTTAGCCTAAGACATTTATTATCTTAACAGTTGTAGTTTCAAATGTTTGTTATATGGTCATGCATATCAAATGTCTATTGAGGAAACCTAACAACCGCCCTTAAGATTCCATTATAAATGCGATCTGAGTCAATAGGCTTTTTATTGTTTCCTAAGCACACAGAAATCTGTCCATGATAATGGTCCATGATAATTAATACATTACAGATATTGTTGGCAATAAAGTTGAAGAATGAGGGAATATTCCTTTAAGAGCAGCATCATTAACTAACACTGAACACAATCATCTTGACATCTGATTCCTATAACATGTGGACTATACTTGGCTCAGTCTTCACAGTGCATTACCCGAGGACACAAATGTCTGTGTTACAGTGCTTCACTTAAAAGACTGTCATCTAGATCATGTTTTAGTTTTAAAGAGCTAAGGAGTAGTAGTAATTTGCCATTATCCTATTGGCTATACGTACTTCCATGTGATTATCCTATCGTACTCAAAATTTGATGTTTCCTCATCTGTCCCATACCACTATCCTATTGGCTCAGCTATTTTATGCAGACATTGTTATGTCTAACTGTAAATCATAATGACTTCTAAGAAAAAGATATGCACTTCATACAAAAGGCATGAATTGTTTGGGTCACATTACCATGTAGGTCAGCTATGGTCTGCGTGGTTTGTTTCCTTACAGCAGATTTTCATCTCGAGTCCTGGGACTTGCATTGCACAGTTTCAGGTTTTCACAGCCCAGCACACCTCATCCAGCTTGGTCAGGACTTGATCATGAGCTGAGGAGCTGGTTCAGCTGGGTTGGAACATGAAAACATAGAAACCATACAGGGCAGCAGGACTGCAGGACAGCAGGACCCTTGGTTTACAGCAGCACACAGATCTTTCTCTTTCTCTTTAATTGTAGATCCAAGTCCAGGAGCAGGGCCAGGAAGTTTCTGTTGGGGTAGATGGCTCGTTTCTGGATGACGCGCTGGATGGCTGATCTCAGCGGCATGTGCTGGTACAGCATCAGATACGCCAACACCAGGGTTGATGAGCGGCTCATACCCATAATGCAATGCACCAGCACCTTTCCTAGAGAGGGCAATCAGTACATATCAGTCAAATTCATCTGTTTGAAATGTGTACATACATACACTTGATAGAATGTTCAGTTTGCGTGAAGGTTGGGGCTGCACCTAATGAACTGGTATCTTAGTTTATTCAAATAAGCTACCATTAATTACATTTACTAAGACAGCATGTCAAACACTGACATCTCAGTTAATTGGTATGATGTTGCGATGGATGACTGAAGGGTTACTGCTCTGATTCCTGGAAGATACCAAGATAAGCAGGCTGCCCTGGTCTATACTGAAACAGATCACTGAGATTACTGAGCCCTATGTTATGCCATGGCCACCGCAGTTCTGTCTGCCAAGTTGTATGTTCTCAAAGCATTTAGTAGGCATCTATTCTAAAAAAAAAAAGCAGCCATACAAACATACACATGTAATATGGAAGGAGTACTGAAGGTCATTGGAAATAAAAAAGATTAGTTTTTCAATTTAATTTAACCTTTAATGTATGTAACCCAATCTTTAAATGGGGTCACCGCACATTTTTAAATAACAAACCAAAAAATTAACAGATTATTGTATTGAATGTACATTGTGAGCAGGCACATTAACATAGGAACATACTTCAGTACCCTTTTATTTGGACTGTGATGTAACAAATGTTATCATTATTAGCAGTTAGCTCTTAACACTACAGATTTGGGGACATGACTGTGGTTACCCTCTTGATTTCACACGGGAAATCTGAAGTCAAAATTTGTTTTGAGATCAGGATATTTTACTGAGTTGCTTCTTTATTGCAGGTAAACGTATAGAAGGCTCTGTGTTTCCCAACTGGGAATCTCACCATCAGGTGTTTTCAGGCCCTTTTGGATAAAATCTGCTGCCTGTCTGAAGTAAATGTCCAGGTCAAAGTGTGACGAGTCGTCTGCAGGAATCCCACAGTACACAACACTGCTTCCATAGAACTTCTGGTCCCCAACGCTGCCCCGTTTGGAATGGGCGGCATTCAGAATGTGGGTGATCCCAAGGCACTGCAGTGCCGTCCTGTTCTGGGCAATTCTCCTGCGGGTGAAAGAAAACATGTTCAAGGGGCAGTGGAGAGAAACAACTCTGCAGGACGGTCATGTGGTGGATATCTTAACTAGGAAGAGTGTCCTGTCATATGGTGGAAGTGAGAGTTTTGGATTTAAAATATCAAAGATATGCATGTCTTATGCACGTTTTTCTATTTTGTGCTGAGGTGATCTGTGCCATATCTTACATCAGTCTTATGTCATTGATATTTTGTATTTCAGTACATACACAGTTACATGTATTCCATCTTTATTTTGATTAATCCACATTAACTATAAATATGACTTCAAATGTTTACAGTAGCTTGCAGAAACATACCAGTTCCTAAACCAATGCGTATTCAGCAAGCAACTGTACGATTAAATAAACCTCAGAGTTCCCAGGGCTCATGGAATTTCTGAAATATCATGCAATTTTAAGAAGTCTATTCCAGGCATGGGATTTGATCATTTTTGTGTTGTCATGATACATCAGGGAACTTTGTTTACAGCATCTTTAGTTTTTGTGTGCCATTTACCAAAATGTATATTTTCATGTGTTTCCTGTCTGTATGAGTGTTATGGTTACTTGATTATTTACATGCCTGTTTAACAAAGGTGGCCAGTATTTTGTTCATTATAGGTTATTGAGATTCAGCTTTTTAATTAGTGAAAAGTCAGGGCAAAGTACTGTACATATACAATATATATATATATATATATATATATATATATATAGTATATATTTACATTATGTAAACTAGTAAGTGAAAACTGTTGCTTGTGGCCAGAGGTGTGTAATTCAGGTACAGAAAGTTACAGTTCTCTCCAGGATTTTGTTTGAACCAATATTTACTAATTAATTCAAATCAGTAAGTAGAATTAAATTACTGAAATTAAATAGATTCCACAGTCATGAAAGGACATCTAAGATAGTCTTTGAAGCAGAACTTAGCCTACGTACCTCTAGGTACAGCTGAAACTTCTCAGCTAGTTCCCTGTGAAACAGGAGACGGAGGCGGTCTGTACGTACACGTTTCCGATGTACAGGTTCGGCCAGACCTCGTCTATCTGATGCAGGTCCAGAGCACAGGTGTCCAGAACTTTCTCCAGGTCTTTCACTGACAGGTATTCCGTCCTCTTGTTCCTTCGAGCTGTCATTTCAGTGCTGATGAGCCCACTCTGGGTGAGCGCAGTTCTAGAGAGGCCATCATCGGTGATGGTGGACAGCAGGTGCTGGACCACTTCCATATTTAGTGCATCAGTGTTGTGTTACTCATACACACAACATGGGCTTTAGAGCCCACATGCCAAAACCTTTAGTCCACATGCATACAAACACACATACACACGTACTCACTCACAGAGAGCAGACACACACAACCACTCTCTCACATTCACAAACAGGGCTCACATTCAAACACCCACCACCCTCCAAAAGCAAGCGCTAAGTGCTCAAGTGGAGTCCAGGATCAAAGACTCATATCACAAGGGACTGAACCAAAAGAGACTGAAGATTTGAATCTGTTTGTTTTACTAATTTTCATTGGCAGGGAGGGAAAATTGTGGGATTGTGTCAGATACCAACTACCCAATCTAAATATAGTCTTCTGTGTTCAGTATACATCTCATTCCTGTAAAGAACAGACCAAGAAATGACAGTCCTTTTAAGACCTGAGTTTGTATCCTCAAGTCCAAAGTAAGGTATTTCACTGATCTCAGAGCTGCATTTCAGTACACTGAAAATGTCTCCACTTCTCCACTGCCTGAGGTTTACGGGTGTCAAAACAGCTTGGACATCAAGAAACTTTACTGCTTGTAAAGTTGCAGGAATTTGCATCTGCATGAAGCCTTTATTCAAACCATGTGTAGGTTAAAATTTTGTGGCCCAATGATGATACTAAATGGCAATGTAAATACTTGATCACTTTGTGCCACATAACATCATGTCCAGTGCTCTGAGCTGCTTCAGGAATCCTCGGTTGGGGAAGATCCACCTGTGCTCTTTCACAGTTTTAATAGCATCCAGAAGGGGGAGCTGCTGATGGATCATCAGGTAGGCAAGAACCAACGAAGCAGACCGACTCACGCCCACTGCACAGTGCACAAGCAGTCGTGCTGAACACACACACACACAATCATAAATTCACCAACTCCCTTACCAAATATTTCCATCTTACTCAAAGAATTTAAGAATTCAAAGAACTTTAAAGCATACCTACAACGCTAAGGCCTTCTTTTGACAATTGACATGAAACTTTAGCTAATACTCTTGTGCCATGTATCCGACCCTTCCACCAATGTGTTTGAAATTGATAGTATACGACTACACAGTCTCCAATGTGTGTATTAAAGAGTAAATGATCCTGGAAATGAACAGTGTGTAGTTTGATAACTGATACAGAGGTTTCTGAATTTGTAGAGCGTCAAGTACCTTCCTGTTTTCCTCTTATATTCAGATGACATTAGGCTTAAACTTGCATATAGCAGTAAGAAAATTACTTTTTTTTATAGTGTACATTTGTCACATATTATGCCCACACCCTGGCTGTATACTGCCACTCCTAATAAAGCAGCAAGGCTGAATGCATCTGCATATACTTGTGTATGAGAATGGGCCAAAATGTGAAGGTGAGCCTCTGCAGAATGGAACAGCAGTGGGAGGTTTACCTCCAGGTGAGCTCAGCACCTGGTGAATGTAGTCAGCACACGGATGGAAGTAAAGAGACAGGTTAAACGCTGGGGAGTCGTCTGCTGGCACTCCATGGTACTCTATGGACGAGCCGTAAAACTCATGACTGCCCAGGCAGTGCATCTTCCCGTGAGCCGCATTAAGCACATGGGAAATCTCGAGCTTCCACAGGCCGTAGCGATCATTGGCTATCGACCTACAAGCAATGATGGCTATAATCAACACCCACCAAGACATTCACAGGAACAGAGTGGAGATGCTGACATGTTAATATATTATTGTTGTTCTTTTTTATATCTTTATTGTTCACATTTATGAAGGCATAATCCAAATGTACAACTTGTGAAAGATTCAACTCTTCTCTGTCCTGGCTCATATATGGTGAAATGAACTTCCACTGGCTGTCCAAAGAGCAGAGTTCCTTGATGTCAAACACAGATAGTAGATTCAATATTTCCTGCAGTATTAAAATGACTACTAATACTGAACTTATTCAAATATCTTTTTGTCTTACAATTCCTTTCATTTGCACTAGTATGTTGCCTCTTATCTCAGCACTTGTATTTTGGTACCGCACTTATAATGTGTTAATTTTGTAATTATGTCTTTCTAGGTGTCTCCAGTACTAGCGGTATCTTGGTTCAGTGGTATTTGGACTCTAACCCACTTGTATGGGCTAGGATGCAAAGCACTTTTTATAAGCTGTTGTTGATAAGAGCATGTACTCAATGTCATAAATGGAAACGTCAATGGAAATGCATCTGTAATAAAAGATGCATTACACCTGTTAGCTCAAATTTCTTAATATTAAGAGGTAGCTGATTTTTCAGAGTCACTCTCTCAGCTCCAACAAAACATATGACTGCTGTAGCTTGCTCAACATGCCAACTAATTCTTGAAATGGAAGTTAAACGTAAGCTGCAACTTAAATTTGAACTTACTGCCATTATATGTTTAATATAAGTTTAAGATAATTAAAGTATATTGGCTTAATTATTATTTAAAAACTCAGGGAATGAAAGGCATTCAGTTTAGAGGATATTCTGAGACTGACCCAGTTTTAGATTCACATTTGACATGTAGAAAATATGTAAAAACTGGTGAATATTTACTCTAAAACCCAAACTCCAACCATACTCCTAACCTGAACTATAACGCAAACCCAACTCACATGTCTCCCAGGAACAGGTTGGGCCAGACTTCGTCCACATGATTTCCACTCCGCTTCCCTCCGAATAGGAACCTCTCCAGCTCCTTTATCGAGGGGGTTCCCTGTCTGTGGCCGTCACACATAATTATTATTGACCCTGCACTAGGTTTTAATAATACACTGCACAGACTTGGTCCAGATGGTGTCGATATTTCTTCCCTGATAGCGACAGGTGCAACGTAATACTCTAAAATTAAACCCCTAACTATTTGCAGTTAGAGGCGGTAGCAGCGATCATAAAAAAACACGCCAGACTTATGCCAAAACTTATTATGAAACGTTTAAAGAAAAGTGAGGTTACTCTGCATGTCTATATGTTGCCAGTGGATGTCACTGTTTTTGGCAAAGGACCCCAGAGTGCGGCCTGTTTACAACTGCAAACGTATACGGGTCCACAAAGCTGTCAGATGTGTGGCACAACCTAGAGACGGCGGACACGAGTCAGGGCGCAATGATTTACAGCAGATATCCAAACACAGAAAAGGCTTGGACATTTACCAAAGATTCAAGTAAAACAAACCGCCTCCCGACGGCTAGCGCTTTAAATTCTCTCGAATGAGATATCTGGTGAGTTGGAGCTAACGTAATTCTTATTCTTATAGGGCATCAGCTCACAATAGGTAGGTTAAGTTACCTACTACGCTAGCTAGTTAGCTAGCTAAATAAGATTTGCGTTTGCACTGAATCTTGTTAAATATGTAAACAAACATTAGTTATGTTATATGTTTTGCGACGGCTGAGATTAGGGGTACTTAGCTGTGGATGGTTAGGTAGTTGCTTGTGGTTCCCAGCCAGTTAGCTAGCTAGCTAACCGAGCTAGCCAGCACTGGCTTGATAATCAGGTGCTTGCTATTTCAGGCTAGCCCTCCAAACCAGTAATTAGGGCATTGTTGCTAACTCACGTGTATTATAAACGTTGGGGGCTTTGTAGAAAATAAGGCTTGCTGGCAGAGTAAGTTAACTGTGTGTTTGTTATCTTGGCTATTTCACGCCATTCCGTTAAAGTACAGTGGGCGCGACCTGCCCGTTTAGCGTGGCAACTTGCCGAAGCGTTTCGATGTGTGTATTGAAATCGGAGTGTTTGTTGCCTCAGTCCGACAGTGCAAGACTAAGTTCACATTCCGAAAAGACATTTGATTTAATAAGCACAAATCATGAAGATAACCGTGGAAGTTAGGTGGTTAGGTGAATCTAAGTGTTCGTAATGTATGTAATCTCATCATATCCAACCACTAATGGTAGATTGGAGGCTTCTTCTCTTCTGAGTGCCTAACATACTGGGGCGACCTGTGATGGATTTCACACAGCGGGCAGATTGAGTGCGACATTAGAACAGTGATATTTTCACTCTGTGTCTGTGATATTACAACACCTGATAATCACTGAAGTACTTTTGGTTAAAACATTGCATTAAAACACACTTGGGCGTGTGAAGCATGACTGGGGGTTATGTTTTTTCAGCCCCTTGTGAGTTTTCGATGAATGCATACAGTACACAACAGAAGTTGTGGAATATTAAGTGACTTAAATGTCAAATGATTCAAAACTGTCACCTATTAATTGCATTACTTTATAAATGTGGTATTTTCTCTTATGCCAAATAAACTTTTGAAGGGCTTCATTGAAAATTGAGTCCACAAAGTAATATAGCCTACATGTGATCACTGACACAAAAGTTAGAAATCTCATAATTTAAACAAAACTGAGTGAACCTGTGTATTCCAATTAGGTTATATAATTATAGATAATAAATGGTATAAATATAATATAATGGTTATAAAATTACTTTTCTGAAAGTTGGACCTATGGGCTGTACCTGTGCCTATATGCATGTCTGAATCATGGATCCACATGGGAAATAAGAGGTGTTGAGAAATCTGACTGTGAAACTTTGTGAAGATGGAAAAGGTTGCATTAACTAATTAAAAATCAGCCAAATCACAGTTGCAGCAGTAATCAGGATGTGTAGAACAAGTCACAGTACCACTAACTGAGACTGCAGAGGCTCATCAAATGATGCCATGGACAGTGCACTACTTGCACCGTCTAGCACTGTCAATGAAAATCAGAGCTTCTGTGACAGCTCAGACAGTGCAAAGGACATTGCATTAAGTCAGCCTCTGTGGATGACATCCAAGAAAAACAAAAAATCTTGCTTGGTCATCAATGCAAAACTGCAAGATTAAGCTTTGCATGAAACATGAGCATGGTAGGAAGCCTGAATATTGGGAGCGGATTCTTTGCTTGGATGTGACCAAGATAAATGTGTTTGGCTCATATGGGGTCCAATATGTTTGGTGTAAACATGGCCAGGACTACCACAGTGCCTGCAGAGTCCTGACAGTGAATCATGGAGGGGGGAGAGAGATGATAAGGGGCCGCATGAGTGCAAAAGGTGTTTGGGAGATGATTTTTATAGATGGGATCATGAATGCATGTGTATATACCAGAATAATGACTAACAAATGACTCCCAGTCCCCAGAAACGAGGAATATTCCAGAATAATGATAATCCAGAGCTCACCTGATAATTCGGAGCCAAAATCACAAAAGAGTTTCTAAAGAAGAAAAAGGTGAAAATGTGATCAATCTACTAGAACCACTTCAGGTATTATAAAATGAAAGGTAGCCTAGAGCAACACAACCCGTCCACCAAAGAGCAGATGAATAAACAGGTCTCTGTAGAATGGCAGAACACCTCTGGTATCGTTCATGCTCAGGAGAATTGAGTCCGTCATCAAAAATACAAGATTTGGACCTCAGTAATGAACGGTCTGCTGACTTTGTTGTGTGGAGTTTCTATTGTGGGGTCTGTGTTTTTAATATAGCCAAGTAAATCTAAACAGTTTTTTTTACATACGAATAGGCCTAGATATCCTAATGTTCATCTTAAAAGTAATGCAGTTACTGTAAAGTGATCCAATACTGATTTGACAATTAAGTGGTCTTGCCTAGTGGTGTACTCACTTCTGTTGTATACAGTATAAGCTATGGTGTGGAATTCCCAGGAAGAGAGAATTATTGTGTGTAATTTTTAAAGATGTCTTATATTTCAGCCTTCTGCAATTGCATAAGTCAAGACTGTAATAACGATTAACAAGTGATAAATGATAGTTGTTTTAGGGAGTTACTGGTAGGGATAAAGTTCAAGGGTTCAAGGAGTAAACAGAGATACCACCCTAAGAGAGCTACACAAACAGCTGCATATCACATCATATCTGTCCAGGCTGTAGGCCTATTACAACCTATGTGAGAGGGAGGGAGGAGAATGAGAATGTGTGGAAAACCTTGGTGTTTGGTGTGGTATGTATATGCAAGCTTAGAACATAGACTTTGGAAATCGTGCATGTGTGTGTAAGGAAAGGATTGTTGGGCTTGGGAGTGGTGAATGTGTTTTGTGTTTACACCAATCACAGTGTGTTTGTATTTCTGTTTATGGAGTTAGGGATGGGTGAAAACATGTGCGAACTGGTTTAGTTTGTGTGATTTCTTGTGTGGTGTCTCCCTATTATATAGACTGTAATGACGGTGCTGGTGATGAAATCAGAGGGAAGGGTGATCTGTTGAGCAGCTCCAGGTCCTAGTCTATTTCCCCTAAACCATTTCTGACACACTTTGTTGTGTAACAGTTGTGTGGAGGACCATAGCCCTCTCCAAGCCTGTCTCAGCATTGCTGCATTCCAGTGTACTGTAAGTTATGGTAGCACTGGGCAGTGTAGCTTTGTATTTGCATTTTTTGTATTATGGCATTGGATATTATAGGAGAAGGTATTGTATATGGTTCGTTATAGAACATGTGTGCATATTTTTTAAAGCTCATGTATAATAATGTACTGAAACCTCAGCATTTCAGAACAAATTACTGAAAATTCACATTAACCGCTGAAAAACTGCAGATTTTTCTTGACTGAATGGTGTTGATTGTTTGGTTAGTCAGGACAGTTGGTACTGGGTGCCACACTCAGAAAATTACGTAAAGTAAAATGCTAAATCACAATAAATTAACTGGCTAGCAGTAGCTCAAAACTTTCTACAACATGTAAAATCTGCAGATGTCTTTAAAATTATTAAGCTAATTGAATATGACATTTTAAATATTTCAAACGAGGCCAGTTCTACTAATGTGGGCTTACCTACCGTAGTGTTATGCACCCCTGTTGAAGAGGACATTGTAGTGGGGGTTAATCCACCAGCTGGCCATTGGCCTGACTTCCGGTATGTGTTTACTGCAGATTGCACCTTGGCTAGCATGAGGAGTGTTCAACATGTTTGTCTGTGGTTTAAGTTAGAAGAACAGAAACATGATTAATATAGCTAGGGGCTTTGTCCTTAAGCTGCTAAGGCTAACAGAACTTTAGCAGAATTGGTAGTGTAGGCCTGTTGCATGTTGCTGTAGGCCTGTTGCTTGCTACTGTAGGCCTAGACACTAGCAAAACACCTCACTGCTCATATACCAACCTCATACTCTTTTTGCTAACCAAAAACTCTAAATATGTCTCGTCCACACATTTTGATGGCTTCAATGAGGGCACTGGCCCTCTTCTTGGGTAGGATATGTCTCTTTTTTTGCTGTCTTTTTAGGGCACAGTATCACTCTAATTTAGTTTTAGTTTCATAGTCCCAATGTTCCAAACAATTAGTTTTACCTTGTGTGATAACCTAGTTCTGTAGCTGTACTGCTCAGAGGCTGGTTAACAGCTGTTTCAAGGTTAGAAAGTCTCCAAGCTGACTAAAGGAGACTCTTTTCCAGGATTTAGTCCTCAGATTTGTAGTGCCATGATAAGTAGCACTTCTTGGAGTGCGGTAGTTAGATGCATCCCGGAATATGACTTTGTATATTTAAAGAAGGTGGCAATTGCATTAATTATGCCTTACATGCATTGGATCTTGTTTTATCTTTAGGTTTTTAGTATCATTCCTCAAAACTCCACTGTTGACCATTCTGGTGTGCATCTCTCTCAGTCTCTACCTCCTCCCTGCCTCACTTCTCATCAGCAGACTGACCGATCTCCATTAAACAGAGTGTTCTGGGTTGTTGGGTCTAAATGAATGACTTGGTTAAAGGCTTTTCCAGCAGCCGGCCCATTAGCGTGGGTTCGTCAGAGGTGTTTCAAAGGCGATGTATGTGGGATTTGGGGCTGCTAATGTTCTAGCCTGCACCGATTGATCTATTCTATGTAATTACATCGCTACTGTTTGGGTCACTTTTTCAAAAAATGCCAAATATGTGATGTGGAAGGCTGTTTGTGCTGCAGCAAATGATTTTTATGGTTAACCTACACAGCTGAAATGCAATTTGAGTGAACACAGAAGACAATGTAACACTGCATGATTTGAATTGTTTCTCCTGTTCTTTCTTTGGTGTGTGTGTGTGTGTGTGTGCGCCCGCGAACATACACACGCAGCGTGTACACAGCGTGCTGTGTGTGTGAGCGGTGGTATGGCAGGCACCGGGGCACAGCAGGGCGTGCGGAGCTGGGGTGTGAAGCAGGTGGGACGATGGCTGCGTGAGGAGGGCTTCTGTGACTACGTGGACCTGCTGTGTAACAAACACCGGCTGGACGGCACCAGTCTGCTCACCCTGACCGAGTATGACCTGCGCTCACCCCCGCTTGAGATCAAGGTGCTCGGGGACATCAAGAGGCTCATGGTGTCCCTGCGCAAGTTGCAGAAACAGAACGCAGACGTGCTGGAGGAGCTGGGCTACACCTATGATGGACACTCACCGCAAGGGGGCACTGGTAGGTGTTGGGATATGGCATAAGATATATAATAGCTAAACACGGCACCAGTCCAATACCATGTATCGGAATTGGGTCGATGTAAGCAAAAATGCTGCATCTGATAAGAGTTTTTAATAAATAAAGCCTGAAAAGAGTAGAGCATTGCTTTGCCACATTGTGTGGTAATAGTAGACTTTAACTGTAGCGTTTTCTTAACAACTAAAAAAAAACTATTATGTGGGGAAGAGGTTATCTGCCTTCAAGTGAGAGCATTTAAATTAGTGTGTGTGTGTGTGTGTGTGTGTGTGTGTGTGTGTGTGTGTGTGTGTGTGTGTGTGTGTGTGTGTGTGTGTGTGTGTGTGTGTGTGTGTGTGTGTGTGTGTGTGTGTGTGTGTGTGTGTGTGTGTGTGTGTGTGTGTGTGTGAGTTGGAGGTGAGTACAGTACAGCTGAGAACCAGGAAGATTATGACCAAGGAAATATCACTGACTGAAGCGCAAAACTCCATGTGTGTGTGTGTGTTTTTTTTTTTATATATCATTTTTGCTTATTTTTGTCATTTCCATACATAATACTTTCCTCTCAAAACAACTGAAACAGCTCTTTAGTGGTTTCTCATGAAAAAATATATGTTCAGTATCAATGTTGGGTGACATTCAAAAGCATGAGATCAGTACATAATCAGATCAATACTGAAAATTTGGTATCATGCCACCACTAATTATAGCCTTGGTACTGAAATTTCGTCTCCAGCAGTGCTTAGTAAAGAGTCTAATTTTGGGGGAGAGCTTTTGACTTTGTTGACTAATGCTGTTTATCTGTGGGTAATTCTTAGCTCACATGTAGCTGAGCAGCAAACCCTTTGCTTTAACTGCAGTCAGTCAGTGAGTGAGTGAGTGACATTGTGAAACGTTTGCTGGCTAGGCATATCATGCAGGAAATGTAACCCTAGTCCTGTCTAGTCAGTGTTCATGCATTTGGGGAGGCACAGATCTCATGTTTGTAGTCCATCCTCAGGGTCCCCAGCCAGATCAGGTGTTTGTTTTTGTCAGATGTCTAGACGGCTGAAACCAAACAAAGGTCTACTGTCTGGTAGTCCTTAATGTCCAGTCAAGATAATGAGTGGGAACTGTTTATGATTTGGGGTGAGAAGTGGACAATAATGAATAATAAACAACACTGGCTATAAGATGCTATGGGTTGATTTCCAAATAGCTTTTAGATTTAAACAGCTTCCTTTTGTTCAGAAGGTAGGCTTGCATAAAACTAGTGTATATTGACATGACATCAGTTAACCTCAAGGACTATAGTGAGCCCATAACTGGGGTATTACAATTCTGTGTGTGTGTGTGTGTGTGTACACTCAGGTCCAGAGTGGCTATGTAATGGGGACTCTGTGCGGGACTGTGACAGCGTGGCTGACGCCCTAGTGGCAGAACAGTGTCAGTACAGCAATGGCAAGCACAAGCATGTGAGCCGCCGTCTGGACCCGGAGTACTGGAAAACGGCCCTCAGCTCTGTATACGTCGTCCTTGTCTTTGGCTTCACCTCCTTCGTCATGGTGATTGTGCATGAGCGAGTCCCAGACATGCGGACCTACCCTCCGCTGCCTGACATTTTCCTGGACAGGTAAGTAAATAAATCAGGAGGGTAACCCGGGTGGGTGAGAGGGTAACCCGGGTGGGTGAGAGACTTTACACACTATAGAATAGCCACCCCGAACAGAACCTGTACGTGCCCTAGTGGTGGAGTCATTATCAAGCGCAGTGTACCATTTTAATGTTTGAAAGTTTTAAACATGTCCAATGGTAACATCAACAGTTATGCATCAGTATACTACAGAATATTAATTTGCATTTAAAGCAAAATGCTCTGTTTCTGTCTGGTGTATTGATACAAAAAAGTAAATGACCTGTGTTTTCAATTTTAGAAATTCCTTTGCATTCATTTGCTTTTTAAGTTGTAGTTTCTCAAAAAAAATATTGCATGTCTTAAAAACTAGTTAAAAAACAGAAGTGCTCCTTTTGGATAATTTATAAAGGAACTAACTCTGAACTCATTAGTTTCAGAGCCTGTTCTGACATAAGCAGATGATGAATTTTAATACTTTGCGTTTATCTGTGTACTGTGAAAATTGTAAATACAAAATATACCATTTGTAGGTTGGCAAAACACACACACACAAAGACATGGAGAAAACTGCCCTGTAGTGAAGGAACTACAAGCAACAGAATTACACAAGCAGCATTAAGAACATCACTAAACAGAGATGAGAACAAAGGAAAAGACATAACCAATGATGTGTAGGCCACAACTGCACAGAAATTCAACACGAGCATCACTTCTCACGCACACACACAGTTCAGTGCTGCCTGTGTTGATGGACCGTGTAAAGTAGCTGATGCAATATTGAAGAAAAACCTTGGCAGACTTCTGTGGGCAGTTTTTGAGTGACAGTTCAACAGTGCAGAGGTGAAACAGTGTAGAGAAACTGGGAGACTGGTGCACTGAGACTGGGGTGAGAGGAGCACACCTGTCAATCCGTGACTCGGCTGCTGCTCTGCAGAGCGACTTCTCACAGGAACGCACAGTGTCCTTAAAAGGTCTATTTTTCTCTGTTGTGGTACAAGGAACTAATTTCACTGTGTCAATTTGTGCTGACCACTCCACGAGAGATTGTGAAACAAGGCAGCAGTTGTTTGCATATGAAAGACAGCATCTTTCACTGAGGGTAATTTGTTCTCACGTAATTAGCATTTTATCTCTTCCTACATTTGCATGCAAGATATCTACAAAAACTCCTGCACAGTTGCCTTAATTATGCTCTATCCCTACACTGTTTTACACAATTACATGGTGCAATATGCTAAAATATTAAACCCCACTGGTGAACTCATGATGTGACATGATTAAAGATTTGTCTGCTTTATTTTAACAAGAGATGTGGTTGGTTAGAGTGCTCATTTTGCGCACAGATTAAATGAAACTCTTAACCACAGCCCAGCTGTTGTGTGCAATGATAACATTCATATTAAATAAAAAAAAAATACTGCAGATTAATGGTTTCTCTTCTGTCTGCAGTGTACCCAGAATTCCCTGGGCCTTCGCCATGGCAGAGGCATGTGGAGTCATCCTTTGTAATATCTGGCTACTAGTACTGCTGCTACACAAGCATAGGTAAACACACACACACACACAAAGACATGCAATACACAATCGCGGTGCATGCATGCCTTCTTGCTATGTGTGTCTGGCAGTCAGAATGTGCCTCTTTCTTGAGGGTCATTGTGTCGGGGGGGCTGCTAACAATTGTGTAAGCGCTTCTGCTCTTGTACATTTGGATCAGTTTCATAAAGCAGATGTGTGCGTGCGTGTGTGTCTTCCTGTTATTGAATTTCTGTTGAGCTGCTGAGAATGAGGTGACCCTGCAAGAAGGTGAAGGGCTAAGGTTTAGGAAGGTTCATCTGGAGAGCAGACTGCCCCACAGGCCCACTAAGGAAACCTCAGGCCTGTAGCTTAAAACCACATCCTGGCTGTGGTCAGAATGACGTGCGTGCCTCTAAGTGAAAGTCCTCCTGGGGGTGCGGAGCGGCTAGGGTGGAGCTCCTTGAGATGCTGCCGCAGGGACTTGGGACCCTGCAGCCTGGTAATGTTCTGCTTCATCAGTGTGTGTTAAATCCCCAACTGGCCTGCTAGTGACACAGCCCTGAGAGCTGCTCTCTCCACTCTACTGCTCTGTGAATAGGTGGTGGGTTTTGACTACAGCAGAAGGATCTTGTGAGAAGTGTTCTACTCTGAGTGGTTGTGGGAATGCACGGACCTGTGATGAGCAGTACGAGTACAGATCTACGTGTCTGCATTATCCCTGACCCGTACTGTGTGTGTATGTGTGTGGTCATACATGTGTGTGTAGGTCCATACTTCTTCGACGGTTGTGTAGTCTGATGGGAACAGTGTTCATGCTGCGCTGTGTCACCATGTTTGTGACCTCACTATCAGTCCCTGGACAACACCTGCAGTGCACTGGCAAGGTACATGCACACAAATGCACACACTCGTCATCAGAACCACTGTTTATCAGAGTACTGGTAAAAGACTTACAAGGGTAAAAAGCTCTGGTTAATGAGCAGCACTTTAAATATGAAATAACTTGCTATCTATATCCATTATAAGTGTGTGTGTGTGTGTGTGTGTGTGTGTGTGTGTGTGTGTGTGTGTGTGTGTGTGTGGTAGATGTACGGTGATATGTGGGCGAAGCTGCAGAGAGCGGTGGCTATATGGAGTGGCTTTGGCATGACCCTGACAGGAGTGCACACCTGTGGGGATTACATGTTCAGCGGCCACACTGTGGTCCTCACCATGCTCAACTTCTTTGTCACTGAATGTGAGTAGCAGGTGTTCTGGAGCTTACACACACACACACGCACACACTCCTGTGGGTAAAAAATGCACCAATCTGCGCGTGTTATCAGCCTTCTACAGAAGTCCAGAAAGGCCATGATATACTTAGTAACAAAAGTTGTTTTCTCAAGGGTACAAGTTCTTTCCTTTCTGGTGTTAAAATGCATAATTAGGCAGTTTTTACATTAATCAGGGACTGACACAAGGGCAAACAGTCACAAAGATGCATATGCTCTCATGTATTCTCAGGAAGGAGAAGTAAAAGAGAAACTCCTTTTTCTCTGTTTACTTGGACTAACCATTGTAGAAACGTTCTCCATTGTTTACTACATTATGGCTGTTTGGGCTGTGATTATATCGGAAATGCACTACATGATTATCATGGTGAATTTACAGCAACAACAATATTGAGATATTATATGAAGATAAAACTTTATTATAATTGTGTATCTGTCATCAGTACCGGCCTATGGTGGTACCTTAGACACAGTAAGCTTTATAGAGTATTTTTGTTACAAATCTATTGTTGAAAAATTACAAGACACTAACTCTGTAAAATCTGTATATATAGGCACAGTTCTGGTCTCTTGAAGGTTCTGTTAGGTCTTAGCTTACCTGAGTGACAACCATTTGATATCTTGATCACAAGAAAATACATTGTTAATTCAATAATTATAAGAAGTTCATTGCTTTCCTGGACTTTTGTAACTTTCACCGTTCACGTACTAGTAAGTAAAAAATAGTGTCTCTTGTCATTGTGACTAGATGTAGCTGTGTTGCACATGCTGAATTCAAGTGTTTGAAAACTGTTGATATTTCCGCATTTGACGCTATTGCATTTTTCCCGTGTCAGGGTGGTGTCTCTAGCATTGTCTAAGGGTTGGTTTTCCCGTGTTTTCTGTCTCCTGTAGACACACCAAGGAGCTGGAACTTCATTCACACGCTCTCTTGGGTGCTCAACCTGTTTGGTATCTTCTTCATCCTGGCTGCTCACGAGCACTACTCCATCGACGTCTTCATCGCCTTCTACATCACCACACGCCTCTTCCTGTACTACCACACGCTGGCCAACACGCGCGCCTACCAGCACAGCCGCCGTGCCCGCATCTGGTTCCCCATGTTCTCCTTCTTTGAGTGCAATGTTAACGGGCCTGTGCCCAACGAGTACTGCTGGCCTTTCTCCAGACCCACCTTCCTCAGGAGACTTATCGGCTAAACCCACACACACAAATCACATCAGAATCACACACAATACAATACACACACACACACGCGCGTGGGCTGACTCACTCTCCGACTACGTGTTTGAGTTGTACATTGTGAGGAGTGTCTGAGGAGTGTCTAACAGAAACTGACCTAATGATAAGCATTTGTTGCCATTCTGACAAGAATAGCCATCTTTTTCCTCTCACTTTGTCAAAGTGGCCGGCAAAATGGCACACACACACACACACATAAATATATATATTACACACTAAGTAGGAATAATAATAAAAGTACTTGGTGTGGCAAATGTTCAGTCTGAACTGCATAGAATTTGCAGTTTCGAGTTTTCCTGGATTCTAAAAAATAGGTTGAGTAGTTTAAAGGTAAGAGGTACAATAATTTTCCGAAGTCTAAGTTGTTAATTGGAAAGATGCTAAATTTGTAGAATTTGTTTTTCTAGTTTTGCTTTTATGAAACCATATTTTCACAAGCTGAAGCCACAGATCTTATATTGAGTACCTTTTTCTGAGGAAAATATATATTACTACTGGTGGGTTGACAGTGCAGGTTAATTATAGTTGCCATGTTATACTAGGTTATAGTAAAAAGCAAATATATAAGAACAAAAAATGATCATTATATGCTAATCATTATATAAACATTTAATGGAGATTGTGAAACAATATGATACACAAAACTATTAGGTTTGTGGCCAGCCCTGTACAGTAAGCCTGCAGTAAGTACTTGAGAGGAATGGATTCCTTGTTTCTTCCAAAGTGATTTCAACCTTAAAATATTTTTAAACACCCTTTTGAAGCAATATAAAACATTAATGCTTCCAGAACTCCTGTAGTTTACACTTTCGTCGTCTGAACAATGTTTGCGTTGGCCTTGACTATCGCCATGTGATCTCTGTGATTAAGGTTTTGCCATTTGGCTCAGCAGTATTAGACTACTCTCTTATGCTTACAAATGACCGTTGTGGGAGTTTTTGTTTTTTATGTGGATGTGGTGTTCAGGATTCGTAGGTTTTTCTCTTTGATTTTTTTTCCCCTCATCTTTCCCACCTTCCTGTTGTACCATTGTTTAAGTGATCAGCTGCCAAAATTTGGGATGAGAATGAAGCTCTGTCCTAATTAGCATTCCAAATGCCAATGATATTTCATAGCATGTTTCATCTCTTCCACACACAGGGTTTTGTTTTTGTTTTTTACAGATATTTTTTGAGAGTTGTGATATCTATTGGTGTTATTTAGAAAGTCTCTTATGTCTTAGAATGTTTACAGTTTAACAACTCCTGTTTCCCCTACAGAGAGCTACAGTCAACGTCTTTTACCTCTCCTTTTAGCACATGAATTAAGAGCTGAGCTGACGGGGGTGTAAGGATTAGATCATTGGACATGTGTGTGTTTGTGCACGTGTGTTAACGATCTCTCCGATCCTTTTAAAGAGGAGAGTCTCCTGGAGGTTCAATTGGTGATCGGGTTTATTTGTTTTTTTGCACAGATGTACAGAAATAGAATAAAGTAATTTATTTGTTGTGGGTTTGTAAATGTGCTGGATACAACTGTAAACGCCCAACAGAAATGCACAACTATTACTTGCCCACTTAATGTTATGTAAGGGAGGATCTGGACAAGCGTTGAAAAGTTTACCCATAGTGAACCTTCCCTACTGGATGATGCACCAAGGAACGTTTGCCAGCTAATTTCCCCAGCTAACTTTGTGCCGTGCTTAAAGATTCCCATATGGGGCCTCTCAGCTCGCCCCTGAAGGCTTGGGCCTCAGTCAAGGTGTTGGGACATGCCACCTCTGCACAGTCCCCTTTTGTAGTTACATTCATGTTTGATATGTTAATTGTATGATTCGATATGTTTCTGATATCACTAATAAAAAGTTTAAAGTTAAGCTTGAATAGATGCCTTTTTGGGGGCTAATATACAGTGAGTCCAAGAAGTATTTGATCCCTTGTTGATTTTCTTTGTTTGCCCACTAATAAAGACACTATCCTTCTGCACTTTTAATGGTAGATATATTCTAACATGGAGAGACAGAATATCAAGACAAAAATCCTGAATATAATTTTAAAGAATATATTTTAATTAATTTGTATTTCAATGAGGAAAATAAGTATTTGATCCCTCTTGGGAAACACACTCAATACTTAGTGGCAAAGCCTTTGTTTGCAAGCACAGCGGTGAGACGTTTGTTGTAGTTAACCACAAGTTTAGCACACACACCAGGGGGAATTTTGGCCCACTCTTCTTTGCAGATCCTCTCTAAATCATGAAGGTTGGTGGGCTGTCGCTTGGCAACTCTGATCTTCAGCTCCCTCCATAGATTTTCGATCGGATTGAGGTCTGGCGACTGGCTTGGCCACTCCATGACCTTAATGTGATGTTTCTTGAGCCAATCCTTTGTTGCCTTTGCTGTATGTTTAGGGTTGTTATCATGTTGGAAGACCCAACCACGGCCCATTTTCAGATTCCTGGCAGAGGGGAGGAGGTTGTCCCTCAGGATTGTACGGTACATGGCTCAATCCATCTTCCCAGTGATGCGGTGAAGTAGCCCTGTACCCTTGGCAGAGAAACACCCCCAAAACATTATGCTTCCACCTCCATGCTTGACGGTGGGCACAGTGTTCTTGGGGTCATAGGCAGCATTTTTCTTCCTCCACACATGGCGGGTGGAGTTGAGGCCAAAAAGTTCAATTTTGGTCTCGTCTGACCACAAAACCTTCTCCCAATAACTTGGTTCATCTTTCAAATGATCATTGGCATACTTGAGGCGCGCCTCCACATGTGCTCTCTTCAGCAGGGGTACCTTTCGGCCACTGCAGGATGTGAATCCATTGTTGCGCAAAGTGTTGCCAATTGTTTCCTTGCAAACTGTGGTCCCAGCTGCCTTCAGGTCATTTGCTAACTCCTGCCGAGTGGTTGCAGGACGATTTCTGACCGTTCTCAGCATCATTGCCACCCCACGAGGCGAAATCTTCTTTGGAGCACCGGGCCGAGGTCTGTTGATTGTCATGTTATACTCTTTAAACTTTCTGATAATTGCACCAATAGTTGTTACTTTCACATCCAACACCTTACTAATCTTTTTGTAGCCCATTCCAGCTTTGTGAAGGTCAACTATTCTGACTCTGAGGTCCTGTGACAGCTCTTTGGTTTTACCCATGTTGGAGACTTGAAATCTGTGTGATCTGTCAGATTCTGTGGACAGGTGTTTTTCACAAAAGTGATTAGTGAGAACAGGTGGCTTCAGGTCAGGTAACAAGTTGATTGGGAGTGTCTAACTGGTCTGTAAAAGCCAGAACTGGTAATGAATACTAAGGGATCAAATACTTATTTCACTCCATGAAATACAAATCAATTAATATATATTCCTTAGATTGATTTTCTGGATTTTCTTTTTAATATTCTGTCTCTCCATGTTAGAATATATCTACCATTAAAAGTGCAGAAGGATAGTGTCTTTATTAGTGGGCAAACAAAGAAAATCAACAAGGGATGAAATACTTCTTGGACTCACTGTAGATGACCGTTCTGAAGTGAGAGTTTGCAACGTAAGTGTGAGAGAGTCCCGAGTCTCTCCCGGATGACCGTACTCCGCATCTCACCTAAGGGAGAGCCCAGACACCCTGTGGAGAAAACTCATTCTTTCTTTCGGTCACTAGCTCGTGACCATAGGTAAGAGGCGGAACATAGATCAATCAATAAATCTAGTGCTTTGCCTTTTGGCTAAGCTCTCTCCACCACAACAGTCCAGTACAACGTCCGCAACACTGCAGCAGCTGCACCGATCCGCCTGTCAATCTCTCGTTCCATCCTTCCCTCTCTCTTGAACAAGAACCTGAGATACTTGAACTCCTCCACTTCAGGCAAGGACACACTCCTGCCCCAGAGAGGGCACTCCACCCTTGTCCAACTGAGCACCATGGTCTCAGTTGTAGAGGTGCTCATTCCAGCCATCTCACACTCAGCTGCAAATTCCAGCGAGAGTTGTAGGTCCTGGCTCGATGACGCCAACAGGACCACATCATCTGCAAAAAGGAGACGTGGAATCCTGAGACCACTAAACCAAACCCCCTCCACCACTTGGCCACGCCGAGAAATTCTGTCCATAAAAGTTATGAGCAGAATCGGTGACAAAGGGCAGCGTGTGTGTGTGTGTGTGTGTGTGTGTGTGTACTGTATGTATACTTTTTTAGAAAATCTGTAATGAACTACTCATGAAAATGGTAAATAAGTAATGTTACAATTTTAATTTTTAAACATGTACTTTATAATTGCTATTATTAAAATATTAAATAAAAAGTGCATTACACCATAAAAACATGGACAAGTAGTCTCTAGGGACGTGTAATAGTATCTAGTACTAGACTTCCATGTTGGACCAAGAATCTTTTGACACTCCAACGTGACGTGAGTCCGGCGCCAGGGCCGACGTCATATAGGCGCGCCGCGTCTCCTTCACATCACCCTCCAGCCGGTGAGTCACCGTAGGCGGCTGCTACAGAATTGACTTTTGCGACTTGTAGTAGAACCTACCTAACAAAATTTCAGGTAGGACTTTAGCTGTCGTCCTGTCACCATGTCTGATAGTTAATTACATGTAGCTACAAATAACTAAAGTGTAGCAACTGCAGCTAAATGCACTCTAATAGCGAGGATCGACGGCCTATTGGATCTGACAGGCGTAATTCACCTTATGCACAACAACTTAGTATTTTTTTAAACCTCGTTTCATCAATTCATCATTTAGTCTATTTTAATTTGGTGATTTTGTTTAGCTGATTATTTCATTAAACTACTTGTGAGTGAAGTGCTGCAAATCCAGCTAGCTAACTCAACTAGCTCCGTTAGCTAAATTTGATAACTAGATGTGTCGGCATCAAAGTGGTGACTCTCTTCCCTTAGTTTGTTCTTTTGTTTAAGCTTGATCTGAGTTGATCTGCCAGTTATGGTCAAAATTAATGCATCGACCACAATGCAAGTATACTGACACCGCTTTGCGAGTAGCAAAGTAGTTTATTGTAGCTTCAAAGCTATAAAAAGCTAGGTATGTTAGCTAGCTAGTTACCTTTTCATAAATGTTACAATACGTAGCTACAAAATGTTCCGCTTATTTCGTGGCACAATTCCCTCAAGAGGCCTCTGCATAGTTCGAGAAGTCGTCTTCTGACAGCTTCTAAGGTTGCAAAGGATAGACTCACGAGTACAGAATGGAGCGACTTTATACAGTGATTTCAGGAAACTGCACATTGACCCAAACTGAAAGTCTCAGAATGATGAAAAGTTGAAGGGATGATGAATAGAACATAAGGTATTCAGTGTGGCAGAAGGTGCTTGTTTCAAGCACCTTTGAGGTTGCTGCAATGTCTGTCTCAGATCTGTACCATGTCACAGGGAGAGAATGTCACTGTGAAACATGTTAGAAATGCTCACTTGTTTTTTGCCCCTGTGCTTTCCAGCTGAAATGGCTGTTCCTCCAGCATACGCTGACCTTGGCAAATCTGCAAAGGACATTTTCAATAAAGGATACGGTAATGGCTTTGCTGCTCACCTACCACTACCGACCTCACTATGACCTCACTGTGGAGACCACTGCTTTCTCTGCTGCCCCAGGGCTTGATCAGTGTGTGGATGAGTAAATGCTTCTGTTTTAGAACAGGAATAACAGTGGTGCTTCATCTGGGCAAGCACAACTGCTTTTTAGGAGTGTCTCTATGAAACAATACATGCTATACAGGGTGTGAAGAGAAACCCGTGCGTGAGATCTAGTAAGCATGCCACACATCGCAATGGAACTCGCTTCAATGAGATTTCATGAATTATTCAAGTATAGAACTCTTTTCACCTTATGGAAGAAGAGTGCTGTGCATTTTAATCAGCTGTCCTCAACTTCGACTACTGCCTTAAATTTTCTTTTTTTTCCTGGTAGGTTTTGGGCTGGTGAAGCTTGATGTGAAGACCAAGTCAGCCAATGGAGTGGTAGGTCTTTAGAGCAGTAGATCTATAAACTGGCTTCATTGCCCTTTAACCCCTAGACTCACTGTTCTTGTTTTGACCCTGAATGTCATCAGGAGTTTAAAACGTCTGGCTCGTCCAACATGGACACGAGTAAAGTGATTGGAAACCTGGAGACTAAGTACAAATGGGATGAGTATGGTCTCACGTTCACCGAGAAATGGAACACAGACAACACGCTCGGCACAGAGATCACTGTGGAGGACCAGGTGTGTATGCACGTATAGATATGTGTGTGTAGATATACATGCACATACAAGTATATGCACTCTCTCTCTATAATATTTACAGTATGTGTGTGTGTGTATGCACCAGGATCAGATACACACCAGAATATGCCTATCCCAGGATGAGATACAGATACAGAATTTGCTAATGTTCTGATTTGCTAAACTGGGTCTGTGTTAACTGCTTTACCCTGTATAGATCACCAAGGGCCTCAAGTTGACATTTGACACAACATTCTCTCCAAACACAGGGTAAGACAGCCCTTCTCACTGTAGCCCTCACTTGGAGGTTTAGGGCAGACATATTCAACACCAACCTCTGACGTCAAACCCAACACATGTTCAGGATTTTGTAATCACTGGACATTAATTCTACAAGTTGAGATTGTCCACTTCCTTGGGTAAAATGAGAGTGGACATCTTGGAGCATTTGGTCTTTAAGGCCTATGATTTGATTGTCTGTTGACCTCTTTTACCTACATGTAATTCTTGCACCTCTTGAGTGTGGAGCTGAACTGATGCCTCTCCTCTATGGCAGAAAGAAGAGTGGGAAGGTGAAAACAGGTTACAAGTGTGAGCATGTGAACGTGGGCTGTGATGTCGACTTCGACTTCGCTGGCCCATCCATCAGTGCCGCCGGTGTCCTCGGCTACGAAGGCTGGCTTGCTGGCTACCAGATGACCTTCGACTCTGCCAAGTCCAGACTGACGCACAACAACTTTGCTGTGGGCTACAAGACCAGAGACTTCCAGCTGCACACCAATGTGTGAGTCTTCATGCACACAAGAAGCTGGTCCAGAAGGCACCTGGTTAGTTGGGTGAGGTGTTTGGGTGGATGGGTGGTAAAGGATGCTCTGTGGTTGCAGACTCATGAGAGTCCCATATCAAACTTTACCAACCCTAGTGGGAAGGCTGACAAGACTGGGATTTGGGGTGGATTAGCTGCAGCTCAAATCCAAATTGGCTGCTCTTTCAAGGAGGAGGTGTGGCATACTTACACTCCCCTGTCAATCACAGTGACCCTGACATGGCTGTCTTTGAGCTCACACATCTGAAAGGGTTGGGTGCTATCCTTAGAATGTGTATATCCAGCCTCTGACAGAGCCACAGTTTGTGGTGGTTAGGTGTGTGTGCTTCAGAGGAATCATGTGACCGCCCTCACCATCCCTTGTTGGCAGGTGACAGGGAAGACTTACCTGACAGGTGGGAATTGGATATAATTTGGGAGAAAAATTGGAAAGGAAAATCTCAAAACAGAATATACCAAAATAGTTTGTGTGTGTGTGTGGTGTGTGTAGGAACGATGGCTCAGAGTTTGGAGGCTCCATTTACCAGAAGGTGAATGATAAGTTGGAGACGGCAGTGAATCTAGCCTGGACGGCCGGCAGCAACAGCACACGTTTCGGTATAGCAGCCAAGTACCAGCTCGATCCCTACGCTTCCATCAATGTGAGTATCTCATACACACACACAGTCCAGTGCCTTAGTATAACACACAAGTACCAGCTCAATTCCTATGCTTCTATCAGTCTAACACACACACTTCATCAGTCACTTCAATCACTTCATTCACTCATGTAAACCCATTCATCAGTGCCTGTATCGGTGTGTCTTGGAGCAGAATAAAGCTCCCTGTAGCTTGTGGGGTTCCTCCTTCAACTAGCATTAAGCAACAAAGATCTCCACCCTGCTTCTGTACTGACCCACCCCTCTGTCTTCTGTAGGCTAAAGTGAATAACTCCAGTCTGGTTGGAGTGGGCTACACACAGACCCTAAGACCAGGTGAGTTTCACCTTTCTACTACATGTTTTTCCTACTGTGCAACCCAGAACCATGCACTAAAATTATCTTTATATGAACACGTGCTGAGTGACCTACTGAGGCTGCAGTACTGGCTATGAGCTGTGACCGTGTTTGTGTGTGTGTGTGTGTGTGTGTGTGTGTGTGTGTAGGGGTAAAGCTGACACTCTCGGCACTGGTAGATGGAAGGTGCATCAACTCTGGAGGCCATAAACTGGGTCTGGGGCTGGAGTTGGAGGCATAAGCAACCCCCTCCCCAATGCATACTGCACTGTCCTGCACTCTCAACCCCTACCTACCCACCTGTCCATCTCCCTCTGTCTGTCTCTCGTTCTGAAGAGAGGCTGGATATCTAAGGCACCTGGGTCATCTGTGTTAGGTTCATGCAGACATCAAAGCCCCCCAGTGCTCTACACGCACTCACTCTGGCTGTGCGCAGTTCTCAAGCACACGCCCTCTTGCAGCCTTCCTCAAACTGCCTGTGCTTACTTCTTCAGTCATGGCCGCCCTGCCGTGCAGCACAGGGTTTGGCTTCGCACCTTCGACATCTCTCGTCCGACACACAGCAGGCCCTGAATGGGCTGCGCTACCCCTCTTACTCCTGCGTGCTGCAATTAAGGCTTTCTGAATGCAAAATTCCCTTTGTGTTGTAGAGAATTATGCTCCTCTCTGCTTTTAAAGAAAACGTGGCACCTTGTATGGTTTGCACATTAATGCTGGTTTCCTGTGACTGTGCCTTTGTTTCCTCTTGGTTTTCTTGCTACATCTTGCTCCGTGGATTATATCTCTGCGCCTCTTTAGATTTGCGTACACTCCCTCCAGCGGGGCTTCATACAGTTTTCGTACTCGCCGAAAACAGTTAGCTGTTTTTTGGATCTCTGTAGTGCTCTCCAAGTGTGCATTAAATGAAGTTGGGCACATGTGTAGAAATGCCAGCTGTAGATCAATGTGTTCTTGGGTTGGGCTTTATAGGAATGCTACAGCAAGCACCCAGCATCCATGACTCCTTATCCATTAAAGAAAAGATTTAAGTGAAAGCATATTCGTATTGGTCATATTTTACCGTGCTCACTGATGCCTATTAAACAAAATGGTCTGTAATAAGAATTTTATCATATAGAGTAAACCTTGCAATAGAAGAACTTGAGTGAACTACTGTCATTTCTTACCTTTAATTAATATAATAAAACCTGTAGACCTCCATTTAGGATAAAACAAGTGATTTGCCTATAGAGTCCGCTGCTGCTGAGAATATTATGTACCTTTGTGGGGAAGAAGTCACATCCCATATTTTTCCAGTTTTAAATCTGACAAGATTTGTTCTTGCTTATATTTTTTGTTTGTTTTACCCATAAATCTTCAGACAACCATTAAATAGATTTTCAATGATGAAAACTTGTCTGTAGCTCATTTAGTTGCTTTTCTTTTATACTTAAAGCAATCACAGTGGACTACCAACACTAGCACAAAGCATACTGCAGCTACATAGGCATACATTTGATGCCCTCTGGTCTATTATCAAGGCATTTCTATAGTGATGCAGGTGCATCATCTATAAGCACTAGCCATTCACAGTTCTAACATGCTGACACTGACCTAGTGTGCACAGAGTATTTGCTGTTAAGTTTGCAAAACACCAAATGCAGAGTCTCTCCTTACACATTCATCCATTCCAGATGGGGAGTTATGCACAAGCACATGATCAGCAGTCAACAGTCCTTTAACTTGGCAATCTGAAACTGAACCTGGGAGTGGTCCTGTTATATAGAAATGGATTGAGACAGGTAGATAGTATAACCAACTTGCAAAAGGCCTGTGGGTCCCAGTCCACACTGGTTATTGGGAACACTGAAGACGTGGCACATTTATATAGGACAGAAAAATATATGGTGCTACAGGAAATTCTGTTACAGCAACAATATTACATAAATTACATATTACACAAATGCCAGCATGGTTATGATGCCACTGCATATGCAGGTGCCTTTCAAAACCAAACATTTCTTACTTTTGTTCACATTTATTTCTAAAGGGTAAACTAATATATTTTATGTTCATTACATGTAAATTTACATATTTCAAACCTTTTTTGTTTTATAGTTTATCAGTATGGCTTATAGCTCAGAAAAAAACAAATCCAAATTATTAGAATATTTTCATTAGATCAAGCAAAAGAACATAGGACACAAAAATGCCCAACCTTTGACACGCATGTTCATTTTAATATATATCTCCACAAAGCTTGATAGAAGCATAAAGTGACCTAAGGTCTTATGGTAGACAGCTGCATGGAGTCTGGACTTGATAAAAGAGTGGACCAACACCAGCATATGTCATGGAACCCCAAACCATCAGACTGCACAAACTTACTGGACTTCAGATACTGTGGATTTCTCTGCCTCTCTACTCTTCCTCCAGACCCT
This sequence comes from Brachyhypopomus occidentalis, assembly GCA_020368025.1. Taxonomy (NCBI): domain Eukaryota; kingdom Metazoa; phylum Chordata; class Actinopteri; order Gymnotiformes; family Hypopomidae; genus Brachyhypopomus; species Brachyhypopomus occidentalis. Next base: position 3,920,282 of record JAGXOD010001379.1, on the reverse strand, counting down.
TTGACCTTGATTTCCAAATGAAATGTAAAATTTACTTTCATCTGACTGTGGACCACTGAGCATTGGTCAGTTTCTTTTGCTCCTTGGCCTAGCTAAGGTACTTCTTACATTGGCTCTAGTTCAGCAGTGGCTTGATATTAGTAATGTGGCAAACGCGTGTGGGTGTGTGTGAGCTTGAATATACACTGTGTATGTAAATCATTAGGGTTACCCACTCTTTCCTTGTGACCAGGTGACAGCTGTGATTCCACCAGTAAAATTGGCTGGAACAATTGGTTATATTAGAATTTTTGTGTTTGTGAGAAAGAAAAGCTTTTCTTTTGAATCGCATGTGATAAGTTCCAGTTATGCTGTTTGAGGGTTTCGTTAAGCTGAACACATCCCTATAGATAGATAGATTTAACTTTATTGTCATTGCTCAGTACAGGTACATGGCAACGAAATGCAGTTAGCATCTACCAGAAGTGCAAATAGTAGCAATAGTGCAAAAAGAGACTGTGCAAGTGTGCAATAAGTAGACAGTGCAATAAATTACAGTATATTAGAATAAATTACTATTATAAATATGCAAAAATAGATTCACTATGGATATTTAGATGTATACAAGAACACGTTGGAGACTGTTTTGAACAACTGTATTGAACAACTGTTGTGATGTGTTAGGCATTGGCATGTGAAAAGATCCAGTGTCCAAGATAGTCATTGGTGAGTAAAGCAATAGGAGGGTGACATTAAATGTTCGGATTAACAGAGGCTTGTATGCATCTGAAAAACAGCCAACTCCCTATGAAATAAAGTTAATCTCTTAATAGCCATCTCAATCTAAGACACACTGACACACACACACATACTAGTGAACCACTTAAATCTGTTTTAGCTCAGAACATATAGCAGGTTACTAGTGAGAATGAAATCATCACAATCCAGTCTCAGAGCCTTACTAGCTCACACATGTCCAAAAAAACAAAACTGTATAACACTGTTCATATTGTCATTGTTTGCCTTAAAGATGTATTGAAGGTGGTGTTACTCCTTTTGTTCAGGTTGTTATGCCATCCTTAACAGGACAATGAGGACAAAATAACCAGCCACCATTCCTATTGGTGGAACTGCACAGTGCGCATTCACCCAATTTCAAACAAGACTGTAATTTATCATCAGTAATGAGTGTATGCAAGGAACACACCACAGCTGATAAGTACACTTAATTTGGTGCATCCACAAATAGTGTGTTTTCTGCAGGCATTTAATGTGGACAGAAATTATACAAGTGTGAGAAATTATATCCCAAAACCAGTGACTCATCATTCCAGAGTTTGTTTACTTTAAGAGTAGACATACAGTGTTTTCCAAGCTGGTGATTATACACGTTTAGGCAATAATGTTTTATTCTTGCCTGATAAACATTTTTGCAACTATTTCAAAATCTTCAATTCAACATAACCATAAAAAGAAAAAAACAAAAAACCCAGTATTACTCTGGTCCACTGAAATAAACAAATGCTAACTAGCTAAGTCACAGTCTTAACAGGTCTCAGCTTATTTCTTATAAGTCCTATGTGAGGTTTGAATGTAAGGTCCACTGCTTCAGTCTGTTTAATGGCACTTCAGAGATTAAACCAAAAGATCTCAGTCAGACTCTTGGACTCCCAATGCACTGCACACATTCAGTTTCCTAATGTAACAGGCTTCATAATTAACTGACTACTACACTACTAATACTACTACACTATACAATGCAATAGTATTTAAATGTTAGCGGCAGGGTTTGCTGTGCCACCATTGGTCGTTTACAGTTTGAATGCTAATGAGAGGCCGTCCCCTACAGTCAGCATGCTGAGGTTCACTCGGATGTCTCTGTGCAGCTTCTTGTTCAGCTTGTCGATACTCTGGGTGTCCAGGTCATCCTCTCCCGGCTTCAGGACCTTCCCACTCCACAGCACCTGAAGCCAGAGGTCACATCACATGAACCCTCACAGCAGCACAGGTGACACTGCAATTACTCCCTGTACCTGAACATGGAGCCTGAGGGTGACTGTAAGGAACTGGGACCGTTTTTCTAACCACGTAAAGAATGTGGATGATCAATGCAAGAAGCAGGATGCAGTTCAGATGCACTGTCCTGGTCAGTGTTTGGATCAGAAACAGCAGAGAATCTACCTCTCTGCGAGTGCGCACACATCATGGTGGGATCACTCACGTTGTCGATGGCAATGATGCCTCCTTTCCTCAGCAGCTGCAGAGACTTCTCGTAGTAGTTGTCGTAGTTCGTCTTATCCGCATCAATAAAAACAAAGTCGAATGTTTCTGCCTCCCCTGCAGCCAACAGCTCGTCTGGAAGCAAGACCACAATTCTAGCGTAAATCGATCAACTGCCCCGTTGTCTTATTTTCAAAAGCACAGTGCTATATGGAAATATTAACATGGGTTTAGGTGTTACATATGCAGCTGTCAATGACAGCTGTAAAGCACAGGTTCACAGTTCTTAACTTTTAAATTTATGAAATTCATGTATTACCCAGAGTTTTTAGTGCTGGCTGCAGCCGTAGGTCTATTTTGTGCTCAACACCAGCCTGAGAGAAGAAAGAGTGTTGAATTTGTATCTCTTTAATGGCCCAAATGACATAGCAATTTGCAAATAGCACTGCAACTGCTGTAAGCAATGATCCAACTACCAAAATATCCCATGCTGTCATACAGAAAGCCTACAAGCTAACACCTTAAATGGGTGCTCTAGCTACTACACCAGGGAAATGGCTCTTTGGTTTGGTGGTCAGAGCTCATGTTTACCTCCTGTTGGACCTGGATTCGAGTGGCAGCCTTCATCACACTCTAAAAAGTCTACAGCTCAATCAGAAATGCCATACTTAAGCAGTATGCACTAGATTTAAATGCAGTACGTTCTGCTCAACCGTTAAAGCAGTATATTCTTTCAGTAGGCGACTGGGCAGTATGCATACAACCTTGGACATACTAAGTCTGACATATGACATCACACAATCATAGGTAAATGCTCCCGTTGAATCACGGGATAGAACAGTGTGCTGCAATCACATGCTTCAAAATGGCTCCATTTTGGCTTCAGTACGCCATCCGGGTACTTTTCACGTACTGTTTAATGCATACTATGTATTAGGAAATACTACCCTTTATCGCGTACTGCTTTGGCATACTGTATAGGAGGGAAGTACGGCATTTCGGACTGAGCCTACAACAGCTCCATTAATCCCACCTCGCTTTTTTCGTAGTGCATGGTGGGTTGGAAGTAGCAAAATGTCCTCTACAGCTCACTAGCAAGCCTTCTTGGCAAATCTACGGCATCCTGGTTCTTTAAGCAAACCTATTTTGTTACATTTTGCAGTGTGAAAATACTTATCTTTCCGTCATGGAAATGTGAGTGTGTGATTTCAGAACAGCCTTATTCTGGAAACGTTTCCAGCTAGCTAATAAGTCACACGCTTGCAACATCAGGACACAAACGCAGATGGTAAGCCTTGTTCTCTCTGTCTCAGATTTAGACAAATGGATGATCTCTTTAATATGTTTACTAAAAATCAGCGTATAGTTACCGAATCCTAAGAATTAACTACGCAACATTCCAAATAATCAAAGCTAATATTAGCCTCTGATGCATCGGATGAAAAACATTATTTCTAGATAGTATATCTATATATTTTTTCTATATCTTTTTGTAATGCAATTACAATTGTATCTATATTCCTTTAATACTTTTGAATTAAGGATTCATTAATAACCGTTTATGGCTCTATTTCAATAGTGTATCGATGATAGCGTAACAGTGATGACAGTTACATAATTAGCCCAGAAGATGGCGTCCATCGCTTACTGTTTTTATGCTGCTTTTGAATCCAAAACTAAGCACCTGCTAACCACGAAGCTAAACTAGCTAAATAAGTATCATATACAATTTATGATTGTGTGGTTTAGTGTCACTGTGGTTTGTGATGTGATATACTGGACCTGACCACAAAATGTAGAAAATAAATGCAAAAGGTCAGCAACAATACTCCCACAGTAATACTCTGATATAAATACACTACGATACTCTTTTCAAATGTCATTTAAAATGTTTTCAAATGATGGCAGCCAAAATTTGCCAGCAAAAGAATCCCCTATTGTACATCCATCACCTGCCTGAACTGTTCACACTTGAGTTTTGGCCTATAGAATTCTCACATGTCACTTCTTAGATGCATTAGTTAAAGGTCAGAAACTCCAATCTGAAAACCTGATTTTTGTATGAATTATGGTTAAAATGTTCTTAAATAAAAAAAAATAAAATTTAAATAAAAAAGGTTAATATTCTAATTATTGTTAAAATACATTCTGCTATGGCTGTGGTCCACCTTCTGGAATTATTTGATTTATTATATAATAAGTGTCCCAATTCTAGACTGTACTGCTCTCTATTTTGCCCATACCTGTTTAACTCTGACAGCTGTAAACAACAAAGAAAAAATCTGAGTCCGTTGAAGATGACTCAGAAAAACAAATTCTTTCACAATTATAATACAGAAATGTTCTGAGGTGTGCAGTGTGCAGAAAATGGAATTCCCCTTCAGAATAAAGGGGTTCAAAGGCTGCACGTTCAGTGTAAGCTGAGCTCACCTCTTTCCAGAAGGGTCGGCCCATATTCACATATTCCTCGCTCATGTCGCATGCCACAACTTTACCATCCTCAGGTAGTGCCAAAGCAATGCTTAGGGCATTATAACCAGTGTACACACCTGCAGCACACACAAGCATCCATCAGGCAGTCTGAATGATGGTGTGTAGTTACAGAGTAATGATGTGTGTAGAGCAGAGTCAGTATAGAACTGTAGTGTGGTCGTACCAATCTCGATGGCCTTTCTGCCTTGGATTAATCTCAGCAGGTTTGCCATAAACTGCGACTGCTCACATGCCACCATCATGGCATTCCACCTGTGCTCCATAGTCATCTGCAAAATGCACACATGTGCACATACATACACACAAATAAAAACATGGGCATGGCACTGCACGTGGTGAAAGGTTTGCTTTTGTTGATGTTGAAATGGAACATGAATATCCAGAATCAATTGAAAACGCATCTCATTAACAAAAACACGAGTCCTGCTGAGGGGAATGAACTGGAACCTGATTTGTTCTGTGCTTATGCCCCGCCCCCACAAAAAGATATTAAAATGACAGCAGCCTTTAAACTGTCTTTCATGCATCATTAAATCTATCTTGTTACTCTGTGCTCACATCCCACAAAATTTACTCTGCCTTTAAACCCTGCTATTTCATATGTTATGCCCTTCTAAGCAGCAGAACCATAGCAAACACGTGTGCCAAACCTTTCTACAGAACATTCTTGTGAAAGATTTACATTTGATGATCTCAGTCTGATGTTCACAAAAATGCTTTTGATGAACTGTCTGCTGAAGATGCTACACTCCTAAGTGGTTAGGAGTTTGATTCCATTTGGCAGAGAGACTCGTGTAGACACGCTGAACATTAAAGATTATTACATGACTACGAAAAATCCACGTCAAGGAGGCTTTCTGGCAATAAACAAACTGCCAAATTCTAGGAGGGGAAAGAGAAGCATTTGCAATGCTGTGTCAGAGCCACACCAGCATGGCTTAACCAGGCAATTAAGAGTGTTTGTGTGCAGTAGTCACGAGTTAATTACCAGCCGCAGTTTCTTGAGAGCGGGGTGCTCCCTCAGAGAGTGGTTGAGTACATACTGCATCAAGGGGTTGTCCTTGTTACCAACGTGACTCTTAAGATTAGACATTCTGCTCTCTCTGCCTCTGCATTTACCTTCAGGAATAGAAGAAGACAATGCAAAATTAGTCATAGCAGAACCTCTGCTGGTTTAACACACACGGTTCTTATGTAGGCTTAAATCCAGCTGGACACAAATGGTCACTTTACAAGTTAATTTAATACTGAGAGTTTTAATTCAAAAGATTTTTGCTGTGCACACGAAGGAGCAACATCTTAAAATTATAGCCTGTGTTATATCACTAACTGAACAAAACGAAGCAGAACGTGATACTCAACTTACTTTCGGTTTGTATTAACTGAAAAGAAGTCAAAGCGTCTTAACGTTACTACTTACCTAAGTAATAACCGGCTATAAGGATCACTCCTAATGTTGCAGAGCCTAATAGTGCTTCTTTCGAAGAGTTGTCAAACATTACATATAAAAAAATCTATACAAGACGTGACCGTCGAAAAGCTAACAAGGCTTCCCACCTTTACTGAAGGTCACGGTATGCCAGGTACACGTGTATTTAAACTGTGTATGTCAGGCTTTGTTTGAAAAGCGTTCGGGCAGTGTTATGCGCTTATATTACAGACATTAGGATAGGAGGAGGTCGCGGACCGTAACGTACTGAAATCGCACTGTCATCCTGATACTATAGTTATGTTAATTTGAGCCATCAATTGCTAACTTTAACATGTAATAATTTCCCAAAGTTTACGCACAGATTTATAGCTGTCCAGTTATTTGTTGTAAGCAAAGCCTCTTTGGTGTGTTCAACAGTGTGTTCAACTCCCTTAGTGACAGCGTATCTGACTCTGAACATCAATTCATAGCATAAATATTGGTACCCAGCGTGAACACGACGTCTTCAATGTATTTTACCGAATCCAAACTCACAAATAAATATTTCAACAGCATGAACATATGTTATCTACAGCCCACTGTACTGCGGAAATATAAGCGTAACTCACGGCTTTACTTGATTTACGGCGACTTCGCTTCCTTGAATACGCCGATCCTGTATGTGGGATTTTGTCGCCCTCTCCGATTGCAAAGGCTACGTCTGTGGGTGGAGATTGCAATGTTAAAATGTTGGTTTATCCAGTTTTAGTGACTTCATTAGACATGCTGGACTTTTTAAAAATTCTCCAGGTCATGTAAGATGTATTTAATATAAAGTAGGTTACAAGACTGTGGGCTAATCGTTTAACGTATTATTTAACTTTTTTATCTTCATGGGGCTGCAAAATGTGTCCTAATAATCGCATACACAGGCCAGTCATATTTAATAATAACACAAACCCCGGCCTAAAAACGGTATTAGGACATATTCTTTTTTATCTAAATGTAGATTTACCGTTGAAGTTGAGGGTGACTAATTGTGCATAGCAAGACAAAGCCTGTAATATTAAGAAGACTGACACCAGAGCAGGGAGTTCCGGGGTCCTGAATGTTTCCATGATATACTGAATTTAAGCAACTTTATTAATTTGGGGTTTCTGAATGGTACAGAATGAAAAAAATCGTTGTTACAGTAAAAGCAGACATATGTTAACATTTGGTACAAGGTTTCAGAAGGTAACCCTACTTTGGCCTCCAATTTAAATCCTTCTCGTCGAGAGCCGATAATCCATTTACATTAGATCGGATAAGGTTATTTTTCTGCACAGCTGGTATGGCCGTGTGAAATCTTCAGGCATATTGCTTTTCTGACGTGGGGCCAGTGGTGAAGGCTTAACAGTTCTGTGATTTAAAACATAGTTTCTGCTTGAAAATATTTACTCTATAATTCCACTGGAAGCATTTAATTTGAGATCTACTGAGAATGACAATTAGTGGTCAAAACCTGAGGGAAATGGGACTTTTTTGTTGTTTGTTTTTAATTATTTTATTAAGATAAAAAGACTCTAAATATATAACAGCACAACCAAGCAAGGACCAAAACGGGTACAAAGTGGCAACTGCATAAACTTGTCTGCGTTGAGTAGCAGATTAGAAATCGACAGGTTTAAGCACCTTAAGACCTTTAAGTATGTTTGGGAATTTTTACTCAAACTGTCAAATATTTTCTGTGTGGATTATCAGATGTTTCTTGTATGGATAAAGAAACAAAGACAGACATCCTCTCAATCAGCAGAAGGTCATAGAACTGTGAGGAAGTATGTGCTGCGTGACGTTGTTTCTTCTGGTCACAAAAACCTGACAAACAGGTGTATTAAGCTACACGTGATTCCTTTACATTGTTCAGTCCGTTGTGTGTGTGTCGCACTGGGTGCGAGCCTGCGATAAGATAACATTGAATAAAGCACAGAAACAACTCAACGGATAAACGAAGTGGCTTTGACAGTAGTTCATTGTGCATTCCAACAGGTGGCAGCATACGACTGCACAACTGCACTTAACTTGAGTTTTCTTACAATGACACTCCAGAACAAATAAACCACACTTATCACACGTAAATCACAAAGCCAGTGAATCCAGAGATATAAATACATAGGCATAGCAGTGAGATTTTTTTTTCATACTGTTATGTGCACTTCAAAGTTTTTGTATGCTTGTGTTGGATTGGAAGGGTGATAATTCAGGTTTTAAAACTATACAGCCACACGATTCCAAACCTGCCAGTGTATATATATACACACACACTGCAATCAAGGAGTAACTGGATTAATTCCTCAGCACCATAAACATTTAGATGAATATTTTACAATCGTTCGGCATTTGAAAACCTAACCCATACAGAATTCACTGTGGATTGCAAGCAAACATACCCAGCAATGTGAAGTAAATCCCACCATGTAACTGAGAACAGGTTCTGGCCTGGTGGGCTAAATTAGTGCCATTCCAGTTTGTTATATGATAGGTACAGAGAGAGAGAGGTGCACTTCAGAAGTACTTTAGAGTGCATTCTGCAGTAAAATTAATGAAGTTCTCTGTGAGTTTGAATGTGTGTGGGACAAAATATTGGGCATGGGGGGTGAAGCCGAGTCATCAGACTGCTGGACAACACCCCACCTGGCTCTCTTCAGCTTCAGCTTCTGACGTCAGTACAGTACAAGCACATTAACTAAATGCATGTGAGGGGGTTTGTTTACAGTCACTCAGCAGAGTTCCCTAAGTGTCAGTTAACTTTGCGTGCAGATGGATGATCAAGTGTGTGTATAAATGACACAGTGAGAGAGGTATTTTGAATTCCTGAATGTGTTAAATCTGACTGATAGTGATGGGCAATAAATCAGCAAAGAAAGAAACTGCTGACAGACATATGCAAGCACTCATGCAAACCATCACCACCTTGACACAAACAAGCTGTGTTCGAAATAGCTTATTACAAACTACTCACATACTGATCGGGCCCCAGATCTGTATGCCATATGCAGTATACGACAAAAATACATTTTGCCAGTAAACGAAAGTTACCCGGATGACGTACTACTCCGGCCAAACGTTCCAGTACTATCTTTGTAATGTACCGCATCCCATCATGCAACGATGGCAGAAATTCTTTCACAAGTAGACAGAACCTTCATAGTACAGTTTGTATAGTATAGTTTGCATTCACAGAACCTGTGGTTTGCATTTGTCGCATACTGGATACCATTCTACATACCACTACAGAGACCAGTATGCAGTATAGCGCAGTTTCCTTCAGGATCAATAAAGTGTTATCTTACAGTATGTAGTAGGCTATTTTGATCTATACCCAGTCTCTGATTTAGGGGTGGGGTGGTTGTTTGTGAGAGTTAAGAGACGTTTCTGTGAATAATCCTTTTTGGTGCGTCCTAGGCTTCCTGTGGCTTAAGTGTGTGTATGTGTGCGTAGAGGTGGACTATCAGGCCTGACAAATGTTTACCCTTTTAACCACCAGCTGCGGGACTTACTGTCCCAGTCACACCACCCACAGAAGTGCCGCCACCATCAGAGCTACACCCTCCCTGTTTCCTTTCTTTCCTTTTTTGTATACATGTGTGGCTCATAATACACTGCAACAGACCGAGTGATGGATGATTACTGGAAGGCGTTCTTTTTGAGTTTGAATGAGAGTCTGTTAACTGAACATGTTGACACTGATACTGACATAGTTATACAGGGAATGTAAAACATACAGGATGGTAACCTCATCCCTCGCTGTACAGATCATCCAGGAACAGCCTACAGGCATAAACTGACAAAGACATGCTGGAAGAACAGATATGATGTGTCCATAAGACAAGAAGCTAGCTGGCGACCACACTGACCCACCAACCGAACGGCTAACTCATTCATGCAGACATTTAATTGCCCAAGAAAGATTTCACTAATAAGGAATTTGTTATTGCAATAACAAACATTAAAACAAACAAGTACAGTAAATGGATCTTTAAGTAGTCGAAATACAAATATTGCTATGCACATGTTAACGCTACTGTGCATTAACATGACCTCTAAGTTATTTGAGGCAGACCCTGTGTGGTTTGTCAGCCCCTTTCAAGGATGACCACAGGAGTATTGATTAAAAGCAGTGAAAACCACTTTCAGTCTGGACATGTCGAGCATCATTTCAATTCAGATCCAACGCATGGCAGCTTGTCAGTCTTGTCAGAACTACCTATGAGCATGACGAGTCTAATGTATTCACAAGGTGTAAACTAGATATATGTAAACTATATATATATATATATATATATATATATATATATATGTGTGTGTGTGTGTGTGTGTGTGTGGTGTGTGTGTAAGAGTTGGAACATTTTTTTTTACCACGGGATGAAGGAGAAAATTTTCGCAGACTAATCGCTAATCGCTGACAAAACACCTTTAGAGGTAGATAGCCTGTATATTTTGGAGTGTGATGCTGGTGACAGGAAGATGCCATGATTTCAGTTGTCTATAAAGGCCAGGACTGAGGCTTCAGATCTGAACAGAGCCATGTTCATAATGCTAAATAAATACTGCAGAAATCTGTCTGTGTTTTGATTATGTTTTAATTTACCTTGGTGTATCTTTTTGTGTTTTTGAACGTAACTGTTTTTGAACGTTTTTTTAGTCATTTCTGGACCTGCTCGTGAAAATCAACAGCCTTGCAGAGTTATTCTCACCTAACACATCAAATCCATGCTAACTTTTCAGGAGATTCGTGAGTATTGGAGCAAGGAATAAGAGGTTGATTTCAACTGTACACTGTTCAGATACACATTTGCCTCTGCAATCTATACAATTTGCCTCTGCTGTGCATTAAAGGTGTAAATTACACCTTTAGCAACTTAATATAGTCTAGTATGTTTGTGTAAAAACATTTTCTCCAGGACGTCGTCTATTAGTTCTTTTTGAGCATGAGTTCTCTTCATACTCTCGCGGTTAATAATGTTGACCTTACCTTCTCGCGACAAGATTTAAATACCACGTGCAATGTCCTCCCGTGTTATGGAGCTGATTACCAGATCTACTTTCACCCCACAGACGTGGCGTGACCGCGTTATGCACATAACCGATTTATAAAAAGCGTGTCGATTTATTATTATCCAAGTCACTGCCCTGTTGCAGTGCACTGGAGAAGTAAGACAATTATTTGAGACGTAGAAAATTGAGTCTGGATGAACCCACACCATACCGACAAATAAACTACAATTTATATTTTTAGAATTGTGGAAAACATTTTTATTGTGGTTATGTTATTCTATTTTGTTATATACATGCTCGATGTTGGCATCATTGTAATCCTATAATTTGTCATTATAAAGAGCTCGGTAAAGAACTTCCATCTTAAAACATAATCTTGTTGAAAAAGTGAGTTGAAAATGTGAACTAAAAAGCATCTTTCCTAATTTCGATGGATTTTTACGTTTTTATTGTCTTTCTCTTGTGTTCTTTGTTAGTGCAGCATTTGAAAATAACGACGAGGATGTTAATCCTCAACACCATCATCATCATTATAACATCAAACAACGTTTATCTTAACATTTTAAATCACCATGCTCACCATGCCTTTAGTGATTTTCTCACGAAAGGCCAATGCAAAATAATAGCCCAGTGTTTACTTTTAAATCAATTTTATTCGGTTTAACTGAAACTAATAAATGAAACTCATTCTCCATGAATCCATCTAATGACTTTTTATCTATTTAATACATTGTAATAAACTTGATAAGTAGGGATGATTGATTATTCCGGTTTAAAAATGCGCCATGATGTAAATTCTATGTAAATAGCTGCTGTTATAGTATCTGTTATCTACTTAAACAGATTTAGCTGTCACGTTAAGGAAGAGGAGGGAGGAATGAGAACATCTCTTCCCTTTTCACTATACTGAAACGACACACAAGTCTCCCTTTCATTTCGTCCTGTAGTAAACTTACTTTGAAAGCACTGCATTATGCAATTTGTTAAAATGGTTCTGTTATACTCCTTGTCTTGGCACCGACTTGCCAAAAGGTCTAGGAATGTAATTTTCCTAAACATTTTGTCGTTGCTGTACGAGACATAATGTAATGCAACATTTTTGTGAACCCAACACAACTGGTTCAACCCAACAGCTGATTTAGAAGACGAGCAAAGAGCAGGGGTCACTAAAATGTGTGATTGTATCCCCTCTAAATTCTTGGTTGATCTATTTAATCTGGAGAATCACAGTTAGAAAAATGCACTGAAGGAAGTTTGATAGAATTTTAATGCTAAAAGTTTTACATGCAACAAAAAACAACGTTCCTTCAGATTCACTCTCGGTAATTTTCACCGTCTTGCCTATTCCCTCGCCTATTCTAGACAGCAGCGTGGCATGCTGTCCATAATAAAATTAGTCTCAGTTCATCTCTCTCGTCTTACTCGTACATAGACTGATTTAAACCCCAATTAATTAGGAAGAAGGCAAACAAATTATTGGATTAGATTTACCGTTTAAATCTAGCCCGAACACTCATAACTACATTGTGCTAATTTCATTTGATGACGATAATCCAGAGAATGCATTCTGTATAGTATGAAATGGACCGTTTTAAATAATTAAAATATAAACAACTAACAACGGAAGAAAATGTATATAGACATAAGGCTACATATTTAAAATCCGTTAAATCGGTAACCGCTTTTCTGTTTTAATTTTATTATGAGTAAAGCAGAAGGTGGGCCTAGGCGATGTATTTAATGGCCACGAACATTTTCCCTGAGTTTAGCGGTAAAAATATCTCCTTCCACCACACACATTAAACTGCCTAAGCTCTATTTAGAATGGCGAAATAAGCCTACAAATGCATTTCTTTAAGCACATGGAAAGCTTGCGCTTCCAGAGTCCACAGCTGCGTAAAGTGTAGGATAGCTTATTGTGTCCCAGCATATCAGTTGATCATATTACTCAAATGAAGAACTTTGAGTCTCTCTGAAATATGTTTTTGTTCTATATTTTATTATTCTAATTTAAAGCTAATATAAATAAATAGGTTCCGGTCCTGAGGGGCACCGCAGCATAGAAAACTTTCAGCCATTGAAATATTTTTCTCTTCAAGACTTCTGCCGTTTGGACCGTTTACTGATAGCTCAGGCCGGGTGCAGTCGCCAACCTTTGTCCGTATAGTCCATAGGGGGAGTAATATGATCCCGTGACTCCAGGGGTTGGAAGGGGAGTTTTGGAATATGGGTGATAACGACTGCTAAGTCCGAGCGCATGATGCGAGGTCCTGAGTGCCAAGGCACCCGAGCCTCCTGGAACCCCGGTTGGGGGTATGTGCATATGACAGGCCATTGCGGCAGCGGCAGCTGCGCTAGCTAACGAGGATGAACCGGGATATCCTGTTAACGACTTTTCTCCTCCGACGAATGCGGTGTGAGTCCGCAGGTGGTTCAGAAGCTCTTCTGAAGAGGAAAAGCGTTTGTCGCAGGGCCCGTTAGCCGAAACCCAATTACAGACATGCGGCTGTGTGTCGTTGGGGAGCACAAAGCCGTACTGGTATAACGGGTGACCGGTGAAGGAAGCGGAAGATGGAACACCGGACAATGGGTGAGAGGGGTATAGTAAAGGGTACCCAGACTTCAGAGCTGCGGTGGAGTCATGCGAGCAGTTGGTGCCTGGCAGATGACTTGTGCAGTGGTAGCTGAGACAATACGGGTCTCTGCACAGACCAGCTGACATGATAGATGGTGGAGAAGCCCCAGCCAGCGGGCTCGTCCCCGCCTTACTGCTCAGCGAGCTTGCGGCGGCGAGCTGTGCGCTGATCAACTGACTGCTGGGTTTGGTCGGGTCTAATGTCACCCCGTGGGACAGGAAGTGCTGCTGGTAGCTGGCATATGTCCCTGGGAATGGCATTCCAGCGGGAGGGAGAGGGAACACTGTGTGACCCGGCCTGTAGGGGGAAACGGGGGCAACAAGTCCTGATCCGAGGGCAGACGACGCGGAAGACACCGTGGTAATGTCAGATGCTAAAGGCTTTAACGTTTCTTGTTGATGGTTTGCTTCATTGTTATCGCCCGAACTTCGACTGGTTCTGCCGGACACTTCAGGCGGACAACTTTTATCACCGTCTGATTCCTTCTTATCCTCTCTATCTCCCGGTTTAGAGTCCGCGGGCTGTGGCGATGCAGAACTGCAGGAACTTGGGCTGCCTGTCCTTGGGGTAAACGGCTGGCAGGTGGCGCCCGGCACCCGGAAACCAGACTTATCTCCAGTCGACAAATCTTTCTTCTCTGATGATTTTGAATATGGCTTAAAACTAGATTTATCTTCTGCTCCAATATCACTGATTTTCAACGGTCCGGATTTTGAGTCTTTGTCGCAAGAATCGTTTGAGGTGACGGCAGATATCTTGGTAGAGCACGGTGGATCTGGTTTCCCGATTTGAGAACATGTTTGTGCCAGCAGAGCTAGTGGACTCTTTTTGGCATCCAGCTGCGAAAACAGGAGAGTTTAAAATAACACTTATATGTATGGGATGTACTCTATCATTAACAGGGCTGCACGAACATATTAATTTAACATAGGTTTAAACCCATAGGTGCGCTTGTCTATATAAATCTTCGTGCGCTTTACATTACGCATTGCCGAAGGCAGTAGAGACTAAAACGCCGTACGGCATTTTTTTTATCGATGGTCGGGAAATACTCATACGGTTTGCTTTGCGAAGCAGATTAACACGGTTTCTTTACCATAAACTATAAGAGGAAGATTATTCGGGTTTTAAAACGTACCTCAATGGGGCTGACCGGGGTGGACGGCAAAGGCTGTAAATAGTCCGGGTGCAGGAAATGTCCAGTCCGCGCTGTAAGCATTTTTAAAACCTTAATCGGTAAACGGTTCGCTTGACGCTGTGGATCTGCGGGAGGTAAAAAGTGCTGATAAGCTTTTGTAGTTTTCGCAGTGCCGTTTTCGCAGCGCTCCCACACTAGATTCGCAGCGCAGGTTCTTAAAGCGGATTCTGGGGGCAATGTAATCATGACCCACTTGTCATTTAGATTTCAGGAAACTCATTTATAGACATTCAAAAACATATCCCTTGAATATAGAGCCAGACATAAAAATGAGGGGACGGGAAGAGTAATCCGCGGAAAAATCGGTGAAGACGGTCGCGAGCGCAGGCTACATCTGCTGTGTTGCAGCTCTGTGCGTTACGTATTCCGAGATTGGGACGCGTAGCCCCACTCCTTACCAACGCGTCTTCACAAGTCCTGAGATAAAAGCTGTTGCCGCCTTCCAATCAAAGCGCAGATGGAGGTGATTGGAGGGTCAATGGGATGTGACGCAACTGACTGATGTAGGCGTCTGTTTTGCCCATCTCTAATTGTATGACGGGAAGTTGCTTGTGTTTGACATAAATAGCGATCGGTTGAGTTTGAGATCATGTTTTCTTGTACATAATTTAAAGGACGTTTACATGCAGTACCGCGCGTGTGCTGACCAAAAATGAATGAATACTGCAGTTGTCGAATCCTGTAAATCGTTTTCATGAGGCGAACTGAACTAGGCTAACGCATGACCTGAAACACGAAGAACCTTCGTACGAAACACGTGTTTAAAGCAGTGAACATACGTAAGACCTGTTTAACAGTTTGTTTTCCCTTTATTTGTTTCGATTGATTTGTTGATGTGATAAAAAATGATCACAATAGTAGTGAATGCCAGGAGTTATTCCTCTAAGGGTGTCTAAGGGCACTCGATTGAATGCGCACTTAAACATTAGCTAAATTACTTAAGCTAAATGTCTTCTGGACCATTGCAGCCAGAGGGAGGGAAGTGGTAGTTAGTCTATTTGTTAGAAGCAAATGACATAGAAATCATTTTGATAAGAGAATGAGGTCAGTCACTATTAATATTTATATAAAAGATCCTTCATATGAATCAATTAATTACCATGGCATGTTTATTTGCAACTCCCTTTTCTGGTTTTGTTGTTGCACACAACAGACGGTATTGAAAGAAGTATTTTATGCTGAAAGCGCGTGTGATTAGCGTGGAAGAGTGGAACAAATGTTGGGGACACTGTGATTAATAATCAGGAGATACTGTGATTGATAACCGAGTTGCTTTTTTCGGCTGCGGCTGTCAGCTCCTGCCACGGCGCGTGAGTTATTAGGGCAGAGAAGGGGAGAAGGGCGAACATAAATTCCGCGCTTCGGGCAGAAACACCCTTTATTGTGCGCATGATAGATGACCCTCCGCTGCAGACACCAAATACTCGACATTATTCTGTAATGGGAACGTGTTTCTGCAGCGCCATATTTTCCGACGTTAAAATAGAAAGTTAAAATACTCGCGTCTCTGGCAATGTTTATGGATAACTCTACATGTGTGGGCAATATTAGTCATCACCGACCGAGACTTCGCCTTTCCAACTGATCCTAACCGTTTCAAAAGCACAAAATAACATTTTGTAGGTCAGAACGTTAAAGGAAATCTTAGTTTTAAACGACTGCGTGCTTTCCCCCCCACAGAAACGATTGAGAGCGCTTACAACAATTGGAAACCAGTCTGTATAGTCCACGGACAGTCAAATGAAGTATACGTGAACATAAAGGCCTTTGCGTTTACGTTCAAGGTGCAACAGAAAAAGACCCGAATTGTTTGGCAAAGGTGATTTTTTTAACGTGGTACCTCCAAAGGAAACTGTGAGCTCAGTGCAGTATTGTTGGTGTTGTTATTATAAGAGCATTTCCCTTCCATTATTTCATCGTAATGTCATAACCACCTTTTGTGGGGCATACAAGAAACTTGTTAACTACTATTCAGTCTGTTTGTATAACCGTTTAACAGTTATAGTTGACCGTCTAGTTCTGAGAGGTTGATGCATTTGTAATAGCTAATCTGCAGTCCATTGTCAATGCCATTATATCCTCCAAACTACAGAAATTGTTTCATTATTTTACGCGGCAGAATACATTAACTAAAATGAACAGTAATGACTGTGAGGCTGATGTTCTTCCAGCTGTCATTGCGCAGTGCGCTGATTGTAACCGCACTGAGTAACGCCGTGGGTAGGCTAACGGCTTCACGCTCATTAGGACGCAATCATGAAACGGAGACACTTGTAGTGCGAAGTGGATACATCACTTCAGGTGTTCACTTCAGGGGTTCATTCTGAGGATGAACCTATAGGGAATAGTGAATCAGGGCCTGGCTCGGTACGAGTACACCCTGCTCGGGAACGGATCTATTGTCAGTTTGCAATTTTCCTGCGATATTACAACATGGAGGGTTTTGTTGGCACTTGAGTTACGAAATATTCCATCAGACTCGAGCACTCTATTGGAAAAAAGCACAAAACGACTTTATTATTATGATTCCATAAGAGATTGAATAAATAACTAAAAATAACATAACTTTGATTAAGTGATCTCTTTAACCCTTGGTCGTTTCAGGCGTCTTGAGTGTCAGGAAAATGTGTAGGGAATATCCACATAAAACTTTAAACATACCCAAGACCCAAGATAAAGGTAAAACAAATTTAAATCACAGACACCTCTTCAAGAGTCTGAGACAGGTAAGACACGTTATACAACTGTAAACGCATTTGTCTCTTCCAGCTACATTTGATAGCCAACATCCCATCCCCTTATATGTCACACCATGTAGCCCTCTATGAACTCAGAATGTTAAAATTGTAAAAAATAAATGTATCATTAATTATATATAGCACAATAAAAAAGTGACACATATGTGGCGTAATAGCATGTAGTTCAGATCTTGTGATGATGCAATCCAGATAGAAGACTCATGAAAGACCAAGTGTAAACAGGGTTCTGTCCAGAGCAACCAGGCAGGTTGTAAAGATGCTACTGTCATCTGTATGTTGACACGCAAATGGGAAATACCATATTAGCAATCAAGACTGTAGTTGCACCATAATGATGAGTTTTTAAATTAGTATAAAATCACTGTCTCTACAAGTCGGCTGTTCACTGTACTTATCTCATTTCATATGAGTGAACCCTCTTCTCTCTGCCTCTCATAATGGTCCCATACTTTTACTGTCAACTTTTATTACACATTTAGATTATATTTAAGAGCGTTTGAAAGTATCTTAGCCTCTCATGAAAACTGCCGTTTATCACCGTTTACTATGGTAAATGTATTCCTCTAACTGATATTACAATCCCATTACTCGTTGTAATCTTGTTTGATATTTAGACAGGGAACCTAGAGACTGCTTTGCTCTTGAAATGTCATTGTCATTATACATTTACTTTGGAAATGCACCATATTTAAAAATCCTGCACAATTGAGGTATATGTTGATTCAACTAGTCCTTTGTAGATTTGATCCACCAGTCTTGGGTTGGATTTATCCCTTTCATTTTGGAGTAATTGAATTTCATGTAGTTTTGAACATCTGGATGATAAAATCATAAGTTCTGTAGAAACAACCTTCAGATGCGTTTACACATACATGTAACATATTTAATCTGCAATTGTACTGGTCCTTGTGTTAATGTGTGCATGATTATCCTAAAACAATAAGTGCTACGTAATCATGTTTGTATTTTTCTAATTCATAAAGAAGGATGATCCTAGTTCCTGTACTTGTACCTGTATTCTTACCTATTTCCCACTGTTTCTGCTGACCCTTTTATCTACTTCAGCTCTCACTGGCTGGTGAAATCAGTGGTGGGCAGTTGTTGGATACTTTTTTCAGTACATTACTTTCAAATCTTCGTTTTCCAAGCTCTAAAGGAATCAGTCACACACGTCTTCAGTCTTGTGGAGGTTGGGATCCATGCCCCAGCAGTGATAATGGACACTGCAATGGTTTGAATACATGAGACATGAACATGGCATTCGTCAGCCTCTGTTACATTACTGCACAAGTGAAAGCTGTAGCACCAGGTACTGGCTGATCCTCCATGAAACATGCAGGCAATGGTGTGACAGAATGAAGTGTCCTGTCTCTTTTGGAAAGCCAGAGCATCTCTGAGTGGTTTGATGGTGCACTCACGTATCAGTGGTGGGCGTCTGTATCTGTGAGCAGAAGAGTTAAACTCTCAGCTGGAGGACTCTTTTAGCAGCAATAACAGGAAGCTTCACTCGTACAGAATCTGAGGAGCTGCCAGCAGCTGTTAAGACAAGAACAGTCTGTCATAAAATATTATAGATAGTACACAGTGCTCAGATATTTAGCATCAGACTTGCTTCCAACGCTGAGATTTTTTCAATGGCTGACGTTTGTGATGATGTCCGCTCTCCTGATTAAGCTAGACAGAGCATCTTTTTATCTTCCCTACAGCTCTTTTTTTGTGGCATGGTTGTAATTTCTCTGGCAGCGTTAGTCCAACCAGTCCCACGCTAACATTAAAACTCTCAGGATTGCTAAAGACCTGTTTGATAAGGTAAGACATCTCAAGCTACTTGTGCTGGGGCAGAGCATTGAAAGCTTCTTTGGTGACACCTCTTGTTCTGGGTGTCTCATTAATTAGTTAAAGCTGTGGACCTCTAAATGTTAGTCTGCTAATCAGGATTTCGGATTACAGAGTGATGGGCATGGGAGACGGGTCTGACGGCTTCGGCCCACAGAGCTGCCTTCAGGACAGACGTCTGCTCCAGAACCATGTTCCTCATCCTGACAGCTGCCTTATTTTTGTATTAAGATGTTTCTGGAAACTGCTGATACCCCTTTTCCCAGACTAATAGTCTTATGAAGTGCATATAAAATCAGCGTTTTGAACATTAACCACTTGTTACATTAAATACTGCACTTGTTGTTGTTTTTTTTTTTTTGAAAACCCTTGAAGTTGTCGAGAAATATCAGATATTTACTTTTATATATACTTGTATATCAAGTTACAAAGTAGTTATCTGCATAGTGTATAAATGTCTTGTTGTGGCCTTATGGCTTGAACTCTATTATAATCCTGGATTTCTTCAAAATCATTTATGAATATGCAAACATTTAACTGAAGCAGAGCTTTTCTGTTGCATAGATGTTTTGCAAGATCACCTGTCTTATTGAAAGCTCACCTGTATTGTTATCTAAAATAGCCAAATTTTCTAAGTGATACATTATGTCAAGGTGTCGATAATAGTCATCGCATTTTTAAAACCAGTGCAAGAGCATTTGTAGAATGAACTTTTTTCAAGTTGACCTCATTTGGTCTTAAATCAAGTTGTACTGTAGTGGTAGTCATAAAAGAGCGCAAGGGATCAATTGGTGAAGGTCCTCAGCATAAAAAATACATTTTGCTGATTTTAATTAGCACATTAAAATATTAATGAAGTAATTAAACAGCAGGACCAAACGGAGTCCTTGTCAGACCCCATCCACTTCACGTTTTGAGATTGTACAGTTAAGATTGTATGCCATCAACTCACAGGAAGCCTGTTGAATTCATACTAGGGAACTCAAATTGTGTGGGTAGATTATAAACATGTGATGTGTTTGTGTGTTCAGCTTAGAGAGAATGATGGTAGTGTAAAAAAAACATGAAATATATGACTGAATTGTTAATTTTTAAGTTAGGATGGGTGGAATAAAAACATTTGAAATGTAACCTACACCACTCAGATGAAGTGTGGATTTAAAATTCAGGTCCACAGTTTCAACAGAGGGAGAGAGAGAAAGTCAAACAGAGTATGAGAGATACACTGAAGCAAAAAGGCCTTATCTTCCTTCTTCTTATTGAGTAGACACTGGGTTCTCCTCTCAAACCTAATACGAGGCCTTCACATATCACTTTAATTCAGTTCAAATGCATTGAGGCATTTCTTCTGACATTTTCGATATACTGTACATAAGGACATGTTCAGGGTCTATAATCTATTCCCTGAGCACGTAACCCCCCAAAAATGAGAACAAAGGTCAAATGTTCAGGCTATTGTAGTCAATGTAATTAAGATCACTTTGGCCCAGTCATGGAGGTCTTCCAGATTACAGCAGAGTTCAGTCAGATTCTCTCTGTTTGTCCTGAAAGTCACTTTGGGAATAGAGTTGAAAGTGTCATGGAAGTGGTAGAAAGAATCTATAACATGGACGATGTAAACCACACTCAAATAACCTGGAGGGCAATGCTGTCAAACAGCAGACCAGGAGCATGAGGGCTCTGTACAGTGTTATCAATTCCCCGCTTCCAGTTCAGCACTTGTGTTAATTATCATGTTACAACAAGTGTGTAAATGCAAGGACATCAATCAACTGTGGCATTGTCTCTCAACGTGTTGAGTGTGAGACCCTGCTACAGAAAGAGTGGCCAATGGCACTCTGGTCTGGTCTCATAGAGAGAGAGAGCTCTTTAGCAAATAGCTCTGTCTCTTTCTCTCACACACATGCACACATATGCATACACAGAACCATAATATACCCAATTACACACACTCAGCCCAACCCATGGGGTTCCTCCACTTGAGTGTGTCTGGTGAGAAGTATGTGAAATGGGATTACTGTCTTGTCTGAGTCTCACAGAGTGAATAATGTAACTGCGCCTCACGGCCCTGGATTAGGGATTACCTGCCAGTGAGCATCCATCAGGATTAAGTGGTGTGGAGGAGCTAACGTGCAGGTGTGGGGGAGGTTTGAGACGTGTGCAGTTAGATGTATGGCTAAGTGTGGGGTGGTAGACTGAGTGAAACAGGTACTTGTCCCCTCCCCTTCCTCCAAATAGTTCCTACCCTTCCCCCACTTGGCCCCACCCATTTCCCCACATGGGGTTGGCCCACATATCATTAGCTTCTCCACTCTTGGTATGAGAAATACTCTGTCACTGCGTGCAGGCTTCTGCCATTACAATGCCACCATCTCCCCAGGACTACTTCACGGTTTGCTGACAAAGAGCTCGGCAGATTCACATGCCATGTAATGCATGGTTTATAAGGATGTGCTTCTCAGTGTTGGTGTTTGGAAGCTAATGGAAGCTAATAGGATACCAAGAACTGCCTGCCAGATGTCTTGAACAGTACTTGGGAATTTTCTTTCAATTAAATCTAAGAAATAAATGTAAAAAATGTGAAAGAGTAGTACTGTAGGTGCTTTGGTTTCAAAAGGATGAACCCTTAGACTGGAGACTAGGGTTAACTTTTCCTTATGCTGCAGGGCACCTTCCAGGAACTCCTCCACTATGCTGACAGACAGAACAGGAGGGCTGCACCCTGTTATTAAAGAGCACTTACCTTTTTACCCTGTTCCCAGCATGCATTTCACTCTTGATGGAGCAATTTATCCATCACATTCACCTTTCAGTGAAGGGAGGGAAAAAGGTGGGGCATGTGTGGCGGCGTTTTAGGTGTAAGTGCTCGAAAGTGGCGGTGAGCTGTTGGAGAGAACGGAGCGAGAGACATTTCCGTTCCTGCCCTGATGAGTGAGAACAAAGGAGACACGCAGAGACACCTGGAGAAATAAAGTCCCATGTGACACGTCAGCGGTGTCAGGTGATATTCAGAGCGGACGGGTTTATTACAAAGACCTCTGCTAAAATCCCTCAGGCGTTTCTCTCTCTCTCTCTTTGACAATCTCTCTTTGTCTCTCCATCTTCTCTCTCTCTCTGTCACTCTGTATACAAGCTATGTGTGTTTAATACCTTCTCTGCCATGATCTCATTAGACAAAGTGATCAAATGTTGTTAGATTTGAAAACCACCCTTGACCTACTCATCACAGGTGTGGACGTGAGGACCTGCCTGGCTTCCTGTACAGCTGTTTACATTTTTTATTACAGTATGTATTATATTTTTGAGGACCAGGAAGGAGAAAAATGACTGACAGAAGAAATATGAATGGGATAAAATAACAAAAACATTCTAAAATAATGCTAATATGTAGTGTAGAACAAAGTGAAGTAGTTTATCAGGGGTTGGTAGGGGGCTCTCTCTTTCACAGACTGGGAGAAGTAATAATCAGCATTGAAAACAGTTCAACCAGAGTGTCGGACCTGTCTGCCGTTGCTTGAACTACTGCAGTGTGCACAGCTGCTGCTGGTTAATATTCAGCTGTTGTGAGTTAGTAGTTAGCGCTCAAGAATGAGTTGCTATTTAATAGTTAGCACTGGGCAGTTAGACAAATGAAAAGTAGCAGTTAACTTTTGGCAACTACTGGAAGCAATCAGCTGGAATTTTGCAGTTATTGGCTAGATAGCAGAGACATAGCCTGTGGTCACTGACTCAATGAGAAACAGAGATGTGTGTGTGTATGTTGTGTATGTTGTATGTGAGACTGCTGAGCAGGGCTGGTAGAATGTGTGCAGTCAAATGTCCCGTGACAGCAGTTATAAATATGGTTTAAAGCATTAGCAATCTGGAGGCACAGGAATCTGTGTGTTTGTGTGCGTGTATGAGGCGGGGGGGGGGGTAGATGGCCAGCTGTGTTCAGTTGATGCGTGAGCTGAACCATGATTTAATAATTCGTCATGGGGAGTATGTGTGTGACACTGTGATGCATGTGTGATTTGTATCTGAATGCATGTGTGTTTGCATCTGAATGCATGTGTGTTTAGTTGTTGAATGAGCTGATTTAGATGAAGAAGGTCATGTGGTGTAAGGAGAGGGTGTGGCCTAAAGGTTTCAGTCCACACTCCAAGGGACACATTTTGTGTTTTTTTCTAATTTAACATGTCCGCTTCACCTCATCATTATACCCGTCATTAACTTGACATGGTGGTGAAGAAATTACAGTGAGCCCAGGACTGGAAGCTGGCAACCGTTGTGATGGTGTGACATCATAAATGGTTCCACTATAATCAGGTTCCTCAGTTATTTAACCTGCTCAGAAATCCACTGTAGGAGCTAAATGTAGATGATGTGAAGGTAAAAAGGATGTCCTAATAGTCACTTTTGCGTTTCCTCTCCGTTTGCTTGTACACTCCGAGATAGATGGTAAGCACAGGAGATAAGGGCAAAGTGAAGGTTTGTATCATTCCCTTGCGCTGATCTTAGTGGAACGGAAGGACATTTTCTTATCTCTCAGACCCACTGTGACCTATCGCCTCTCCTCGCTGTGTGCCATTTTTTACCTGCTGTGGTAGCAGTGTATTGCCTTTTAAAGTGACATTCACTGGCATTGTGGCAGTTCTAGGTAATTAAAAGGTTTGCCAGACATATTGAGGCTTGTTGGTGGACTAATGGTGCACTAATGGACCCACTGAATTTATTAAGAGGCTGGCTTGCTGCTGTGCTGGTTTGAGGGACAGTCCCAGCACTGTAACACTCGTTCATGGCAGAAACATGCTGCTGCCTGCCAGACATAGGTGACTGTGCAGCACTGTGAGGAGGGACGTCATGCATGATACACCGATGTCAGGTGAAAGCCCCAACACAGCCTTAAAAGCCCCAACACAGGATTCCTAAAAGCATGTTGGTGACGATCCAGGACATACTGTAAGCTCCAGTTATGACTTTTGTACAATGATTATTAACAAGATATTAACATTTGTCCTAAAGAAATCTTCACTTCAGAAGCTAGCTTAGCTTTGTCCCTATATCGCTCTGTCTGGCTTTGTCTCTGACACTGTCTGTCTCACTCTTTTCGCTGCTCTCTCTCTCTGTTGCTCGGTTGCACAGGGCTGCTGTTGGTAAAGGTAAATAATGGGGCCCTGGAGGGGCCTGTGGAATGATTTATCTTTGAGCGGTTTGCAAGGCAGACATCAGTCAGCTGCAGGAAGGGACAACACACACACACACAAACACACACTTTCTCATGCACATTTATGCATTCTCTTTTATTTCTTATTTTCTCTTGCTGTATCTATAATTAGGAAGGGACTATCCTGTGTGTGTGTGTGTGTGTGTGTGTGTGTGTGTGTGTGTTGTCCTTTCCTGCAGCTGACTGAGAGAGAGAGAGTATAGAAAAAGATCTAAGGGAGATTTCATTGCCAAGTTGAGAGCAGTAAAATTGTGTGCCTGTCACCTGTCACCTAAATCTAGGGTCAGGGTTAGGGACATTTTTTAATTTCAAATGTTAGTAAGTAATGAGCAAGAACTTTGTGACTTTGTGTTGAATTATCTTCCGCTGTCCGACTACGCAATGCTGCCTGTATATTTTCTGGTTCTGTTGCATTTGACTTCTCTGGAGGGTCACCAGTATCGACCTATCACATGTCATTTTAAGCAATCTGTAAGTTTCTTGAACTGCACAGTGATCTGCTGGGATATAAACTCAGGTGTGAGGACTCATGAAGAGAGAAAGAGAAATAGAGGTGTGGGGAGAAGGAAGAGACATCTGCCACAGCATACCTTCCAGAAGCAAATGGTGTTGGGTTTAAGGTTTAGAAATCCGAATAGAAGGGTCTCTGGATGAAGCAAAGGTTTTGTAGGCTAAAAGAATAAATAGTAATTAAAGCAACCATACCAACAAAAAAAGATATATACACTGAGTAGAAACTGACTCCAGACAGATTACAGACAGATTAGCAGAAATGCTATCAGTTTCCTTCAGAGTTTTGTATGGTATCCAGGTTTAGCTTTTTAACCACCAAAGACTTCAAAGCTGTGGTATCTAATAGCCAGTCTGTAGCAGCAAGTAATTCCAGTAGTCCAAGCCTTTTCCAGCCAACATTCTCACATTAGTGTGTGTGTGTGTGTGTGTGAGGATTGATTGATGAATAATGAGCTATGATAATTAATGCACACACGCACACACACACACATACAGGGTCGTGGGGAGAGAATGTGACACAAGCAGTGGTAGCCAATCAGAAGCTGACATATTAATCACAGGTTTTCACACAACCATTACTTGCTTGGTGTGTGGTGTTTGTGTGTGTGTGTGTGCGTGTGTACACGCATGTTTCAAAGCTTACCTGTCCAGGCTGAGACAGCCCTAGTATTAGTTGGTCATTAAAAGCTGCTAAATGTTTCCAGCAGGTGATTGCATAGCTGTCAGTTGTTCCAGTAATGC
The DNA here is from genome assembly GCA_020368025.1 of Brachyhypopomus occidentalis. Taxonomy (NCBI): domain Eukaryota; kingdom Metazoa; phylum Chordata; class Actinopteri; order Gymnotiformes; family Hypopomidae; genus Brachyhypopomus; species Brachyhypopomus occidentalis. Next base: position 3,894,253 of record JAGXOD010001379.1, on the reverse strand, counting down.
CTTTTGGCTTACTACGTCTGTCCCTTCATAACTCCACCCACATCAATCCAAGCCCCACCCACATCAGTCCCAGCCCCACCCACATAAGCCTTCAAAGGAAATATCTCAGCTTCTGATTTTTGTTTGTATACAGGTCTGCTCTCAATAAGGGAAAAGCCATTACCAGTAGCAAATGAACATTATTTGTCATTATAGTGTCAAACCCAATATAGTGTCTCACATCTGTTTTACCTTTGCAAACACACACACGCAAGTCAGTGCTATAAACCCTAGGAAAATTTGAAATTCCATGTCCGAAAGAGTTTAATATTTATTATATTACAATCGTTTTTTGTTTTACATTTTCAACATTTGTTGAAACACAGTACTTCTGTAGCCTGGATATCCACCTTAAAATGACAAGTTGGGTTTCAACATTCCCCATTTTACCACATGCTCGACATTTTGAAACTCACAGAACGAGAACTCAGGCACCTCCAGTCCCCAAGGCCCCTGCGTGCAATGCATCGCTTCAGTACACTATCATCGTTTACTGCTGTCTATAAACACTGGCAAAGGAATATAACAGAGTTTGAGCAAATCCATTGAGTGAAAAAGAGAACATTTTCACCAGGTCAGTTTGAAGAACTGATTCAGCCAAGGTGGTTCAGAACTGATGGAGACTTGGCCAAGACAGGTTTTTTTTTTATTTGCATGTTTCTATGGTTAATATTGAATGCAAGAGAATACTATATCATACCTGATATATTGTATCATACCGGACTTTATATCTTACTAGACTATATCAAGCTGGTCTCAATCATACTGGACCCTGTTTCATACTGGTAATGGTTTCATACTGGAGAGTGTATCATACCGGAAATGATTTTATATATCCTGTATCCCACTGAACACTATCAGGATGTAGTAAGTGTGCTGTAGTGTCCTAACACATTGAACACATGGACATGTTCATAGAAGAGAAAGATTAGAACACTTAAAAATGTTTTAGACAGTTGGGTTTAATCTCTTTGACCAAGCACATCCTCCTCCACATTTACACACACACACACACACACACACACACACACACACACACACACACAGAGAATGTCCCTCTCTCTCACACACACACACAGACACACACACACACAAAGTCCCCCTCTCTCTCTCTCTCTCTTTCTCTCTCTCACTCACACACACAGACAGACACACACACACACAAAAAATTCCCTCTCTCTCTCTTTCTCTCTCTCACTCACACACACAGACAGACACACACACACACAAAAAAAAAGTCCCTCTCTCTCTCTCTCTCTCTCTCTCTCTCTCTCTCTCACACACACACATGCACACAGTCCTTCTCTCTTATGCAGTTTCTTTCCTCTCTTCTCTCATACTGTCATGCTCACATAGACGTATCTCTCTCTTTTTGTCTCACACATTCTCGCACACATGCAATGACTCTCTGCTCTCTCTTCCTCTCACATTCTCTCCACCCCCCTCTCTGAGGCAGCTTGGCTGAGGTAGTAAGTGATGACGTATGTAGCGTGTGCATCTCTTCTCTTTGGTCTCATCATTAATCATTGCCATTAACTCCCCATCCACCAGTCCTCTCATTCTCACTCATTCTCTCTCTCACTCCCTCTCTCACTGCCTCTATCACTCTCACTTATTATTTTAAGTTTGGGTGATATATAGTCCTGTTGATCACTTGTGTTCTGTGCCTGCACGCATGTGTGTGTGTGTATGATTAATGTCTTTATCCTGTATACTGATCCCCCCCCCCCACACACGCACGTATTTCCTATCTTAATGATGTGTTTTCCATAGATTGGTCCAACACATGACTGTGCATTACCACACCTCTGCCTGTCAGTACCACATACTTGCTGCGGGTGAGAGTGTGTGGGAGGGTGGATGCATGAGTGTGTGGTGCGGTGTGTGTGTGTGTATAAAGTAAATGGCTTGTCTGACTTTGACAACATCCAAGCTTTTTTGCTGATGTCCTGTAGTAGTCTGTCTGCACAGAACACTGTTGACTCCATTGGCATTAGTTCTGTTTAACTTCATTAGCACAGTGTTTTGTACAATAGCCATTGCCATAATGTAGATGTGCAGAAATACGTCTGGAGCCACAGCATGAAGGCTCTGAGATGGCACCCGGAGTCCCACTCTAACAGGGGGGCACCCAGTGACCCTGGCAACCGACAAGGACAGACCAGACACTTGCTGTGTTCTATGGCTAGCCAGACCTGTCAGCCTTCTGTTAGAGTGACATTTGTACTCGTTATCGATATGACATAAATAAGGAAGGTTTGGGCAGAGTCTTTTAATTAATGTTTGGGGGAGTGTTTTAGTGGAGTGTGTGGAATTAGTTTTTTAATGGAGTGTCTGGGGTGAGTGTTTTTAATGGAATGTCTGGAATGAGTTTTTTAATGGAGTGTCTGGGGTGAGTGTTTTAATGGAGTTTCTGAGATTAGTGTTTTAATAGAGTATCTGGGGTGAGTACTTTAATGGAGTTTGAGTGTTTTAATGATGATTTGAAATGTATTTCCTGTCAGTCATACTGCTCCTGTGTGTGAAGCTGTTTATGTCTATGTGTGTGTATGTGTATGTGTGTGTGTGTGTGTGTGGTTATCTCAATGCCAGACAAAGACCTAGCCAAATGTCTAGGTCCACACATCCACACTTATCCACACTTATCATATCAACTTCCTACATGCCACCCACAAGTAATTGTAAATATTAATGTACTTGTTTGCAATTTTTTCTTGTGGAATAACAAGTAATGACAAGCCTTGCTTATCTGTGTCTTTGACCTTCAAGTGCAGTGATTTAACAGATGGTATCCAGATGCAATGTCTCCAAGTCATTTATAGCCAAAGTACCCATGTTTGCTTTTGAGAAAAACTAGCTATCTCTAGCCAGAAACATGTGTAATGATGTTGTGTATGCTTGTGTGGAAGAGAGCATTGCTTTGATAGTAGATTGTTGCATAGGGACTCGATTTATGTGACATACTGGGAGTGTTTGTGTGTGGGCGCACGTGCACACACGTTTATGCGTGTGCATGTGTGAATTCACTGCATTATTAATGATCTCAATGGAGCTCATTCATCTAGACGAGACCTCCTTCCACTGCACTCCTCTCTCTCATGCCCTCCTCTCTCTTCTCTCTCCGTCTCTCTCTCTCTCTCTCTCCTCTCGCTCCCCTCTCTCCTCTTTCCTCCTGTCCTGGATGTTTTTCTGCGCTATCTGATAAGTGTTTGGGAGGGCACTGGGTGGCTCCTTTGTGGGGGCTGGTGGAGATCGGTAAGGCTGAAGTTGATTAATTGGTCTGTGACTTCTCAGGAGCTCCAGGGGGCGTGTCTCTGGGACCCATGACCCCAGCACCTGGTTCTGATTGGCTGTAGCCTAGACATTTCATAGACGGTTGGATCGTAGCAGAAGCACAGTGCAGAGAGAAGACATTAAGATGAAACGATGCTGTCATCCCGGCGAGCACAGTACTGCATCATCCAAGAGAGGGTGAAGAACAGAGAGAGAGAGGGAGAGAGAAACAGAGAGAGGGAGAGAAACAGAGAGAGGGGAAAAGATGCAGACTGTAATAGTGTAACAGCTCCTGGGTGTCAGGAATGAAGAACATTTTGACTAACACATACTGCACTGCACAGGTGGAGCCAACATGAGGAAGATTTAAAAAGAAGACTGTAAAGATTAAAGATGATTAACATTAACATTAGCAAAGAGCAAATTCTTCACTTACAGGCAAGAACAAAGAATGAATCAAGATAACTGATGGCATTTAGAGAGGCCAGTGAGGATGCCTTCATTATTTATACTATAAATAATGTGTGCGCGTTTGCGTGTATAGTGCATGTGTGTGTGTGTGTGTGTGTGTGTGTATAAGTGCTAAGCTGAAAGTGCTGAGCTGGACTTGGTTCAGCTGCTGAAAATGCTGTTGCATTTTCACTGTGATTGATGAACTTGACCGGAGAGGGAGAGGGAGGGAGGGAGAGAGAGAATGAGGGAGAGAGGGAGAGTAAGGGAGGAGAGGAAAGCATGGAGAAAAAGATAGTGAAAGAGAAGGAAGGAAATAGACAGTGAGTAAGGATCCTATTTGTGTATCTGTGTGTTATATTTAAGTTGTGTATGGTATATTTAAGTGGTCAGGTGTGTGTGTGTGTGTGTGTGTGTGTGTGTGGTGTTCCCCAGCCAGCATATTACATCATCAGTTCATAGCTGTTTGAACACTCACTGCCATATTACGGGTGGAACGTGTGTGACAGTGACATATAAACCGAACTGGGGGAACCTTTATTTAAGCATATTGGATTTTAGAGGTTAAAATCTGTTGTGTGAAGGTGTTTCAGGCTAATGGCTGTTCTTCTGAAGGCATAGATAGTCTATGTTCTCTGTAGAATATAAAGGATATGTGTGTGTGCGTGTGTGTGCGTGTGTGTGTGTGTTTGTGTCTGTGAGAGAGACTATGAAGTGAAGACTGCTCCCGCTTTTAGGCAAGTGTCCATTGAAGCTTACGTCAGTAAGATACACTCAACAGACCAGAAGTGTGCGTCTGTCCATTTGATTAACATGCTCTATCAGTATGTCCTAGAGCAGGGCTTCCCAACCCATGCTCCACACTCACCTACACAGACAGCCAATTAATGTGATTTATGACTGTGACTGACAGGAAGAGCACCCTATCAGCACTTCAGGGGGGAGGGGGAGAGTCAGTTTCTGCTGAACTGGCAGAGTGTGACAGTGCTTTGGGGAATGCAGTATCTTCTCTTCCTTGCTATGGGGGGCCGTGAGGGTCATAGTCCTGCCTGAGAGGAGAGATTTTAGGGGGCATGAACCCATGACCTCCTGGGCATAGTGCAGGGGGCAAAGTCCTTCCCAGCAGACACCTCCAATGAAGAGCAAACTAGTGGGGACATTGCCTTTGGAGTGCCCCCTACAGGCTGATATTAGATAGTACCAGATTATAGGGTTACTAAATTATAATTTAATTGAAATATTTTGTATTGATTTAGGAAATTTATATTTATCTTTTATCCATTTATATGAGAATGAGAATATGATAATATGGTATTTAAAGGTACAGTTTCACTGTGTTTATGTTCTAAACAGACTTCAAACACAGAATTTTCAAGAAAAAAAAACATTTAAGCTTCCACGATTTTCATTACTTACAGTACCAATCTAAATGCTGTGATGATGTTTTGTGTGGTTTTGTCAGGATAGGTGGTTGGGGGGACAGAAAAGAGAACAGTCCAGTGGCAGTGAGAATACATATACACAGTTCACACTGTTCAAACTTGTGGAGAGTACAAAATGTTAAATTTACAAACATCATTTCCTCTCACTCTCATCATCATTTCCTCTCACTCTCATCATCATTTCCTCTTACTGTCATCATTTGCTCTCACTCTCAACATCATTTCCTCTCACTTTCATCATCATTTCCTCTTAATGTATTAATTTCCTCTCTCTCATCATCGTTTCCTCTCACTCTCATCATCATTTCCTCTCACTCTCATCATCATTTCCTGTTACTGTATTCATTTCCTCTCACTCTTGTCATCATTTCCTCTCACAATCATAATTTCCTCTCACTCTCATCATTTCCTCTCACTCTCATCATCATTTCCTCTCACTCTTGTCATCATTTCCTCTCACTCTCATCATCATTTCCTCTCACTCTTGTCATCATTTCCTCTCACTGTCATCATTTCCTCTCACTCTGATCATCATTTCCTCTCACTCTCATCATCATTTCCTCTTACTGTCATAATTTTCTCTCACTCTCATCATCATTTCCTCTCACTCTCATCATCATTTCCTCTTACTGTCATAATTTTCTCTCACTCTCATCATTTCCTCTCACTCTCATCATTTCCTCTCACAATCATCACTTCCTCTCACTGTCATCATTTCCTCTCACTGTCATCATTTCCTCTCACTCTCATCATCATTTCCTCTCACTCTCGTCATCATTTCCTCTCACTCTTGTCATCATTTCCTTTCACTCTCATCATCATTTCCTCTCACTCTCGTCATCATTTCCTCTCACTCTTGTCATCATTTCCTCTCACTCTCATCATCATTTGCTCTCACTCTTGTCATCATTTCCTCTCACTCTCATCACCATTTCTTCTTGCTCTGTTTTTTTTCTCTCTTTCACCCATACACAAGCATACATTATGTAATTACTGTATTCCACACCTTTCTATTTACAGTCTGACCTACATTGGATCATAAGAAGACACAAATGAATAATCATCAGGCAGGAGCCAATCAAGGAGCTTCTTGATTGTTTAGTACAGTGAAACCATATTGAAATGTTAAGTTAGTGATTACATAGCCCCAGACATCAAAGCAATTAATTTTACTTCAGAATACCATTTTCAGTAATGGCTATCAGGATGTAAAGACAGTTTTGCCAATAAATCACATTAGCTTTAAACACGTTAGTGTGAAATTTTACCAACGTTTTAAAAAATACTTATGCAGACTTTAACAATAGAAAAGGTGGACCAGTAGGTTTGACTGGACAGAAGCCTCCAGCAGTGAGTCCAGCCTTATTAATGATCAGACAATCTGCCTGGTCTCCATTTCAGCATAGAGCTGTTTGATAGTGAGGGATTGTGGTGTAATTGTCCCTGTGGGCCCTGATTAATGGAAGTTAATATCCAAGGGTTTTAATTAGTATATAGACTGTTATTGCTCTCAGAGTACACCTGGCTGGATAAGGACATTATGTTCAGTCCTGTACATTAACAAGTAGAGAAGCCTTGTGTCAGGAATTATCCCAAAAAGGAAATAATTCCTCTATTCTCTCTCACACACACGCCAACACCCCCCCCACACACACACACAGACACACACACAAACAAATTCTCTCTGTATCTCTGTATATTTGCTGGCTGAGTAGAACTGAAAGGAAACCTGTTTACTAAAAAGCTTTACTGTGCAACATCTAAATCAGGTTATGATATTCTAATAGAATAATGAAACATATGCACACGCACAGAGCGTGAAGACATTTCGCTGTTGTCTGAGATGTTTATAATGCACATAAACACTAATCTTCCAACAAGATAGGGTGTGTGTGCATGTGATGGAGAGGGGTGGAGGGACTGGTGAAGCAGAAATGGGTGAAGCAGAGAGGGGAATTAGGATAGAGAGAGGAGAGAGGGAGGGTTTAGCTCAGTGAAAACAGGAATGATTGACAGAAACGGACCAAAGCTTACTATGAACAGAATCACCCTGGACCCACCTGGAACACTCCGACACTCATACTCACTGTCTGCCACTCAAACACGTCTCAGACTTTTACTTTTCAGACACCTGCAACTCATTAGTTCACACTTACGTGAAGATTTCTTATCTGTCTACGCTGGCTGACAATATGCTATCAGCTGGATACTCACTGGGGGAGGAGGGCAGAGAGAGAAAGTGCCTGTGTGTGAGATGGGGAGAGACTAAGAATAAACTGTAATGCAAACATGTTCCACTTTCTTTATTTTGACCTAAGTGCAGTTGAACACACACACAAACCCCCACACACCCCCTCTTGGAAGACCTGTAGATCAGCTCAATCTAGAACACACACACACACACACACAAAACCAAAGAGATCCCTGCTATCCTCAGTGCAAGAACAGACATAAAGAGGGACATTTATGTGGGCTGGTTGCATATACTGGTTGTATATGCATATATACCTGTGTGTATCAGTGTGTGTATTTGAGCTAAAGAGGCGTGCGTGCGTGTGTAGGAGTGCTGGACAGCATGAAGGTTGTTTCCTCCATATGATTCAGGGTGCAGGATGTGTGAGCATGTGGCATACTGCTTCTGTGATAAGAGTGTAATTCCTGTTATGGTTCACGTCTGTAACACACACTTTCCAGCTATTAATAATCCCCCCTGCTCTGTGAAGAGACCAGCACAGGAACCTGACCCTCTTCCTCTTTGTTTTTTGTTTGGCAGCATGGCTTGAGTTTGTAAACTCATCAAGTGGGTGCACAAGCCATGAGTAAGTGTGTGCCTCTGTTTACCGCAGCCATGGTAATCCATAACAGTAGAGAGGTGGTTGCACTTTTGTATAGACAAGCACATGGATAATCTAGTGGGTAGTGCAGTTGTTGACATGACATTACTTTCCTGGTTTCTTATGGCAACAGTGATCAAATAAAAAGCTCTCGTATATTCCCAGTCCTAAATGGCTCAGATAGCCACATCCTCCAAATTGTGAAGGCAGGGGTCCATGCTCTTCCACACCAGTTGTAGCCCCGGGAGACTGAACAGGGTCTTCCTGTGGTCAACAACAGCCTCACAAGACAAAACGCCCCTTACTTCTCAATGATGGACTGAGCTTACAGTCCATGAGGTACGTCCTGAAGACCATTCTGAATTACTGTGGTGGTCTTTGAACTCACCTCTGTAGATTTCTACAGGCCTCTACATTCCTCTCTCACAGCTTTTCCCTGTGAGAGACCCGTGACAATATGTTCTGCAAGCTTGTGCTGAAAGGAATTATCTAAGGCAAGCTGTGGTTATTTACAGACAAAAGATTACCATAATATTATGGCATGGTAATATTAATATTAAACTAAAATAGAAATATTATGGTATATGAAACTGGCAAAAATTGGCTCAGACCCCAGGGGGTTAAGCATTGTCTAATCTATTGTCTAGTTTGGGTGATCTTTTGGACATTTAAATGGTTATCTTGGTTGCTGTTTAATTGCACTCTGATACACTTGCTCTATAACAAAATTGATCATGTGTTTTAGATTACACAGAACCCTTCCAGATTATCTGGATATTCTCGTTGTTGTTGTTTTCATAACCCTTTACCTTTTACTGCTCACTACTGTGAGTAACTGTGGTGAGACCCACCAGACTGCCACTGGGCTATTCCACACAGTTTTTATTCCCAAAAATGCAGGGGGGGGGGTTTCAATGAAAAAAATTATCCCACAAACATTTATTTTATTTCATTTATTAAGGTTACATAACATAGCCTGGTTAAGATTATTTTTAGGCATAGCAAGATTTAGCTACAATAATACACAAGCCAGTGAAAGGACCTCATGAAGACAGTAATGGAAGATGTCTGTGTGCCTGGATGACTGTCGTAGGTGTTTGAGCTTAAGAGTTTGTCGCATTGTCAGCACACCACACGAGCTATTTCTTACCTTCTGCAGGAAACCAGCTAATTCTCATCCATGAATTTATTCATAACAGAATGTCTGAGAGGACACACTGAACGGCGGGAGATCAGGGAGCGAGAGCGGAGAAAGACAGAAGGTTGAGTTCAGACACCGGAAGTTAGAAATGCGGCAGCTGTCTGTTGTCCCTTCCTTCCTGTTGTCTGTAATAGAGCAGAGGTGGAGAAGAGGAAGCAAGAAAGAGAGAGGGAGAGAGAGAGGGAGAGGGAGAAAAAGCACTGTAGGAATGAGGCTGTTGCTTCGATGAGGTGTACTACAATTTATGTAAACCCCTCTGTAATCCTACTGGGTTTGATCACCGTAACACCTTCAGCAGTTGCCAGCATAGTGATGCATTGCTATGTGGAACAGTGTGTGTGCACAAGTGTGTGTGTGTGTGTGTGTGTGTGTGTATGATAGATTGACACATGAGGCCATCCATCATGTTCAGTCACATTCCACCACACAGCAGCTGCTACTCTCTCCTAATCAGAGGCACAAAGTCTCATGTTGTGTGTGTGTGTGTGTGTGTATATGTGTGTGCATGTGTGTGCACAAAGAAATGATAGATCAAATGTACAACTCCGTGTGTATGTGACATGAGCTCTGTGATTAGAGTCATAAAGTGAATGCAGGTAGATGGTAAGACACACCCGTGGTCACACTCAGGCTGACGGTTCACGCAGGAGTCACGCAAACTGTTCGGCTTCCACACCTGCTGCTCCTGAGAACATCTTTTCATGTTTGGGAATGTTTAAAAGTGTGAAACTACAATCAAGGGTTTGTGTGAGTGTGTATGTGCGTGTGTGTGTGTGTGTGTGTGTGTGTGTGTGTGTGTTCGTAACTTTAGTTGAAGGGCAGAATCTGTCACAGACATGAGAACAAAATTAAAACTCTCTTCCTTTTCATCTCACACCACACTGATAAAACAAGATTTATGACCAAACGCAGATGCGCACACACAGTGAACTCTCTGCAGTGATAAGAAGAAGCAAAATTGTGTTGTTGTTTTTTTTTACACTGACTATAATCTGTGAGCAAGGATGTCTGTTTTAATTGATGCAGTAAATCAGAGTGTGGCTCCGCATCTGCAAACACTCAAATCACAAAACTTTCATTTTAAATTAATGATTAGAGTCATGTCGGTTTTATCTAATGGTTTTAATTTCCAAAAATGTTCCCATAGCATTCATTTTCAGGTATGAGTCCACTATTTTTAATGTCACTGAAATGTTCAGTTTTTTTGGCTTTCTTAACATCCATGAAATGTTTTTCCTTTATCAGAACAGTCTGTCAAAGCTCCCAAGAATGTTTCCTGTTATCTGGGTAGCTGAGACTGGCATGGAGAGGCACGGTGGCTCAGATAAAACTACAAATGAAGCACTTCTGACTATTTGGCCGTATAAAAAAATTGCCCATATTATAAATGAACAAATATCATTTTGTGGGTAAAAAAAAGTGATTTACTACGATTTCTGTGCCCTTGTTCTCGTAAGTACTACTCTGACCTATTATAGGACAAACATGTCAATTATTGACTGTTCTGACCAGTAGACAATCATTGGCTACTCAAATCTGTCCTGAACTCCCATTGGCAGCCTTGTATACCTGTAATTGAGTCATTGGGGTTGTGCATGTTTTATATTACACTGAATGCTTCTTTGTTTAAAAATGATCTGTCATCCAGTTTGAAAGAACGGAATTAAAAGAAAATGTATACGGGAGTGTATGAGTGTGTATGACTGTGTGTGTGTCTGTGTAGAGGGAGATACTCTAGCATGCAATCACAAAGAACTAAGAACAGATGTCTACTGGGGTTATGGATTTTGTGTTAGTGGATCCTGAGCTAAGGCAGTGTTTTGTTTTAGTGGATCCTGAGATATGGCAGTGTTTTGTGTTAGTGGATCCTGAGCTATGGCAATGTTTTGTATTAGTGGATCCTGAGCTAAGGCAGTGTTTTGTAAGATCTCAGCAATATATTTTGCAGGAAGTAACAAGCTTTGTGCATACCAGAGAATCTGTGTAAATCAGTCAGAATCCAAGTCAAATTTATTGATATAGCACCTTTTACAACATGTGCTTTACCAATGTAGGGTCCAGATCTCTGATGAGCAAGCTGATTGTAAGTCGCTCTGGATAAGGGCGTCTGCTAAATGCCGTAAATGTAAATGTAAATGTAAATGTAAATGTAAGCCAGAGGTGATAGTGGCAAAGAAAAATTATCTTGGCAGAACTGAAACCTTGGGAGTACCAAGTCTCGAGATGGATCTAGCTAATAAACATTCCATTCCGCTTCTTCTCCACACTAGCATGCAAATAAGACAGAAAGACATTGTTAATTGTGTAAAGAACGTGCATGCGGTCCATATTTCATATGACAGTGGAGGGCATGCAGCTCCTGCAGGTTTATCTGTAGAAGTATACTAACACCTAAAATGAGGGGACAGAGGATGAGCGAAGTTCTGACCCTCGGAGACATTGTGTTCCACCCACGTCATCATCACAAACCGCAGTGAGCACATGAAATGGCAGGATGAAAGTGATAACATGTCA